>OY744539.1:5108777-5288777 GCA_963556195.1 Sepiola atlantica | reverse complement strand
TGGCGGGGATGATGTGAGGGAGGGGTTGTAAGTACTAAGCCTGGTGGCGGTGATGGTAGTGGCGGTGGTGATGGTAGTGGTGGTGGTGATGGTGGTGGTTTCGGACTGGCAGAGCGGCTCTTTCCCTTCCTTCCCATCTCCTCACGGCCGAGTGAGCTCTCATGGTGTCATTGCTACGTCTTCGATTAACTGGGTAATTGAAAACTTGGCTTATTGATCTATAGCCTTCACAACGAACGAGTCGAGAAGGATGAGGAGCCTGGGCGGAGGGATGAAATGTGCAAGCGGCGGAGGGGGTGGGTGGCGTAGTATGTTTCCGAACGGTAGCTGAAGAGAGGGCGACATTCGGGTCGGTGAGGTGACGGCAGTAATGTGTAATACTATGCATGGCCTTTATATTGAGTGCGCTTATACAGTTGTAGATAGCGAATTAATAAACATGCCTTCCTCAAGTGACCGCAAAGCTGAATGTTTATACATACCCATACATAGATGCATATATATGCATGTATTTATGTGTATGCATATGTATATGCATATACATGCATATATGTGTACATATGTATGTATATAAATATATATAGATGTGTGTATATGCATATATATATATATATATATATATATATATATATATATATATATCTGTGTATACATTAGGTATCCATGTTGAAACACAAACGGATAATTATTAGCATATGATTAAATCTACTTCATCTGATTGTTACTAAAATCAAGGGAGGCGCGAGAGCGCTCTATCCCTTAATAGACTTCACGAATGGCCTATTCTAGAAATCTCATTTCTTTAATCAATCATAACTCAAAAACCAATAAACCAAATTAGTTAAAACTTTGCACAGATTTGAATTTGATAAGTTCTATAAATGTGTAGAATTTCAGCATCATTAGTCAAGGCAACCCAGAGATCCAGAAAGTTCAATCATGAAATCATGTTATCTGTGTGTACGTACGTACGTACGTACGTACGTACGTACGTACGTATGTGCCACCCTGTATCTCATCAATTATTTGATGGCTTTAGCTGATTTTTGGCAGAGATAGAGGTTCTAGAGTCTAGTTGATGGCATTTTAATTTCAGTTTACCATATACCTTAGTTTTCCAGAAAATTTCAAAAATCCTTTAAAATGACCAGTATTCATACACTTTATTCTATATCTTATCGACCATTTGATGGATTCAGCTGATTTTTGGCAAAGATAGAGGCTCTTGGCTCTAGTTGATGGCTTTCTAATTTCAGTTTACCAATATACCGTAGTTTCTCAGAAATTTTCAACAAACCTTAAAAAATGACTAGTCCACATACACTTTCTTATATATCTCATCAGCTATTTGATTAATTCAGCTGTGTTATGGCACACATAGAGGTTGTATTTTGTTTTCCTTTGTATACTGAATATTTTATTGTTTACTATTGTGAATAACTTTATTATATTTCTCCCTGCTCCAAAAATGTTTTATTGATTCATTTATTTCATTCAAATTAAATATTTTTGCATTGTGTCAATTTTCAAACACACTGACTGTAAAATGATTGAATTACCATTTATTGTTTGCAATGAATACCTGGTAAAGTTTGAAAAAAATTGTTCTAGTTTGAATTGTATCATGAGTAAATATACACTCATCATAATTAAAAAAATATTTACCTGTGAATATTGGAAGAAACATTGATTAAACTATATCAGTTATGAGATGGCATTGTATTGAGGCATAGCCTTTACAAAAGTAGTGACATTCCATGATAAATGCCAGTATACTGAAATCATATGCCCTTAATAGGGTTAAGATGAAAATTCATATACACTAAATGTACAAAAACAAGGAAATTCCCAAATTTTTACACTTTTAATGTCATTAAGGGTATGCGAGCACAACAGGGCTATGTATTTTCTGGTAGGAATTTTTCTTCAGCACACCCCACACACTTCATCCACTCATGCATAGAGATTTATACTGTAGTGATGTGATAATGAAATGGTTTGGTTGATATGTAGTCATACCCTTAATGACAATAAAAGTGTAAAAATTTGGGAATTTCCTTGCTTTTGTACATTTAGTGTATATGAATTTTCATCTTAACCCTATTAAGGGCATATGATTTCAGTGTACTGGCATTTTTCAAGGAATTATATATATATATATATATATATATATATATATATATCAGGTTAGAAAGAAAGTAATGTCGTATTTTTTACTTCATCACTTTGCAGCCTCCTAAGTTGTACACAGTTCTTGATTTTTTGGTGAATTGGTGTCTTAATATCTTGCTTTACTTTTCAGCTATAGTAATTATTTGGAAAATATTAAGTTTATGTGTCTCAACCGTAAAAAATAGATATTAGTGAGGAGCATCTGAGACATTGCATGCTCTATGAATTCAAAAAAGGATACTCAGCTGCAGAAGCTACAAGGAATATTGGAACTGTCTATGGGATAAATGTTCTGAATGATTAAAAATGTCAACGGTGGTTTGCAAAATTTTCTTCTGGAGACTTTAACCTGTCAGATCGGCGACGTTCAGGAAGGCTAAAATTAATTGATAAAGACACCATTGAAGACGTGTGAAAATGAATCCAACATTAACCAGCAGAGAATTAGCTCAACAATTCAATAAAACCCATACCATAATTATTTCATGCCTTCACGAATTAGGAAAAGTTTAAAAACTTGGACTCTGGGTTCCCCACGATTTGACAGATGCTCAACGAAATCAAAAATTGACTGTTTTCACATCTTTGCTTTCCAGGAATCATCGAGAACCATTTTTGCAAAGAATTGTGACTGGAGATAAAAAAAATGTTTTTTTTTTACATAAATGCCCAATGTAAAAGACAATAGTTAGACCGAAACCAAAGTGCACAGCCTGTTCCAAAAACAAGGACCACACCTAAAGATGGTGGAACATGAGAGGACTGATTCATTATGAATTAGTAAAGTCTAATCAAGCAATCACAACAGTAAAATATTGTTTGCAGCTGGAGGAGCTAAGTATTGCTCTATCAAAAAAAAAAAAAAAAAAAAAAAAAAACGACCAGCATTACTCAATAGGAAGGGTGTAGTGCTTCAGCATGATAACTCGAAATCTCACACAGCAAAACTCACTCATAAAAAGGTTATGAGTTTTAATTGGGAAGTTTTGCCTCATCCGCGTTATTCACCTGGCATTGCTCAATCCGACTACCATCTTTTTCGATCGTTGAAGCATCACTTAAACAATAACATTTATGAAAATTACGACCAACTCAAAAATGACCTAAATTTGTTTTTCTCTGAAAAATCAGAAAAATCTTTTGAAGAAGGCATCAAGAAGCTAGTTAATCTTTTGACAGAAGTCATAAAAAATGAGGGAAATTATTGTCAAGATTAAAAATGCTCTAATGTGAATGTTTAAGATGAAATAAATGTGTTGGACAGAAACGACATTACTTTCTTTCCAACCTGATATATATATATATATATATATATATATATATATATATATATATATATATATATATATATATATATATATATGTGTGTGTGTGTGTGTGTGTTTATCACATAGAGAATACGCATACACACATAATTGGATAAATACAAACAGACGCACGCAAACGCGCAAACACAAATATAATTCGTTTTCCGATATCTTTTTTGTACCTCTGAATACACCTCCCACACACACGGACACACACCTATATATATATATATATATATATATATATATATAGCGTCGAGGTATGTTGAAAAGAAATCAATCAGTGCCTATTATTCGATTTGTTTTCATTTTGTGAGTCCCTGAGGATTTGGAGGGATTTTAGCGGCCTTTTCTAAACATTAAAAGCTCAATCTATGTCTATGAAACCATGGTAGTCTCTGAAATATGTAACGTACCGTTTTTAAATAAAAAAAATAGAAATATTTGTTTATCTACATACGTATACGTTTCATCCTTCCGGAATCGTTTGTGTAAAAATAATTATTCAAGCCGATCACAGAATTCGAAACTCGGAACACGAGTTATGTTTTTTTTATTTAACTCAAAGTCCGTCTAGTATATCTATAGCCAGTCTCTTTGTAGACCTTTTTGTATAATAGACTAGCGCATATAAGATAAATATTTAATTATATTTCGATATAAATATCTGTTTTTATCCGAGTAAGCAATACTGGTAAGTTTATTTAAAATAAAATAACCTTCTACCTGTTTAAAACGTTATTTTAGGCTGAAATCAATTATTACACCAGGATGTTTTCACACTTTTTCACACTTATGAAAAGTAATTTTTAGTGGAAAACATATTGGATTTGTATGGATTGAAATGCGAGCTGAAATCAGTTCCAAATTCAACGAATCATAGACAGGATGCTGCTTTCAGTTAACAACTGTGCAATCGAAGACATTCCTTATATTTTAAGTAATACTTCTCTTACATAATTTCTAGTCGCACGCACTTCTAAAAAGAACCTTTTCGGAAACCGAGTTTCACTGCAAACAATTTTAGGTGAAAAAATGCATGGACAATTGTTGCCACATCTGGGCTGGTACGTCAACCACTATTCCCTATCTCTCTCTTAGACAGGGTTAAAGAAAGGGCCTCTAATCTAATAGGTCACACACTGTCTACCAAGCTCTAGCCCCTGTTCCATCGCCACAGTGTTGTGTTCCTGTTCTTGTTTTACAAGTACTTCAATGGAATGTGCTTCGACGAACTTGCTGCACTTGTGCCTCCCCCCTCGACGTCAATATCTCCGACAATCAGCAAAATCAAACACCCTTCACGGTAGAGGTCACCAAATGCCGAAAGCTTTCTACTCTAATAGTTTATTTTATCAAAATGCTTGCTTTTGGAATTCCTGCTCTGCTCCATGTTTCCCAGACTATACCAACATGCAAAAATTAAATGTAATGTGAACAAACATCACAGGACCGTCCCATAGACCGACGTAAATCAAGCCCTGAAGGCCAAGACGATACCAGTCTATGCAGTGCAGTATCCATCGGAACAGATACTACACTTTGATCTTGGTCAAAAGGCCAAGAAGACGGTTCTAGATAGGAATCTGTTGACATAAAACAAAACGGGACTTCCCGTTTGTGGAACACAATACCACGGGATTTCTTCTCGGCAGACTACAACTTGGTCGTTATCAAGTCCAATGTTAACAAATTCCTGTCGGCCCGTTCTCTTAAATAATAAAATGCTTCCCATTTTACCCATTGTTGTCCAGTTCTATCGGGGTGTTGTTTCCTTTTCCAACTGACAAATTCATTAACTCTTATACTCGAGTGGCCTTTGAGGCTTGATAAGAGGTGACTCGTTAATGTATAAGAATCCCCTTTAATTGCTTGTAGAATCAATGTTGAGCCTTTGCCGTGTTTGGTTGACGCGGATCAAATCAAAACACAGCGTGGTCGGATTGATCTACATTAATCGATGACGTAATGACAGATATTACAAGGCTCGGTCGTATATTCACACTTTTTCGTAAACTTTTAAAGTAAAATTTATTATTATACTAAATGTGACTTGAACGTTTCTTTCTCTCAGGCTTTTTTTCTATATAGTTTAACCAGAATAATACCCTTTTATGACAGAGTCAAATGAATTCCCCGAAAAGAATAGTTTTTCACCACTTTTATGTCCCCTTACGGAGTTTTTTTTTTTTATAAAAATCGCTCCAGACAAGGTATGAACCCACTTGATATAAGGAGCTAAAAAATGCTACTTCGAGGTGAAAAACTAGCCAACGATAAGTGTTAGATGGATAGATTCCGACCCAGAAAACAGCAATTTTTCCCCTTTCTTACAAACATCGCTCATGAAATGTCAGAACTAAAGGACAAAATAAGGGAAGCGAGAGTTACGAGGCTACCGAAAGTAAACTCAACGTCCACTTTCTACTCTCCTTAAATTCAATTAAAATCAACATATAATGATACAAAACCTTATGTCTAGAATGCTTGTTCTAATTTTCACAAAATCAATTATATGATTTTGATTCTAAAAAAATGGCTAAAATATAAGGTTTAAGCTTAAGGGGTCTTAAGAAGAAATTGTAATTCAAGAAATCTTGCTTAATTGGTGTCTAATGATTATAAATCAAATTTCATGCATCATGCACATTTAAATTTCTAAATAGGCGGTTGTGTCCATATTATGCCTCGAAAATCCCTTTAAAATATTCCAAAGAAAGCTAAAATTGGGGAATATTTATTAATTAATTGATGCCTAATACTTATTGTCAAAATTTCACAAAAATCGGAGGTATCTGAATTTTCACGTAGGACTTATATCCCCTTTTTCCATCCTGTGCACAAAACTAAATTAAACTAAATATAGCCCACATTTATATCTCTTACGCCTATCAGCTGTGTTCCCGAATTCATTAATATAGGTTAATTAGTTTAGAGTGAATCCTGTACATACAAATATATAAACATATAAACAAATCTAACTTTATGAAGATAGAGATGTGACTTGAACGCTTGTTTCGCTAAGGCTTTTTGTTCCTATATACTTTAATAGCACACATTACATGCGAAAATATGACTTAGTTCTTGGATTGAGTAATGTTTGAAAATAAATCGGTTTAAATTTTTCTATTTCGCCGTAATTTATAATTAACTGAACAAATCACCCATCTCTCACTTGGCTATCTATGTATTTCTTTCGTTCTCTCACTCTATGTTAATTCAACCACTTTCTAATACTTTTAATGTCTCTGTGAGAATTTAGAGAAATAATGATTCTTGGCGTTGACTTTAAATTTATATACATGTGTCTGTACAAGGCGGAGGTTATGTTTCGCTCGAGTTTGCTTGTTACTAAGGAGGTTATGTATTCGGTTGAATGTGTCAGTCTGTTTGTTTGTCTGTTTGTTTGTGTACAGCCTAGCGTCTACATCGCTTGACCAATCGTCACCAAACTTGGTCAAAATATCGGTTATGATCTAACTTAGAATTGATTTAATTTTGGGACAATTAATTCAAATGTTAAGGCCAAAGAAAAAAGTGAGAGTCACACTTTTGGCGATAAATTCGATTCTCTTCATCGTAGAGATTCGCTACTTGGCCCATATTGTAGCAAACGAAGTCCTGCATATGACACGGACTTTTGACTGTGAGCAGGAATAGTTCGAAGTTTTACATGGAATTTCAACTTCCGATTTTTCCAAATTTGATGTATGGATCTAGTGCACTTTGATAACCGTGACCGTTGTGTAGAATTTTAGCCTGATCAGATAAAGTTTCCATAGCATTTCGAAAATACTTCATAAAATATGGAAAAGTAAGGTTCAGATAAAATGTGTGCCCATCCTTACGTTGTCAGGCGGAAGTATGCAGTCTAACGACTGACTTATGTTCTTGTTTACTATCATGCAAGACGAATGTCTAAGCATATGTGTCAGTTTATGAATTTTCAAATAAAACCAAAGCAGAATAAATGGTAGTGGTAGTAGTCGTGACCCGTTGAGTCACGGGTACGTCTAGCATTTTCATAAAAACACATCGACTGTATTCTCGTTTAAAGCTACGAGACGTCAATGCATTTGTTGAACATTTCTCGGGCTTAATCATTTGTGGACGGGGAAACCTGGCTGACCCACCAGTTCGCAGGGGTTACGAATTAAGTGGACTTCGAAGTTGTCCACTCAATCTTCGCGAACATCTCTCGTGCTGGGTCTGGTACTCTGGGTTCAAATTCTGACGTTAGTTCAGTATTGGTGAACACGCCGGCATGCTTATCACCCGGGGAGATATTGATGCTGCAAATACGACATTTATAAACCTCAAAGGTAACAACGGCAAAAGGTGATACCGTTATTCTACCATCAACCCGTGATGACGAAAGTCGTATATAACGCATGGACGAGTATTAGATATACCTACAGATACTTCACAGATCCGAGCTTATTACTTATATGCTACGTATTAATTTGCGCTCTGTAAACTTTCATAGTATACCTAAATATATCGAAGAATTTATGTCGTTGGTTTTCCTCTAGGGTTTGGTCGATGCGTGGTGTACGATATTTGTCATGCAAGGATGAACAGGAGATAACAAAAGCGAAGAATGTTATCAACTCTCGTTATTATTATCTGTGAGATTTGCAATTCATTTCAAACGAACACAAATCGGCCGTATTTATTATTCATTATTTTTAGAAAGCTCTATATGAAAGGATATTGAGCCCCTTGCGTTGAAAAGTTTTGCTATATTGTTTAGTTCTGATTTTGAGATGATGTCCATGTTAATATAGTTTATATATATAAACAACTAAAAGATAAAGAGTGTACAAAATACAATATCTATTAAGTCATGGCTTAAAAAAGGGATACTAAATTCTCTTTTATTTAAAGCCCCGTAGTCTTGAATAACTGATGACTTAATAGACATTGTAGTTTGTACAATTGATATTCTCATCCTTTACTTGATTATATGATTGCTCTATCTCGTATGTAGAGCATCAATTTTAATGATAGGTTCTACTTTAAAGGTTTACATCATATCTTTATTCCTTTGTTTCTTATATATATATATATATATATATATATATATATATATATATATATATATACCTACATACGCCGGCGTTTCAAGCTTACGCTTCAGACGATCACAGGGTGCGAACCCAGTTCACAGAGTAAACCAAAACTCTGCACGCTTTCGCTCTATCCCCACGGCCATCAAAAATTATAACGCGATATAGGAGAAATTAAGCTATATTTATTTCTAAATACAGCGGGCAGTAAACAGCAGACAGTCTAGAGGGTTCGATGAACGTTATCAGAAACTTGCTTATAGCTAAGTGACAGTCTTTTTTTAATATCTCCGAACAGCGTTCAAATTTAATTTTTAAAAGGGGATTTTTAATAAAAATATTTACAAATATTTACAAATATATATATATATATATATATATATATATTCTTAATACAGACCTAGGCTTCCTACATCCTTATAAATACTTTTACAAAAGCCAATAATATCATATACATGACATAATATAATATATATACTTCTATAATTATAAAATACCTTCACTTCTTGCTACAATCAAATGAATATAATTATACCCTATACAGTCTAACCATTAACATTAAACATTCGCTTAATAACAAATACAATAATATTAGCATAAACATCTGAAACACTGTAATTATATTCACCATAACTTATAAAGACTAACCATTTAACAATACATAAATAATCAATAAAAAGAATAAATCACAGACATAGCATAAAACAAACATATGACCTATTAATTGTAACCAGTTCTTTTCACTTCTAGGGTAGAGTGACCCAACACAACACACACTATATATAAAAGGGTGTTAAAAAAAACATAATTTCCGCTATATTATTTGAGGATCAAATATAGGTAAGCGACCTCTTACGAATAGACATCTAAATACACCAATATCTGACTTAATCACTAATTAACTCATTAACGCACTCCAACCACTACACATTATTTTCTAACACGCATCATAAACATTCTAACTAATACTGTAACACTCAATAGAATAGCCTTATCTACGAGTATTGATTTACTCCTTTCCAGGAGTTAGGCACAAGGCCAGTTTTTATCTTACTCCCACAAGTAAGATGTAACCCAAGGTCGGGTCGGGAAAGTGGGGTTTAAAAATTGCCTGGGCAGCCCGTCGGCATTCCCCGGTAGGGGCGCCTTAGGCAGTAAGCAATTAACTTACTCCTCCCCAAAGAGGGGAGGCGAAGCCTGGGAGGGTGGACCTCCTAGAACTGCACAGGACAGTCCCACAGACCGGCGTACATCAAGCTCCGAAGGTCAAGACAATACCAGTCTATGGGGTGCAGTATCCATCGGAACAGATACTACAATTTGATCTTAGCCAAAAGGCCAAGAAAGAACACATAGAGCCTTATCTACGAGTAGACCTCGGACTCAGTTAGTCGGGGGGGGGGGAGATAAATCTTCCTCGATTCTGACTAGTTTATTTTATTTCTATTCATTATATATTAATTTCATTTCTATGTAATATTATATTGTCTTAGCTCCAAGCCAGTTTTCCCTATTTGGGGTGGGGGTGCGTGGAAGCTAGATTTCTCCACAGTATAAATCAACCTTGAGCCCTACTCTGCCCTCACACTGCTACCTACGGTTAACGAAAACTATCACATAATCCAATATAAACAAATAAATTTATCGCTCATCCCAAAAGTCGTTTTCCATGCATACCAAAACATAAAAGATAAACAGCCAAATAAGTTAATATTAATTTTAATTACTATCCTACATTAAATTAATTAATCCACTAACACACTTTAGCTAATACGCGCAATTTGCTAGCACGACTCACAACTTTAGCCAAGATAGGACCGGTTAGGATCAATTCTATAAAACACAGTGAAAAAAATCCTTCTAGACGAAGACAATTTTAATTTTTTTTTATTTATATTTATTTTATTGTACATTATTATTATTATTATTATTATTATTATTATTATTATTATTATTATTATTATTATTATTATTATTATTATTATTATTATTATTATTATTATTTGTACTCATTAGGAGTTCTCGCACAAGTCATCGTCGGTGATTGCTCACTGATAATAACCGGCGGTATTTCCTGGAGTCTGAGTGACAACAAGCCTCCCCAGATTTTCAATACTCTCAACTTCTTTTCGATAACCATTGAAATGACTTTGCGGTATCTCAGCAGCTGTTTACCATTGATTTCGCATTGGTAATGATCATTGCTCTCCTCTGGGATTTGAGTGACAAAAAGCCTCCCCACGGTCCCAGCACTCTGCACACTCTTACAGTGGAGGTCTGGTTAGTGCTTTCCCTCCTCGGTTTTCCCATCCTCCTTGAGCGTTCACGACTATTTTGTGAGGTATCAGGTGAGGCTGGTGCCATAACTTTTTAGGGTGTGTGTGGGGGAGCAGTTTATGAAATTTCTTGCAGTTTCTGTTCCTTAGGTTAATGTGGTGGCGTTCTTTTTGTGGTTTTGTTTTCTCCTTGTTGTGACATCCATGTGACTGGTTACTGTTCGTAGCTTATGCGGGTTGGTTTCCCCATTCGAGGATTTCCCTTAAGATAGCAGCTGTTTTTATCAATGTCGTAATTGGTATGATATCAATGATCCATTCGATTCCAATTTCTTCCAGTCTTTTTAATTTTTTCTCTGTTTTGCAGTTTTGTTTTGACTTTTCCTAGTGCTCCTACGATTATTGGTATTATATTAACTTTCTACATGCCCCATATCCCTTTCAATTCTCTGGCAAGTTCCATGTATTTGCTTCGTATTTCCGTCTCCTTGATCTTCACTCTGTGGTTGCTGGAACGGCAAAATCTACAATTTGGCAGGATTTTTTTATGACATCCAGTCTCCTTGTTTGTATGAGTTTATCTGTTTGCACGTCCACGTCCACGCCCCAGAAGATGTTGTGATTTTTGTTTCCTAATACTGTCACTAGTTTATATTTGCACCATTTGCCTACACGTTCGAAATGCAGGCGTTTGTATAGTTCCCAGTGTACTGCTTTCCCAACACGGTCGTGTCTGTTCTTGTATTCTTTTTCGTCTAGTTTGCTGCATTCACTTATTATGTGATTTACTGTTTCGTCTTTTTGTCCACACAGTCTGCATTTACTGTTTTCTTGGGTTTTATCTATTTAAGCTATAATGTAGTTAGTCCTAATCGCATTGTTCTGTGCAGCTGTCAGTAGAGATTCTGTTTCACTATTAAAGTGTCAGGATTATTGGTGGGTCTCTTCTCTTTTCATTCTTATGAAACGTCCATGTAGCTGTTTTTCTTCCCTCGTTTCTTTTCTTGTTATAAGTGCTTCCCGAGTTGTTAATTGTGACGGTGTCTCTTGCTGCGGTGATTAGCCTTTCTGTGTTCTGGTTTATATATTTCTCCAGTTTTTTTCTGTGTCTTTTACGCAGTCTTCTATACTTACCAGTCCTGTTCCCCTTCGTTTCTTTTCATGTAGAGTCTGTCTGTATCGTCTTTTGTGTTTAATGCGTTGTGCATGGTTATTAATTTTTTAGTCTTCTGGTCAAGGTGCTTGAGTTCTTCTTTAGTCCAGCCTATGAATGGTCTAGAGTATCTTATTAGTGATACTACCCATGTGTTTATTCCTTTTACTAGATTTCTGCTGTACAATTTCGTTTCTAATAGTTTCCTTGTTCTTATTAGGTATTCTTTTTCCAATCTTCTCTTTAATTTCTGTGGGTTTTATGATGTCTGCTACCAGAACTCCCAAATATTTATAGCTATTCTGCTCGCCTAGCGCCCTCATCTATGCTTGGTTGGGGAATTCAATGCATTTTACTGTCTTCAGTTTTCTCCTTTCCATCTTTAGCAGTGCAGACGTTTCCATACTACATTCCATTTAAATGTCCCGGCTGAAGATTCTTTTCGTATTTATCAGCTGTTCTAGTTCCTTTTTGCTTTTTACAAATAGCTTCAGGTTGTCCATGTACATGAGGTGGTTTATTCTTTGTTCTGTGTCTGTAAACTTGTACCCGGCATCACATTTTCTGAGTATGTAGCTGAGTGGCATCAATGCTATGATAAATAGTAGTAGTGATAGGGATTCTCCTTGGAAGATGCATCTCTGTATTTTTATTTCAGTCAGGTGTTGTCTTCCAGCTATCAGTTCTAGTCTCCATGTTTCCATTACTTTCTTAATGAGATTAATAATCCTGTCGGGTATCTTGTACATTTAAGCATTCCATTATTCATGCTTCAGAGATTCTGTCGTATGCTTTCTTGTAGTCAATCCATGTCATGGATATTTTCTTTTTCTTTTTACCTCCTTCAGGATCTTAGGATCTATGTATAGCAGATAATGCGTCCCTCTTTTCCTTTTCCGACATTTTTTTTGTTCATTGGATACTAATCCACAATTGTTCAGATTTGTTCTTTCAGTTGTGCCGTTAGGATTTTCCACATTGTCGGAAAACAGGTTATTGGTCTGTCTACAAATTTGTTCTCTCATATTTATTTTTATTTTCGTTCCATGCAGTTCTCCCCTATTCGGTTGTTTAGATTTTCCTCATAGTATATACTGATGTTGTGTATTGCTCTGTCCTCGTGAGGAGACAAGTATCTAAAAACAGTAAACATCACAACCCGCTACCGTAGGTAAATGTACGCTTACACGCATGCGTCAAACAAATAGATAAACTGTCCACGAATCGGAAATATAGCTACTCTCGATGTATGTAACAAAAAAAAAATGCTATATTTATACGCTGGTTTACTTCGGCAAATGAAATATCGTGAAACTTAGATAACGCTGAATTTTAACACAATTAGCACCACACGACACATGACATATCATACTCATCTAGAATATATTACTTTAAGAGCTAAGTTGTGTTTAATATACCGTAACCAATATTTCACGTTCTTACGTGATTATCAGACAGCGTAATTTTCAAATTTAAAGTCGAATTCATGATGTTATCCTTCTATGTTTTTTACTTAAAGATGTAAAAAATAAGGAAAGATAAGCGTTCGTAAATTTGACAGAAGTAAAAAACCGGATAATGATAATGGATCATGAATTCTTCTCTAAATTCGGAAATGACGTCGTTTCATTATCGCGCAAGCGCGTGAAGCCTTGGTAAAGGTATATTAGAAACTACTTATTTTAAAAGTAATGTTAATGACTTCCTAAGAAGGCTCTTACACTGTGTACAATTGCGAATCAAAACTCTGCAAAGAAACGATTCTCGTATTCATGAGTACATATATGCCTTGAAGAATCATTATCCATAATTACACATACTGGAAACCTAGTAAATGAAAAAGACGAAAATCTCTCTAATTGGATGTATACGAAATAGTTCAGATACAACTAGTATACGGTCACATGGTCCTATACTTCCATTGCTTCTTATACTAGATTAAACAATGTACACACTAAAGAATGGATGATAATCTATCATCTGATATTTAATCATGCCTTTACATATAGTATTTCTGGTATATTCCCATATTAAAGCCGTTAGAATAATAGTCATTTCCACCTTAATCGATGCTATTGAAAAATAATGTTAATATTGAGATAACGAAATTGACTTAGGAACCGATATGCAATTGTATGTAGTATTATATATATATATCTGATGATAAGATTTCGATCTTTGAAAAGCCTTGGCTTAAGGAAAGAAAAATAAACACTAGTTTATTACTGACAACCTTGCATTGAACAATTGAAATTTGAAATAAATTTGGACAATCGTCGCATATTTATCACTCTTTTTTCTTCTATCTCTATCTCTCTCTCTCTCTATATATATATATATATGTATATATATATTTGTGTATATATTTATTTGTGTTTGTATGTATAAATATTGGTATATATGAATATTTCTGTATATATATATATATATATATATATATATATATATATATTAATTAATTTTTACGTACATAAAAGGAATCCATAGACACATGTTTCTGGCTATCAGCCGTCATCAGAATGGCTTACCTGGACAAGGATTTAACAGACGATATTATTTTCTGTGTCTTACGGCTTACCACCGGACCATAACACCTTGCAGAAATATATACGATTTTTTATAGCCATAATGTTAAGTTACGTAGTTTGTTTTATTGTTTTTACTGGCGCTAGCAACATAACTTTTTAAAAGTATTTTTTCACTTCCTAAATGGTAAAGAATATTACATTAAGCCACCTTTAATAAAATGTGTCATTCTTTTTTTATATACTTTTTAAATTAATTTTTACGTACATAAAAGGAATCCAATATATATCTATATATATATATATATATATATATATATATATATATATATATATATATATATAAATAAAATTAAAATAGAATAAGCGGAAGACCTAAAAAGCTCAAAGTTTCGGCCACATGTTATATATGGGCTTTCTCAAGAGCGAACGAAAGAAATGCAAAAAAGGACAAAAGACAAGAACGTCTATAAATTATGAGAAATATACATAGTGGCAGGGTTCATGTAGACAGAGAGAAGATATGTAAATATGTATAGAGTCAAAGATAAATACATAGAAAAAAGAAAACAAAAAAAATTAGTAACGGGAAAGAAAAGAAAAGAATAAAGAGTAGAAAGGGGGTCCAAAGGAAGACTAATTCAAAATTCAGTGAATCAACCGGTGTCTAGATATATCTTGTTTTCATGAATAATTGCTTTTGATAGGTTAGGGGAGATAAACAACATTTGGGCGAAACGTTGAGCCTTTTAGGTCTTCTGCTTATTCCATTTTAATTTCATACCGTCAGATTATTTTATCCTTTCATATATATATATATATATATATATATATATATATATATATATATATATATATATATATATATATATATATATATAGTCTCGGAAGTTTCTCAACCATTAAAACTATATTAAAAAAAAAAAAAAGAAATTATAGTCCCAAGTCTTCCAGTGGAAAATCACTCATGTAAGTCAATTTATTTTTTACAGTTATTATATTAGTTTATTTCTAACACTATTTTAAGGGATCATCAGTTGTTTACCATGAAAAACTGTTTCGGGAATTTAAAAACAAGACAGTATTTAATTTCAGGGCTTCCCAGCAGAGTTGATCAGACCCCACTTCCCTTAAAAGACAAAACATAAACGTTCCTTATACTAAATCTACGCTGTTCGTCTGTCTAATCAAATTTATCCGTTACTTACAAAAATGTTGCTGCATTTTAAAGTGTTTGGATGAATCCATGACACTATTATTTAAGTGATTAATGTATTATTTTTAGTTTTATATTATAAATATAAAAAACATCAATACATCAAAAAAAAAAAAATAAATAAAATAAATATGTATATATAATATATATATATATATATATATATATATATATATATATATATATATATATATATACATACATACATACATACATATATATACCTTTAGTTCCTCCTTCTCTCCCTCGTCCTCCTTTGTTGTCCATCTCCCCGTTGTCGTCAACCTCAAATAAATATTAATCTTCCTTGTTCACTTACAGTTTTTCTATATATACGTATAAATATGAAGTTAGTTGAGATCAATCAAATTTAAACATTGTTCCAAGAATTCAAAACCAACTATTATTAGGCGTACGATCGTTTCCAGGACCTTTTGGAAATATTATATTTTTCATTATTTTTATGATTCTAAAACGCGTCTTCGTCAGCACTTTTTAGAACATAACACACAGAAGTCTCTTGAGAGAAAAAACATCAGATTTCAGTACTAAAAGACTAGGCCAGTGACAGAACTTTAGAAATAGCAGAAGGACAGCAAATTGAATAACAACTCAAACATTTAAAACATTCAAAGCATTCACCATATAGGTTGAATCAAGAAGAAGAAATTACATAAGAGAAACAATACATCAACAAATAAATAAAAAATTAAAATATAAACAATAGTCAGATTAAACAATATTATTAATAAGAAAAATACTGATAATAATAATGATAATGTTAGAATACAATAATATAAAATAAAATGAAATAAAACTAGATAAGGTATATAAGAAAGTAAAATTGAAAAATGAATAATGAAATACCATAGGATAAATAATAATACAATAAAATAAATAAATATACAAAATTAGAATAAATTGTATTTTAAATAGAAAACAAGATAGAGTATAATTTAAATAAATGAAAGATGAAAATGATTAGAAAATAACAAAATCTATAATAGAGTAAATAGGGATATATCGAGAAGTCAAGAAATAACTAAAAAATATAATTCTATTTTAAGAAGAAAATGTATCATAATTAGAAAAACGTAAAATAATAATAAAAATAATAATAGATGAATATACTCATGTATAATAAATACCAGAGAAGTACAAGAAAATTGCAAATTTCAATAATAAAAGTAAAAAAATGAAAACTTCCGATTAGAAAAATACAAAGTAGAAGAAAATTATTTAAGTAAAATTACGAGAAATATAAAAAATAAAGAGAATATAAAAACAATAAAAATAAATAAAAGTAAAGAATATATATCTATATACTACTAAAAGTCTATGGGTCTTGTATGTTTGCAATCAGCTTTCAGCTTTCCGGTTTTCAACATCCGGTTGCGCATGCGTAAATAGCATCGTCTTCCAATCTGTTATTCCAATTCCGTTGAACTCCTTTTATTAACGAACGCATGAAATTTTTCATTCTGGAAATGTTTATATCGCTTTAAATATAAAACAATTACATTTAATTTCATCAAATAGTTTTTTTGTTTTCTCCACGGCTAAAAACATTCAACGGCAGGACTTTGTAAAGTCTGTCGCAGTTTCAAAAAAGCTCCACCCTTTTAAAAAACAAAAACAAACAAACAAAACAACAACAATCATTATTAATATCAATAGCGGCGGTGACGAAACCACCTCCCACTTTTCCTCTCACAGATTTCACCACTCCTACTCCCTCTGTTTTCGTTACGTACGCGAGACAGCCGGTTGTACCCCCTTCCTTTCTCACCTGTTCAGTGCATATTTACCTATAAGTATGGCCAACCACTTATAATTCAGTAACTATAATTAAAAAAAAAAACAATTATAATAAACAGAACGACGCATAGAAATCTATCTATATTCTTTTTTAAACAATTACATTTAATTTCATCAAATAGTTTTTTTTGTTTTCTCCACAAGTGTCACGCACATACATGAATTCCATAGCTAATATAACAAACTGACCCAACGGGTCACGGGTGGTCTAGTATATATATAAAATTCAATTTAAATAATAAGAAACATTTTAAGAAATATTATTATAAAAATTTACAAAAATAATAATTAGAAAAAATATATATAATAATTTGAAAAAAATTATAAAAAGAATAATAGTAATAAGAAAAATATTAATTAGAGAAAATAATAATAACAACAATAATAACTAGAAAAAGGAAAAATAGTATCTATATACACGTGGACAGCTATATATATATATATATATATATATATATATGAAAATGACCATTCGGAAGATGGAAAAAATTAAAAAAAAGATCACAAAGCAGAAACACTCCGTGCTATTCAACAACGTTTGCCTAAATAAAAACTTGCTGCCTAAATACACACAATATATATATATATATATATATATATATATATATATATATATATATATATATATATATATATATATATATATATATATATATATATATATACTAGAAAAACAAAGTGCTTTGATATAGAAAACACATCAATTATTTTTATATTTTTGAATACAATTTTTTTTACATATTTACATATAGAAAATATAAAAACAAAATCATGAAAAATTAAGAAAATTCAAGAGGAAGTAATTAGAAGAAAACAGAAAACGAGATTGAAAAAAAAAACGTTAAAAGGAGTCCATTAAAAAGACAATCATAAGCGGTTGGACGTTAATAATTATCGGAGAATGTCATTACAAGATTATTAAAGTATTATCTCGATATATTGCTGCCATTTAAAGTGAAAGACATCGAACAGGAGAGTGACCATTACGGAAATCCATGAAACTTTAAAATTCGGGATTATTATTCTTTTAATCACTCAAGAATCCATCTCCACCCGAAAGTAGATAAGTATTCCAAACAGTGTCCAAAATTCAAACAAGCTTAATTGATAATAAATAGATTTTCTAATAAAGGGAGGCAACTCAAAATAATTAAAAGGCCAGTAATGCGACTGAAACAATCACAAAGGGAAGTAAACAGTACATTTACACGGAATCTAACCAACACACAGACGCAGGGATTGAATTCCATACAATTAGACACATACACAAAGCACACACTCCACATGCATTCGTCTCTAGAGCGATATACTTAGACATATATACATATTTATATAGTTATATAGATACTATAATATTAACCTGATATAAACTAGGATATGCATACACCCCCCCCCCACACACACACACATATATATATATATATAGATTTAGATTTTTCACTTATAAAATAGATCATTCAGTGAAGACCGGGGTTGTTCCAATAAAAACAAGCTCGATGATACTTAATTACAGAGTAAAGAGCATTTATATGTGATTTTATGAAGGCTTACCAAAGCATTCCTTTCAGGACACCAATGATCACCATTACATATATTTTTTCTTACAAATATTATTTATTTATTCAAATTAAATATATTAAATATATAAATAATATTTGTAAGAAAAAATATCTTTAATGGTGATCATTGGTGTCCTGAAAGGAATGCTTTGGTAAGCCTTCATAAAATCACACACATATATATATATATATATATATATATATATATATATATATATATATATGCATATTCTTTTAATATATATTTTGGGAGGGAAGGAAGGGTGTATGTATGTTTGTGTGTTTTTAAATATATGATTACTGACTTTATTCGATTGGTGATTGATTTTGATGTTGTAATCATTTAGAATCTGCCTTCAGCAGTAATTTAAGTTAAATATTACTCAATAATTGTACTGATCTGTAGAAATGCGGTCAGATCTTGTTTTCTAAAATAGATATAAATTTGACCTCCTGTTACCAGAGAAGTTAAGCATGCATGATCAGAAGAGAAGCGGTTGGGGATTGCGCAGACATTGCTTCACGATAGACTCCTCGCGCAGCGCACAGGTATTCGTACAGGTGGAATCCATTGTCTCTCGAGACTATAAGAAGGCGTTAATATATATATATATATATATATATATATATATATATATATATATATATATATATATATATATATATATATATATATATATATAAACTGATGAAGTCATAGAGATTGACAGAAAGCTGAAAAGGTGAAAACAGGTAGAGAGGTGAAACAAATAGAAAGTGAGGGAGAAAATAGAAATTGAAAATGTCTCTCTTTCTTCTCCACATCGTATTTGCTAATCTTTCCGGCCCCTTTTCTCTTTGAATAATAGAAAGGGAGACAGAAAATAATGAAAAGTGTGTGTGTGTGTGTGTGCGTGTGCGTAAGAGAGAGAGAGAGAGAGAGAGAGAGAGAGAGAGAGAGAGTGAGAAAGAGATAGGGGTTAAGAGAGAGAGGGGATACAAGAGGAAGGAACAGCTTTGTACAAATGAAAATTGGCCAGGGTGGGTCTGTGAGAAAGGTTGTGAGATGGGAAAAGATGGCAAGGCCCCATCATCATCATCATCATCATCATCATCATCATCATCATCATCATCATCATCATCATCATCATCATCATCGCCACCACCACCATCACCACCACCACCAGCACCACCACCTGTCAGAAGGAACACACAGATGAACTGGCTACCGCGTCGAGCCCATGTTAGAAACAATTGCCAAACCAGCAGGAGCCGCAGTGTTTAACCGCGACCAACCATCATGGCCGCAGTCAAAGTGACTCTCTCTGCCCGTCGGAGAGCATTCGCCTGGCTGAACGGCGACAAAGGGGTAGAGCAGCGGATGAGGTCAACTATATAATAAGGAAGCTGCAAATTCAACTCCCCAACCTCCTCCCCCTCTCCGCCTTCCAAAATCATTCTCTGCTTTCTCTTCTTTCTCTCTTTGGCATCGCGAGTTCTTGGCGCGTTTCGTTATTATTTTATTCTGTTTGCGTACGCGTATTCCTTCCGACAAATTCTCGTCCGTCATTTTTATCGAAGAGGTTTTCTGCGAAACCGTACTTTAGAAAGGTATCTGGCTAATTTAGAGAAGCGAGCATTAGTTTGAATCGGTTAGCCATAATGTTCTTGAGACGCAGAAATACAAGAATTAGAATAAATAAAATGGCTTCCGATTGGACATAATCACCAGATAACGAAAAAAAGACAAGACGGCGATTTATCGCCAAACATCGACTCTGCAGACAAGATTGGAATATATAGCAACACACTTTCAAACAAATCTCCGGCCTCCCCATGGGTTCTAGCCTTTCCGGTCTCTTAGCCATCACCTACATGAACCGGTTAGAGCAACGAGCACTTAACTCCTGCCTCTCCTATATATTCTTCTCCAGATATATAGATGACATTCTAATCCTTACATCCTCTCAAGACGAAGCCACACAAATATTCAACACATTCAACAACACCGACCCCCACATACAATTCACCATAGAACACCCAAACGAGTCCGGCTCACTCTCTCTCCTTGATTTCAACCTTAACATCACCGAAGATGGCTCTATACACACTAACTTCTATAGGAAACCTGCCTGCAAAAACCTTTTCATACACTATAAGTCTGCCCTGCCCACAAAAGCCAAATTAAGTTATGCCCATAATGAAATCACCCGAATACAAAATAAATGCTCTTCTGCTGCTGACAAAATATCACACACTAAAAACTTCCACCAAACCCTCCAAAATAATGGCTACCCCGCCCCCACCATAGCCCACCTAAATAAGCCCAAAACACGTAGACACCGCACCCTCGCTAACACATGCTTCTTAAAACTCCCTTTCTTCAGCGATAAGATCACCACCCCCATCCGCAAGGCAATACATAAGGAAAACCTTAACATACAACTAACACATACTGGCACCTCCTTACGCCAACATCTATCTAATAAACACACTAACCACACACCCGAACCCTGCTCCCTGGCCAATTGCCCTATCTCCAACACAGGTCTGTGCCTTCGCACTAACTGTGTTTACAAACTACAGTGTAATAAATGCAAAAAATTTTACATCGGCAACACTACAAGACCGCTACACTTGCGCATAAAGGAGCACTTGAATACCCGTATATCCTCTTTCCACAAACACATAGAGATTAGCTCAAACACTCAGCGCGATATTCACGTCTCCATCTTAGCGTCTGTCAGAAACATTGGTGACCTTAGAATCACAGAATCAATCCTCATCTCCAGATTAAACCCCTCACTCAATCAACGTCACGAGCTCTACTCACCTTTCATTCTATAATATCTACCCCCCATCCACCAACCAACCCCCATATCTAACACTTAACAGAGTCCGTTTCCACCACTTCACTCATTACTCACCTCCTATAATAAACTCACCACACACCCAAACAATCAAACAGGCCCCTCCCCATATGAACTTCCATCCTTACACACTTTCAACCACAAACCAAAAACCATATTCAACATACTCTTCTAACCCACCAAAATAAGTCACCCCATAACCTAGCATTATTAATTAATAAATCCAAACACATATAGAATGTATACAAATAACATGCAAATATTAAATAAATAATTCATAAAATAAATTAAACAAGTAAATAATAATAATAAAAAAAAATAAAAAAAAATAAATAAAAAAACAAAACAAAAAAAAATAAAATAAATAAATAAACAAACAAATATGTAAAGAAATTGATGAATATATATAGATAAACAATTAAACAAACAATAATACATAGATATGTATATATATATGTATATATGCATTATGTGTATATATGTTGTATATATATACTAATATTGTTATACAGATCTCCACCAAAAATAAATAAATAAATAAATAAATAAAAATTAATTATAAAAAAAATATTTAAAAAAATCCAGAGTTACTCCCCTTAATCTTATAGTAAATATATCAAGTTAATAAGTTAATTCGTTAATCTAATTTGACGAAACTCACAATTAGTAATTAATAACACTTCTTTAATAGATGATAATCGAAATCGATAAGTAGATAGATCTAGAATATTTAAAATATGAGACTAATTACTTTACTTTATATTAAAATTCTTAAATTACGATAGAAAGATAAACAAAATAAAAATACGAAGATAAAACAAAGTAAATATTCAAATATAAAAAAAAAAAAAAATAAATAAAAAATGATATATATATATTATCAAAACTAACAGTTTATCGAACACCATACACCTAACCAACATTACACAAATATTCTAAACACCAATCATATATTTAACATAATATTAAAATAAAACTTAACTTAATTTATATTCCCTGTGAAACTGCTTTTTTGCTGCGGTCTATATCTGGCAGCCATTTTGTTTTGTATTATTCTCTACACAGTCGGAGAAGAATAAAATATTCTTCTTCTTCTGGTCTAATTATTTTTGAAAAAGGGATGTCTTTTCCCGAAATATCAAATAGTGATTTTTAATCACCCGGACATCACACGAACAGCTAAAACACTCTTGCTGTTATGTAAGAAAAAAAAAAAAAGGAAAAAAAAGGAAAAATAAATAGTAAGTCTTATATCGTATTCGATTTATTGTTATTGTTTTTGTTCCTTTCCTTTCAACTTGCATCTTACCCGGAATTGCATTGCCCACAGCCTTTCAAAAACTTACTACTAATATATATATATATATATATATATATATATATATATATATATATATATATATATATATATATATATATATATATATATATATATATATATATATATATATATATATATATATATGTGTGTGTGTGTGTGTGTTCGTGTGTGTGTGTGTGTAAATAGATTTCGAGTACAACAAAATGGTGAGAAAATTTTTTTTTAATCAATGAAACAGGAGGGTGGAAAAAAAAGAAAATTGCTAAAATCTTCCGTCTGACTCTCTACGATGAAACGTCGGACTGATGCATTAAAAACTAAGAACATCGAATGAGAAATGAGGCGAAAATTGTTTAAGTTGGAAAAATCAATTGGGAGAGAGAGAGAGAGAGAGAGAGAGAGAGAGAGAGAGAGAGAGAGGCATGATAAATAGATAGATAGATAGATAGATAAATATCATATTTATAAATAAATACAATGACATGAGTCAAGCTTTCTTTTTATTATGTACTAATAAGAAAGGTAAATCTCTCAACGTTATGGGGGTATCTCCAACTTATGTTTCAAAATCTTTTGTCTACACAGGCTAGGTCGAGAATTGTTAATAATTAACGTCTCAATGATATTGAGATGATAGTTTAACCTGGCACTGTGTAAAACAGAAAACTACCCAGTAGGTCAGAACAAATATTTGTACTAACCAGCTGATTACCGATGGCAGATTCATGTGTTTGAAAGTTTCCGGATGATCTTGAAACGTTGTGTAAACGAATATCACGTGGTATATGTTGGGATATTCTCATTTCTAATCTTTAGAAAGTCTTGCCAACGTAGTTGGCTCTACACTGACATAGGACTTTATAAACAACATAATTCTTTTGAATTGGTGGCAAAACATCGTTACGAAAAGAAGAGAAAAAAGGTTCGAGTCGTGTAAACTACTCTCAGCATGGTTGCTGGAAAACAGCGTTAAGTAGAAGAAGAAATCCCTTTAATAATATCAAGGCCGTCAGGACCTAACCATGGAAGTTTCAAATAGATAGGACATCCTGAAGGGCCAATAAATTTATCACTATTAAAGATAGCAACTTTGCGTGAAATAGTATTTTTTTTATAGTATTGATGGGATATTCCTTAACAAGAAAAATGTTGGTAATTTAACCAAGTTCCGTATCGAGTCGGGTTGGGGAGCAAATCATAAGTACCCGATGTGTAAGAGTACCAATAAGATTTATTTTTCTTTGTTTGGGGACGAAGGAAACCCAATTTAGATACAGACTTATAAAGGTTCGTTTTCTATACACAGAGGGTTCAAACGTTAAACCAGTTTTAGACCCTAAAACGTCAAGAAATGGGATGGAGCAACAATCCTCGACCTCCATAGTAAATTGCAACGATGGATGCAAGTCACATAGAAGACGAAAAAACCTTTCAACCTCACTCCGTGAAGGAAAGCAAGCAAAAGTGTCATCAACGTAACGTCATTAGTCATTTTGGAAAAGAATTCGTTTTCCAAAAATCCAATTTGAATTATGCTGCTATTCGGGTGGGTCGGGGTATTTACGTTGCGGGGTTGAACACTGTTTAGATATGTCCGCTTGCAAAAACATAAATAGACCTTAATTCTCTTCCTTTCACTGTGCTTGTTTTTCGCATAGTTCTAGGGGTTCAGTAGAAAGTTAAAATGTTGACTTGGGTCTGAGGTTCGAATCGCGTTACCTGTAGAACAATCATTCTCCACACCGATGATTACCGAAAAGGATGAACAATACATTTATCATAATATGTGTATATATATTGTTACATAATTATACACACGGGTCTTTATTATAAAATGGAGGATAAAAATGTTCAACTAATTTGGACATAGAACATCAGGTGACATTAAAAGATTTGTCCAAATGTCTCAAATTTTTCCGTATGAGATGACAAGTTTTGTTTACAGAAATCTGTTTCAATCTAATATTCTAAAAAAATCAACGTTTACTTGTGAAAATGAGATTTGCATTGCTATTTATTACTAGAAATTGAAAACTTTAAACTTATTGAATGATATTTTTTTAATGTTCAATTAATGTTTATGCCCGCTTCCTTCTCTCTCGCATCTTTCGCTTTCTTTCTTCAACCTTTTCTATACTCTCTTCTATTTCTTTCCTCTATATATATATATCGATTAGCCAATCGAAACGTTTGAAATATAAATTGATACCGGTGACTCGACAAAAATCGTTTGTTACTAAACATATTTCCGGATCCTTATGAGTAGCGGTATATTTCTGAAATAGAAAATATTCTCCCTCTCCTCTAAATATCACTAATAAAAAATAAAATATCGATAGGATGTAATCAATATCATCGATTAGAAATAACATGTCCCTATGTCAACCAGTTATTTATTTTATGTTATTTATATGTTCGGACGTGGGAGCGTTGCGGGGTAAAAGGTTAACGTGAAATGTACGAATGAACGAGGGAAGAGGCAGAATTAGAATATGGTGAGAAATATGGGGTTTTATCAGTGGTAAATTTTATCTCAGGCGAAGAATGAGGAAATAAATCCCGTGATCCAATGCGATGTAATTACACTCATGGCGTTTAACAGTTGATGAAATCGTTCGGTTTATGGGGGGATAAAGGGGCGTGAGTGGAAGGATGGGTGGTTCTGGTTTTGTAGCGGATGGCTTGACTCTTGAAATAACGGTTTGATTACAGGATGGAAAGAGGAACAGGGGGAGAAAGGAAGCGAGCGGAAAGATAGAACGGGGTGGAGATAAGAAGGAGAGGAGAATACAAAATGGGGTGAGAGAATACAGAATAGATAGAGGTGGAAGGTACAGATGAAGAGGAGGGGGTAGTAATATGGGGAGAATGACGGGATTGTCTTTACCGAAATGCAGCAATAACACATAAAATGAAATAACGTAAATGAAATAGGGGCACCCAACAAGGCAATATAACCATATCAGACACATACACAGGGACACACAGACTTAGAAGCACGCACACATTAATACACTGGGCTACGATAGAAAACGTCGTTTTCTGTTGAAAACGAACACATACACACAGTGCTTTACACACACACACATATATGTATTTATAGATACAGTAGTGTATCTACAGCTCTTCAGCGTGGCTGACTATTTTATCTATAAATAAATAAATACGTCATTTAATGGGCAATGTGTGTAAGGGAGTTAACTCTCTCAATCACTTAGGAAGTGAATAACCATACGATAGCTTTCATAAGCCGTTATTATCGCTAAAAAACATAAGTTAACCATAAACATATATATATATATATATATATATATATATATATATATATATATATATATATATATATATATATATATATATATATATATATATATATATATATATAGGCAAACATTATTAAATAACACGGAGTGGTTTTGTTTGATGCGACTTTTTTTTTATTTTTTCAATTTTCCGAATTGTCCATCTAATGTTTCGGTCAAATTGATGTAAATATGATCCAACAGTAAAATCATAATTTGTAAAGACACTAAAACTAATACCGCCTGAAGATGATTTGACGATTCAAATCGAAAGTACTTGCAAAAAAGAAAAAGAATGGAACAAGAAACCCATGGATCATATTTACATCAATTTGACCGAAACATTAGATGGACAATTCGGAAAATTGAAAAAAAAACGTCGCATCAAACAAAACCACTCCGTGTTATTTAATAATGTTTGCCTAAATTAAAATATGCTGCCTAAATACACACACACACTATATATATATATATATATATATATATATATATATATATATATATATATATATATATATACTCGTCCCAGGACGGATAAAATGAATTCTCCGAACAGAACAGTTTTGCACCACACTTATTTCTGTTTACGAAGATATAATGCTACTAAACTGTATGTCTAGAATACTTCATTAAATTTTGATGAAGATCCATCACATGATTTTGATTAGAGAAAATGTCTATAAATTTAGGGCTTAAGCTGAAGGAGTTTTTAGAAGAAATGACCCACCCTAGCCCTAACAGCTACGTTCTAAAATTCATAATGATTGGTTAATTACTTTAGGTATGAAGCCTGTACAGACAAATATATAAACATATGAACATACCTAACTTTATATATATACTAGTAGAATACTCGTCACAGGACGTGTTTAAGCAACAAATATACAGGGTGGGCAAAAATAAGGGTCCTATTTTTAAAAATTCATAACTTTTTTATTTATTGATTAAAAATTTTTTTTTTTAGAATAAGTAAAGGACCCCTTCCGAAGCAAGTATGAGCCGTATTAGCCCTAAGGAACGTACCCTCATTTAGAAAACATTATTTTTGCTTAAAAAACTCAAAACAGTGTAAAAAACAATACTTTAGTTTTTGTAAGTTTTAAGAAGTGTTTTTCGGCTAAAATTTGTTTTGTTTATTTCAAAAAATCTCGGAAGGGTCAGTCTACACACACATAAAGTTTGGTGAGTTTAACTTTTATTTTGTGGAAGTTATTCAAATTCAAGTTATTCAAATTTAAAGATAGGACCCTTATTTTGGCCCACCCTGTATTAGTTTTAAATTTTAATGTTATTTCATTTCTTTATGGTATGGTACAGTTTCGATGGCACCTCCTAAATAGTATAGTTTAAAAAAGAAATAATGTGCCCACGCCACTAACCCTGTTGCCTAGAATACATATTCCATAATTCATAATACAACTCAAAATTTGATGTAAAGCAATTTCTCTATTAAATATTTTGTATCTAACTTATTTTAAAAGTCTTTTTTTTTTAGTTTGGGTGGGTACACCCCTAAATGGTAAAATGTACAAAAAAAAATAAATAATAAAGTGCCAATGTTACTAAGCGGGATTCCGACAATATATATTTTGAAATTCATAATGAGCGTTTCATAAAAATAAATAAATAAAAATAAAAATCTTTATATATATATATGCACCTACTAAATATAAACATTTACAACAAATAAATAATGTACACATGTTACTCACTGTATCTTTTTAAGAATATATGTTCCAAAATTACTAATGATCCGTTTATTAGTTTAGAAGATTGCAAAATTAATCCACATATTACCAAAATCAATTTTTAAATAATTATATACTGATCACTTTAATCAGAATTACTGGTCCCCACTATTTCTAATCCCCCCTTCATAGACCATAACTTGCGTTAACAACTTTAACTAGAACACCTTACCACTAATATTATAACAGGTGTTAACCCCACCATTAGTAATAGGATTACAACGAATAATAAAATTTATCTATACCACTGAAATTAATCCATATATGACTTCCATTAAAAATAAAAGCAATTACCAATATGTTTTATTAATCCATCACTAACTATTACTTATAATCGAAATAAATTTATTTATACTCCAAAATAATTAAAACTAAATATAATAGCATAATCCATCAATATCAATGTCATAAACTTATATACGATCCTTACCAATATATTTTAACTCATTATTATCTAGAACTAAATCTACTAATATTACTGCCACTAATCCATATATGAATCTTACTAAAAATAAAGATAATTACCACTATGTTTTATTAATTAACTGATAAATAATATTTAAAATACATTTAACTATCCATCAAAATAATTAAAATTCAATGCCAATTGATCAAAATATAACAGCATAATTTATTAATATTAAGGTCATAAATCCATCACTAATAATAATTTAAACTAAAATATCCCCGTAAGCTTTTTGTCATGTAATTGTTATATGTCTGCATTGAAATAAATTGAGACAATGCCATATACAGGAAGCAGACACGATAACTTTCTTAAACGGCTACAAACATACAATCTTGACACCTCCCCTCCTTCTCTTTCTTTATCTTCTCTTTCTCTCTTGTTTCATCTCCCCCGACCCCCTTTTATCCAGCCCAGCGCTGGATAAAAATAAATATGAATTTAACTCGAATCTTACATTAACCATTCTCAGCCCGCAACAAATCCTAAATGGCTATAGACATCCACCCCTAACCCCCTCTACCCCTCTCCCCTTTCCCTTTCTTTTTCTTTTCCTTCAACCCACCCCTATCCTAGCTAAGCGTTGGATAAAAATAAAAAATAAAAATATAAATAGCTGTAAATTAAACTTTTCTAACGGCAAATATATTTTTCTTCCTTTTCTTTTTCTTCTCTTTTTCTTTTTCTCGCCCCCCTTTCTACCCCAGCTCAGCGTTGGATATAAAAAAATAAAAAAATGAAAATATTAATTTCTAACGGCAATCATATCTTTAAAATCGGTCACATGACTTTTATTCCTTTCTCCTCTTCTTTGCTTGACTTCATTCTTCCTGGAATTCAGCGACCAGGTTGGATCATAAAATAATTCTCTGCCTGATGAGACCTCAGCTCTTGAGAGCTGTAGATCGATAACATCGACATGCCAGTGTAGCAGACCTTGTACATGTTTGAATAAAAGCATTCACTATATATATATATATATATATATATATATATATATATATATATATATATAAACTTTATAAATATTGAGATAAGGTATATTTATATATTTTTATATATTAGTATGTAAAATTAATTGACCAGTACGAATGTTCAAACACAGCTGCTAGGTGTAAGGGTGATTAATGTGGGATGTATTTAGTTTAATTTAGTTACATGCAAAGGGTTAAAGCCCTTTGTGAAAATTCAGATATCTCTGATTTTTTGTGAAATTTCAACAATTCCCTTAATTTAATTTTCTTGGTAGTATTTTAAAGAGTGTTTTTTTAGGGGGCGCAGAATATGGGCGCACGCTCTCATTTGAAAATTAAATTATCAAATTTGTATTGAATTTGATAATACTCATTAGACACCAATTAAGCAAGATTCCTTGAATTTCAATTTCTTCTTAAGACTCCATTAACATAAGCCTTACATTTGAGATATTTCTAGAATCAAAATCATGTACGAGATTTTGATGAAAATTAGAATAAATTTTTTAGACAAAAGGTTTAGTATCATTATATCTTGATTATAATCTTCGTAAGAAACCGTTCTGTTTGGGGAATTCAATTCACCGGTCCTGGGCTGGGTATTCTACTAATATATACAGGTTTGGGAAGTAAAATTTACAATGAACGTTCAGTTGTTTTTTTAATCAGCAGGCACTAAGTCAATTGTTTTAAAATCTAGCATATATTTATGTCATAATCATACCTCACACTATTATCCTTAGTTTTTCGGAAATGTTTGCCCATATGAGTAATCAGGAAAGAAAACCTGAAAGCGCGTGTAATTTATGAATGCACGCGTCACTTTAATGATTATAAGCAAAACTATTACGAGGAAGTATGGAAGTAGAGGAATCAACAAAAAAACGTAGCAAAGCTTTTATTAAAGCTCTCAAATCCAAAATCCTAAAGTATCCAACCAAATCCATGAGAAAAATGTCAATTGAACTTGAGATAGACAAGACAATTAGAAATGCAGTAAAATATGATTTGACGTTAAAATCTTGCACCAGAACACAAAGACACTTGTTAACAACAACTACGAAGGAAAAGAGATTGGAAAGGTGCAATAATATTATTGCATGGTTAAAGAAAATCCCCTCCATTTTAATGATCTTTTCAACTGAAAAGATCTTCAATACCGATGCTGTTCTGAACTGCAGAAATGACAGATTTATCACAAAATAGACAGCTGAGGTCAAGAGGACATTCAGAACAAAGCATCCTGCTCGAGTTATGGCTTTTGCTGTTGTGGTTTCCGACGGAAAGAAAATCCATGTAGAATTTTACAAAGCTGTTGAAAAGATCAATGTTAATACTTACTACAAGACTCTGAGAGATCAGGTATTGTCATGGCTTAAAGCAAACTACCAGATGGTTTATATTCACAGGATGGTATTAATATATTGATAAAGGATGGTGCTCTAGTCCACACAGTTAGAAAAATACAAGATTTCTGCAAATCCAACTTTAGCGTTTTTAGGGTATCATGTTTATAGTCGCCTTCTAGCCCAGATTTAAACGCTCTGGACTATTTGAGGCGTTTTAGAACATCCTACCAATATAACATCACGCAGCAATGTTGAATCTTGAATATACTATTTAAAAAATGGAGAAGTTGTCTCCTGAATATTTAAAGAACACTTGTGCAAGTTTCAGGTGTGCAGGCAGTTATTGAAAAAGAAGGTAGACACATAGAATAAAAACAGTTCTTGTCGCAAATAAATTCTCACAACTTTCAATAAACTAATTCGTCTTTACTGTCTTTAAATCCCCGCCTTAAAAGATTGTAAATTTTACTACTTTCTCACCCTAAACATATATATATATATATATATATGTATATATATATGTATTTGTATCTCTCTCTCTCTTTCTCTTTCTCTCTCTCTCTCTCTCTCTCTCTCTCTATATATATATATATATATATATATGGAAATTGCTTCAGACAAGGCACGAAGCCACTTGATGTAAGGAGCTAACAAGAACAAAAGATGATTATCGCAAAGACAGCAAATGCCTATTTAACTTAGTCTTGACACAAAAAAAGATATTAGGAGGAAAACAGTAAGCAGGAAGAGAGTTCCACAAGCCTGCAGTTCTTGGAAATAAGCTACTGGAATAGGAAGCTGTATTACAATGAGGTATCAAAACAGCAAATTGATGGAGACCACTAGACAAACGAGCTAAACGAACTTGAACAAAAAAAAGCAGGGAATAGATCACATAATTCTGAAGGACACAAACCATAATAGTATTTATAGAAAATACATCATTACGTCGGTGAGAGAGAGAGAGAGAGAGAGAGAGAGAGAGGGTGCAATGAAGAAGAAAGGGTAGGGCCAATCAGATTATAGACGCGTTTCTGCACCTTATCAAGAACTCTCAAATGGGACAGAGATTCACCAGCCCAAATATGATAGAGAGAACCGACTTTACGAGAAGCAGAAAGAGCAATGGATCTAATGTATGTCCTACAAGAAAGATTTGATGAGGGAGAAAGACCAAGAAGTTTCAGAGTCGATTTCTACTCAAGAGCAGAGCCATCTGTGAGAATCTCAGGAAGAAAAGGGACACGCCTACGATTGAAAGATACGAGCTGAGTCTTAACAGGATTAAACGTAACCAGCCATTTCGTACCCCATCACTCATCAGCTCTGCACGTTTCACCAAATTAATTACGGCACTCCCAAGTTCATCACTAGAAACTTTATTTACCTCTGAAATGATGCGATCTTTGAACTCATTAAGATTGTTAGGCTGAAAGCATGCTCCAAAAATAGAAGTCCAGTTGGCTGAGATCAGGCGACCTTGGTGGCCACGGTGTTCCGTATCCTCGGCCAATCACACAATGTTCTTAGAATTTTGAAGCCAGAAAATCTCGAGCCAACAACGAATATTGGGGAGGAGCTCCGTCGTGTTGAAAGACAACGTTCCTCATTTTACGCTTTCTCTATAACTGGGGGGGGGGGGAGATGATCGCGAAGCAAGGCGGTATAATTCACTCGATCAATTGTCGAGTTGAAGTAGAATGGTTGCAATCGATATTCAGCACTAAATGCCATCCACACACACACACAACTTTTCTGGATGCAGACTTTTGGATTTTCAAAGCTCCAACTTACAGTTGCGCTGATTAACCAAGCCGTCAAGCGAGAAATAAGCCTCGTCTGACCACAGCACATCTTCTAACGCAAACTGATTTTCCATAACTCAATTTGCAAAGTTGTTTGCATCATCGATAGATTGGACTAGGCTGATGCGGTAAGGCTGCATTCCTTGGTGATGAAGAATCCACGTAACACTGCGTTGAGGAATGTCTGTGAGTTCAACTATTCCTCTTGAACTTGCATGGCAAAGTGGATTAGTGACTGTAATGTTGTGACTGCTTCTACTACAGCATCCATACGATTTTCCTCCAGTGACGATCTGCCGCTTGATGGTAAATAATGGAGTGTTTTTGTGCTCTCGAATTTTTTTATAAATCGTGTCAGAGTATTGATTTACTCCTCTCCAGGAGTTAGGCACAAGGCCAGTTTTTATCTTACTCCCACAAGTAAGATGTGACCCACGGTCGGGTCGGGAAAGTGGGGTTTAAAAATTGCCTGAGTAGCCCCGTCAGCATTCCCCGGTAGGGTTGCCCCAGGCAGTAAGTAATAAACTTACTCCTCCCCAAAGAGGGGAGGCGAAGGCTGGGAGGGTGGACCTCCTAGAACTGCACAGGACAGACCCATAGACCAGCGTAAATCAAGCCCCGAAGGCCAAGACAATACCAGTCTATGGGGTGCAGTATCCATCGGAACAGATACTACACTTTGATCTTAGCCAAAAGGCCAAGAACAAATCGTGTCAGAGTAGATAAAGTTATGTATTTGTGTAATTGTTTTATTGGTGATAGTAGCGTTCAGCTTGTTGCCTTTCTATTTTTCTCTTCCTCAGTGATAAAGTGGAATGCAGAAGATTGCTTTTTTAGTCGCCCTTAAATTTATAGGACGTATTTCTCGTTGATATATATATATATATATATATATATATATATATATATATATATATATATATATATATATATTTATACGTACATAAAAGTAATCCATGGACACGTGTTTCTGGCTATCAGCCGTAATCATCATTGCTAACTTGGACAAGGATCGAACCTTCGATATCAAAATAACAACAAAAAATATAAAATAGTACTGTTCTAAGCAGCGCTGTTGTTTTTACATATCGACTTTTGATCGGTTTAAAGCTCAAATCAGCAATTTCTTTCAACCAATCACAGCACAATAAATATTCAGTCTCGAAATGTCTCGCGTACTATAAAAGCCCAAACACAGCTTTCTTTCTCTCCTTCCCATATTCTTTCCACAGACAACACGCGTACGCACGTCATAATCCAGCCCCCCTCCTTTGGATGAAGGCCTTCGATAAACCGCAATAAGAGACACAAAGACGCCAGCACTCGGAGCGAAACACATACGCTGCTCACTGAACTCGCATACATAGTTTATACAACACTCATATACAAAACAGACACGCTAATATACACAAGCATTTTGATGCTTATCCCATTTACACACACGTAAACGCACAAGGTGACAGCCGAAATGAACACGTGTACTCCTTAAATGAAAAACAACTCTTTCACCCAGAAACGTTCCTTTGGACAACCTGACCTCTTATTTTTTACGAACTCTTTATCTTTCAAGTTGTCAATAAAAATAATTACTTTTGTATGGATAGATTTTATCATTTTTTCTTTTGATAATGTCCTATCTTTTTCTTTTTTATGAAATCAGTCCAGACAAGTCATGAGGCCACTTGATGTAAGGAACTAAAAAAAAGTTACCAGGTAAAAACCTAGCCAACGATAACTGTTAGATGGATAGATTCTGACCCAGAAAATAGCAATTCTCCCCCTTTTGTCAAAAACATCGCTCATAGAATGTGAGGACTAAGGGACAACATAAAAAAAGTCCACTTTCTACTTTACACCGGTGACTCAGATGTGATTAAACAATGTAATTAAATAACATCAATTTCAAATTGATGTCATAATATAGTTCGTCTAATATTTTTCCAATGGGTAAAATACTATATTTTGGCATGCGAGTGTTTTGATTCAGACTCTTGAAATATGTTCCCGCGAAAATGTTGATATATTCTTTGGGAGAAAAAAACATTGCGATATAAAAAATGAAAGAAATACACGCCTTAAAAAGAAACACATTTACAATATCATCCGCGTACAAACAAAATAACAAACAATATGAAATAGTACGAAAAAAAAAGAAAAGAAAAATCTCATAAATCATGATTCTTAGAGATGCTTGCGAGCGACTACATATTGGGGAATAAAGAATTGACAAAAACCGGATTGCATGATGCTATTTCGTTTCGTGTCAGAAGAAAAAATAAACGAAATGAAACGAAATATTAGTTGACCGAATGTAAAATACAAAGGACAAACAATAAAGAAAATGAAAGCAGAGGAAAAAAAGGGGGACAAGCGGACCTTGAAGTAGTCGTTGTCAAATAATGACAAATATGTCTTCTTTTTTTCCCTTTAAAAGGGTGATGTGTAACATGTTCGTGACTAGAGGTATGAAATTGATTGTCGAAGAAGGTAAGATTGGTCGGAGATGGCATAAAAAACTTTCAAAATCAAATAACATTGACCTTGGAATAGCTGCCATTTTTACTTGCCTAACATTTTTGGTTCGTTTTTATTTTGTTTCTTTCATTTGTTTTCTTAAAAAATATTCTTTTATTTGTTTATTTTTTTCGGCTGGAAAATTTTTTTCCTTTCTTCTTCTTCTTCTTCTTCTTCTTCTTCTTCTTCTTCTTCTTCTTCTTCTTCTTCTTCTTCTTCTTCTTCTTCTTCTTCTTCTTCTTCTTCTTCTTCTTCATCATCATCATAATCATCATCATCATTACTACTACTACTACTACTACTACTACTACTACTACTCACTAAGATTGCTCACCGACAACAACCGGTGGTGTTCCCCGGAGTCTGAGTGCCAACAAGCTTGTCAGATTTCCAGTACTCCCCACCTCTTTTCGATCACCACCGCAAATGACCTTGTGGTATCGCTACAGCCGCCTACCATTGATTTATCCCTTGGGATTTAGGTGGCAATAAGCCTCCCTAAGATCTCAGCACTCTCTGCACTCTTCCAGTGAAGGTCTGGTTAGTGCTTTTCCTCTTCGGTCTTCCCATCCTCCTTGACCCACTATTTTGTGTGGTGTCAGCCGATGCCGGTGCCATCAGTTTTTTTTGGGGGGGGAGGGGGCCAGCTTATGATATTTGTTGCAGTTTCTGTTCCTTGGTTTGTGACGTGGTGTTCTTCCTGTGGTTTTGTTTTCTTCCTATTGTAACTTCCATGTGACTGGTTACTATTCGTAGCTTATGCGGGTTGGTTTAAGCATTCGAGGATTTTCCTTAAGATTGAAGCTGTTTTGACCATTGCCGACCTTTGTATGGTCTCAGTGATCCCTTTGATTCAAATTTTTCCCAGTCTTTTCTCCAGTTTTTTTTTTACTGTTCCTAGTGCTCTTACGATTATTGGTATTATACTGACTTTCTTCATGCTCCATATCCCTTTCACTTCACTGGCAAGTTCCGTGTATTTAAATTCCCTTTCTGTTTTCCCCTTTTTCTTCTTCGCTTCGTCCTTCCTTCACCCATTTTGTTGTGTTGTTTCTCTTACTGTAATTTTCTTTCTTCTTATTAATTACCCTTTCTTTGTTTTTTCTTCCCCAACTTCAGTCTGTATATTTTTTTTACTATATATTGTTGCATTTCTTCTTCTTCTTCTTCTTCTTCTTCTTCTTCTTCTTCTTCTTCTTCTTCTTCTTCTTATTATTATTATTATTATTATTATTATTATTATTATTATTATTATTATTATTATTATTATTATTATTATTATTATTATTATTATTATTATTATTATTATCTACTTTCCTTTTTCTGTTTTCCCCTTTTCTTCTGCGCTTCGTCCTTCCTAGACCCCATTTTGTTGTGTTGCTTTCCTTCTTTTTCGTTTCCTTTCCTCTAATCCATTACCCTTTCTTTCTCTTCCACATCTCCCAACTTCAGCATGTATAATCTTTTAATAGTATATTCCTTGATAAATGCGAGGGTTTTCAATCAGCCCAATCGATACTGTGGTGGTCTATGAGTCGGTTATGAGTCGTTGCTTATCAAGGTTAAAAGCCACTCGAGGATAAGGGTTAATGAAATGAATAGCTCGTAAGTTGAATAATGAAGAATATTGAGAAGTTTGAAAATGATGAACGGAATAAACAAAATCTGATTACTTATGAGGACGGTTTATAACATAAATTTGTTGACATTAGATTTCGAGACGTCCTTGGAAATAAACTCTGTTAATGAAGATTCCGCCTGACGTTAGGCACACGAAGGATGAAAGGATGTTTCCCTTTTCAGTTGTAAACTCGTCTTTATACCAAAGACGAGTTCTTACTACGCACTAATAACCCTTGGGGAAAGTATGAACTCTCGATTACCACCGAACAATACGAAAAATACAACATAATTACGTTTATACACTTGTTCCCGTTAGATTACCGAAGTAAAGCGGCGTGGAATCTGATCAGGACTAAACGGGTGACCATTTCGGAATACCAGGTGCTGTATGTGGGAATGCTCTTTGCTTATCCCAACATTCTTTCCAGTCGTCCTAGACTTCTACTTGCCACTGGATTTCGCCTGCGGATGTATTTGAAAACAGGTCACATTTCAATTTGGTCTTTTTCTTGTTGGAGCCGTTGTTTGCATAAGACTGTGATCGCTTTTTCAAATATAATTTTAACGCATTGCTCGTGTGTTTGCGCTCCCGCTATTGGTAAATAATTATAGGATTAAAAAAACATTCTAATCCTATAGATCCATTATGACGTCGTAAATTTATGACGCTATCGTTATATTACGTCATTCATTATATTGAAGTAAAAAAACACCGGGAAAATCCTTTGTGTGTGGCTGGTATTTGTTTAGCCCTTGCTTCACAATAAACTACTTGCGCAGATACCTTTACAGATGTATCCAATTTCTATCGAGACCTGTTTGTTTATAAGAAAATAGTGACTGGTATTAAGCAGATCGTATACAGTTGATCGGTTGCATGTATTGTGCTTCGGTATTAAATGACACACAACCAAACTAAACCGAACCAAACCAAACGAAACGAAACCAAACCAAACCAAATCAAACAAAACCAAACCTTTGTAAATGCAGTTTCAGGTTTCAAAATGTTTGAACAAGTTTCGTTATTTGTAAAAAGAATATACATAATAATACGCTAAGGCAATTTCATGTTCTTCGTTCGTAATCATCCGTCACCACTTTTTTTTTTAAAGATGGAGTCACCCGATAGCCGAACATGCAATGCAAAAAAATATATATTTCTAAAAATTTCATCTGATTGCTGTTAAGTAGAATGTGAAACTCAGACTAAAATTCACTCTTTTGTTTTTCGGGTTAGAATCAAAGTTTAGTATCTGTTCTTTCCAAGATCGTACAATAATATAGCGGGGTCTGTGTTCGCGTCGGGTGTCCATAGAATGGAAACATGTCGCAAACTCCTATAAAGGTTTTGGAGAGAGACTCTCCTCAACACATAACCAGATATATTCTGAACCTACATTAACCAGAGTATTTAATTAAGTATGCTTCAGTTTGAACAAATGTAGGACAATAATATCGTGGAGGTCTAAGTTCGTGCAGCAATATATCAGGTTGGAAAGAAAGTGATGTTTTTTTTTGTCCAACACATTTATTTCATCTGAAATATTCACATTAGGGCATTTTTAATCTTTACAATAATTTGCCTCATTTTCTATGACTTTTGTCCAACGATCAACTAGCTTCTTGATGCTTTCCTCAAAAATTTTCTCTGAATTTTGAGAGAAAAACAAATTAGGTCATTTTTGAGTTGGTCGTCATGAATTTTATTGTTTAAGTGATGCTTCAACAACCGGAAAAGATGGTAGTCGGATTGAGCTATGTCAGGTGAATAAGGCGGATGAGGTAAAACTTCCCAATTGAAATCTATGACCTTTTCCCGGATTAGTTTTGCCGTGTGAGGTTTCGCGTTATCATGCTGAAGCACTACACCCTTCCTATTGAGTAATGCTGGTCGTTCTTTTGATAGAGCAATTCTTAGATCATCCAGCTACGAACAATATTTTACTGCTGTGATTGTTTGATTATGCTCCAGTAACTCATTATGAATCCGTCCTCTTATGTCCCACCATATAGAGAGCATAACCTTCTTTGGGTGTAGTCCTTGTTTTGGAACAGGCTGTGGACTTTGATTACAGTCTAACCATTGTCTTTTGCATTGGGTATTCTTGTAAAGAACCCATTTTTCATCTCCAGTCACAATTCTTTGCAAAAATGGTTCTCGATGATTCCTGGAAAAATGTGCAAATAATCAATCTTTGATTTCGTTGAGGGTCGGGCAAATCGTGAGAAACCAAGAGTTCAAGTTTTAAAACTTTTCCTAACTTGTGAAAGCATGAAATAATTGTGGTATGGGTTGTATTGAATTGTTGAACTAATTCTCTGCTAGTTAACTTTGGATTGGCCTCCACAGCGTCTTTAATGGCGTCTTCATCAATTGATTTTGGCCTTCCCGAACGTCGCCGATTTGACAGGTTAAAGTCTCCAGAAGAAAATTTTGCAAACCACCGTTGACATTTTCGATCATTCAAAACATTTATCCCATAGACAGTTCCAATATTCCTTGTAGCTTTTGCAGCTGAGTTTCCTTTTTTTTTTATTCATAGCGCATACAGTGTCTCAGATGCTCCTCACTAATATCCATTTTTGACGGCTGATACCGTTAAACTTAATATTTTCCAACTAATTATTATATCTGAAAGGCAAAGCAACATAGTAAGACACCAATTCACCAAAAAATCTAGAACTGTATACAACTTAGGAGGCTGCAAAGTAATGAAGTAAAAAATACGACATTGCTTTCTTTCCAACCTGATACAACACATGAAGGATACAACCGTGGAATTTCCACGGGTCCCACTCGTAAATAAATAAAACATGAACGGGTATTCTTAAGATGATCGTTTAAGGATGAAAATGTTATTATAACATTAAGCGTGACAGACCAATGTTCTGACAGATTGACGGACATCGCCTCTTCTATCGATACGTTAGCACATGTGAAACCAAATGAAGCCTACAGTCATTGTTTCTTTCTGCTTGGCTTCAATCGAGATCGTCTTTTAACACGTCTCATCTAATATCTTTCGTTCAGTGTTTGACACTATTATTTATAACTAGCGGGACCCGTGGAAATTTCACAATTCTTTCTTACATCGATCAGTATAATGTGCTGTTAATAAAAATATTCCTTTTGAAACAATAAATGTATGCCAGGGTCAATACTGTTAAGAAAAAAAGACTCCTTCTTCTTTCGTAAAAATAATTGTCATCGTCACTTAAATATTCTTTAAATAAATAAAACAAACACGTTTCTTGTTTCTTTCTTTCTTTCTTTTCTTATTTCTTTCTTTCTTTCTTTATTCAAAATTGTAGTAATTTAATTCTTTTTAAAACAATAAATATTCTCTATCTTCTTACCGTAAAATGATTGTCAACTAAATATTTTTCAAATCAATAAAACAAAGATAACTTTTTGCAAATCTATTTATTTAAAACTTTACTATTTTAGTCGACGGCATAATTTGATTTTGGATCAATTTATTTCAAAATAGGTAATTTTCGATATTTTTTTTCGCCTCGGCGACATCAGATTTATCACCAAAAACTACATACTGATTCGGACGTCACATTTTTTAAACATGTGAAAGGTGATAACGTACGTACGACATGAAATGCCTTAGCGCATTATTATATAGATTTAGGCATTTAATAATAATAGAACTCTATAATTAATATTTAGATACACTTGAAAAATCGAGTAAGAATATTTATATGAGGTTCAGAGTTTCTTGGGTTCTTCAATTTAAATAGTTCAATTAGTCTAAACTCAAATGAACCGTTTATTCATTGTTTGTTTCTACTTGGGTTCAATCTAGTTCATCTTTTAACACATGTCGTCTAGTAGAACCGTTTTCTTGTTTTCTTCTTTGTTTAATTGGAAAATGTTTCCCCTCCTAATCACTCTACGAACGTTTCAAGTTGTATCGCTCCTCATTTGTCTTCTTCAGCTAATTCGATTCGTTGGTTGATATTCAAATCCTCTGAGACAGGTTCTTATTGTCAGCGCCCGCGTTCTGTTTACCGGTGAATTGGACGCAGAACACATCATCACATTATCCTTTCTGCCGCTAGTTTTCCATCGACCACTGCCTTGTTGATGAACACGGCCGACGATGATCTGCTCCCAACGGTGCCATTACCAGAGTGTGTCTACTCACTCAAGCAACACGATTCATTTATGAGCAAGTATCGGAAGGTAACTTTGATTGAATTAGCCAGAATAGGCCAAAGAATTGCCGCGCTTAACTAAATACTTAGTGTAACGATTAATATCCATTGTCGAGTGTAGACGACTACAGTCTGTACATTTTCTAACGAAGGGAATTTTATCTTCTCAATTTGAAATGCTAGCTTTATACACTAAGAAATGTCCCCTAACAGAGAAATTGCGATTTCTAATTTGCATCGTGATTTACAAAAAATTTTTTATATAAATAACTGCACATTTTTATTGATTTAGAGATTTTTTTAATTAGATTCTAATCATTTTGCATTTGTCTGTTTGTCTGTTATTCCGTCCATTCGTTCGTCCGTTCGTCTGTTCGTCTGTTATTCCGTCCATTCGTCTGTTATTCCGTCCATTCGTTCGTTCGTTCGTCTGTTATTCCGTCCTTCGTTTGTCCGTTCGTCTGTTATTCCGTCCATTCGTTCGTCCGTTCGTCTGTTATTCCGTCCATTCGTTCGTCCGTTCGTCTGTTATTACGTTCGTTCTATTAGTCTATTAACCTTTTAGTTCGTTTGTTCGTTAGTCCATTCGTCCATTTTTTCAGTTCGTCTGTTATTCTGCACTTCCGCTATTACGTTCGTCCGTCTGTCCGTCCGTTATTTCATTCGTCCGTTCGTCCGTTCTTCTGTTCGTCCGTTCGTCCGTTCTTCTGTTCTTTCGTTCGTCGTTATTCTATTCGTCAGTTATGCCATTTGTCGGTTAGTCCGTCTTTTCGTTATTCTGTTCGCTCGTTATGCTATTTGTCCGTTCGTCCGTTCGTCCGTTCGTCTGTTCGTCCGTTCGTCAGTTATTCCATTAATCCATTCGTCTGTCAGCTTGTTATTGTGTTATTTTTATTTTTTACTAATGAGTCACCACTTTTTTTAGGCCAAAAGCCCCTCGAGGATAAATAGTAATAAGATGGATGTATTATCAGTTAAAGGATGAAAAATATTATAAGATGACCGAAAACGATGAATGGAATGAATACAATTATATTACTTATGAGGACGGTTAGTTACAAGTATTTGTTAACATCTGATTTGAAGACAACTATATTGTAGTATGAAGAGAAGTAGTCACGTGGTAATGTGGTGTGCATGTTCCACGTTCCGTTAGTCTTCTAATTTTATAAACATTGGTTTGTTAGTTTTTCAAAAGGTTTTGCATGAATTCACGTGACTAAACTCTCAAAGCTTGGTATGACAACTCGTCTAGAAGAAGGAACACTTAGAATTAACATCAGTCATCTGTTTACCCCAGCGTTGTTTCTGGTCGTCTTATAGATTTTTACTTGTCACTGGACTTAAGGAGGCAAACATAAAAAGGGTAAAACCAGATTATTCGTGAAGATTCTGGTTTGCCCCCCCCCCACCGTGGGGGATGATGGGGGGCTAAAATGCTCCCAAATGGCATTTTTTGGAATATCTAAAATTTCTATTGTCATTTTTGGCTTAAAACCCCCTCAAAAGTACCCCGAGAAAATTCTAGTTTCCTCTTCGAAATACTGTAACGTGCCCTTCAATTAGGAAAATTGAACCTTGTTACACATATCTAATAGTGTTAGAATGACGTTACAGGTGCGAAACTCTGATATATGTAATGTTTTCGAACTCGAGTAAGAGCGACTACTCCCTCCAATAATAATTTCTCATCTTTCGACTCGGAACAACGTAAAACAAATACGGTAACAATTAGGGTCACTTTTTCGTACTACATCGTCTGTCAGCTCAGTTCCTATTAATCACGAGGCTAATAAAATATTTTCCCTCGGTACATTTCAGCATTACAAATGATACACAAATATCCGCAATCATTTTACCATGAGGTTATTAGAATATACATAACAAACCGCCTCTACAATTTATACTTTTTTGCTAATGTGTCATCACTTATCAAGACGAAAAGCCACTCGAAGATAAGTGTTAATGAAATCAAATGTCTGATGCAGAGGACATTTTGTATGGTTGTTTTTTCTCTTTTGTTTTTTCTTTAGTTTTAAAGATTTTTTATCTATATAAAGTTAAGTATGTTTATATGTTTTGAGATTCGTATGTACACGATTCACCCTTACACTAATTCACCGATCATGATGGATTTAGAAACAGAACTGCTACGCGTAAGGGGTCCAAATGTCGGATATATTTAGTTTTATTCAAATGGGGTAAACAAAAAGGTAGAATCCCCTCAAGAAAATTCCGATTTTTATGAAATTTAAAAAATATAGGTTAGACATCAAGTAATAAATGTTCCCCAAATTCCAGTTTCTTTGGAGTATCTTAAAAATTTTAGGGGGCATCATGTGGATATAACTTCCCATTTGAAAATTCAAATATTCAGATTTGCCTTGAATTAGATCCAGAGTCATTAGACACCAATTAAGCAAGATTCCATGAATTTCAATTTATTCTGAAAGCCTTATATTTTAAACATTTTCTAGAATCCAAATCATGTAATGGATTTTGATCAAAATTATTATGAAAAATATAGACATAAGGTTTAATAGGATTATATCTTGATTTTAATCTTCGAAATTGGGCATAAAAGTGGTGCAACACTGTTCTGCTCGGGGAATTAATTTTACCCGCTCTGGGACGCGTATTCTTTTAGTTTTCTCTATAGATCGTTAGAGTAGTTCATTTCTGTTTTCTTTTCAGTGACGTATGAATATATTTTTTAATTCTTAACTATGGATGAAAAAGACTAAACTCTTAAACTTTGACCCGGCAAACTTAGATATGACATCAATCTTCCGTTTACCCCATCGTTGTTCCCAATCGTCTTATAGATTTTTACTTGTAACTGGACTAAATTCGTCTTATAGATTTTTACTTGTCACTGGATTAAATTCGTCTTATAGATTTTTACTTGTTACTGGACTAAATTCATCTTATAGATATTTACTTGTTACTGGACTAAGTTCGTCTTATAGATTTTTACTTGTCACTGGATTAAATTCGTCTTATAGATGTTTACTTGTCACTGGACTAAATTCGTCTTATAGATGTTTACTTGTCACTGGACTAAATTCGTCTTATAGATTTTTACTTGTCACTGGATTAAATTCGTCTTATAGATTTTTACTTGTTACTGGACTAAATTCATCTTATAGATATTTACTTGTTACTGGACTACGGTCGTCTTATAGATTTTTACTTGTCACTGGATTAAATTCGTCTTATAGATGTTTACTTGTCACTGGACTAAATTCGTCTTATAGATTTTTACTTGTCACTGGACTAAATTCGTCTTATAGATTTTTACTTGTCACTGGATTAAATTCGTCTTGTATATTTTTACTTGTCACTAGAATAAAGTAATGTAATGTAAAGGGGGATTTCGACAGTTGGTATTCAAGCAACCTTAGCTTCACTATAAGCAAATTGCACAATTACCCTTTCAGAGGTTATTCATGATTTAGATGCAAAACGGCGAAAACCTACATAGGGTAAAATAGTGATTTTGATTCAATTAATCGTGCAGAATAAATCGTTTACAATATTATTGTGTTTTCGCATGATACAGGGTGGAGCAAAATGATCTGCTATATTTGCAAGTTTTATTAAAAGCAAATTAGAATGAAAAATGGAAAAGTACTTTTATTTTCTAAATTTACATATGATGTCACAATTAAAGCGTGATGCTGGACTGCCCAATCCATATGGCTAACTAGACACGTTAAGTGACAAAATGACATCATATGTACATTTGGAAAATAAAAATAAACTTTTTATTATTTACTCGAATTTTTTAGATCAAATATAAATTTCCAGCACTCTCCCCCTCTTTTCGATAACGTTGCAAATCATTTTGCTTTATCGCAACAGTCGTTTACTATTGATTTATCCCTGACGCCGACGATTGGTCTTCTTTTGGAATTTGAGATAAAAAAAAAGCCTCACTAAAACCACAGTACTCCTTGCATCCTTCCATTGACGATCTGGTTAGTGCTTTCTCTTATCGGTCTTTCTATCCTCCTTGGCCCGTCATGATCATTTTGTGCGGTACCTGCCGAGATAAAATTAGATAGCCAAACAATAAGTCGTTTTACTTCTATATGATTCATAAGGATTATATAAATGTAAAAAAAGCTTTTATTATTTTTAGTTATACCAGAAGAATTTCTTAACAGATCAAGTGTTGAATGAAATCAAAGTAGAAAAAATTGTGATAGTGGCTGTGACCCAACGGGTCACGGGTAATCAGGTATATATAATTTGGCCACACCTTGCATAACCCTCAAAATAGGTTGATCTGCCGTTAAAAAACATGAGACCTAAGCTAAACGTGTCTAAGTAGGTCGCCACCATTTACCTATGTAATGTTCGAAGGGTTTCCATGGTTACTTGTTCATAATTTAAGATTCTGAATTGTTGCTTGATAGGGAGACAATACGATAATCGATGGGCAGGTGGTGCCGAGATATGAACATTCATTTCTGCTGTCATTTGTCGCCATGATGCTTCTCAAGTCATGTGACCTTTTCACATTTGATGGCACTTCCATACGAAAACATTTTGCGAGCGTAATTTCATGACGTGATAAAACATACGTGATACTGCTTAAACAGCTGCCACCTTGTACTATGTTCATTATTATTGAATATTCGTTCTACTTTAATATATATATATATATATATATATATATATATATATATATATATATATATATATATATATATATATATATATATATAAAGTTAGGTATGTGTATATGTTTTTATGTACTGGATTTAGTCACAAACGAATTAACCGATACTTATGAATTTTCGAACAGCCGCTAGGCGTACGAGGATGTAAGGTGGACTATATTTTGTTTAATTTAGTATTATGCAAATGAAGAAAAGGTTTGGAGCCTTTCGTTATGATATTGTAGGTAGTAGACATCAATTATTAAATACTTCCCAAATTACTGTTTCTCTGGAGTATTTTAAAGGGTTGTAGGGGGCATAAAATGGGCACAACCTTTCCCTTGAAAACTAAAATATTTCAGATTTACATTAAATTTCCTCCACAGTCATTCGATACCAATTAAGCAAGATTTCCTGAATTTCAACGTCCTCTTAAGACCGCTTACGCTTAATCCTTACATTTTAGACATTTTCTAGAATCAAAATCATGTAATGGATTTTGATCAAAATTAGAATAAGAACTCTAGACATCACATGTTAGGCATGTACATTTTTATTATCATTATATCTTGATTTTAATCTGCGTACATTTTATTTAATTTAACACTTTAAGTGCTTAGTCACATTTATAAATATACGAGAAAAAATGTGACCTGTTGGGTCACTCTTTGAGCTCGGGTTAGATTGTTTGAACCAGAAAAATAGTGAGTTTTTAGTCAGTTAAATATGAAAAATCCAAAATTATTTTTTTCTGCTCGATATAAATCTCTCTCTCTCTCTCTCTCTCCCTCTCTCTTTTTATTCGGATGCTATAGAGGTAAATAGTATTATTACGTGTGGTGACATTCTCTTTTGTTTAAAATCGGCTATTACAATCTTTGTATTTTTTACATTCGACTGTTAATAAAGAGAGAGAGAGAGAGAGAGAGAGAGAGTGACGGAATCGAGATTGATGAATACTGTACATAATAAGAGTGGGAGTGTCAAACAACATAGAGTGAGAGAGGGTGAAAGTGATGGATAGAAACTTGTTAAATGGTGGGTACTTGCCGAGTTAATTTCAAAATCCGGCTAATTAAAACACTTAAATGGATTTGAAAAAATATTACTTGATCTCCAAACTGAGGAATATTATAGCACACATCTTATATGATTACAATATATAGGAAAAAGACTTAGGGAGCAATATTGATTAACTCATCTTTAGTATAATAATAATAATAATAATAATAATAATAATAATAATATATATATATATATATATATATATATATATATATATATATATATATATATATATATAACTGATTACCCGTGACTCGTTGGGTCACAGCCATTATCACAATTTTTCTACTTTGATTTCATTCAACACTTGATCTGTTAAGAAATTCTTCTGGCATGACTAAAAATAATAAAAGCTTCTTTTACATTTATATAATCCTTATGAATCATATAGAAGTAAAACGACTTATTGTTTGGCTATCTAATTTTATCTCGGCAGGTACCGCACAAAATGATCATGACGGGCCAAGGAGGATAGAAAGACCGATGAGAGAAAGCACTAACCATATCGTCAATGGAAGGATGCAAGGAGTACTGTGGTTTTAGTGAGGCTTTTTTTGAATCTCAAATTCCAAAAAAAGACCAATCGTCGGCGCCAGGGATAAATCAATAGTAAACGACTGTTGCGATAAAGCAAAATGATTTGCAACGTTATCGAAAAGAGGTGGAGAGTGCTGGAAATTTGGGGAGACTTGTTTTCACTCAGACTCTAGGGGATCACCACTGGTTATTGCCAGTGAGCAATCACTGATACCGACTTGTGTGGAAACTCATAGTGCGTAACTACTACTACTACTACTACTACTACTACTACTACTACTACTACTACTACTACTACTACTACTACTAATAATAATAATAATAAAGATTTTTTCCAGGGAAACTTTCTTTTACCACTACTATTTATCATAGCCATGATGCCACACAACAACATCCTCAGAAAATGCAACGTCGAATAAAAGTTCACAGAAGAAATAATAAACAACATCTTGTACATGGTCGACCTAAAGCTATTAAAAAAACAACAGAAAAGAACTGAAAAAGATGAATCTTCAGCCAGGGAATTCGAATGGAATTCGGAAATGAAAAGCGTACATTACTAGAGATGAAAAGAGGAAAACTGGAGACAACAGAGGACATTACACTTTCTAAAGAAAGAAGCGGACACTAGGCGAACATGATGCCTACAAATATCTGGGAGTTCTGGGAGCAGATGCCATCAAACCAACAGAAATGAAAAAGAATACTTGATAAGGGCAGAAAAAACTCTTAGAAACCAAGTTATATAGTAGAAACCTGATAAAAGGAATAAAACCCTGTTCCTAGTAATATTCCTTCATAGACCCTTCATAGGCTGGATATAATAGCATCCAGCCATCTAGACCAGACAACTAGAAAATTAATGACGATGCACAATACACTGAGCGACTCTAAGTAAGAATTAAAAATGACATAATCCATCAAGAGACACAACTAAAATAAACAATACAAGGAGCAACGAAAATGAAAGCAGAAAAGCAAGAAAAGAAAAATGTGAAGAGAAAAAATTACATAGACGATTTATGAGACTGACCATAGAAGAGAAGCTCGACAACACCTGCATATGGCTACTGAAAGAACACTTGAACAGAGAAACAGAATCGTTACTGACAACCGCACAGAACAATGTGATCAAAGCGAACTATATCAAAGCTAAAATAGACAAAACTCAGAAAAACAGACGTACGCTTCGTGGAAAAAGAGACGAAATGATAAATGACAAAAGAAATGAATGCAGCAAACTAGCACAAATAGTATTACAAACAGATACAACTGGATAGGAAAAGCAGTCACCTGGGAACTATGCTGACGTATGCATTCTGAGCATGCAGACAAATGATACAGACGCAAAGCGTAGGCAGTATTGGAAAATGAGAAGCATAACATTCTATGGAAGGTGGATGCACAAACGAACGAACTCATTCAAGCAAAGAGACCAAATGCGATAATAGTCAATAAGAAGGGAAAGCACTTGCCAGATCGTAGATTTCGCTGTCCCATCAGTTAACAGGATGAAGATCAAGGAGGCATAAAAACGAAGCAAATGCATGGAACTTGCCAGAGAACTGAAAATTATATGTAACACGAAGAAAATAACTATATGTTATGGTGTAATATGTATCTACCCTGTTTTGGAAATAGATTGACCCTTCTAGACACTATTAATAGAGTTATGACTAAGTGTCGTGGCAGTCATTGGTGGCAGTCATAACGACAGTATCAGACGCAGACTTTCTATAACATACTATTTCTGTACTTGTTAAAAAAATACTCTTGTAAATATACCGCCATGTTGTCTTAATTATTAATATAATTATTAATATAATTATTAATATAATTATTAATATAATACAATAATAGTTTATTAGGAACTTTCCTGGAAAAAAGACTGGGGGAAATTGGAAAGCAAGAGAATATTAACACCATACAACGCACGGCAATGATGAAAATAGCTGAAATATTATGGAAAATCTTTAAATGCAGAAACTAACCCACATCACCAACAAAGGCCAAACAGCCACAGGTAAGTTGAAATACAAATAAAACAAAAAATATTAAAAAATATCACATTATCCCAAGGAACTAAAACTGCCAGAAATCTCATAGATTGCCCCCCCCCCCAACACAAAAAATACACATAACACACATACACACACCTATGTGGTGGCACTAGCCTCGACTGATAACACACAAAATAGTCGTTAAAGGTCAATAAGGATGAAAAGATCTAGGAGGGGGAGAGCACCAACCAGACTTTTATTAGAAGGATGCGGATGGTGCTGGAACGTTATGGGAGCTGATTACCACTCACATTCAAACGAGGACCAACGGTCGTTGCTAGCGAGTATTAAATTGAAAACTACTGTGGCAACAACGAAAAATTATTCGCAATAGTTATCGAAAGAGGCGGAGAGTGATGGAAATTTTGGGAGACTTGTTTTCACTCAGACTTTATGAAACGCCGTTCGTTATTATCATTGTCAATCTCTGATAATCACTTGTGTGAATAGTCATAGTAAATAAAAATGAATTATATTTTTCAATAATAATAATAATAATAATAATAATAATAATAATAATAATAATAATAATAATAATAATAATAATAATAATAATAATAATATCATACTCAGACTATCAGCGTATATATATATATATATATATATATATATATATAAGAAAAATACATTAAAATCCGTCCCACACAAACAAAAACGTAGTGCACAAAAATGAGGTTGTACAACAGAAAATGCGATGAAGATTCGGAAGACCGAGGAGGGGTAGCACCATCCTGACCTCGACTAGAATGGTATTTATACTAGTGGAATCTCGAGGAGACCTACTGTCACTTAAATTCCACAGAAAGCGAGAATGCAATTGTAAACGGCTGCCGCGAGAACTCAAAGTTAGTTGCAATGTTGATCGAAAGACGCGGAAGCAACTGGAAATCTAGGGAGACTTGTTGTCACTCATATTACAGGGAACACTGTTGCTGCCAGTGATCGATCACTATTAATGAGTCGTGTGAGAACTTGTTCTGGAATAAGAAATAATTGTAATTGTTGTAATATCTATACTGAAATGATATGCACGCATACACACACGTACAGGTACAAACAATGTTAACCTCGTCATCAACCCACGCATGTCTCCGATTTCCACACAAGCGATGAAGATGTCCCTTTAATCAATAACGAAAGAGATTGTATGAGAGTTATCGCCCTTTGACTCACTCTCCGACCTTAGTGTACTCGGCGTACACTGGAACGAGGTGGTCGCAGTTCTCGTTTTGTTTATTGCTACTTCGTCTCAAATATTCGAGAAAGACGCGCGTTTTTTTTGTGTTTTTCTTTACCTTCTTGTCATTTATAAAACGTGTTCAACTGCTCAAACGTTTGACGTTTTTTAAAAGAAAGTTAGGAGAAAAGGAAAAAGAGAAAACAACAGAAAATGCGTCCAGATTGTATTTACCACTACTATTGTTTTGCAATACGCATAGAAGAAATAGAGTAATCTCCCCTTGTGTCGTACGTTCACTCACAACCGGTGCTAACTACACCCGGACCCCCTGACTGGAGGAAGCAGAATCCATCGAGAAAAGGTGTTTTCAACAGTGCTATGTAGGCCTCTTCTGTTGTATTCTTTTTCTTATCGCCTTAAAATTCTGTATATATGTTTGTGTGTATGCATATATATATATGTTTGTGTGTATGCATATATATATATATATATATATATATATATATATATATATATATATATATATTGCGTATTTCGCCAGCATATTTTCATTTAGGCAAATGTTATTAAATAACACGGAGTGTTTTTGCTTGATAAGAGTCATTTTTAAAACTTTTCAAAGTCAATTTAGTATCATGCGGGTTTCTTGTTCCGTTTTTCTTTCTTTTTTCACGAGTACTTTCGATTAGATTCATCAAATCACCATAATGCGGGGATAGTCTTGATGTGTTCATAACTGTGTCTTTACTGCTACGGACAGTAATTAACACGAACGTATGTGGTGATCAGATGCCACATTTAAAAGGATGTTTGTTTTTAAACGGCTACGAATTTGTTAATGTTAATTACTATGCTAAACAATTTTGGGACTAGTTTCGTAAATAGCATCATTTATTGTGTGATGTCTGTTTTTTATGCAAAGGGATTGAAGAATTTTTATTTGCATATATATGCGCACATACGGACACGTACACGAACATCTCTCTCTCTCTCTCTCTCTCTCTCTCTCTCTCTCTCTCTCTCTCTATATATATATATATATATATATATATATATATATATATATCACGCTGTTTGTTGTTGAAGTTGGTGTGGGTAGTACTATTTAAAGCAATTAATTTTGTCGAAGCGTTGGGTATAAAGAAAGAAAACGTCAAATAGAAAAGCATGAACAAAAAAGTAGCATGATTCATTATATATATATATATATATATATATATATATATATATATATATATATATATATATATATATATATATATATATGTATTTATATATATATATATATATATTAGGGACATGCAAAATCAATGACCGATTCACAAAATGAAAAAACATTTTGACCCCCAATTTACTTAAAAATACACTAAAATTCAGGAAATCAACCAATTTTACTGAAATTTTCAATATTTATTAATCAACAATCACGGAATATAATGAAACCATTATTTCTTTTTTAAAATCTTAGTGAAAATGTATTATTTTTTTAAAAGAAAATACACCTTTAGTAAAGTTATATTTTTATATATTAATAAAAAAATGCATGCTTTTTAAAATGTTGGTTATGTAAATAAAGCATCGTAGATGTTAAAAATTAAAATTTTTTTCAAAATATTTCGTATATATTACGAAAAAGGCCCCTCAATACCGTGTTAATAAAATCACTATAACTCGAAGAAAAATAAATTTTTTGAATTAGCGATATTATTATTGAATAAAGCATTGTTTAATCAATATTTTCACCAATAAAATAATATAATTGAAAAAAATATTTCATGTGATTTTAATGAATAAAGTTTCTGGGAAAATAAAAAAGGCGACATAATTATATTTCCCTTTCATACATAAACGTGTCATCATCAGCGCAAGAATTTCTTGTTTATAATCTTGAAAATAAACCAAAATTTTACACATTTGTGACCCAGGAAGTTAACGAAAAAAAGAATTTAAAAAAATTGAATAATTTCTACTAACGATCGATTCGCAAGGTTATGGAAGGTATGCTATGTAATAAACAGGCGCAATTAGACCTCCCACTACTCCCCATAAAATGTTATTTTTCAGAGATTCATCGATTTCGTTAATTTCACAATTCATTGGAAAGATAAAACGTAAGTTTTTCTTTGTTTTCTTCATTAATAAATATTCTTTAAAAAGTTTAACATTTATTAATAAATAATTAGTTCAAATATGACATTGTCTTTAAAAATTGAATTTTATTTATTTAATTATATATAATTGTTATTAACAAAAAATTAAAACATTAACAATTTGTTAATCTTTTAATTTTTTTAATGAATATTTATTTACGTTTTCACACTGAAAATTAAATACTATTTTAGCTTAAAATAAAAAATACCCATTAAGTTTTATTTATAAAGAATTAAAGCAATTTAAAATTAAATTAATTCTTATAAAAATAAATCGAGTAATGTAATTGTTCAAGTTTTTAATCAATCATCATGTAAAAATAATTGATAAAATTGAAGGAGTTCGTAACGTAAAAATCATTTTAACATTTGAAAGAAAGTTATTTGAAATTCTAAGGAAAAACATTGGTAAACAATTTCTTCGGCTTTTTTACAGATATGCTTAAGATGTCATCGAAACTAAAGAAGCACCATTATTATTTTTTAAACATTTCCATAAATTATTTTGCAAAACATTTGTTACGGTTTTTTAAACTAAACCTCTCGATACATAAATTGATTGGTATAGACACCAGGGTAGACAGAGTAGGTTTGGCGTAAAGTTAGCTTGGGTCCTAATCTGCACCAATACATAAAATTAGAAATAAGGGAAAATTATTAAAAAACCTTCTGCTCAGAAAAATAATAAATTCGTGTATTCCATACTTGTCAATTTAATGTAGACATTTTGTTCGTAACCTTAAAAAATAAAGAAATTAAGGTCTAATCATTTTTCAATTTCTATAAAGTATTACACAAGCATAACTTCCATATAATTTAAAAAAAAAAATATATTACTGCAGTTCGGGGCTTCCATACTTTCAGATTTAGTTGCCATATTTTGTTTACATAAAACAACGAAAATATGACCGGAAAGTAACGTTCATTTTTTTCTTTTGTAAAATTCAGCCATTTTTAGTAGAAAAATGAAGGTCAATTTCTTTTTAAATACACTCTCTTGAGACTAAATTTAATAATTATCTTTGAAATAGTTCCAAAAAATTGATATTTATCTTTCCAACGAATTTAAAACATGTTTTATTGAATGTGCAGTTTTTGTGACTTTTATAGCGGTTTTTGACAACATTTTTAATTCTATTTTTTTTTCAAACGTAAATATACATTTGTTTCCTTTTATATATTAACATTATGCTTTTATCTTTCAAACACAAGCAAAAGTTAAACGAAAACTGCTTTAAAAAATTAAGAAAAGACACTTTTAAAAACGAGAGTCAGTACATATTCCCAATCGATAATAATAATAAAATTAGACTCGTCATTTACTATGAGAAATTTAAGACCTAAAATCTTGTAGTAAAAAACAACTTTTCACCAACCCCCCAAAACATTGGAAAGAACCAATGTTATTTATAAGTTTAAATGCCCTTTGGGAGAATGTAACTCCCATACTACTACTACTACTACTACTACTACTACTACTACTACTACTACTACTACTTCTACTACTACTACTACTACTACTAATAATAATAATAATAATAATAAAGCTAAAACTATATTGGTTTTACAACCACTAGCATATCCCGCTGCCTCACGATGCATTTTGCAAACCAGCTCAATTTACCAACATCTACAAAAACATAACTGGCCTCCTCTAATTAAGACACATTTTAGTTAACAACACGAAAATTATACGTTTCGAACCCAATTTGAAAATATACTCGAAGCCATATTTAGTAAGACCCAGCAACCCACAATTAATAACATTACGTATGAAACCAGTAACAACATTTTAAAATGCTTAACATAATACAATTTTATCCCGTGACGTTAATTCTGACGTCTCGGAATGTAAATTGTTAACGTCTGTCCTGAAAATAGCAGAGTCCGTTATTTTTAGTCTAACTGGCGTCACGGGTGCTTTCTTGCTGACTTTTGAAATTCTCTTCTTTTCTGCAGGTTTTTTGTTCATTTATTTTTGTCATGTGAAGATGATTCGACCAAGAACCTAAAACGTTCTTAATACATATGGAACAAACATTAATTGTTTTGCTTTTAACGCAAACAGATCATTAGAAAAATAAAAAAAATAAAGAAAGGTATAATTAAGCTAGTGAATCATGTTATTTTTAATGATGTTTGATATATATATATATATATATATATATATATATATATATATATTAGTATTTCATGTATCCACATACAATTTTATAAGGAGATATAATTATACGTGGGTATGACCTCCCTATATTTTAAAACTAGATATTATGACGACAAAAGCACATTTAAAAACACCGAACGTCGAATTAAAACAGTACTAGCAAACCACTATTGGGAGCTCAAAGACAACGGACGCTCACCAATAATTGAATGGAAAATAATACGACAGGCCAGTACATGTAGAAATTTAGACGACCCGTGTAGATTATGCCTGAATGAAAAATTTGAAATCCTAAATTTTAAAGACGCTCGAAATCTATTACACTGTAGAAGTGAGATAGCACAGCTGCCTACACAGAAATAAATTTACCTTAGGCTAACGATAAATAAATAAATAAATAAAAACTAAACTAAACAAAAACTTAACAATTTAAAAGTAAAAGACTTAAACTAGAAATACAAAAAGCCACGTGTTAAAATAAAATAAAATAAATTCACCCATTATATTGACACAACAAATGAAACAGGATATTGTTTACATATAGTATAATTTAGTGTTATAGGAGTTTAGTTATTTTTACGGCATATCAATAGATGTCGGCTAATTTAATGGCAATTCCAGTAATTTTGGTAAAAGTTTTTCTGCTTCAAGTTCTTTATATATTCAAATATGTATCATGGATTTTTATTTTAGCTGTTTTCTAGTGGAATAATGTTATTATTATTTTTTTAGCTTTGCAGGACATGATTGAGTTTTGCAATGGGAAAGGAAATAAACACTGACATAAATGTTTGGTGCATTTTAAATCAGAAAACCCGCATCTTCAGACAGCCTGATCTAGTAGCACCAGGAGAAACACCAGAGTACTCAATTATTTGTGCAAGAGCATATATATATATATATATATATATATATATATATATATATATATATATATATATATATATATATATATATATATATATATATATAAAGTTTCGCTTCTACAACGAATGTACGTTATTAGTAGACAGATCAGGATTTAAGGATGCAGTTTAACTTTTACATCTTAAAATGTTTTGTTATAATCTATAATAATTTGTAATTTATTATATGATTTATTAATAGATTACATACGGTACAATCACGTTGACACACCGGTTCCCGTTAGATCACCGAAGTTAAGCGACGTCGAGCCTGGCCAGTATTAAATGGGTGACCATTTGGGACTACCAGGTGCTGTATGTGCTCTCTGTTTATCTCGGCTTTGTTTCCAGTCGTCTTGAACTGCTTGCCATTGGAATCAAGCAGTGCCGACTCAGGAGAGGTGTTGTTATAGATTGCGCAACCCTTGCTTCATAATTACACGCGCAGCCAGCCCCTTATAGGGGTATCCATAGTCTCTCTAGACTGAACGGAGGGCTTAATATATAGGGTAAACCGGGGTATTAAGCACCATGGGGCATTAGGCACCAGCAACTAGGTAAGGTTCACAAACCTCTCTATAGCATTACTATGGCACTTATAGGGAAATAAGCAATAATCTTGTCTGATCGCTAACCAATCACAGGCTCTGTTTCTCAAGAGTAGTATTTAATGAGCCAAGCAAAAGTAGTCTTTTTGTGGCAAGTTCAGAAGCTGTTTTCACTCGACGTCTGCAGCCATTTTGAAACACTGTTCACAACTTTTTACTCCAGAAGGGCAACTGCACAAAACTTTGTTTCTCTGCGAAACCACTGAGCCGACAAACTGTACCTTTGCTGCTGAAGAATTGAAATATATCAGAGGTAAGTACCAAAACATTTTTACACTTGATTTAATTCAGATTTTCATTTTTCAGAGCTGAAAAGTGTGTCATGGTGGTATGCATCCACAGCCTATCAAATTGTTCATAATTTCCACACCCATTTTAAAAACTGTTGCAAATTTAACTTGCCATGTTTTTTGTATGCTTTTAGCATGTTAATTGCTTTGTACTGGTACTCATCTAAGCAAAATGCACATAATTGTGTTTAATTTATTTGTTAACAAAATATGTCGATCTTTTAAAGAAGGGTGTGCTTAATGCCCCATGTCTGTATTTTTCTGAACGAAAAGAGTTTAAAATCGCTTACAGTGATGTAAGTAATAAGAAACATGATTATTATTTAAGTTCGGCCTGTTTTTATTATTGGGGAAGTTATATAAAACCAGAAATTTGTAATAACAAGTCAACTTTTTTTTAATGAAATCGTTCCAATAATACTTGGGTAAACAGGTGCCTAATGCCCCGTTAATTTTTTTTTGTTCACAGATGGTTCGCAACTATCGGAAGAAGATTGAGGGTGGAAGGAGGAATCTAAGCCAGTCAGAGGAGATGATTGCTGCATACGAGGCTGTCATGAAGAAGCAGATGTCTGCCAATCAAGCAGCCAAGTATTACAAAGTGAACAAAAAGTCATTGCTCAGGAGAACGTCTGGGAAAATCCCTATCAATGCGCATGTTGGGAGGGAAGCAGTACTGTCTCCTGCTCATGAAAATGAGCTTGATGAGTGCATCAAGCTTATGGCAAGATGGGGCTGGGGATTCACTTCTGAGGAGGTCAAAGACACTGTAATGGAGTTTGTTCAAACCCACAGCATAGAGACTCCTTTTGTAAATGGTCGTCCAGGATATGACTGGCTACAAGGGTTTTTACGCCGTCATCCAGACATAGTGCCTCGTAAGACTGAGCACCTCAGCACTGCTCGTGCAAAGGCAGAGGACCCTGAAGTCATCGCCCACTGGTTTAAGCTTCTTGATAAGGTTCTCATAGAGGCGGGGATAAAAGATTTGCCGGCTCAATTATTTAACACAGATGAAACGGGCTTTGTAACAGACCCCAAAACAGACACTGTTTTAGCAGCAAAGGGATCAAAGAGAGTTAATCAGAGTATTGGGGGTTCTGGAAGGGAGCAGATAACTGTTAACTGTGCAGCATCTGCTAGTGGCAAGCTACTTCCACCCTATGTTGTCTACAAAGGGAAACACCTCTACCAGGCATGGACACAGGGTGGACCTGTAGGTGCTGCTTATACAGTCAGTTCAAAAGGATGGATGGAGGCCCCGCATTTCTTGAACTGGTTTGAAAATATTTTCTTGAACCACACACGTGATGTTAGTGACAAGGTGCGACTTCTTGTTTTTGATGGTCATGCATCACATCTCTCTTTGGCCCTTGTGAAAAAGGCAAGAGCAAATAATGTTGTGCTGATGCGACTTCCAGCTCACATGACACACCACCTGCAACCGCTTGATCGTGCCGTGTTCAGGCCTGTGAAACTGAAGTGGCAGTCCCTCCTCCGCAAATTTGCCCGAACACACACAGGGCCAGTGGGAAAGAAGGACTTTCCCATGATGCTTAAGGCACTCATAGATGAATCCTTCAAGCCAAAGATCATCAAATCAGGATTCAGTTGCACAGGCATCTGTCCTTTTAATGCCCAAATGGTCACTTTGGAAAGTCAACCTCGTGTCACTGCTCAAACAGAGTCCTCCACATCTTCCTTCACACCAGCTGCTCCAGTGTCTGCACTGCCCCATACTTCAGGACCCTCATCCTCTGCCCCCACTCCAGGACCCTCATGCTCAGACGTGCCTGTTTCGTCTCCGACTTCATCATCTTCATCCGCCTCATTAAAAGACTTTTTCCTCAAACAACTTACTCCCCACTTTCAGTCTGACTCCCCAAGAAGGAGATCAGCTAGAATACAGCGATTCCGATATGGGGAAAGCCTCACAGCAGATGAAAGTGTCATGAGACTCATGGAGACATCTGCTGCTAAGGAGGTTGCTACAGAATCCAGAGAATGTGGCAGAGGGAAAGGAAAGGGGAAAGGCAGGGATAAAAGAACACCAAGGCAGGCAACACCATAACCACCAGGATCAAGAAGCCCACTGTCAACATCAAGGGATTCTGACACTGATGAATGTTGCAAATGTGGTATAGGGGATGGCATTTACTGGGTTCAGTGTGATATGTGTGATTCCTGGTATCACATACAGTGCACCAGCATCAAAATTTCATTTGAAGACCTCCAAAATGAGGAATGGCTGTGTGATTTTTGCAAAAAGTAGCCCCGGTGCTTAATGCCCCAGGAGATGGTGCCTATTGCCCCAGATAACTGAAATTTGTGAAAAGCAAACTTGAGATTTTAAATGATTCAATAAAAATATTTTCTACTCTGATGAACACAAGTCAACTGGTATTTGTTTAAACAAGGTATCACAAATATATTTTGCCCATGATAGTCCAGAGAAAGTTTGAAAACTAACTTTAATTGAGATGAAACACTGAGTCAGTGAAAAAGAGGGTGCCTAATACCCCGGTTTACCCTATATATATATATATTTTTTTTTTTTGAATTTCAATCGGCACTTTATATATTAACTTGATCTTCCATCGATACCTTCGATTTCACAGAAACACTAGAAACTTAGCCGAAACTTACCAAATGTAATCGATTTATTTTGTCCGTCTGTTTACGTTATCCTACTAGTTACACGATGTTTCTTGAATATAAACACATTTCTAGTCTAACAGTTTCGCTTCTACAACGAATGTACGTTATTAGAAGACAGATCAGGATTTAAGGATCCAGTTTAACTTTGACATCTTAAAATGTTTTGTTATAATCTATAATAATTTGTAATTTATTATATGATTTATTAATAGATTATATATCCCGCCACGTTATAGATAGATCCCGCCACGTTTTTAGTACGAGTCATTCAATTTTATTTGAATGTAAAGATATTAGGATTCCTAATTTTAGTTGAACCGTAGACTGTTTTTTTTTCTTAACCGCTTGTTACACTATAAAAACAGCTACTGAAATATCGGTTACATTTGGCATATTTAGCCTTACGGGTTGAGTTTCTAGTGTTTCCAGGAAAATGTATAGTGTCAATCGAAATAATATATATATATATATATATATATATATATATATATATATATATATTGAAATAATTATATATATATATATTATAATATAAAATGAAGTAATAAAATAAGGTGTCAATCAAATTTTATTAGAATTCAAAGTTCAAGCAAAGTATCTTAAAGTCCTTATCTCATGAGTTTTCAAAGATAATTCTTCTCTTCAGAGGACCATTACCGCAGTTATAACACTACTGGTAATAACATTGAACTTTGAAAATATATAAAAATATATACACAAATACATAAAAATACATAACATCAAATATATCAACCCAAAAACATACTTTTTTGTTGAATCTATACAATACATCCAGGTCATACAATTTGAAAAACATAATCAGGATAGACATCCAGAGGGTTGACTGAAGTTTAATCCAGGTTATAAATAGCAGTCCAAATACGAGAAATTGAAGGAGCTGACAAAGTTATCCAGTCGCGAAATGTGTCAATAATCGATGAAGTGAAAAGTATCCAATGTTTATGTTAATTATTACAACGATAAATAAATCAAACCAAATAATATAGAAAGTTCAATAAACTCACTTAAAATTCCAAAGTCCTGATATGGGCAACCCAAATCAAATCAAAATTCGTTGTTCAATTAGAGAGTTCGTTAAATCCGAATTGAGCAAAAATAAGATTTTATTTTATTTTTGGGAATTAAAAAACAAAACAGTGTTTTATCTCATCGCTTCCCAGCAGAGTTGATCAGACCCCACTTCTCTTAAAAGACAAGCATAAAAACGTTCCGTATATCAGGTCTAAGTTTTGTTCCAGATTAATGTCTTTCTAACTTATTTTGTTATAAAAAATGTCCTCCTTACCCGTGTTGTTCGTCTGTGTCTTACAAAATGTATCCGTTATTTACAAAAAAATGTTGCATTTTGTAGTGTTCGAACGAATCTATTACACTACTTATTAGGTGATTTATAGTTTTATGTAATTGTATTATTTCATTATATTTATATATATATATATTTATCAATTTTATACATACATAAAAGTACGTATAAAATTAATATAAAATTGATATAAAATTAATAAAAGTATAAAATTAATCAAAAAAATATATATATTAACGAAATATACGTCCTATAAAGTTAAGGGCGACTAATAATGCAATTTTATGCATCTTAATCACCCAGGCAGTGAAACAATTGAAATAGTAGTAGTAACCAAAAGCAACGAACACTGCAATCACCAATAAATACAATTACATAATATATATATATATATATATATATATATATATATATATATATATATATATATATATATATATATATATAGTATTGGAAGTTTCTCAACCATTAAAACTATATTTAAAAGAAAAGAAACCCCAAAAACCTTAAGTCCCAAGTCGTTCAGTGGAAAATCACTCATGTAAGTCAATTTAACTTTTTCAGTTATTATGTTAGTTTGCTTCTAACATTATTTAAGGGATCATCAGTTGTTTACCATGAAAAACTGTTTCGGGAATTTAAAAACAAGACAGTATTTAATTTCATGGCTTCCCAGCAGAGTTGATCAGACCCCACTTCCCTTAAAAGACAAAAACATAAACGTTCCGTATACTAAACCTAAGTTTTTTTCCGTATAAATGTTTTGCTAACTTATATTAGTTATTAAAAAAAGAAAAAAGTCCTCCTTACCTGTGTTGTTCGTCCATCTAATAAAATTTATTCGTTACTTACAAAACTGTTGCTGCATTTTAAAGTGTGTAGACGAACCCATTAAAAAAAATTAAAATTATATATATATATATACATATATATACTTTTAGTCCTTTTTTCTCCTCCTCCTCCTCCTCCTCCTCCTCCTCCTCCTCCTTTATGTTCAATTCCCTGACATCAATTTCAAATAAATATTAATCTTCCCTGTCAACTCACAGCGTTCATAAGCTTAACTGTCGATTTTTCTCTTTCTTCTTCTTTTTTAACTCACAGCGCCCTCTCTCTCTCTCTCTCTCTCTCTCTCTCTCTATCTCTCTCTCTCTCTCTCTCTCTCTCTCTCTCTCTATATATATATATATATATATATATATATATATATATATAGTAAATTATGAAAATATAGTTATGGCAATTAAGCTACACAGAAGCGTCAGCGTTTAATCCTCGTAAGGAATCGTCAGGATAAGTGTATAGAATCTGTAACACTGATTCCTTGTGTAACTTAATGACCATGAATAAATTTTCATAACATAGCACTGTTTAAGTAAATACTGTAAATTTATACATAATATATCATATCTTCTTATAATATTATATATGTATACATGAAATAATATATATATATATATATATATATATATATATATATATATATATATATATATATATATATATATATATATATATATATATATATAGTCTAAAGGAGCTTTGAGAAATTTTAAGCTTAGAAAGAAAATGCAGTTTAAATTCCCATGGATACTAACTAAATCAAAATTATCGCCGACTTAGCACTTGCATAAGCCGGCTTACAGCTGGAAAATTTACAAATACAAAAGGGGTTCAAGTATATAACATTGAAACAAAAACAGGGGACCTTAACTTGAATTGTAAAATATTAAAAGGGGATCATCAGCTGTTTTACATAAAACTGTTTCGGAAATTAAAAAAAAGGAACAGTTTTAAAATTCATAGTTCTCTCTCTATATGTATGTATATGGGGAGGACTTGAATGCCTTGTAGACAACATCTTCGGGTTTCTTCGGTCTCTCTGTACAGGGATTTGTCAGAGACCCTGACATGAGGATACTTCTTATTTGAAGTAAACCCTGACCAAATATTCAAAAAATAGTGCGCTGCATCCTCAAGCCATCCAGAACGTCCCCTGAATTGCGGACGGGGACACCCTCTCTATTATTAGAGGGCAGCTTCAAATAATAAATTAAATGCCGTTGACAATTAGAAAATGATAAACAAATATGAATAAAAACAAAAATTAATAATGGCAGGTCGGCACCCAAGATAAAAAGGGTCCGTCAACCCGTTCATACACTAGGCGGGAAGATGTAAGCAATGGTATGAACCTTCCAGCCTCTGGAAATGGTGCTCCAGCCATGACAGGAACCAACCAGGGTCAGCGATCAGGCCTTGCGACAAAAAGTCCTGGCCCCATATCTCCATCATATGCAGCAACAAAAAAGGAAAATAATAGGCTTAAAAGCCCAACCATGATCCGTTGCACAAAAGAAGGTGCTATTGTTTTGCTACCACCACTCAAAGTTTAAAAAATGGAGCAAAACATCCAATGAAATCCTGTCCGAAAAGATTCTACTCTTCCTGAATAAAATGATTTTATTAATCTAATAAATATATAAAAAACGTTTCTTGGTTTCTCTGAATTCTGTAAATAACCTTCACAAAACGTTTTCTTAAAGATGTGCAATCTATCTTATATTCAAATCAGTGCAGATTTCACTTTCTACCAGGACGTCAACAAAATCGGACGTTGAATCTTCTTCCACGAGGAGAGTTTCCTGCGACTTTAACAGCAGCAAGATGAAGAAGAAAAATGAAAGTAAATACTCTTTGAAAATGCTGTTTTACAGCGAAAGTCTAAGACATATATTTATAAAATATGATTTCATTAATTAAATAAATATATGAAAAATAGCGTTTCTTGGTTTCTCTGAATTCTAGCATTAACCTTCACAAAACGTTTTCTTAAAGATGTGCAACCTATATATATATATATATATATATATATATATAATATTTGTTATTGTTTATTATCTATGTACGTATACGTTTCGTCCTTAATAATCGGAACTCATCAGCATAGAGATATGACTATTCACTACCGGTCATGCGATTCGAAAACCCTGGTTTCCGAGTATTTTGCAACTCAAATCTGACGCCTTAACCACTCGGTCAATGTTGAAGAACGAATAAATGGTTATAATTTTAACACTTTATACGGCGGCTTGACGCCATAGAGCGTTCGACTTTAATGAAAGGAACAATGCATTTAAAGCTAACGACGTCATGCTGTGTTAATACTACACTTACAGTGCTCTACTAGACGGGGTTTTCTAGGAGACACAAATGAAACAACAAAGTTAAATGCTATATCTTTATATTAGATCCTATCAAGATAAGTCAATGCTCTATATACTAGATATAGCAATAATATAAGAACATGAAGGATGAAAATAAAAATTGGATAAAATACAATTTTTATTAATTCATCAAGTATTTAAACATAAAATATATTTTAAAAATTCCTTAATCAATAGATTTTCAAAAATAAGCTATTTTCATCGGAGGTAAAAATCAGCAAAAATTGTATCACTGGTTAGCAAAAATTTGAAAATATAAAATATTGTGAGCCAAAAAATATTCAATGAAAGTTGGGTAGAAATATAGCATCGACAAATTTGTGTTTCGCCTCAAGAAACGCAAAGAAATTTGAGAGCATCTCGAACACACGTTCGAGAATGAAGAAAAAATAGTTAAAATACTCTCATTTTTTTATTTGATAGTTTAAACATTATGTTGTGGCCTTAAAATACTGAACAGAAATAAGACAACAAAGAGGTACTTAACAAGAGTATTATTTACAGAAGGTACAGAAGTAATGTGTCGCCAGAGACTGCTTCTGGATTGGTTGTATCGATTTTCCATATTTCCAGGATTCATAGTGTCCGGAAGAGTCCATGTAGTCACGCAATGGGATAGATCACCATAAGCTACTATAAAGCAGTTATTACTAAAGTTTTATTTAATTCTTGTAGAAAATTTGGGCTAATCGAAAGTTGGCACCGGGTTTTTTGTTGTCAACTTGTATGAACGAAAAGAGATAAACCAGACCAAACGATTGTCGAGTTCAACGCATCGTCCAACCAATCGAAATCAACTCTTTCAAGTCCAATTTTAACGAGTCCAACGCATCAGGTACAATTTGTAGAAAAGAACCGTACCGTGTTGAACCATACCAAATACAACATGTCGGCTATATCCTGCGACACAAACCTCGTTGAATATGTTTTTATTTATCTCCCTCTTAACGACGGGGGGCAGATGTGACACAAAGTTGGGAAAGTGTGATTTGAAAATGAGTGCCCTTGAGGAAGAGTACGTTGGCCGATCAAAAATTACTCCCCAGTAGCAATAAAATAACACCTACTCAAATGGTGAGAAGGCAAAGGCTGGGAGGGTGGACATCCTAGAACTTCACATGAACATAGCTCATGCCAACAGAGAACAAATGGCCTAGAAACTGCCGGTCCGATTTCCATATGAAGTAACCCTCCTGGCTGTGTTTTGATTTTCGCATAAAGTAAAACCGGAGGGTTGAGTATAGTATGTTGAGTTAATAGTAGTTGTGTAATCAACCCTGTGAATCCTTACTGTGTTTATATGGTAGTGCTCAATAAAAAAGTACAGTTGTGTACTTATTTAATATGTATTTTTATTTATACAAAAAGTATTACCTATATATGTGCATACATGTTTCAGCTACATCCTTATTAGGCTAAGCTTCTTCAGGCCATGTTGTTAGAATAAAAATTAAAAAGAGAATGATTTTGAAAGATAAAACAACTTTCAGAACCACAAGAATCCGGATACACACGTGACTAGAATTATAAGCATTTTTTATTGGCTTTGATTTTTCCTCGAAGTTACCTTTCATTTGTGTATTTTTCATATATTATCATTTTATTACGTCGAATTTTTCTACTGTCAGCAACAGTTATTAGAGTTAAAACTGGTTACTATAATGAGTGAGTCGTTCAAAATAATACAACAATGATACTCGTGGAGTCCATCTCATTGAGTCCGATCATTTAAAACAAATCTTACCGGGTACAACCTTACAAGATCCAACGTGTCGAGTCTGATCCGCGAAGTCAATATCGCTGGGTATGTTGGGTACAATCCTGTCGGGTCAAACGAACCGAGTCCCACCCATCGAGTCAAATCCGTCAAAACAAACTCTACCGAATCCAACCTTACCAAATCCAACTCCTCTGAGTCTAACATGTCAAGTTACCCGGACAGGAAACCAAGTAAGCACAAAAAAAACAACACGAAATGAAGAACTATAAATTAAATAAACATCTGTTCTGACTGAAATATTTAGTATGCATTTTGTAGACACACACACACACACACACACACACACACACACACACACACACACACACACACACACACACACACACACATATATATACACACACACATATATATATATATATATATATATATATATATATGTATACACCCCATATATATATATATATATATACACACACACACACACACATATATATATGTTAATCAAGTTAAAATATGTTGATAGAATGAATTCAACCCAATATTTTTTCAAAAGTGCTCAATACAAAGTTGAGCTTCATAAATTGTTAATAAACAATAAATCAGTCTAAACTAATTAATTTACGTTTCTGCACTAAACGTAATTCATTCAGGTCTGGCTTCTTCGGCAATAAGTACGTTTAGTACAGAAACACCAATTAACTAGTGTAGGCTGATTTATTGTTCATAAAAATACACACACACACACACACACACACACACACACACACATATATATATATATATATATATATATATTGTTTGTATTTAATATCTTTTATATTTTAATATTTTCAAATGTTTGCATTACAGTAAATTTTACTGACTTATCAGTCGAATTTTCTCTGCTGATGAAATCATATCTTTGGAAATCCATGGATTAAGGAAATAATTGTATACAAACCTTCTCCGAAAAATTGATGATTTGATAAATATTGTGCTTTATCCAATTTTTATTCTGATCATTTATCTACTTATACTACTGCTCTATCTCGTATATCGAGCATTGACTATTCAAGATAGGATATAATTTAAAGATATAAACTTCATCTTTATTTCCTCATTTCACACACACATCTGTCTTTCCTTCATCCTTTGGAATGTATGAGTTGTTTCTAAAACTCCACAGTATATTTTTATTATTCCCTGATAACTGAAGGATGGACTTTCGAACTGTAATTTTTGTTCAATTTGCCAAGAAACATGTGTTGGTCTACCAATAGATTAACATGGACAAACTGATGGTTTTGTATCTAAGACGAAAATGTAAATAATGATTCTCCACTGAAGTGCAGAAATTAAGAATTGTAGGAACTGATGTCAATTATGTCTTTGGATTGCTTTTTACATGGACTTTGGTATTGAATTAATATATATATATATATATATATATATATATATATATATATATATATATATATATATATATATATATATATATAAAATGTGGGTATACATGTGTGAGCAAAATGTCTCTGTTGGTAGGATAAGGATGGGTGTATAAAAGTTGACACTGCCTGGTGGCTGACATTCGCCCACGTTGAAAATATTAGTGTTTAAAGCTGAGTCAATTCTTATTACAGATGCAGACATTAAAGGAAGAATTTAAGTTGTTTTGGAAACTCTAAACCGAGTTTAATAGAACAATAAAATAATAAAATGAATAAAAAGAAGTGGAAGGTTGGGTGAGGGTTAGGAGGGTTTAACATTAGGAGTTATCGGCACAAGGTCAGGTCGGTAAGGTGTTTAGTCAGAGGTCAGAGTTGGATAGAACTAAGAAATGTCGTCGAGATAGCAATCACAACAAGAACTCGTCTAGCTACAACCACTGTAAATAATTGTCCTTTCTTCCTCTCTTTACCTAAAACTAAACGGAACTTCCATGAGCAAAGGTTCTTTCCAAGAACTACTTGTCTATGGCACACAAGACCACGGCAGACTACAACAGGGTCGTTTTCAAGTCAAATGTAATTTTTTTTGATGAGCCGTCCTCTTAAATAATCAAATTCTGACCAATTTTAACCATCGTCTACTCGTCGTCTAACTCATTAACCCTTATCCTCGAGTGGTATTTGAGCCTTGATAAGTGGTGACTCATTAGTACATAATAAAAAGAAAGCTTGACTCATGTCATTGTATTTATTTATAAATATGATATTTATCTATCTTTCTATCTATATATATATCATCGCCCCCCTCCCTCTCTCTCTCTCTCTCTCTCTCTCTCTCTCTCTCTCTCTATATATATATATATATATATATATATATATATATATATATATATATATATATTTTAACATAGTTCACCCCAAACAAGGCAAGCCGCTACTGTAGACGTAAGAGGCTACTGAGAAAAGAAAAGAGGAGAAGGAAGGGGGGGGGGTCAACCTAACTTGGGATCTGCGCAGCGAGATGTCTGTTTACATTAGTTTTAAACTTCTGCATGTCTGTTCTGTCGGGGAAACAGGGGGAAGGGAGAGAGTTCCAGAGGCCAGCAGTATGAGGAAAGAAGCTATTTGAGTAGAAGGCTCTCCGACATCTGGGGACCTCCACAGTGAATGAATGAGATTTAGTTGATTGTCGAGTTAGTCTAGGGAATTTACGTCGAGGGGGCACCAGAGTAGCCAATACATCGGAGCATAATCCATTGAAGTATTTGTAAAACAAGCACAAGGATGCCACATTGCGGCGATGGGACAGAGGCTGAAGCTTAGTTGACAGTGAGGGTCCAATTAGGTTGGCGATTCTTTTTTGGACCTTGTCAAGGAGGGAGAGACTAGTAGATGATGCACCAGCCCAGATGTGACAACAATACTCCATGCATGGGCGAATGGTGGCTTTGTAGAGATACAGGATAATGTCAGGTGTGAGGAGTTTACTAGCACGGTAGAGGGAGCCAACCTTCTTTGCGGCAGCCTTGGCAATGTCTTCAATGTATTTGTTCCAATTCATGTTACCTGTGAAGGTTAGGCCGAGGAGTTTGAATGATGAACTCTCAGGTAGGGTGTTATTTTCCATGACAATCGGTGGTTGAATAGGTTCCTTGTAGTTATTGAAGGAAAGGAGCTTTGTCTTTGCGGCATTAAAAGTTACCAACCATTTATGACCCCAATCCACTACAGCCTGGAGGTCATTTTCTAAAGATTCAGCCATTGCCTTGGATATGATCGCGTCTGTTTTACCAACATGGCGAGAGTAAAGTGTGGTGTCGTCAGCAAATAAACCAATCTCAGACTCTATGTCATCAGGTAGATCGTTTATGAAGATCAGGAACAGTAAAGGTCCAAGGATATATCCCTGGGGTACACCAGCATTTATGTCATGTTGCTTAGATGAACGGCCATCAAGGACAACCGGGATTTTTCTTTTGTCTAGGAAGGATCTAATTATATTTAGTAATTGCCCAGTAATACCGTATGAGCGTATTTTCAGGAGAAGCCCTTTACGCCATACCTTGTCGAAGGCCTTGGATATATCAAGCGCTACTACCCTAGCTTCACCTGCCTTGTCGAGTGTATGATACACACGTTCCGAGATGACCGTTAGGATGTCTGCAGTAGATCGTGCTTGTCTAAATCCATACTGGCGGTCAGAAAGAAGTTTAGCATTAACTAGGTCCCGTATCGCCAGATTGATTAAGGATTCAAAGATTTTAGCAAAGATCGGCAGCAGACTGATTGGGCGATAGTTCTGAGGATTGGTTCTATTCCCAGAACTCTTGTAGACTGGTACCACAGAAGCAGTTTTCCAGCTATCGGGGAAGCAAGCTTCAGCTAGACAGTTATTGTAGCGTTTGGAGAGGACAGGGGCCAGTTCAGCAGAGCATTTCTTTATTACTATTACAGGTATAAGATCAAGCCCACAAGCTTTGGAGGTGTCAAGGTTTTTTATGATGTCTCTGACCTGGGATGGGGTGATGACCAGGTTATCAAGTGTGGATTCGGTCAGCAAAGGGAATTTGGGGAGGGGGTGGTTATCTGAGTCCAAAGTAGAGTTAGAAGCGAAGCGTTGGGCAAGTAGTTCAGCCTTATCAGTGGCCATGCAAACGAAATCATTGTGGTTTGATAGTGGGGGAATCGTTGATTTACCATTATTCACTACACTATTGTAGATTTTCCAGAAATCACGAGTACTTAGTTTCTGTGACTGGATGCGTTTTTTTGTTAACTCATTATACCTTCTCTTTGCTTCACCTATCACGGCCTTGCAATTATTTCTTGACTATGAATTTATGTCTATTAGTAGCTGAGTTATGGCGGCCGAATTTACGGAATGCTTGTTGTCTCTCAGAAATGGCAGCTGCACATTCCGAGGCGAACCATTGGGAGGAGTGAGGCTTGCTGAAGAATTTTCGCATTGGGACATAGGCTTCAATGCCTGCTTTGACCAATTCAGTTAGTTTGTTTGCACACTGGTTGGCAGGGAGTGAGAAGGTTTCCCTCCATGGGGCGTCGCTGATGTGATCTCTGATTGACTCAAAATCAGCCTGCTCGTAGTATCTCGTTGTTTTGAGCAACGGTTCATCAGCTTTTGGACGACTTTTTAGCGTGATATGTACCATTAGCACAATGTGATCAGCATTCCCAAGTGGGCTATGAGCTTTCGTCACACAAGCCTCGGGCATTGAGGTCAAGAAAAGGTCTAGAAGTGAGGCTTGTTGGTCTACTCGATCGGGGATGCGGGTCGGAAAATCGACAGTCTGAGAGAGGGAGTGAGCTAAGGAGAAATTATACGTAGAGTTTCCGGCTGCGTCAGTAATGCTGGAGAATCCCAACCAGTCACGGTGGTGGGCATTAAAATCCCAAAATACATGTATCTGGGCATTCGAGTCAGTTAAGAGTGCTCTATCTATGCTTACAGAGACAGAGTTTAGCAGAGTACAGTCCTGGGTCGACGGGGAACGGTATAAGAAATATAAGTAGCTGACGCTGTGATGTAAAGTCAATCTAAAGCACATGTAGTCGTGGTCATCCGATTCTAGCATATGTTCTCTAGTCAGGGGGAGGGTGTTCCGAACAAAAACTATACATATATATACATATATATATATATATATATGCACATATTTATATACATATATATATATACATATATATATATACATACATATATGCACATATATATATATATATATATATATATATATATATATATATATATACATACATATATATACATAAATATATATATATATATATATACACGCACACACACACACACACACACACACATATATATCTATATATATATGTGTGTGTGTGTGTCACTTGCTAACAAAGTCAGCTCGTTATCAATTAGATGGTCGTAAGTTCGATCCCGGCTTTGAGCTTGTGCTAGTCTAACAGCACTTAAAAGCTGTGATACAGCGAAACAGTCCATCTGTGGATGACTATAAGCCCCCTCCCTATTTCTCAAGTTGAGCACTTTGGTAAGTGACATCGCCGACTACTATTAGCGATAATGAAAGCTCTTTGTAAACAAACGGACCACTCTCTAGTAGTTGTCAGTGTTTATATAAAGCATAAGACATCACTTGATAACATCCCCCCCCCCCGTTGCCAAGTGGAATAGACAGTGAAATCAAAACGCCAAATTTATATTTCCAATAGAACAAAAATAGCTTGGTAATCCATTGATCAGGTGTACGCGATCGACGTGTAAGATGAACTAATTTGCATATTGCCTTGGGAAAGGACATCGCGTTAATTCATTATTTGTTCTCAATGTTTTCGAATTCAATGATTGTCTTCATTTTATTATAAAGCATACTTTTCTTTACGAATATTGTTTTATGTCGTAGATAAATGCTTAGCATTTTGGGGTGGAAAGCGTCTGTCCAGTCTTTGCCGGTTAATTTACGACTGACTGTTGCGATCCAATTCGAGATTGTAAATTTGAAAATAAGCACCCTCATCCAACCCAGCACACGCACAGATGGCCAAGTAAAGAAAACAAGTCAGTTAGACCATCTCCAACGAACATTAATTTACTTAAGAAAATAAAATTTCACCATAATGCATTTCGGTTCATTCGGTTTATTAAAAAAACAAAGTTTATAACATAAAAACAATGCCCCACCATACAAGCAAACAAGTCAGTGAGTACCACCCCAACATTAATTTCCTTAAGAAATTAAATTCCACCATAATGCATTTCGGTTTAATCGTCAAGTCAGGAAATTTATTCTTTTGCTAAACACATAAACACACCAAGCAAATACGCCAATGAATATCCATCTCCGCATTAATTCCATTAGGAAATTTAATTCCACCAAAATGCATTTCAGTACATTCGTAAGTAAGTTAATTCCAGTCAAATCACTGTTGTGGTTTGTGACTCTTGATTTTCTCGATTTTCCCGTGGAACACTGGGACACAGGTTCCGTTCGTCTCTATTTACATAAATTTAGGTATGTGTACAAGTGTGTATATTTCTATGTATACGATTTGTTCCTAAACTTATTAATGATAGTTATGAATATTGGAACAGAGCTGCTAGGCGTGATGGTAGGTAATGTTGGCAATATGTAGTTTAATTTAGTTTTATGCAAAGGCGGCAAATAAGAGTGGAATTCTTTCGTGAAAATTCACATACATCCGATTTTTGTGAAATTTTGACATAACTTAATAAATATGTCCCAGATTTCAGTTCCTTTGAAGTAATTAAAGAGTTTTCAGGGAGGTATAATATAGGCACCGCCCCCCCCCCCCACACTTGAGAATTCGAATACTTAGATTTGCATTAAATTTGATACGCTGTTATTAGACGCCAATTAAGACTAACTCCTTGAATTTCAATTTTTTCTTAAGACCTTTTAAGCTTAAGCCTTAAATTTTAGATATTTTCTAGAATCAATATCATGTAATGGATTTTGATCAAGATTAGAATAAGTATTCTAGACATAAGATTTAGTATCATTGTATCGTGATTTTAATCTTCGCAAGGGGGCATAACAGTGGTACAAAACTATTCTGTTCAGTGTGATAATTTCACTCATTTTGGGACGGGTATTCATTTTGTAGTTTATAAAAACAAGCCGAAAGATACACGATAATTAGTGTTATATTTGTCTGAGATACGAATTGCAATGAATATAAAAAGTTTTAACATGTGGTGTGTGTATGTGTGTGTGTGTGTGTGCGCGCGTGTTAAGTAGGCGGGAAAAAAATGAAGAGGAATACAAAAATAAAGAAGAAACTGAAGAGAGAGAAAGAAAGAGAGATAGAGGGGGGGGAAAGCGAGCGAGGGGAGATTGTTTAAACAACATTTTTAATAAACTAATGACTTGTCCATCTGGTTTTCTATTTGATATTTCATATCTCCAATGCCCCACCCCACCCGTCGTCTTATTATTGTATTTGGGCTGACGAACCAACTCTACCAGCAAAATGGCGCCGTGACCCATTTAGGATATCTGAGGATTTATTGAAGATAAAATAACCATGTTTTGAACTTCTTCTCTTCCATTCCCACCTTCAACCTTTTCTTTTGGGGACGCACGAACAGATGAGTGCGAAACTGCACATCTATACATCTATATATTAGCGGTATAACCCGGCGTTTTCAGGGATTGAATAAGATACCCTATGTTTCGGATTTGTTTTTAGATGAGGATTGATAAATTTTGTTATTTGGATTATTCAGACTACTGTTTTCATTTTGGTTGTTATTCTCACAACTTTTCGGCCGATGTAACCTTCGACCTTCTTCAGGTGCGTCTTTTCGAATTTGGGAAACTAGGGATTCTTTACAGAATTTCGCACAGAACATTTAATTTAATCCTCGGCGGGTAGTTTGCTCTCGTTCTGTCAGCCATGACGGGTAGAAGTCTTAAGACCCATGGCGCAATGGATGGAAGTGTTAAGTTATAATCAGTCCTAAGTGACAGCCTTCTGGAGGCTGACGGTGCAAGCCTCAGTACGGGCGATACTAAGAATACAATTACGAATTTCTTAAGATTTATACCCGGTCATGGCTGACGGAACGAGAGAAAACTACCTCCGCGAATAAAAAAAAATTGATATCGTGTCGTGAAAGCTAAAAATATTTGTGTTGTCAACAAAAACATTCACTGCAAATAATAAGTAAATTCAATGAAATGCCTAATTACTTAATACTGTTACTATAGCCACTGAAATCTTACGATTTGCGGACAAACAAACGTAGCCGGTAAAACAAGTATATAACATTTTTAATTGTCTACAGGATGTTTGGACAAATCAATAGCATAACTTCGAGATAATGTTCTACATGTGTAAAGGAGCCTCTTCGTGTGGATGTTGCTTTTGTAATAACACTCCATTACGATTCTAATTTCCTTTGTGCCCCATCTGCGTGATCTTTGGTTTGTGCTGATCACATTTATTTACCTATATTTGGTCTGCCCTATTCTCTTATTTGAAATAAGAAGGACCAACATTCGCAGGATGCCGACCGGTTCACTCATGTTGCCTATCAGGAGCCTCTGTCGATCATGACGCCCAGATCTTTCTTTTGGGCTCACGGCTTTTATATTTGTTTGGTTTCGTTTTATCACCGTTTTGTTTGTGTATGTGGCAACACCAAACCCAGGCTTATTTTACCTGTGATTTATTAATTTATTTTTTACTTTTTTTTCACCTCATGTAGAAATAATAGTGCTCTATCACACACATTTAACGTGTTAGATGTTACAAATACAGAATGTTAATTAAATGCTGTTTCAATGGCCTGTGACTCGGAAAGCAAGTTTCTCCAGGCCTACAAACACATAAAGAACATAATCCCGAAGTTATACCATCGATATTTTAAACACTCTTAGTAGATAGAATGAAACGATATTGTCACCCGGGGAACGCTGGGTAGCTCTGCCAGTTTAAAGATTAACGTTTTTTTTCTCAACAAATTTGCATTCGTCTTGAGCTTTGTGATTGCCCAAAGGCTTTAATAACCACACAAGCCAATTAGTGTCAAAAACGTAATAAACAGTACATGGTATCCCGAAATCTAGTGTGGGGATGGCTGTCTTCTTCTTGCCCCTACAGCCTCTTTCTCACAGAAAAAACGTCGCTAGTTTCTCTTTACTCTATCGTTATTTTAATGGTAGATGCTCGACTGACCTCTGCTCCCCCCCCCTCCTGTAAAATATTCACAGCAAAAATTCGCCTATCTACAACCACTAAATACTTTTCCTTTCTTCCTCAGTGTACCTGGAGCTAAACTGAACTTCCATGAGCAGAGTTTCTTTCCAAGAACTACCCGTATGTTGAACACCATACCACTGGACTGCTTCTCAGATTACTACAACATGGTCGTTTTCAAATCCAATATTAACAAATTCTTGTTGAGCCGCCCTCTCAAATAATCAAATTCTGCCCAGTTTCAACCATTGTTACCAATCCTAAAGGCGTTTCTCTCACCATCCACCTGATAAACCCATTGATCCTTATCCTCGAGTAGCCCCTGGGCCTTTATAAGCAGCGATTCATTAACACAAAAAGAAAAAAAAGAAAAAAAGAAAAAGTGTTTATTTCTAATGGTTGAAGAAAATTATACGTTAAGTAAATAGTCACGCGTGAGAATCCTTAATAGTGCAGACCGTTTATTTGTTACTACTGACAACAAATACAGTGATGATAAAGAAAACACTCTTCAATCTCCTTTTTTACTTTTTGGGAATGAATTACTTCCCTTCGTTCATTTTCTTATAGGCAGCAATTTTCTCGCAGCGACCCGATCCCCTGTGTAAATTTTACTAAAATAAAGCTCATTCAAGCTACTCGACTCAGACTACATTCATTGCAGTGCAGTATACACAAAATGGTTGATTATTACGTCATACCGTGATAATGAGACCGATGAGGTTGCCAATGCATACTAATTTCATTACTTTATTAACCTCCCTAATAAGAGAGTTCTATAAATGCCGGTTTATACTTGAATACTACTTGCTAGTAGAATGAAGGACGCCCCTATTTACTTACTCAAGGGCAAAGTTAGATACAAAGTCGTTTTTTTAGGGGAAATTTAACTCCCAAAGAGCGGGGTATCTTGATTAGGACACAAATTACAATTGCCCGAGTCTTAAATGATTGTTTTTTCTTTTCTGAGCAAGAACAGAACAGACACTCCATACAAATGTATCCCTTCTGTCAGCAAACAGAATCATGAAATATCTATTGATTTGTATCATTTGGATATTCGAATTCTCACACCGTTTCGCTCGATGCAACCTCCGACCTTCTTCGGGTGCGTCGCGTCGAACTCTGGAATCTTTATGTCGAACTCTGGAATCTTTATGTCGAACTCTGGAATCTTTATGTCGAACTCTGGAATCTTTATGTCGAACTCTGGAATCTTTATGTCGAACTTGGGAATCTTTATGTCGAACTCTGGAATCTTTATGTCGAACTCTGGAATCTTTATGTCGAACTCTGGAATCTTTATGTCGAACTTGGGAATCTTTATGTCGAACTCTGGAATCTTTATGTCGAACTCTGGAATCTTTATGTCGAACTTGGGAATCTTTATGTCGAACTCTGGAATCTTTATGTCGAACTCTGGAATCTTTATGTCGAACTCTGGAATCTTTATGTCGAACTTGGGAATCTTTACGGAATTTCGTACGGAACCCTTTATTTAATCCACGTTCCATCAGCCATGACAAGGTAGAAGTCTGACGTAATTCGTAATTGTATTCTTAGTATCGGCCGTTCTGATGATTGCACCTTAAAACCCCCAGAAGACTGTCACTTAGAACTGATTGTTCTTGTTCTGTCAGCCATGACCGGGTAGAAGTCTTAAGTAATTCTTAATTGTATTCTTAGTATCGTCTGCATTGAGGATTTAATATCCAAACTCTAGAAGACTTAGAACTGATTTGTTACTTAGCACTCTTATCCTCTGCGCCACGGGTCCTAGCAGACAATTCTAGTAAACATGTTAAGAGTCTGGGTTAGATAAAATGTTCCGCTCGAAATTCCATACAGATTCCCGAGTTCGACGAGATGCACCTGAAGAAGGTCGGAGGTTACACCAATAGTCCAAATAATTCAACTAACCCAAACTATCAATCTTCATTTAAACAATTGCGAAAGATAATATCGATTAATATTCAATCTCTTCCTTTATTTTATCGAACTATCTCGTATTTTGGGTTTTATCGGGAAAGACACGAGATATCTCGAGAAAATAGTATCTTACAAAATGGATGCGTAACGTGATGTCTCGTGGTCTTCCCCAGCTCGATGCATTATTATGACACATACATACACGAGTTACTTCTAGAATTTTATAGCTCTGGTAGTAAAGGGTGATGGAATCAGTTTCAACTCAGAGCTCTCACTTTAATTCACCATCAGAATCGGATTCAAAATGGAACATTTGTCCGGAAATAATTCGCCCTGGAAGAAAGGATTAAATTCTATCTGAAGGGATAAAAAAGAAAGAAAATAAAAAAGAGTGAAAGATGATTTCTGTTGATAGAAACAACATGCTCGCCACTGGACTTTTGTTACGTAGTATGCTTTTCTCCGATAACACCGTATACAATACAACAACGTGTTTGCCATTAGATCTTTATAACGTTGTAGACTTTTTTCCCCAATAACACCGTATTCAGTGTAACAATGTATTTACCACTGTATCGTTATCACGTAGACATTTTCCGATAACACCGTATTCAATCTAACAACGTATCTGCACTTGACCGTAATCGCATAGTGGATTTTTCTCCAACAACGCCATTCTCAATAATGATTTTTGTCGCTCAATGATCATAGCTTTTCGAGTGCTAAAACGCCTTCTGTCGATTACCATTAAGGCCGTCTTTTATGAATGGCAAAGCACGCCGGTCACACGTGGTCGATACGTATACATACTCTAGTTCCAGCGTCATTTGTTCTTTCTCACATAAAATTTCTACACGTTCGGTATGACGGGCTCTTTTATGGCGGCGATAACGTAAGTCCAGGCTATTCTCCAGTTCTCATTGGTTAAGAAGAATTAACTGAGATTATTTAATGTCTGATTTGAGTCGAGAGGCGTAGAAAGAAGCAGAAAAGAGAGAAGTTATAGAAACCGTCAAGTGATTGTGTGCCACATCATTTTATTGACTGTGGCAACAAGTCGATTATTATTTTCATATTTATCCGGTGAAATTGAGTTTTAATGATTCTGTTGAAGCCAGAGTGTAAACAGTGCCCCGATCAAGTTTCAACCGTTTTTCAGTGACTCAACTAATTTAAACAGGACCTTTTCTTTTCCCCTACACACAGATCAGCGCCCGTCTTTTATGGATGGCAAAGCTTGCTTGTCACATGTAGTCGATACGTATCAATACTCTCGTACCAGCATGTACGTGTTCTTTCTCACATCGAGGTTGTACACGCTAGCCAAAGACGGACTCTTTTATGGCGGCGATAATGTAAGTCGAAACTATTTCAACCAGTCGTTGCAGGTTATGGCTCATCACGCCCGCCACAACCCTAACCCTAACATAATGACACTGTTGCCGCCGAGGCAACACTTGATAGCTCAGCTAGTTTATATAGGACCGCCCCTTCCTGCTCACACACAGATTAGCGTTCGCGTTGAACTTCGTGATTGCCCGACGGCATCTGTACGTGCGTCTTTAATATCCACACAAGCCAACCACTGTGAAACAACATTTCATAAACAAGACGCCCTCTCTAACAAATTGCTTATTTAAAAGGCTTGAAGAAGATGATATGTTAGCTAAATAGTTACACATGAGAACCCCTAAGGGTTCATGCGTCAGTATCAGATCGCTTCATCTCAAAGATAAACACCATTTGTTACAGACAAAAAATGAATAAATAAATTATACCGTTACTTACAAGATGGCGGATTATTACGTTATACCGTGATATAATGAGAGCGACGAACTTCTTGATGCATAATAATTTCGTTACCTTATTAACCTCACTAATTAGAGAGTTCTATAAATGTCGGTTTATTCGTCACTTGATAGTAGAATAAAGGGAGTCTTTAGCCTTGCTTTACTGCGCACGAGTGTCGGTCTTGTAGGTTGGTCGGATTACATATTAATGTCAGCTGGTGATTAAGCTTGGCTATTATTGTCGTAATCGGGCCAAGCGTCGGGCTGTTATGATAATATTGTTTGGAGTGACGAGGCAAGTGAACACAGGCGTGATCCATGCCCTCAGTACAAAGAAAGGAAGGAAGAAAGAGAAACACACTCACCCACACACACACACACACACACACACACACACACACACACACACACACACACACACACACACACACACACACACACACACATATATATATATATATATATATATATATATATATATATATATTACAGACGGGATGAAATAGGTCTTATCATAAGGCAATCGCTTATGTTAACAACTTATTCGGGTGAAAGACACCGCCGGTTGCTGGTAGTTAATCTCTTGTTGGGGTGGGTGGGGTCATAGGTCATGAAAAAAAAAGAAAGAAGAAAAGGAAACATACAAAAAAGGAGAAACAATAATGATAATAGAAAGAAAAAAAGGAAGAAGAAGAAGATAAAGAAGAAGAAAAGAAGAAGAAGTCGAAGAAAAGAAGAGCGAAAGGGGGTAATGAAAGAGGAAAAGATGCAACGATGCTAAAATTAACTTAACAAAGAAATACTAGAGTAAAAAAGAAGAAAAAATGACGAAGATGAAGAAGAAGAATGAAACAAAAATGAAGAAGAAGAAGAATAAAACGAATATGAAAAAGAAGAAGAAAAATGAAACGAAGATGAAGAAGAAGAATGAAACGAAGATGAAGAAGAAGAATAAAAACCCTATGAAGAAGAAGAAGAATTAAACGAAGATGATGCAGAAGAAGAAGAATGAAACGAAAATGAAGAAGAAATAGAAGAAAGAGAAGAAGAATGAAACGAAGATCAAGAAGAAGTTAAATGAAACGAAGATGAAGAAGAACAAAGAGAAGAAGAAGAATGAAACTAAGATGAAGAAGAAGAATGAAACTAAGATGAAGAAGAAGAATGAAACGAAGATGAAGAAGAAGAAAAATGAAACGAAGAAGAAGAAGAATGAAACGAAGAAGAAGAAGAAGAATGAAACGAAGATGAAGAACAAGATGTAGAAAGAAACGAAGATGAAGAAGAAGAAGAATGAAACGTCGATGATAAAGAAGAAGAAGAAGAAGAAGAAGAAGAAGAAAAAGACGAATGAAACGAAAATGACAAAGAAAGAAAAATGAAAGGAAGATGAAGAAGAAGAAAAATGAAACGAAGCTGAAGAAGTAGAAGAATAAAACGAAGATGAGGAAGAAAAAGAAGAAGACGAATGAAACGAAGATGTAGAAGTAGCAGAATGAAACAAAGATAAAGAAGAAGAATGAAACGAAGAAGAAGAAAAATAATAATAAGAAGAATGAAACGAAGATGAAGAAGAAGAAGAAGAAGAAGAATGAAACGAAGATGAAGAAGAAGAAATATGAAACGAAGATGAAGAAGAAAAAGAATGAAACGAAGATGAAGTAGAAGAAGAATGAAACGAAGAAGAAGTAGACGAATGAAACGAAGAAGATAAAGAAGAAGAAAAGGAATGAAACGGAGATGAAGAAGAAGAAGATTGAAACGAAGATGAAGTAGAAGGAGAAGAAGACAATAAATGAAACGAAGATGAAGAAGAAGAAGAATGAAACGAAGATGATGAAGAAGAAGAATGAAATAAGATGATGAAGAAGAAGAAGAATGAAACGAAGATGAAGAAGAGTAAGAAGAATGAAACGAAGATGATGAAGGAGAAAAAGAAGAATGAAACGAAGATGATGAAGAAGAAGAATGAAACGAAGATGAAGAAGAAGAAAAAAAAGATTAAACGAAGATGAAGAAGAAAGAGAAGAAGAATGAAACGAAGATGAAGAAGAACAAGAAGATTGAAACGAAGATGAAGAAGAAGAAGAAGATTGAAACGAAGATGAAGAAGAAGAAGAAGAAGAATGAAACGAAGATGAAGAAGAAGAAGAATGAAACGAAGATGAAGAAGAGGAAGAAGAAGAATGAAACGAAGAAGAAGAAGAAGAAGAAGAATGAAACGAAGATGAAGAAGAAGAATAAGAATGAAACGAAGATGAAGAATAAGAATAAGAATAAGAATTAAACGAAGATGAAGAAGAAGAAGAAGAAGAAGAATTAAACGATGAAGAAGAAGAAAAGAAGAATTAAACGAAGATGAAGAAGAAGAAAAGAAGAATAAAACGAAGATGAAGAAGAAGAAGAAGAAGGGGAAGAAGAAGAATTAAACGAAGATGAAGAAGAAGAAGTAGAAGAAGAATGAAACGAAGATGAAGAAGAAGAACAAGAATAATGGGAAAAACAATAAGAATAAGATGATGAAGAAAAAGAAGAAAGCAGACAAAGAAAGAAGGAAAAGATAAAAGGATTCTAAAATGAACTTGACAAAGAAATACATGAGTAAAACACGAAGAAGACACAAAGCAAAAAGTATCCTGATAGAAAGGGGACAGTCCCCCACTCCCAATTTGACCCCTTCCTAAGCCCACCGTACCCATTCCCCAAAAATAAAACGAGCCAAATTGACGTGATAAAAGTTTCTATGAGAACGAATCGTGTGTTATTAGCTTACAGCTGCCCCGATGTAACTCTCTATTTCGTCTGGGGTTTTGTGTACAGACGTTCCACTGCTGCGAGCAAGAATTGGGTTAGGAGGAGGGGGGGGGGCGTTAGGTAACTAGCTGAGTCAAAAAGTTGGAAAAAAAAGAAAAATGAAAAAAAAAAAACAGAGGAGAGAGAGAGAGAGAGAGAGAGAGAGAGAGAGAGAGAGAGAGAGAGAGAGAGAGAGAGAGAGAGGGAGGCTTTTATTTCATCATTCACATTTTTTAGGCCAATACAAAATAAGAATCCGGGTGTGTGCATACTTGTATACGAGTGAAAAAAGCTCACAATCTCACATGGCTAGAAAAACGTATCTCATTGCCCCCACTACCCTAACTACTCCCCCACCCCTAAAAAAACATAGACTGTATGCAAACATATTTGGTTAAATAATACGGACAAATTTATGTCTGCATATCTTCCCTCTGATATTCTCAAGTTGCCTGATGAGTGTTCTAATTTCGGGCCTAAACCGGCTGATGAATTTGCCATAGTTGTTGCGGACCCCAGTAAAGTGAAAGTATCAATAAAGACCGTGGGGCTCTTCATTTTTTTTAAGTAGAAATTTTGGCAGACAATTAAGACTGATATTAATAGAGTCCCATCGCCGCAATATTGCATCACTGTGCTTGTTTTACAAGTACTTTAATAGAAAGTACTCTGACGAACTCGTACCGCTTGCTCCCCTCTCAACGTAAATACCCCCGACTAACCCGACAAGCAGCAAAGTCCCACCCCTTCATTATATAGGTCCCTAGTAACCGGAAAGCTTTCTACTCTAATAGTTTCTTCTCTCGAACTGCTAGACTTTGGAATTGCCTCCTTGTTTCCTGCTTCCCTGACTGTACTAACATGCAGAAATTTAAATGTAATTCGAACAGCCATCTTGCTGCTCAACTCCCTACTTTGGATGTCCCTGTAGGTATGGTCTCTAATAGTAGCCCTTACGTCTCTACGGCAATGCGCCCCTTGTTTGGGGTGAATAATAATAGAAAAAAGAGCAGTAGTATTTTTACCGTCGTATTTTTACAGACATTTTGAAACTTTTTCACTGTATTAAAAATTAATTTTATAAATGGCTGGCTATTTATTTTTATATATATGACTTCGAGTATGTGTAATTTTAGTTTATTTCCGTGTCCCAATACGGTTGTGTTATCTACGGACATTTTTCTATACATCTAATATATAAAGAAACGTCAGTCAGATTCTCGAAGTTAGACGAGTTAGTTGAATCTCTCTAGCCAGTAGTTTGAATGTTGAACTCTCAGGTAGGTTGTTATTTGCAATGACAATCGGTAATTGAAAGGGGTTTCTTGTAGTTATAGAAGGAAATGAGCTTTGTCTTTGCGCCATTAAAAGTTACCAACTATTTATGTCCCCGATCCACTACAGTCTGGAGGTTACTTTCCAAGGATTCATCCATTGCCTCGGATATGTACGCGTCGGATTTGTCCACATGACGAGAGTAGGGCGTGGTGTCGTCAGCAAATATACCTATCTTAAACTCGATGTCATTAGGGAGGTCGTTTATAAAAATCAGGAACAATAAAGGCCCAGCATTTATGTCATGTTGCTTAGATGAACGGCCATCGAGGACAACCTGGATCTTTCTTTTGGTTAGGAAGGATCTAATTATATTAAATATTTGACCAGTAGTACCATATGAGTGAATTTTTAGGAGAAGCCCTTTATTCCATACCTTGTCAAAAGCCTTGGATACATCAAGCGCTACTGCCCTAGCTTCACCAAAGCTGTTAAGATGATTACCAGAGGCAAAGTTTGAAAAAATGTAAAAAAAGTGGAAATATATTGAGAGTGTATAATGCAGAGCAGGGTAAATGAATTGAGTACCTATGAAACAAAAGTTTACCGTAAATCACGTTCCTGGAAAAAAAAACAGCAGTAAATCAAAAGGTAATCGTAAAATTCATGGAGTTGAAAAAAAAACTAAATCAACAAAACCAAAACCCGGTTTTTAGAAGTTGCGTCATTTTAAGCTTGGAAGGTTTTGAAACCGACGGTACCGATGTTGTTCTGATCTTCTATAATACATATATAAATAAATATTAGGCTCTTACTTTTTATTTAACTTAATAATTGAACACTCTGCTGGGGTTCTCTCACACTAACCTTGCACACACACACACACACACACACACACACACACACACACACATATATATATATATATATAATAATATAAAATGAAATAATAAAATAAGGTGCCAATCAAATTTTATTAGAATTCAAAGTTCAAGTAAAGTATCTTAACGTCCTTAGCTCATGAGTTTTCAAAGATAATTCTTCTCCTCAGAGGACCATTACCGCAGTGACATTACTGCATGTAATAACATTACACTTTGAAAATATATAAAAATATATACAAAAATACATAAAGGTATATAACATCAAATATATCAACCCAAAAACATACTATACAATCCATCCAAGTCATACAATTTAAAAACATATTGAGGAAAGATATCCAGGAGGTTGACTGAAGATTGATCCAGGTAATGCGTCACAGTCCAAAAATGAAAAATTGAAAAAATTGAAAAAGTTATCCAGTCGTGAGATGCGTCCGCAATCGATGCAGTGAAAAATGCATCCAATGTTTATGTTAATTATTACAACGATAAATAAACCAAATCAAATAATAAGTTCATATATATATATAGTGTGTGGGTTAGCTCATATTGAAAAGAAATCAATAAAGTGTTCGATCGCAGAAGAGTGAGAGCTAAATACAAATAATTTATTTAAAAACTATACGTTACATATTTCAGAGTCGTACCGCGGTTTCATTCAGATGGGCTGACTTTTTAGAATAAAAAAAAAGACGTCTATAGCTCAAGGGGACTCGCCAGCGTCCTGCAATAAGATCAAAACAAGGAGAAATGGCGTTTGGGTGCACCATAAAAAACCCGATGCATTACTGAAGTGTCCTTTTGGAAAAAGGTACCTGGGTCAGAGTTATATATTGGGTGGGATTCATTGAGTTTTATTTGATATATTTATTTATTTATAGTTTCGTGTTTTTAAAAAAGTTATTTTATTTTATTAGGTGTTTTATTTACTTATTTATTTATTTGTAGTTTTGTATTTTTATTTTAAAAGGGTTGTATTTTGAAGATCGTCTATAGACCGTAGGGAGGTTTGGCGTCTCGAAAAATGAAAAGGGGGGGGGGGCGTTTGAATTCATCGTTTAAAACGGTGCATTACTGAAGTATCCTTTTTGAAGAAGGTACCGGGGTCAGAGTTATATATTGGGTGGGATTCTTAAAATACAACCCTTTAAAATAAAACTACCAAACTACAAATAAATAAATAATGAAATAAAACACATTAGGTTGTATTTTAAAGATAGTCTATTGACTTCGAAAAACGAAAACAAAGGAGTATGGCGTTTGAATTCATCGTTTAAAACGGTGCATTGTTGACGCGTCCCTTTTGAAGGAAGCACTGGGTCAGGGTTAAATATAATATATGGGTCTTATTCGTAATTAAGTTTTATTAAAATAATTTAATTATTGATGATAGGTGTTGTCTGTTTTACTGCTTCAAAGGTGTGTTTATTTTTAGGGGTAACTGTGTGGCCTAGTTAAGTGATTAGACTCTGGGTGGGATTTATTAAGATTTTTATTTATGTTTTATTTGTTTATTTATTCATAGGTTTTTATTATTTTATTTTAAAAATTTTTTATACGATATTTTAATTGGGGCTGTATTTGAGTGGATTAATTGCTATGTAGTGTCTGGATGTTGACGGAGGGTATATTTTTGTCAGTGAAAGGGTTCATCTAAGGGATATCTTATGTTTTAACTATTATCGCCATATGCATTCGTGTTGGGTTTATGTATTTAGTTAATTTTGTCGGCTTTTTCTAATAAAGTTTATGAGTCTATTATAGGGTCTGTGTGAAACGGAGTGGGGGTTAAATCTTAGATATCTATAATTCCTTTAATTTGATGGGGTTTGATAGTTATATTTCTAGACGTTTAATTAGAGGGATTCATGTATTTATCATGTTAGATATTTTTTAAAAGATGGGGTATCTACTGATTAATGTTATATTTGTGGTGGATATGGTTAAAGGGGTATGGGTTTAGGCTGTATTGGGATTGGTAGGCGTGATGTGGTTGTGGTTGTAGCATTGCAATATTATGTTGTATATAAAAATAAAATAATTTTGGAAAGGTATTTGGGTGGGTGGCTATGTTATATATATTTTATTTAAAAAAAAATTATTTTATGGTGTGGAGATCATTGGTCTTATGGGGTTATTGGTGAGTTATGTATTATCGTTGTCAGTCCATTTGGCTAGAATAACTTTTCTTTTGTGGGACATTTTTGAAGACCTCGGTTTTAATGTTCATGCGGATGAAAAGCAAGAATGACTAGTATTGATCGTGTTTCTATTAAAGAGTTTATCGAGCTTATTTAATGGTGAGACGTGTTTGTCTATTAATTAATCTACAGGCAATCAATAACCCTTCCATAAACTGCATGACTCCAAATACATAGAAAAAAGGTGTTTGGCAGTTGCCTTTGTGGAAAGCTCATTTGGAACTTTTTCTATCCTTGTTTCCTATGTACGTAGTAGTCATGAAGTAGTCATACATACAGGGAGTCGGAGTACTTTTCACTCACACGTTTAAATCTACTTCCACTGCAACCATCTTACGCCGGCAAATATTTTTCATATGATAAATTCACCGTCATTATTTAATTTTGTTCATTTCTTACTATAATTGTTTACCTATTATACTTTAACTAACTAACTACGGATCGTCCCTAAAACCTGTTGGATTTTAGGGCGTTTTGATTGGCTATGATCCTATTCTCGAATAACCGAATCCATTCAGTAATAGCAATTATTACAGCGAACTATGCTGGTTTTGATTCAGATACGTTTTCTTTCTTACTGTCTCTCTTTTTTTCTTTTTTTACGATGCTCACCTCGTTTTTTTTTCAGTTTCATCTTCTTCATTCTTTCCTTTAAAGGGGGAGGGGTAGAAACAAGTTACGCTGTACTTTACTTAAACCGCATTCAGTTATTTCAGAACAGAAAAAAAAACGAAACAAAACGTTATAATTCACACATGGCGACGAAGACTTTCTTTCTTTTCTTATGAGTGGGGCCTTATTCACGTCTATTTAAAAAGTATTATTATTATTATTATTATTATTATTATTATTATTATTATTATTATTATTATTATTATTATAAAAATACATTCACCTTAGTTATTTGTTGTCTGAATTTTGGCCCACGTGCTGATTCCCCGTCGTATAAAATACATTTTTTGCCATCTTCTATATTCTATATCGCATTATTATTAGGTTAACGTTTTAGTATGTTTATTTACTTCCTCTTCAGAAGGTTCGACACAAGGTCAAGTCCGCATTTCCCGATAGGGGCGCCGTATGCGATTAGCTATAAACTAACCCAAACAAGGTAAAGCCTGGGAGAGTGGACTCCCGATAACTGAACATAAACATACATCAGGCCAATGGCAACAAAGCCGCTGTCAGAACTGTCCCTTAAACCTACCACTAATCTTAAGTCCGTGTGGCAAATAACAACCTCAAATAAAATGAAAAAAAATTAGCAAAAATCAAAGAACAAATTATTTGCTAAATGATTTTCATTAATATAAATTTATCCACAAATTTCATAGTACTATTACCGACATAAATTGTTTTACAGCAAATACACTGATGGTATTAGTCAAGAACAATTTTTCTATTTACCTATCAATTTGTGAACTATTTGCGTTAAAACAATACTTAATAAAAGTTATGAGTCTTTGTTTTTTATTTGTTTCTTACAACACATACTGTCATTTAAACCTACCTAGTTTCACATTAACAGTACAAAACGCATCCTGCCCAAAAGTTTGGTTTATACTTTTCTAATTGCCGTTTTACATTAACAGTACAAAACGCATCCTGCCCAAAAGTTTGGTTTATACTTTTCTAATTGCCGTTTTACATTAACAGTACAAAACGCATCCTGCCCAAAAGTTTGGTTTATACTTTTCTAATTGCCGTTCTACATTAACAGTACAAAACGCATCCTGCCCAAAAGTTTGGTTTATACTTTTCTAATTGCCGTTTTACATTAACAGTACAAAACGCATCCTGCCCAAAAGTTTGGTTTATACTTTTCTAATTGCCGTTTTACATTAACAGTACAAAACGCATCCTGCCCAAAAGTTTGGTTTATACTTTTCTAATTGCCGTTTTACATTAACAGTACAAAACGCATCCTGCCCAAAAGTTTGGTTTATACTTTTCTAATTGCCGTTTTACATTAACAGTACAAAACGCATCCTGCCCAAAAGTTTGGTTTATACTTTTCTAATTGCCGTTTTACATTAACAGTACAAAACGCATCCTGCCCAAAAGTTTGGTTTATACTTTTCTAATTGCCGTTTTACATTAACAGTACAAAACGCATCATGCCCAAAAGTTTGGTTTATACTTTTCTAATTGCCGTTTTACATTAACAGTACAAAACGCATCCTGCCCAAAAGTTTGGTTTATACTTTTCTAATTGCCGTTTTACATTAACAGTACAAAACGCATCCTGCCCAAAAGTTTGGTTTATACTTTTCTAATTGCCGTTTTACATTAACAGTACAAAACGCATCCTGCCCAAAAGTTTGGTTTATACTTTTCTAATTGCCGTTTTACATTAACAGTACAAAACGCATCATGCCCAAAAGTTTGGTTTATACTTTTCTAATTGCCGTTTTACATTAACAGTACAAAACGCATCCTGCCCAAAAGTTTGGTTTATACTTTTCTAATTGCCGTTTTACATTAACAGTACAAAACGCATCCTGCCCAAAAGTTTGGTTTATACTTTTCTAATTGCCGTTTTACATTAACAGTACAAAACGCATCATGCCCAAAAGTTTGGTTTATACTTTTCTAATTGCCGTTTTACATTAACAGTACAAAACGCATCCTGCCCAAAAGTTTGGTTTATACTTTTCTAATTGCCGTTTTACATTAACAGTACAAAACGCATCCTGCCCAAAAGTTTGGTTTATACTTTTCTAATTGCCGTTTTACATTAACAGTACAAAACGCATCCTGCCCAAAAGTTTGGTTTATACTTTTCTAATTGCCGTTTTACATTAACAGTACAAAACGCATCATGCCCAAAAGTTTGGTTTATACTTTTCTAATTGCCGTTTTACATTAACAGTACAAAACGCATCCTGCCCAAAAGTTTGGTTTATACTTTTCTAATTGCCGTTTTACATTAACAGTACAAAACGCATCCTGCCCAAAAGTTTGGTTTATACTTTTCTAATTGCCGTTTTACATTAACAGTACAAAACGCATCATGCCCAAAAGTTTGGTTTATACTTTTCTAATTGCCGTTTTACATTAACAGTACAAAACGCATCCTGCCCAAAAGTTTGGTTTATACTTTTCTAATTGCCGTTTTACATTAACAGTACAAAACGCATCCTGCCCAAAAGTTTGGTTTATACTTTTCTAATTGCCGTTTTACATTAACAGTACAAAACGCATCCTGCCCAAAAGTTTGGTTTATACTTTTCTAATTGCCGTTTTACATTAACAGTACAAAACGCATCATGCCCAAAAGTTTGGTTTATACTTTTCTAATTGCCGTTTTACATTAACAGTACAAAACGCATCCTGCCCAAAAGTTTGGTTTATACTTTTCTAATTGCCGTTTTACATTAACAGTACAAAACGCATCCTGCCCAAAAGTTTGGTTTATACTTTTCTAATTGCCGTTTTACATTAACAGTACAAAACGCATCCTGCCCAAAAGTTTGGTTTATACTTTTCTAATTGCCGTTTTACATTAACAGTACAAAACGCATCATGCCCAAAAGTTTGGTTTATACTTTTCTAATTGCCGTTTTACATTAACAGTACAAAACGCATCCTGCCCAAAAGTTTGGTTTATACTTTTCTAATTGCCGTTTTACATTAACAGTACAAAACGCATCCTGCCCAAAAGTTTGGTTTATACTTTTCTAATTGCCGTTTTACATTAACAGTACAAAACGCATCCTGCCCAAAAGTTTGGTTTATACTTTTCTAATTGCCGTTTTACATTAACAGTACAAAACGCATCCTGCCCAAAAGTTTGGTTTATACTTTTCTAATTGCCGTTTTACATTAACAGTACAAAACGCATCCTGCCCAAAAGTTTGGTTTATACTTTTCTAATTGCCGTTTTACATTAACAGTACAAAACGCATCCTGCCCAAAAGTTTGGTTTATACTTTTCTAATTGCCGTTTTACATTAACAGTACAAAACGCATCCTGCCCAAAAGTTTGGTTTATACTTTTCTAATTGCCGTTTTACATTAACAGTACAAAACGCATCCTGCCCAAAAGTTTGGTTTATACTTTTCTAATTGCCGTTTTACATTAACAGTACAAAACGCATCCTGCCCAAAAGTTTGGTTTATACTTTTCTAATTGCCGTTTTACATTAACAGTACAAAACGCATCCTGCCCAAAAGTTTGGTTTATACTTTTCTAATTGCCGTTTTACATTAACAGTACAAAACGCATCCTGCCCAAAAGTTTGGTTTATACTTTTCTAATTGCCGTTTTACATTAACAGTACAAAACGCATCCTGCCCAAAAGTTTGGTTTATACTTTTCTAATTGCCGTTTTACATTAACAGTACAAAACGCATCCTGCCCAAAAGTTTGGTTTATACTTTTCTAATTGCCGTTTTACATTAACAGTACAAAACGCATCCTGCCCAAAAGTTTGGTTTATACTTTTCTAATTGCCGTTTTACATTAACAGTACAAAACGCATCCTGCCCAAAAGTTTGGTTTATACTTTTCTAATTGCCGTTTTACATTAACAGTACAAAACGCATCCTGCCCAAAAGTTTGGTTTATACTTTTCTAATTGCCGTTTTACATTAACAGTACAAAACGCATCCTGCCCAAAAGTTTGGTTTATACTTTTCTAATTGCCGTTTTACATTAACAGTACAAAACGCATCCTGCCCAAAAGTTTGGTTTATACTTTTCTAATTGCCGTTTTACATTAACAGTACAAAACGCATCCTGCCCAAAAGTTTGGTTTATACTTTTCTAATTGCCGTTTTACATTAACAGTACAAAACGCATCCTGCCCAAAAGTTTGGTTTATACTTTTCTAATTGCCGTTTTACATTAACAGTACAAAACGCATCCTGCCCAAAAGTTTGGTTTATACTTTTCTAATTGCCGTTTTACATTAACAGTACAAAACGCATCCTGCCCAAAAGTTTGGTTTATACTTTTCTAATTGCCGTTTTACATTAACAGTACAAAACGCATCCTGCCCAAAAGTTTGGTTTATACTTTTCTAATTGCCGTTTTACATTAACAGTACAAAACGCATCCTGCCCAAAAGTTTGGTTTATACTTTTCTAATTGCCGTTTTACATTAACAGTACAAAACGCATCCTGCCCAAAAGTTTGGTTTATACTTTTCTAATTGCCGTTTTACATTAACAGTACAAAACGCATCCTGCCCAAAAGTTTGGTTTATACTTTTCTAATTGCCGTTTTACATTAACAGTACAAAACGCATCCTGCCCAAAAGTTTGGTTTATACTTTTCTAATTGCCGTTTTACATTAACAGTACAAAACGCATCCTGCCCAAAAGTTTGGTTTATACTTTTCTAATTGCCGTTTTACATTAACAGTACAAAACGCATCCTGCCCAAAAGTTTGGTTTATACTTTTCTAATTGCCGTTTTACATTAACAGTACAAAACGCATCCTGCCCAAAAGTTTGGTTTATACTTTTCTAATTGCCGTTTTACATTAACAGTACAAAACGCATCCTGCCCAAAAGTTTGGTTTATACTTTTCTAATTGCCGTTTTACATTAACAGTACAAAACGCATCCTGCCCAAAAGTTTGGTTTATACTTTTCTAATTGCCGTTTTACATTAACAGTACAAAACGCATCCTGCCCAAAAGTTTGGTTTATACTTTTCTAATTGCCGTTTTACATTAACAGTACAAAACGCATCCTGCCCAAAAGTTTGGTTTATACTTTTCTAATTGCCGTTTTACATTAACAGTACAAAACGCATCCTGCCCAAAAGTTTGGTTTATACTTTTCTAATTGCCGTTTTACATTAACAGTACAAAACGCATCCTGCCCAAAAGTTTGGTTTATACTTTTCTAATTGCCGTTTTACATTAACAGTACAAAACGCATCCTGCCCAAAAGTTTGGTTTATACTTTTCTAATTGCCGTTTTACATTAACAGTACAAAACGCATCCTGCCCAAAAGTTTGGTTTATACTTTTCTAATTGCCGTTTTACATTAACAGTACAAAACGCATCCTGCCCAAAAGTTTGGTTTATACTTTTCTAATTGCCGTTTTACATTAACAGTACAAAACGCATCCTGCCCAAAAGTTTGGTTTATACTTTTCTAATTGCCGTTTTACATTAACAGTACAAAACGCATCCTGCCCAAAAGTTTGGTTTATACTTTTCTAATTGCCGTTTTACATTAACAGTACAAAACGCATCCTGCCCAAAAGTTTGGTTTATACTTTTCTAATTGCCGTTTTACATTAACAGTACAAAACGCATCCTGCCCAAAAGTTTGGTTTATACTTTTCTAATTGCCGTTTTACATTAACAGTACAAAACGCATCCTGCCCAAAAGTTTGGTTTATACTTTTCTAATTGCCGTTTTACATTAACAGTACAAAACGCATCCTGCCCAAAAGTTTGGTTTATACTTTTCTAATTGCCGTTTTACATTAACAGTACAAAACGCATCCTGCCCAAAAGTTTGGTTTATACTTTTCTAATTGCCGTTTTACATTAACAGTACAAAACGCATCCTGCCCAAAAGTTTGGTTTATACTTTTCTAATTGCCGTTTTACATTAACAGTACAAAACGCATCCTGCCCAAAAGTTTGGTTTATACTTTTCTAATTGCCGTTTTACATTAACAGTACAAAACGCATCCTGCCCAAAAGTTTGGTTTATACTTTTCTAATTGCCGTTTTACATTAACAGTACAAAACGCATCCTGCCCAAAAGTTTGGTTTATACTTTTCTAATTGCCGTTTTACATTAACAGTACAAAACGCATCCTGCCCAAAAGTTTGGTTTATACTTTTCTAATTGCCGTTTTACATTAACAGTACAAAACGCATCCTGCCCAAAAGTTTGGTTTATACTTTTCTAATTGCCGTTTTACATTAACAGTACAAAACGCATCCTGCCCAAAAGTTTGGTTTATACTTTTCTAATTGCCGTTTTACATTAACAGTACAAAACGCATCCTGCCCAAAAGTTTGGTTTATACTTTTCTAATTGCCGTTTTACATTAACAGTACAAAACGCATCCTGCCCAAAAGTTTGGTTTATACTTTTCTAATTGCCGTTTTACATTAACAGTACAAAACGCATCCTGCCCAAAAGTTTGGTTTATACTTTTCTAATTGCCGTTTTACATTAACAGTACAAAACGCATCCTGCCCAAAAGTTTGGTTTATACTTTTCTAATTGCCGTTTTACATTAACAGTACAAAACGCATCCTGCCCAAAAGTTTGGTTTATACTTTTCTAATTGCCGTTTTACATTAACAGTACAAAACGCATCCTGCCCAAAAGTTTGGTTTATACTTTTCTAATTGCCGTTTTACATTAACAGTACAAAACGCATCCTGCCCAAAAGTTTGGTTTATACTTTTCTAATTGCCGTTTTACATTAACAGTACAAAACGCATCCTGCCCAAAAGTTTGGTTTATACTTTTCTAATTGCCGTTTTACATTAACAGTACAAAACGCATCCTGCCCAAAAGTTTGGTTTATACTTTTCTAATTGCCGTTTTACATTAACAGTACAAAACGCATCCTGCCCAAAAGTTTGGTTTATACTTTTCTAATTGCCGTTTTACATTAACAGTACAAAACGCATCCTGCCCAAAAGTTTGGTTTATACTTTTCTAATTGCCGTTTTACATTAACAGTACAAAACGCATCCTGCCCAAAAGTTTGGTTTATACTTTTCTAATTGCCGTTTTACATTAACAGTACAAAACGCATCCTGCCCAAAAGTTTGGTTTATACTTTTCTAATTGCCGTTTTACATTAACAGTACAAAACGCATCCTGCCCAAAAGTTTGGTTTATACTTTTCTAATTGCCGTTTTACATTAACAGTACAAAACGCATCCTGCCCAAAAGTTTGGTTTATACTTTTCTAATTGCCGTTTTACATTAACAGTACAAAACGCATCCTGCCCAAAAGTTTGGTTTATACTTTTCTAATTGCCGTTTTACATTAACAGTACAAAACGCATCCTGCCCAAAAGTTTGGTTTATACTTTTCTAATTGCCGTTTTACATTAACAGTACAAAACGCATCCTGCCCAAAAGTTTGGTTTATACTTTTCTAATTGCCGTTTTACATTAACAGTACAAAACGCATCCTGCCCAAAAGTTTGGTTTATACTTTTCTAATTGCCGTTTTACATTAACAGTACAAAACGCATCCTGCCCAAAAGTTTGGTTTATACTTTTCTAATTGCCGTTTTACATTAACAGTACAAAACGCATCATGCCCAAAAGTTTGGTTTATACTTTTCTAATTGCCGTTTTACATTAACAGTACAAAACGCATCCTGCCCAAAAGTTTGGTTTATACTTTTCTAATTGCCGTTTTACATTAACAGTACAAAACGCATCCTGCCCAAAAGTTTGGTTTATACTTTTCTAATTGCCGTTTTACATTAACAGTACAAAACGCATCATGCCCAAAAGTTTGGTTTATACTTTTCTAATTGCCGTTTTACATTAACAGTACAAAACGCATCCTGCCCAAAAGTTTGGTTTATACTTTTCTAATTGCCGTTTTACATTAACAGTACAAAACGCATCCTGCCCAAAAGTTTGGTTTATACTTTTCTAATTGCCGTTTTACATTAACAGTACAAAACGCATCCTGCCCAAAAGTTTGGTTTATACTTTTCTAATTGCCGTTTTACATTAACAGTACAAAACGCATCCTGCCCAAAAGTTTGGTTTATACTTTTCTAATTGCCGTTTTACATTAACAGTACAAAACGCATCCTGCCCAAAAGTTTGGTTTATACTTTTCTAATTGCCGTTTTACATTAACAGTACAAAACGCATCCTGCCCAAAAGTTTGGTTTATACTTTTCTAATTGCCGTTTTACATTAACAGTACAAAACGCATCCTGCCCAAAAGTTTGGTTTATACTTTTCTAATTGCCGTTTTACATTAACAGTACAAAACGCATCCTGCCCAAAAGTTTGGTTTATACTTTTCTAATTGCCGTTTTACATTAACAGTACAAAACGCATCCTGCCCAAAAGTTTGGTTTATACTTTTCTAATTGCCGTTTTACATTAACAGTACAAAACGCATCCTGCCCAAAAGTTTGGTTTATACTTTTCTAATTGCCGTTTTACATTAACAGTACAAAACGCATCCTGCCCAAAAGTTTGGTTTATACTTTTCTAATTGCCGTTTTACATTAACAGTACAAAACGCATCCTGCCCAAAAGTTTGGTTTATACTTTTCTAATTGCCGTTTTACATTAACAGTACAAAACGCATCCTGCCCAAAAGTTTGGTTTATACTTTTCTAATTGCCGTTTTACATTAACAGTACAAAACGCATCCTGCCCAAAAGTTTGGTTTATACTTTTCTAATTGCCGTTTTACATTAACAGTACAAAACGCATCCTGCCCAAAAGTTTGGTTTATACTTTTCTAATTGCCGTTTTACATTAACAGTACAAAACGCATCATGCCCAAAAGTTTGGTTTATACTTTTCTAATTGCCGTTTTACATTAACAGTACAAAACGCATCCTGCCCAAAAGTTTGGTTTATACTTTTCTAATTGCCGTTTTACATTAACAGTACAAAACGCATCCTGCCCAAAAGTTTGGTTTATACTTTTCTAATTGCCGTTTTACATTAACAGTACAAAACGCATCCTGCCCAAAAGTTTGGTTTATACTTTTCTAATTGCCGTTTTACATTAACAGTACAAAACGCATCCTGCCCAAAAGTTTGGTTTATACTTTTCTAATTGCCGTTTTACATTAACAGTACAAAACGCATCCTGCCCAAAAGTTTGGTTTATACTTTTCTAATTGCCGTTTTACATTAACAGTACAAAACGCATCCTGCCCAAAAGTTTGGTTTATACTTTTCTAATTGCCGTTTTACATTAACAGTACAAAACGCATCCTGCCCAAAAGTTTGGTTTATACTTTTCTAATTGCCGTTTTACATTAACAGTACAAAACGCATCCTGCCCAAAAGTTTGGTTTATACTTTTCTAATTGCCGTTTTACATTAACAGTACAAAACGCATCCTGCCCAAAAGTTTGGTTTATACTTTTCTAATTGCCGTTTTACATTAACAGTACAAAACGCATCCTGCCCAAAAGTTTGGTTTATACTTTTCTAATTGCCGTTTTACATTAACAGTACAAACGCATCCTGCCCAAAAGTTTGGTTTATACTTTTCTAATTGCCGTTTTACATTAACAGTACAAAACGCATCCTGCCCAAAAGTTTGGTTTATACTTTTCTAATTGCCGTTTTACATTAACAGTACAAAACGCATCCTGCCCAAAAGTTTGGTTATACTTTTCTAATTGCCGTTTTACATTAACAGTACAAAACGCATCCTGCCCAAAAGTTTGGTTTATACTTTTCTAATTGCCGTTTTACATTAACAGTACAAAACGCATCCTGCCCAAAAGTTTGGTTTATACTTTTCTAATTGCCGTTTTACATTAACAGTACAAAACGCATCCTGCCCAAAAGTTTGGTTTATACTTTTCTAATTGCCGTTTTACATTAACAGTACAAAACGCATCCTGCCCAAAAGTTTGGTTTATACTTTTCTAGTCTGTGTTCACTTCGATCAACCATTAAATAATTCAATAGTTCAAGGGCATGGTGTTTCCTTAGTTAATCTGCTTTCTTGGGCAACGCCTGGACACGGGTCAGCTAGTATATATATATATATATATATATATATATATATATATATATATATATATATATATAATGTAATTGTATTTATTGGTGATTGCAGTGTTCGTTGCTTTTGGTTACTACTACTATTTCGATTGTTTCACTCCCTGGGTGATTAAGATGCATACAATTGCATTATTATTATTACATAAAACTATAAATCACCTAATAAGTAGTGTAATAGATTCGTTCGAACACTACAAAATACAACATTTTTTTGTAAATAACGGATACATTTTGTTAGACACAGACGAACAACACGGGTAAGGAGGACATTTTTTATAACAAAATAAGTTAGAAAGACATTAATCTGGAACAAAACTTAGACCTGATATACGGAACGTTTTTATGCTTGTCTTTTAAGAGAAGTGGGGTCTGATCAACTCTGCTGGACACGGGTCAGCTAGTATATATAGATATATATATATATATATATATATATATACATGGACGGCGGCACCGGGAGGGGGCAGGGGGGCTCAAGCCCCCTCACTTTTTGACTTGCCCCCCCCCACACACTTTACGGTTATCAATAATTAAGTTGATATGCATGTGTTTGATGTTATCTAATTAGCTTATCTATTAATTAATTGTTGGTCTTATATTGTCACTATTACAATATAAGACCAACAATCAATTTTATCTAAAACCAAGCGAAATGGGTGAGTTTTTGTTAAAAGTCCATATTCCATAGGCATATTTACGGACTTTCATTTTCTTCTCCAAAAAATCGACACCCCGAAGCAAAACACGTGAAACTTGAATTAAACTGATTTTGGCATTTCTTTAGTTTAGCTGTGAATCACAATTTATTTGCTTTCCTTTTTTGAAGACAGCGGCAGACAATCAACCGGAATAATAGAATTAGGAGTTTTTATACAAAATCTTCTTCTTTTCTTCTTCTTTTCTTTTTTTATATATAAAGTAGAGAGGATTTTTCCCCTGTACATATTTGCTTAATAGGAAAATAACCCCATCCATCACCAATTGATTACGCTTATTCACTCGAGCGTGTTTTCATTATTTTAGTTATTCATTCCATCCTCCCTCCAGTCTTTCTGTCCACAGAACCACCGATACAGTATCTTTTGAGCAAAGTCCAATGAACGCAATTTGAAGTGAAGAACAGAGAAACAATGCAAGTCTGCATTGTTAATACACTTCCAACGAGCTATTCCAATACATACATTTATACTTTTATACTTAATACATTTAAACTTTTATACTTTTTACTTTTGTATTTTTATATGCACCTTGTCAGTTAATACTTTTAACTTCATGTATTCTCTATATTTGATAAACCAATTGATTCTTGAATTTTGTCATTTTTACTAGAAACGACTTGCTGATATGTTTCAAATGAGCCATCAAGCAGTGTCAGAAAATCATTTTATGTCTAGATTAAGTCCAAAAAGGTGTATTTGGCCCAAAATGACAAAATATGGTAATTAAGGCCCAGGCCCCCCAAAATTGAAATTTCTGTTTGTTCTTTTTTCACCAGAAGCGACTTGCTAATATGCTTCCAACAAGATCTCAACCACTATCAGAAGATCATTTCATGCCTAAGTTATATCAAAAAAGGTATTTTTGGTCTAAAATGCCCTAATATGATAGTTTGGGCCCAGACGCCAAAAAATTGAATTTATTTTAATGTTTCTTTATATATAACCAAGAGTATTCAATTCCGCTTCTAACGAGCCATCAACCACTACCAGACGATCATTTTAAACCAAAATATGCCCCAAACAGTGATTTTTCCCCAATATGATCAAATAAGGTAATTTGAGCACAGACGCCAAAAAATTGAAATATTTTGAATTTTTCTTTTTTCTATCACCAAGAGAATTCCATTCCGCTTCTACCGAGCTCTCAACCACTATCGGATAATCATTTTTAGTCAAGATATTGAACTTATTCCCATATTTGGCATTCTGGGCGCAATGTGGCCCCCCACTTTTTAGGAGAGCCCCCCTCCACACACACTTTTATAACTGTCTCGCCGGCCCTGATATATATATATATATATATATATATATATATATATATATATATACTAGTAGTAAGCTATCAAAATATATTTATGGCAATTAAGCTACACAAAGGCTCCCGCGTTTCATCCCCGGGGCTGAAGATTCCCCCGGGGATGAAACGCGGGAGCCTGTATGTAGCTTAATTGCCATAAATATATTTTCATAGCTTACTACCTAGCTCTACTTACGTATCGAGCACTGTTGAAGTAAATACTGAAAATTGATACATAAACAATTATATCTCCTTATAAAATTTTATGTGGATACATGAACTAGTAGTATATATATGTATATATATATATATATATATATATATATATATATATATATATATATATATATATATATATATATAATCACCCACAGACAGTCTGTTTCGCTGTATCATATCTCTTCAGTTTGACCCGACAGACAACTGGTTCAAGCCGGGATCAAACCTACGACTGTCTAGTTAACAGTCAGCGATACTAACTTTTCGGCAGTCAGTCAAGTGCCGTTAACGAGTGGAATTCCAATGCTTGTATAAATACTATAATATTTTTTTTTCTCATTTTTTTTTAAGGTTGAATCGTAGGCGTTTCAACAAACAATGATGCCATTCTGTTTCTTTGCATTTACTGTCTTTTTTAAGTAAAGAAAAGAAGCCTCGTACTTGCCGAGATCCCCTAAAATAATAACCAACCATAACTATGTCTACCAGATCCTCTAGCAACCAGCCATGCAAAGTCTGCTCAACTACTAATAAACGAAAACATGGCCGACTCTGCAACCAGTGCAATCTCTTTTTTCATTTATCATGTGTTGGCCTCAAGAAAAAAATTTCTGAAGAAATTCCAACCTGGCACTGTCCTTCTTGCTCCAAACTTCATATACGTCCCCCTCATTCGATTAAAATTTCTGAGATCCTCCATGGTTCTCTCGATGCTGAAAGTATCCATAAGTATCTCTCATCGAAGCGTAGACAACAAAACGTTCTGATCAAAATTCCTAAAGCTGCTCGCATGTCTGCAGCCGACGCCCTCACTTCTTTCATCAATCGGGCTCTCGACAACAACGACGACATCTCTTGGGCTCAGCTCTTTCTGTTTGCTGTGGAAGCTCTCGCCACAGACCGCGAGCCACAGAGCAATTCTCTGGCCAGCAGAATTAAACATAGAATTGGTGATTTCGTCAGAAAAGTTTCCCTTAATAAAGCCTTTTCCCTGAAATCTGTGCCCACACATACCGGGTCTACAATTCAAAACTCTGGCAGTTCGAGAATACGTCAAGCGGTCAACACCAAACTCCTACAGGGCGATGTTTCGGCCACCGTAAGAATCATAACCTCCGACGACACGGTCGTTTGTCCATCGAATGAAGTACTAGTCGCTCTCCGACTGAAACACCCACCGGCCCCAACGGACACGGACACCCCTCCTAGTTTCGAAGAGATTGACTCCCAAGACATTTCGGTAGAACAGGTTATGTCCACACTCAAGCCTTTTCGACCAAGCAGCAGCGGCGGCATTGACGGCCTCCAACCCGGGCACTTGAAAGACCTCACAACTCCCCTAACAGCTGAAGCAGATCTTCGCCTTCGCTCTGCTATTACCGGTCTCTGCAACTCATTGATTGACGGCTAACTTCCGAAGTTTGCACGTGATCTCTTTTTCTCCTCTAACTTGACTGCTCTTCGCAAAAATTGCGGCGGGATACGCCCGATAGCTGTCGGTAACACCTTCCGCAGACTCGCCTCCAAAGTTATCTGTTTTGAGGCGTCAAAACATCTATCGCCCGAATTTCAACCAGTTCAACTGGGCGTCGGTGTCCCAATGGGCTGCAAGGCTGCAGCTCATGCCATCAGAGCAGCATTCAATTTCAGAAAGAAAGGCACCATACTAGTTAAGTTAGATATGACAAATGCCTTCAACACGGTGCGCAGAGATCATTTTCTTAACGTGTGTCATCGTCGGGTCCCTAACATCTACCGTCTTGCCCACACAGCTTACGCTGAACCCAGTCTCTTATTGTGCGGAAACTCTATCACGTCGGCTACAGGCGTCCAGCAAGGCGACCCAATGGGCCCCCTCCTTTTTTCTCTGGCCGTCGACGACATTGCCCAATCTTCCTCGACACCGATCAACATTTGGTATCTTGATGACGCCACTTTAACCGGCTCTATCGATTCGGTGCTCCACAACATTGAACGGATCGTCGCAGCTCTGGCTGAAATTGGTTTGTTAGTTAACCCTAACAAATCTGAAATAATCAACTTGAACTGTTCCACCGTGGAGTTTCAACGGGGAATAGATGGCCTACGACTCGCTCTGGGATCCGTCTCAATAACTGAACGGGACAACACAATAATTCTTGGGTCGCCTATCTGCTCTAAAGATGTAGCTGCATCCCTACAAGAAAAGTCTACAAAGCTAGAGTCTATGGCAGAGCTCATGCGGCACTGTTCCTGCTGCAAAACTGTTTTGCAATGCCCAGACTTCTATTCACACTGAGAAGTGCTCCATGTTACAACAAAGTCGATCTTCTGGAAAATTTTACGTCGCTCGGCCAGTGAAATTTGTAATGTTAATTTTGACGACACCGGTTGGCGCAAGGCCACTTTGCCGTTTCGGTTCGGTGGCCTTGGTTTGCGCTCTGCAACCGATACTGCGCTGCCGGCTTATGCTTCCTCGACTCACGCTTCGGCAGGTTTCGTTGACGAAATTCTCTCCTCATATCTCGAATCCCCGTCTTCAGATCTTTTGACAGCCGTTTTGTCAACATGGACGTCAACAAACCTTCAGCAACCACCCGATCTCATACATCAGTCGTCCTGGGACGACATTCATTGTCAATCCATGTTTGCCGAACTCGTCCGTAGCAGTAACCAGCATAGAGTTGCCTGCCTGAGAGCGTCGGCTTCACCTTACAGCGGTGCTTGGCTCAGTGCCATCCCTTCGGCGACACTTGGAACCCTCTTGGACAATGACACTATCCGGATCACCGTCTCACAACGGCTGGTACTCCGTTTATGCCACACACACCGGTGTCGCTGTGGGTAGGTCGTTGACGAGTTTGCCCTGCATCCTCTCTCTTGTCGATTTAGTGCCGGCCGCCTGCCTCGCCACTCCGCCCTTAACGACGTAGTCAGGCGAGGTCTCGACTCGGCAGGTTTTGCATCAGTCCTTGAACCAGTCGGTCTGAACAGGGGCGACGGTCGCAAGCCTGACGGGATGACTGTGTTTGCTTTCCGAGCCGGAAAGCCGCTGATCTGGGACGCCACTTGTTTTAACTCCTTTTCACCAGCAAGGATTGCGGAATCCGCGGTGAAGCCCGGCACGGCGGCTCTGCTCGCCGAAACAAGGAAGTGCGGGAAATATAGCTCGCTCACTGACCGTTTCGTCTTCCAACCAATTTCAGTGGAAACGTCGGGTGTGCTTGGCCCCGAGACTGTTAAATTTTTTCAGGACATTGGACGGAGGATTTCAACGTCTAGGCACGAGCCCCGTGAGTCAGCCTGGTTGTTCAACGCATCTCCCTGGCTATCGTTCGTGGCAACGCCATGTCAGTAACGGCGGCGTCACTTCCGTTCTAATCGTCATCTGTTGACTCTCTCTTTCTTTCTCTGACAATTGTTTCAAGCCTTTAAAAAAATGCTAAACAACTTTTAATAAATAAATTATTAATTTAAAATATCACAATACTATCAATTATTTGAGAGTGATCCATTTATGTTTACAAAGAGCCTTGCATTATCGCAAAGAGTAGCTGGCGATATTACTCCCCGAAGTGCTCAACCCGGGAAGAGGGGCATATATAGTCATTCCCAGACAGACTTCCTCTTGGACTGAGCTGTTTATTTTAACATAGTTGCTAATTATTGTGGATGTGAGAGGGTTGTTTGATGGGTGGAGCAGCTACAGGGAGACAGTCCGACTGAATAAGAAGGCGTCGGTCTATCGACCTGTTTTACAGACGCATCCAGTTTCTCTTTCCCACATCTCTCTCTCTCTTTCTAACGTACACACACGCACCTGTGTTTGTATGAGATAGAAAAAGAGATAGAGCGAGTGAGCGAGAGAGAGAGAGAGAGAGATAGATAGATAGAGAGAGAGAGAGAGAGAGAGAGAGAGAGGGGTGGTGATTGTAGGGGCATCTCGAAAAGTACATGTGCATCTTTACACTAGAATGTCTGATACACATTTCACAGTCACACGTATACAGACACATATAGACACACACACATATACATATGCATACACTCATGCACATGCACATACATATACATATAGACACATACAGTCGCAGAGGCACGCAATACATACACATTCACATGATACACAAATGCACACATTGACATTCATATGCGCACACATCCAGACACACATATGCACAAGTCTGCACACAAACACACAGGAGCATACTTATAAGCATACATACGTACACAAACACACAGATACATATGCGTAGACTTACACACATGCTCACACATATATAGATGCGTATAAAGATACACATAAACAAGCGCACACATGGGAAGAAACAAACACATACATACACAGAGGCACAGGTGCATACCTACATATGCACATGAACACACATAAACACATACACGTATGCACACAGTCAGTCAAATATACCTAATATATAAAATAAAGTCAGTTTTTCTCACCCCCATGTTGATTGTTCGATATATTCGGTAACAAAAGCAACATACATAAATCTTTTCAGTTTATGTTTTCTGATACATATTTTTCTATGTTAGAAACACAACATTTACTTTCGTTCGATTTCTTAGATTTTAATATTTAGCCCTGTTAAATACTTTAATAAGCAGTTATACAGACATGAAGTCGGAGAAAGTCACTTCATATACACAAGAAAGAATATTTAGTACGATACTTACTTTTGTAGCACCGTTGTTATCATTTCACATTTAAATCATTTAATTGTACGTTAGATATTCCACATTTAAAAACAAAACCACGAACGCCCCACCCTCTACCCACACTTTTATTCCAGACGTGTTTTGATTAGACAAGACTAATAAGTTTTTTAGATTTGCCTAATGTCTGCGTTTTCTATACTCGATTACCAGAATAAGATATTAACAGAATAATATTTATCAAATACAATTTGCCTCCGGTCATTCTAACGGAATTCTGTTATATTTCAGCTGCGCATAAACGAATGACGATAAAAACCGATGTACAAAAATACAGTGATATATATTTATTGTCGGCGCCGATGAACGAGTAGAGAATAGTGAGAAAAGAAGGACGCACAGGAATGGACGGGGTGTTTTTCTCGGACTCGATAGTCAGTAGACTGACTATCTCAATTTGTGGTTGATATTATATAACAATTTGTGACATCCACGCATCAAACTACGTTCTTGAATCTCGCCTTCGCCGCCATATGTAGCAACGCCATTAATGCCATTTATTTAGCGACGGGGTATTTCAGTCTACAACTTACCTTCGGATATGGGTAACTTTTGCAGGTTGTTTCAAATCAATAAACAATTATTTTATTTCCGACAGTCCACTATGTTTGTTTTTTCAGGCCAGGTGTTTTTCGAATCAATCAAAAATGTTTTTATTTCCGACAATACACTGTGTTTTGTTTCTTCTGACCAAGTGCGTGTTTGTGTCAAGTACGTTCTATTCTTGCCAAGATGACAATTTCGGAACACCCAGTCAAGATATTTTCCCAAAATGTGAACACTGTGGACACCCATTGGTTTTCGCATAGCTTTCATTTATACATTTAAAAGAAACGTATTTATCATCATCAAGCACAATTTCTAGATTCTTCATCAAAACGCATTGGTTGAAAATTAATGGAGTATACAATAATTTCTTGGGATCCGTGTTCGCATCATAAACATGAAAATACAACGTTTTACTTGTTTTATGTAAACTTTGCAAATTATTAGTTACATACAAAATAAAAATATGAGGTTCAGGATTGGTGTTTATCACCCTTTTCCAGACTATGCCGGGAATTCAACGCTTGTATATTAGGATTTTCAAAATCAAATTTAATTATTATCGTTTGCTCATTTACTTATTAATTGAGCCACATTGTTTTGATACAATATTTAAAATAAATGTAATGGTGTTTTAATATGTATTAAACAGCTTCCGAAACTTTCAGTGTAGTAATTCATTTTTCAACATTATATTAAATGATTGACTTGTTTACAAAAACGCTAAATGCATTCTGGTGGATTTAATTTCGCAATTATTATTTTTTAAATAGAAATTGTAAAAAATATTTTAGTACTTTACGCTATTGTATTTTTAGTTAAAAAATAATTGATTAATTGCCTTGTGCCATCCATAAATGAATAATTAATTATTCACAAAGTTCATGCGCCATGATTCTCGCTCATTCATTGTGACCAGAAGCTCCAATTCCTAGAGGTGCGTTTCCTTCTCGAGAAGAGTCTTGATAGCAATTTTACATAACAGATGACACTTAAGGGTCAGAGGTGACCCAAGACAGGAAGTCGATGAAACCACGTGACTTCCAGGCGAAGATTTTCTGTTTCCTTTCTGGTGACATTTCTAGCAGATAAGACTTATCCAGGGTGCCATCCGTAATGAGGGGGGGGGGGCTCACAATGTAGCTAAGTGTAGCAAGACGAGCTATCCGTATGTGTTGGTCTTTCTTTCTCTCACGCGCGCACTCAAGTAACTCGTTTCTCAGATTTTATTATGTGACTCTCATCTTTTTAATAAACCTTTATATAAATTAACATCGGCGTCTGAGTGGTTTTGTCAGCAGAAAATTCAGAACTTCGCTTACCGAAGGGGGCATAATGGGTTATACACGCATAGGTAAGTGCAAACATAACAGCCTATGGCTTGACCTCTGGGGACCACTTTCCCAGCAGGTTCGGCGTGTCGGGAAACATGTCCAGCCAGCGCTAAAGTCGGCGTGTGACAATTGCAGATATTCGTAGATCGTCTTGTAGACGACGTAGAACATTTTTGGTATATGATCCATCAAGTAAATGACGTAGATACGATTATTTTTTTTATTGATCTGAAAAAATAAAAAAAATAAAAAAATCGTATCTACGCCAGTTACACATGTTTTTTTTTTATCGATCTAAAAAACTTGACGGATCATGTACCAAAAATGCTATACGTCGTCTACAAGACTTTTCACAGTAATATATTTTCCTTGTTAGCTTCTCGACGCAGCAAGCAAGTTTTCTGATTTCAGGTGTTTGTTTTAAACTTATGGCCTAGAGTGTTGTTTCGTCGGCTATCTCTCGAGCGCTTTCCATCTCACGATCGTCATCAGGAGTTATGTCTTAGTTTTCGGCTTTGTGCTGTTAACTTTTTATATATATTTGTTTTATTATTCCTTATTTTTATTCTTGATATTATTTTAGAGAAGCTAACAAGGAAGATAACAAAAAGAGAAAATTCCGTAGTCTTCAATATATATATATATATATATATATATATATATATATATATATATATATATATATATATATATATGTGTGTGTGTGTGTGTGTGTGTGTGTGTGTGTGTGTGAGAGCGTGTAAGTAAATTTCTAGTACAACTAAATGGTAAGATAACTTTCAGAGGATATATTATTTTAATCAATGAAACGGGGTGGGTGAAAAAAAAGAACATTGCTAAAATGTCCTTAAGGCCTTATTGTCTGACCCTCTCAGAGGAAACATCAGAATGATAAATTAAAAACTAAGAACATCGGATGAGAAATGAGGAGAAAATTGTTTCAGTTAGATACGTCAATTGAGAGAAGAAAAAAAGGGGTAAATCTCTCAACGTTATGGAGAATTTGAATCATAGAACTGATGTTAAAAAATCTTTTGTCTACACAGGCTAGGTCAAGAATTGTTAATAACTAACGCCTCAATAATATTGACATGACAGTTCGACCTGGCACTGTGTACAACAGAAAAGCATCCATCGAAATACTGGTCATAACAAATATTTGTATCAATTGATGATTACCGATGGTAGATTCATATGCTTGAAAGTTTCCGGATGATTTCGAAAACTCGTGGAAACGAATATCACGTTGTATATGTTGGGCTATTCTCATTTCTAATCTTTGGGATGTCATGCCAACGTAGTCAGCCCAACGCTGACATAGGAATTTATAGACAACAGAATTCTTTTGAATGGCTGGCAAAACATCCTTACGAAAAAGGTTCGAGCCGTGTGAACTACTTTAAGAATGATTGCTGAAAAACAGCGTTAAGTAGAAGAAGAAATCCTTTTGATAATGTCAATATATATATATATATATATATATATATATATATATATATATATATATATATATATATATATATATATATATATATATATGAGTTAAAAAAGGGACAGCGTAAAACCTGAGAACTCAACGTTTCGCCCAACTGTTGCGTAGACTTTATGGGAAGCGAAAGATACTAGAAGTGAAAAAGAACGAGAATATATGTAATTTTGGAAAATATACATAGTGGTAAATTCATGTAGAGGGGGAAGATATGCAAATATGTACATGGGCACAGAGAAATACACATACATATACATATAAATAAAAATAAAAATAATTAAAAAAATATATATATATATTGAACAAAAATAAATAAATTTAACTAATTAAAAATGGAACACTGGAAAAAATAAATGAAATAAAAGTTTAAACTTATAAGATATAGATAAGAGAAATAATATTAGTGACACTAAAATATAAAAGGCAATCAAAATATTTGAAACCAACGCCTAAATTATTAAATTCAAAACTCACTCTCTGCTGTACTAATATCAGCCGTCATCTTTTGCACGTTTGAAACTGAAATGTAACCATTATAGGAAGAGGTGATTTGTCCCGAAATATTATGTCATACGGGCCCTACATCAAACCGCACTGATAGCAAATAATATTTTAATTATAATTATAAAATATAATAATTATAAAAGATAGAAAACTGAAAAATGTAGTTCATATTCACTTTGTATGTTTTAATATACCTTCACGTCCATCCTATACGTTTATTTGTTACACGCATGAATCTTTATATATAGACTCTATATTTTGATAACTTTTTTATACATACACTTTTACTTTCCATTACTTTATATTGTTTTATAAATTTCTCAAATTTTGAACTTTGACTATTCCCCTGCCAACTTATCCATCTATGTAATTCCTCTAGTGATAAGATTTTAATCTTTGAAAAGCCTGACTAAAGTAAAGAAAAATAAACATGTTTTTATCGAGTACACCTTGCATTGAACAATCGAAGATGAAATAGATTTGTGCTTCAGCACATCTTTATCTCCCTTCTTTCATTTATCTTTATATATATATATATATATATATATATATATATATATATATATATATATATATATATATATATAAACAAAAATAAAATAAAAAGTTTATCTACGACAACGTCGTTTCGTGCTAATGGCTCCATTCAGTGTAAGAAGTGATAATTTCAGACAGTCATGAGAAGCGAATCCACCTTTGGATCTGGACGCTTTCACCCTACCCTCACGGCCATATCACATTACCACGTGGTATGGAGAATTTAAGATAGATTTATGCCATCACAGCGTAAACATTAAGACACACTAGAGAACTCGACGACCTTACTCGGAGTCTTACTTTGTAGCTAAGTGAATGTCTAGTTTTAAATATCTCATAACAGTGCTCAACTTTAATTTTACTTAAAGGGGTTTAACAATAATATTTATGAACACATATTAAATTATTTTTACCTACATACATTATCTTCGGTATAGGAAGTGATAAATTCAGACGATCATGAGGCGCGAACCTGGTTCACAGATCTACCTTTGGGTCTGCACTTTTTCATCCGACACGGCCATTTCAAATGACAACGTGGTATAGAGAATGTATACTATGCTTCAAGAAAACTACAGTAATTTACCATGATGAGAGCGAAAGCTTGAAACGCTGGTGTATGTAGGTAATAATGATTTAATATAATTTACTTAAAATTAATATTGTGATTAGCCCCTTTAAGAGATTGAAGTTTAGCCCGGTTCGGGGAAGTTCAAAATAGACTGTCATGTAGCTATATGCCATGTTCCGACAACGTTCGTAGAACACTCTCCAGACAGTATTTCTATATGTGCCTCCTTCGCATAAATAGAACTTAAATTCCCTTTCCTGACGTGGTAATGTCTCATGGCTATTTGCTTATGACGCTTGCTTGCAGAGTCTAGGATGATTCTGTATCATTCCTTACACTGATGAGAGAGAAAGCTTGAAACATTGTCTTTTATTTGTCCGATCTGTAGTGCGCTACACTATAGATCGGACACATAAAAAAATAATATCTTCATAACACCAGAAGATCGATTTTCGGTCAAGCCGTAAGACTTCGACTATGAAAAAAAAGAAGAAAAAAAAAGGAAAATATTGTCTGTACCATGAATAAGGGTTTTAAAACCGAACATTTGGATAAAAAAAAATTATTTAATATATATTTCATTTGTTTAACAAAATCTCGCGTCATGTTAACTGGTTCTAAAATTTCAGTTATCGTTTCAACGGCGCTTATAAACTGTAGTAAAATTTAAATCTCATTATCATATATATATATATATATATATATATATATATATATATATATATATATATATACAGGGTGGGCCAAAATAAGGGTCCTATCTTTAAATTTGAATAACTTGAATTTGAATAACTTCCACAAAATAAAAGTTAAACTCACCAAACTTTATGTGTGTGTAGACTGACCCTTCCGAGATTTTTTGAAATAAACAAAACAAATTTTAGCCGAAAAACACTTCTTAAAACTTACAAAAACTAAAGTGTTGTTTTTTACACTGTTTTGAGTTTTTTAAGCAAAAATAATGTTTTCTAAATGAGGGTACGTTCCTTAGGGCTAATACGGCTCATGCTTGCTTCGGAAGGGGTCCTTTACTTATTCTAAAAAAAAAATTTAAAAAATCAATAAATAAAAAAGTTATGAATTTTTAAAAATAGGACCCTTATTTTTGCCCACCCTGTATATATATATATCTATATATATATATATATATATATATATATATATATATATATATATATATATATATATATATATATATATATATATATATATATATATTAGTGTGTGAAGTATATATTCACTTTAAAATAATGTTTAGTAACCTTCTACAGTAACTATATTCGCTTGCCCCACCACCACACACCGTTTACATGAGTATAAGTTTTCGTTTTAGCTTCGACCGTGCACGGTTTTCCACATCAGCATCCCGGAGAATACACGTGTTTTCTATCGGGGTGTCACGTCTAATGGTGGTCGCATTTCTCGGAAATTCAAGGCGTCTTAATACGACTGTGAGCGCCCCCCTTACGTCTAAGATTACGGCTGACACCCGGAACACGTGTACGGGTCACTTGTTAATGCATGTTTTCGCGCTGATGCGACATCACTTGCACGCGGTTCTCAAGCTGTCTATTAATTAGAAAACGCTCACCAATTATTATTTTGATCTAGTGTTACATAAAGAGGAAAGTGGGATTGAGAGATTCAAGGAGCTCTGATTGGTTGAGCGAGATCATCTTTTAGGAGAGAGAGAGACTGATATTTTGAAAAAGTTAGCAGTTAAGCAGTTGGTGTTTAGTAGCGATGACTTACAAGGGCCATTAGTAGGCTTCTGTCCCAATGGATACCTGAAGATTAGAATCGTTATATTTATTTGATAAGAATACAAGTTCCACTCCGTTAATCTTGTAGGATTTTAATTTTAAAATCGCATCGCCATTTCTTTCTTTAAAGCGAATAAGTCATTCGAAAGCAGATGATGCAAATAAATGAAAAGTACGTAAAAATATTCCAGAGTTCAACAAGACTCAACCAGAGAAGGTCGGAGGTTACATCAGCCGAAACGTTGTGAGATTAACATCCAAGATGAGAATAATAGTTCGAATTATCCAAATAATCTTTTAAGAATACTTTCTATGGGTTAGCTTTATCGTTATAGCGAAAAGAAAAAAAACTTTTTATTACTTTACAGAAAAGTACTATTGGAAGGTTTTGGTAAACCCGGATTTGAATTTTTATTTTGTTTAATGTTTGTGAAATCAAATTCCCTGTTGTGTCTGAAGATTACACTAAGCGGCAGATGAAATAGAATATCACATACGGTTATATTTTCACAAACCGATCTATGTATAAACAATTATACATCCGTCGGGAACAACCCAGGTTCTGTATCGTCTTGTGACAAAACCACTCGTACACCGATGTTAATTTATTAAAAAAAGCTGATTAAAAAGAGAAGCACAGTCACAGACAAACATCAGATAGAGCGGGTTACTTGCATGCGCGTCGAGAAGTTATTAGGTTTTTTAAAAATTGCAATACAGCTATGAACAAATAATTACATACAGGTCTTCTGAGCTTGAAATGTTGCTAGAAAAGAGATAGAAAATCCCCGTCCGAAGGTCACGTGGTTTTGTCAACTTTCGTTCTGGGGTCACCTTTGACTCTTAAGTGTCACTTAAACCTTCCCATTCAAACAGCGGCTTACATTATGTACTAATATAACAAGTGGTTGGAGTTCTTCCACTTTGTATATATATATATCTATATATATATATATATATATATATATATATATATATATATATATATATATATATGAAGAAGAATGGAAAGGAATTAGAGAAGCAAAAGCCAAATCAAAATTCAATTCAATTGCTCAGAGCAAGGTTTATTCCGCAAAAAAGGCAATTTATTCAAGTTAAATTTTCCTTAAGCCAGGCTTTTCAAAGATCAAAATCTTATCATCAGAGGAAGTCGCTGGGATAGATAAGTTGGCAAAGGCCAAGATTTAAAATTTGGCTTAAGAAAAATTTAACTTGAATAAATTGCCTTTTTGCGGAATATACCTTGCTCTGAGCAATTGAATTGAATTTTGATTTGGCTTTTGCTTCTCTAATTCCTTTCCATTCTTCTTCATATCTACCTGCTCTATCCTGGATATTGAGCTGTATACTCTTCACAATAGGTTTTACCTTTCCTAAAAGTTCGCTTTTAGTACACCACTTTATATATATATATATATATATATATATATATATATATATATATATATATATATATATATATATATATGAACTCCATTTCTTGGCTGTAGAGCTTTTTCGTAAGGAAATCGCCAACTGCCACTAGGTTGAAGGGTTGCTCATTGGGTAAAACCAATTTGAGCTCCCGGCATTTGACAATGTTTACATTGAGATTTCACTTACATTCAGCCAGTGTTAGCTCGACGGTTGAGTTTCGATCCCTGCTTGAGGCACTAGCTTGTCTAGCCGCACTGAAGAGCTGTGATACAGAAAAACAGTCTGAATGTGAATGACTATACATATATATATATATATATATATATATATATATATATATATATATATATATATATATATATATAAATATATGTATATTATGTGACAGTATACACATTTTTTTATATAGTTCAAACTAATATAAAAATCAATATTCAATATCCAAACGGTAATATTTTTCTTAAATTGAAATAGAGCTATAAATAAAAAAATAATAACATGAATTTTGTTCAATCTTTTATCTAAATATAATGAGTGTGACAGAACTTGTATCTCTTTTACCCTCTCTATCTCTCCGTTCCTCTCTAACCCCCATATTCGGCTTTACACATACCTCTGTTAAATATCCTTATACCTTTTGGATGAAGTGTTAAGGATAGTTCTCAGGTGCGATGTGTTATACAGTATGATTGACGTAAATGAGAATGGGGTAAGATAAAAACTATACGAAAAGTATATACTTAAACTGTTAGATTAATCATGCGATATGGGAAATTTTAAAAAGTAAAGTTAGTGGCTTACAAGATTTTAGTAGACCCAGACTAATGTAATGTCTTAATAAATTTATGCGCTAAGACACGCCCCGTGGGAATAGTTCTGTTGTGACAATACATCGTACATTGGGGAGACTGGGGAGTACGGGGCTACAAATGTTGCATGAGTTCTGACCAGTTTCTCCGTCAGTAGCTCTGTGCCCACGTTAGATCTTCAAAATTGCGTTATTGACCCGCTGGCAATGACATTGGATTTTGACCATCCATTATTTCGGATCAGATGCGGGAATACTGGCTGAAAATGGGTGTATTAACGGTTCAGAATTGTGAAGAAAGTTTTTTTTCTGCACACTCGGTGTATCAGCCTAGAAAGGACCGCAATATTCCAAGTATGTACATGCTTTGACACTTCAGTCGTCAAAATCATAATGAGGAAGTCATAACTAGGAATTGGTTATGATTTTATCCCTCTAATGGATGTGTTTACTGCTTCACGTGCAGATTGATGTGCTTAAATACAGCAAAATCTGAGTCTTCTCAGCTTTCGTCTAATGGATTCTGTGATTGGAAATATTTACAAGAACGTCTACGTAGTCATGAGCAGTCAACGGAACATCTGAAGGTAACGTTTACTTTCAATAGGAGGTTAAAAGCAATTGGGCGAATTGATACGGAGCTGGCACAACAGGTAGAGTATCTACAACAGTACTGAAAATCAGTGTTGAAACGAGTAGTTAGTATTATTAAATTTATTGCCGAACGTGGCTTAGCATTTAGAGAAGACAACGAATTGATTGGATCACCTGGAAATTTTCTTGGTATTCTTCAACTCATCGCCCAGTACGACGACATTCTTGCACAGCATATCGAAACTCAAGCCAACCGCAGCAAGGGGCACACAAATTATCTGTCATCTACAATAATGGAAGAGCTTATCAGTTTAATTAGTAAACAAGTCATTGGAGAACTCATTTCTCGAGTCAAAAAAATCAAAATACTAATCTATTTCTTTAAATTCTACACCAGATGCATCCTTGTATTAAGGTACATGGAGAACGATGACCAAGTGGAAAGCTTTGTGATATTCATGGCAAACAAAGGCCACGGGGCTCAAGAGATGTTCAAGCTTTGTGACATTCATGGCAAACAAAGGCCACGGGGCTCAAGAGATGTTCAAGCTTTGTGACATTCATGGCAAACAAAGGCCACGGGGCTCAAGAGATGTTCAAGCTTTGTGACATTCATGGCAAACAAAGGCCACGGGGCTCAAGAGATGTTCAAGCTTTGTGACATTCATGGCAAACAAAGGCCACGGGGCTCAAGAGATGTTCAAGCTTTGTGACATTCATGGCAAACAAAGGCCACGGGGCTCAAGAGATGTTCAAGCTTTGTGACATTCATGGCAAACAAAGGCCACGGGGCTCAAGAGATGTTCAAGCTTTGTGACATTCATGGCAAACAAAGGCCACGGGGCTCAAGAGATGTTCAAGCTTTGTGACATTCATGGCAAACAAAGGCCACGGGGCTCAAGAGATGTTCAAGCTTTGTGACATTCATGGCAAACAAAGGCCACGGGGCTCAAGAGATGTTCAAGCTTTGTGACATTCATGGCAAACAAAGGCCACGGGGCTCAAGAGATGTTCAAGCTTTGTGACATTCATGGCAAACAAAGGCCACGGGGCTCAAGAGATGTTCAAGCTTTGTGACATTCATGGCAAACAAAGGCCACGGGGCTCAAGAGATGTTCAAGCTTTGTGACATTCATGGCAAACAAAGGCCACGGGGCTCAAGAGATGTTCAAGCTTTGTGACATTCATGGCAAACAAAGGCCACGGGGCTCAAGAGATGTTCAAGCTTTGTGACATTCATGGCAAACAAAGGCCACGGGGCTCAAGAGATGTTCAAGCTTTGTGACATTCATGGCAAACAAAGGCCACGGGGCTCAAGAGATGTTCAATGCCTTGATGGCATTTCTAGAGATACATGACCTTGACCTGGGAAACTGCCGCGGAAAAAGGTACGACAATGTAGCTGAAATGAGTGGCAAGTACATTGGTTTACAAGCCAAAGTTATGAAAAAATCTGAAGAATGCTGCTCGAGTGCTGTACATTTTTTTGCCTTCCTTGAAAAGCTGTTCGTCTTCTTCACAATTTCGACACATCGGCATCAACTTTTGACTGAGGCTTTGAAACATAATGATTTATCACTGATTCTCAAACTTGTCAAAACAACGCGTTGGTCCTGTAGAGCTGACGCAACGAAGACACTTAAGCATGACTATCAGCAGATTAAGAATGTATTGAAACAAATTGTTGATGACATTGAAGAAAAAAGGTTTGTACGCTGTGAAGCAGAAGGACTGATAAGACAGATAAGTCACATTGAAACAGGTATTTATGCCACTTTCTAGAATGATATCTTGCAAAGAACAGATGCAACTAATAACACTCTACAACACGCAAAACTCAATCTAAATACTGATGTGGCGTCACTGACCAGCTTGAGAAACTATGTTGCATCAAAGCGTGACTCGTTCGACAGTTATAAGAAGCAAGGTAAAGGCTGTCTGGTTCAGCAGACTATAATGTGCAGACGAAGACTGGACACAACCGCCGCAATGTGCGTCTTAACCTATTAGATTATGGTCATGCGGAAGAAGTACAACCCAGCCTTTCTGATAAATACAGTCTCTTGCCTGTTATTGATCAGTTTATCGCTTCTCTCGATCAACGCTTGCAAGCATACAAAGATGTATCAATACGATTTAGCTTTTTTTCCATCTAAAAGAACTGTTTTCAGACGAGATTCGGGCCGCAGCTCAGCAACTCGTCAGGTCTTATCCAGATGACTTCGACATTACATTTTTTACTTACCATAGACAAGGGTGTACACGGCACTTTTCCCAAACATTGAGATAGCTCTACGGATATACCTTATTTTGATGGTATCAAACTGCAGTGGCGAGCGCAGAAACGACTTGTAAATCTGGCTAACATGAGTATCGAGTCAGATATACGGCGTGAATTGGACATTAGTGACATCATCAGCGACTTTGCCGCACGAAAATCGAGAAAAGTATCTGGGGTGTAATGATTATAACTCCATCCATCCATCTTGATTTAACCATGTTTACTTGTTAGTTATTGTTGTGGTGACCTACCCCATTGAACGATATAAACTCTTCTTCGAAATAATGAACACCGGAGCACATTGTTCTCGGTGTAACACTTGGCAGTTAAACAAACATTCTACATTTTTTGATGTATTGTATTTATCTTTCTTTCTAATATATTTGTTTCACTTACTACCGTGTCCGTGTCTTCTTTCTGACCCCTAATCGGGCAACAACAGTTATACTATACATTTTCATGAAAAATTAAATAATCTTAACTGAATTTCTCTGTGTAAATAAATTTGATAAGTACAACTTGTGTTCATTTCATTTCGTGTTTATGCATTGCAGATTATAGCATTGGAAGAATAGTGCCCGTTCAGTATTTCCTACATAAAAAGTTTCCTATTAATAGATTAGGTTACTATTCTATGGTGTATGCAATAGAGGAGATGGAAGGGGGCTTTCAAGCGAGCCCCATGCCTCCCACCGGCTTATCTGGTCCTGGGGGGTAGTGTAGTATATGTTCCCTTATCATGAAACGATCCTCCCAGACATTACCTCTTCTTTGGTCGTAGTATAATGTATGCTCGTTCGTTATGATACCATTCTTCCAGGCTAGCAGAAATATTCTCTCTCTAGTCACATATATTTTAACCGTGTTATTCTGCATGAATATATTTTCCTAGACAACACTGGGTATTCGAATATTTAAACATTTAGGTCAATTTCCGCAAATATTTGTCCTTCTTAAATGCTCGTTTTCTTCATCTATAATAACAACAACAATAATAATAATACTAATAATAACAATAATAATAATAATAATAATAACAATAACAACAACAACAATAATAATAATAACAACAATAATAACAACAACAGCAACAATAATAATAATAATAATAATAATAATAATAATAATAATAATAATAATAATAATAATAATTGTAATGACAAATGAGAACAGACGTAACTTGAGAAAGCTTTATTCGACATACAATGTCGGTACACTATTAGTGTTGCTATTTTTATTGTTTAGTAAAAGCAGGAGAGTTCTCCAAAGGGGAGATAATTCAAAATAGGGAAAGGTATTCGTAATTGTTCATTACAATAATAATAATAATAATAATAATAATAATAATAATAATAATAATAATAATAATAATAATAATAATAATCCGTATACTATTAAAAAATGATGGTGTTTTTGGAATTTGTCACTTCATACGCAAATAAAGACATGCGATTGACTGACAAAAAAAGAAAGAAGCAGAGTGCACATTACTAAGGCAGTAGGTTTGACGATGTAAGTACCCGAGTTAAAATTTCACGTAAATCTAAAGAATTTTTAACTGGATACGTGTTTTATCATTGTTAATAAATGAATATAGTAACATAAAAACATTATGAATATATATATATATATTTTAACTATATAGCTTTTAAAAAATAATCCGCAAAACGTAGATATAAAGTTCAAAGCGAATTATTTTTGTTCAATACATAATTTCTATTTTTTTTTCAATAAAAACAATATGTAAATACATTCATCGTAGTTACTTACTCTCTCGTACAAATACTAAGTCGCGTTTTTTCACAAATACTTTTCTTTGTACTAGCTATAAAGCTATAGAAACTAGGTCAATATGAATATACGCAGATACTGTACTACTACTACTACTACTACTACTACTACTACTACTACTAATAATAATAATTTTAGAAGCACGAGGAACAGTTTCGAAAAAACCATGGGCAAAGACTATGAGAAATCTGAATTAAAAAGAATTGACATAGGTACAGTTGAAATATTAAGAAAAATCATCGAGTGCAGACAGCCAACACACCTGATCGGGTGACACCGATAAACCACATGTAAACTGAAATAGAATAACGCTGCATAAACACAACTATAAATGTAGAAAAGACATTACACAAAACCGAAGGAACTGAAACTGCCATGGATGATATGTAATACAAATCTGACATCCATCACCTGCTCTACAAAAAAAAAAAAGAAAAAGAAGCGTGGTGGCATTAGCAGCGGTTGTTTGCGAAGCGTATGGAAGGATGGAAAGACTGATGCGAAAGAACACGATCCAGACCTCCAGAGGAAGGAGACGGAGAGTACTGGAATTAAATTTCAGACAAAACCAAATATGTTAATCGGCGAGAAGTCAATGGTAAACGACATATGCGATAAGGCATAGTGATTTGCAACAGTGATCAAAAGAAGTGCGCAATCCTAGAAATATTGGGAGACTTGTTGTCACTCAGATTCTAGGGAACAACACATGTTGTTGTTAGTGAATAATCAGTGGTAATTACTCGTGTGAGAACTCCTAGTGAGTAGATAATAAGTGATACAAGAAATGAAAACGTGAGATAAGCATAATAGGCAGAGAAGCAACTACATTGACGATTTATAAACTAACCAACGATATAGCGCACGGAAACAAATAGGAATGGCTATGGAAAGGACACTTGAACAGAGAAACGGAATCGTGAAGGACAGCGGCACAAAATAACGGAATCAGAATGAATTACACAAGAGCCAAGATAAAAAAAACCCTCAGAAAATCAACAAATGTAAAGTTATGAACAAAGATACAAAACGGTAAATTATATCAAGTCAATGCGGTAGTATATCCTAAAAGGAATATACAAATAGATATGACTGGGTTGGGAATGTATTGCACTAGGAACAGTGCAAAGTTCTGCATTTTTAATATACTGACACATGGTACAAGAAGAACTTAGACCAAGTATTAGAAAATGAAAAACATTAAATCCACTGGAGAAAAACAAACGAACATCATACAAGTCAACAATGAAGGACAAATAGCAGATGTCGCTGTCCAAGCAGTTCACAGGGTGATGATCAAGTGAGCATAAAAATTAAGCGAAGACATGGAACTAGTCAGAAAGCTGAAAGGAATATGTAATATGAAGAACACTATCGTACCATAAACATACACATTGATGCGTGTTTAGTGGAGGTGCATATATGCATGCCACGAACGACATACCTGCAATGAGAAAGATATTTAGCAAAGAAAAGAAGACCACCTAAGAAATTGGTTAGACTCTCGAAAGAAAATTATGGCTTCTTAAAGTTCCATGCTGAGATTGCGAGCCTCTTGGAATTCTACAGTTAACGGACTGTTTATGTTTGGTTGGAAGATTCTATTTTGCAAATGAATGATCTGTAGATTATATTTTTGTTGTCATGTAAACATACACAAAGATACATGTTTAGTGCGGTTGCAATGCATGCAGACGACAGGCCTGTGATAGGAAAATATCTGGCTCAGGGTTTGACCTCCCAAAATTTGATTTCTCCACTTGAAATAGCAATTGCCTCTTTAAGGCGAGAGTTCATGTTTAGAAAGCAGACCATTTGAAAGTCTACAGAATTAATGACCATGCAACATAATAGACACCCTGGTCAGTGGGTTTTTATGTCCATAGATTAAACAGCTGATACTTCTCAAGTAGTCTTGCTGCGTGGCCTATTCTGAATGAGAGGATATCTATATATATTCACGGAAAACGGGCAGAAGAGGTTTGGTTAGTCTCTATCGGTCTGAGAGACAGAGCGGTCTTTGGAGCCTTACACGGGGGGGGGGGGGTTCTTATGTTCGGTTAGAAGAGATGTTTATTCTGATTGCAAGTCTGTTGTTTGATAGAGAAACCAAGTATCATTTTGACTTCTAAAAATAAAACATCGTTACTGGTTTTGAACTTGAGTTGTGACGTTATTTGTTTGGAAGGAAAGTCCTTTTGTTACAGCAGTGACCGAGACCACACGATTGAAACTGCGGCCAGTGTCGAAATCTAGTAACACCGAATTCGGACGAAGACAACAAGCGGACGATCACGACCTGTGCAGTGAACGCAAGCAAACACAAGTTCACAGTAATAGCAATAATTGAGGAGCACCAGAAACACTTACAACAAACTTTTAAAACTACTAAAAAAAATGTAACCTTTGGTTACATTGACACCAGAAAACGATACTGATATAAACACCGCAAATAGTTAGACAAATTCTAGAGTGTTGAAACTAACCCACTTAGCCAGGTGACACAAATTAATAAATATTCCCCAAATTTCAGTTTATTTGGGGTATTTTAAAAAGTTTTTAGGGAGCATAACATGGGCACAGCCCCCTATTTGAAAAGTTAAATATTTCAGATTTGCACTGAATTTGATCAATAATCAGTAAACATCAATTAAACAAGATTCCTTGAATTTCAGTTTCTTGTGAAGATCCCTTAAGCTTAAACCTTAAATTTTAGACATTTTCTAGAATCAAAATCATGCAATGGATTTTGATCAAAATTAGAATAATGATTCTAGACATAAGTTGTGCTATCATTATATCTTGTCGTTTCAATAACAAGTAGTAACGAACTGGGAAATAATTTATAATCATCTTTATCTTGAGAAATAAGTAAAAAAAAAATCCCTTTTTTTATCGGTGGAGGTCTGTTTATTATGCTAACCTCTCCTACATAACAACAACACTACTGTCTTCGTAGTCTAGATCGTGTATCTTCGGGACCTGATCTGATTCGTTTAACGACGATTGATATCCCGGTACCGTAAATACCTTCTGATACATTACGTCCACGTTGTTCGTTTAATCACGGCATGTCTCTTTCCTGTCACGTGATTAACAAAAATTCGATCGTGAAGAATTATCTCCCGTAGTTTATGTTTGTTTAATCTAAGCCAGTTCGTAAAATTTAGTAATTTCACTATCTATTCCTGTTATATCAATGGCATAGTGGTTACGTTTTTTTGGTGAAACCACCACCGTGCCATTGATATAACAGGAATGAATGCAGTTGAAATGAAATAGTACTTCGTAACGACAACTAGAAATATATATATGGAATGTGCTAAGAATAAAGGGAAATGGCGGTGGTTAAGCGGTTGAGGACACGGACTAAAGACCTGGATTGCCAAGTTCAAATCCAGTTCGTTCCACAGAAACACTTTAACTTAGGATGTTGGCAACCTTCACGTGGTACCCGTTTTTTTTTCTAGAAACAATTCTGACTAGACAGATCTCGGGGAAACCGATGCCAACAATATAATCATCTGATTAATAAGATATGAATTGATAACTAAGACGAAACCAAGAGAACTGAGACTGGTTTGGCAGATAGATAAGAAAATATTATAATCTACCCCCTACATCACACTGGTATCAATATTTGTAAGTAGTTGTTACCAAAGAAAGTGGCCGTATGGGCGTCTGGGATGATGGAAAAACCGAAGAGGAATAGTACTTTTCAGAGCTGGACTAGAAAGGCATGGAAAGTAATGGAGTTCTATGAAGACTAAGTATCACTCAGATTCCAGATAAGTAAACGGTAAACGGTAAACGGCTGGTGGAAGAACGCAAAATGTGTTGCATTAGTGATCGAAAGAGGCGGAGAGTGCTGGAAATCTGGGGAGACTTGTTGTCACTCATATTCTAGAGATAATAAAGAGAAGGAGAAAGAAACGAAAAAGAAGAAAAGTAAAGAATAAAAACGAATCGGAACGAGAACAAGAAGAAGAAAAATAAGATGAAGAAAGATACAAAGAGGAAAGAGAAGAATAAGAAAGAGATGAGGAAGAGAATAAAGATGAATAGGAACGACAAAAAAAGAAAAAAGAAGAAGAAAGAGACAAAAGGGGCAAGAGAAGAAGAAGATGGGGAAGGAGAAGTGAAAGAATAAAAAGACGTAGTGAAATACGAATGGGAATCAGAACTAGAAGAAGAAAAGAAAGAGGAGGAACAGGAAGAAGAAAAAGAAGTAGAAAGAAACAAAGGGGAAAGAGATGAAGAAGAAAGAGAGGAGGAAGGAGAAGAGAATGAAGACGAAGAAGAACGAGAAAAAGAAAAAGAATGAAAACAGAAGAGGTCGCGGAATAAAAAAAGAAGAGAATAAAGACGAATAGGAAGGAAAAGTATGAAAAGTAAGAGAAGAAAAAGACGAAGAAGAAGTACAAGAAAAAGAAGAACCAATAAAATGATAGTAAAGAATGAAAATAGAAGAAGCAACAGAACGAAAGAATTAATAAAGTTTGGAAAAAACCACAAAAAAAAAGTAGAAGACATATCCGAAAAATAACAACAAAAAAAACAACAACCAAAAGACATAAACAAAATGGCAGAAAGATCGGATGATAAAAACGATCTCCCTTTTCACTGCCTTGAAAACATTAAAAACAATAAATAAACAAATGCAAAAGAATGCAATGAAAATTCTCCTTGTTTTCTTTATGTTTTCGATTTTGCAATTTGCTTTGATTTTTCGTTTGTTTGTCTTTTTTGGTCTCACCAATTCTGGCGCGTTTTCGCGATTCCTTTAATTAAACACGCAGTGTCAGATTTTCTGGAAGGGAAAGAAAAGTCGTGGGAAAATATATTCTATAGAAATTGAAACCCTTCAAAAAGAATTTGCTGCGATTGCATTTCATCAGGTATCTGTTGTTGCCTGCAGCTACTACCAAATACCTACGTAGATATTCCATCGCGTTCGAAAGTCATATATATATATATATATATATATATATATATATATATATATATATATATATATATATATATATATATATATATATATATATATATATCAGAAGAGTGTTGTAGTTTTCTTGAAGTGTGTAAGGATTTGTGGTTGAAGGCTATGATAATGCAGTATGCTAACTAATTTAAATAAATAAAACAAAACTGATTGCTTCCTTCTGACATTTTTCAATATTGCCATTTATTCTGTTTACCAAGTTTCGTATCCAACGGTGTTTATTCTACCAATTTCCTTAAATTAGTTAGTTTTTAAAAAATGTTGAAAAGATAATTTAAGAAAATACAACAAAACTGGTTGCTTCTTTCTCAAGGGAAATTACTCTAACTGACTCTCATCTCTTTAGTTCCAACGATTTATTTTCCCTACATCGGAGCCTGCACGAATTATATATACCATAAACACATAAATAAATAAATTAGAATTACATTTAAGTAGAAACACAAAATAATAATATACTTTTTACTGGTAAAATATAATAACAATAATTTAATAAACTCAAAATAACAGCTCTCACTTCAAAAATAGCTAAACCCTTCGCTGCGAGTCTATTGCAACGAACATCCCATAGTTTCCGGTTTCCTGGCAAAAACATACTCTGACCGAGTATTGATTTACTCCTCTCCAGGAGTTAGGCACAAGGCCAGTTTTTATCTTACTCCCACAAGTAAGATGTGACACAAGGTCGGGTCGGGAAAGTGGGGGTTAAAAATTGACTGGGCAGCCCTGTCGGCATTCCCCGGTAGGGGCGCCTAAGGCAGTAAGCAATAAACTTAGTCCTTCCCAAAGAGGGGAGGCGAAGCCTGGGAGGGTGGACGTCCTAGAACTGCACAGGACAGACCCATAGACCGGCGTAAATCAAGTCCGAAGGCCAAGACAATACTAGTCTATGGGGTGCAGTATCCATCGGAACAGATACTACACTTTGAGCTTAGCCAAAAGGCCAAATTTATATTTTGTTGCTTTCTGAAGATGTGGTTTACCTCAGAAATTTCAAAGAACATAACACCACCGATATCATCCTGGTATCCGTATATAAATCTAATACACATCCCATTATATGGAAAATGACTGTCTAAACAAGTCTCTTTTTTGACATCGGCTAAGTCGAGAGGTGTTAATAACGATCGCCTCAAGAATATCAAAGTGAAGGTTCGACCTAGCGCTATGTAAAATGGACAACCACCCGTCCCAGGATCCGTCCAATTAAATTAAATTGTATCACGTGTCTTATTAAAATACATTATTTATATGCAGGGTAACAACCCTCTCCCTTCTCGCCAGATATATTATACATACACCTCCACATATTTCTAACCAACTCGAATATAACCTACATTCCTAACCCCATAATCCTAACCAATCACCAATAACATAAATTAATGTATATTTTACTGTATACTAATATGTTTAAGTATCTAAATATATTAAAACATCTTATTAGTTAAATATCTAGAAATGCATTCATATAGAACCCTTTAAACAAAATAAACAAAAAAAATATGACCAATAATTAAGTTTAACTGATACACACGGGCACTTCGAAGACTATATACATAAACGTAATTAGATAAAAGTTTACAGAACTAAATAAAGTACGATGACCCCCACGTGATATCACACAGGAACCACTACATAAACATAATGGAGATAGCAAACCTATAATGAACCATTCACTTGATTAAATATCTCTTTAAGCAAACGATTTTCGTTGAAAAGGATAACTCCCTCTTCCATCGGATATCAAGCCCGACCTTCACACCTTAGCCTAACGATAACAAAACCCGCACCGTTAAGTACTAAACTAAAATATAATAACCCCTTCATACACAAACATAAGCACCTTCCAATGAAAAATATATAAATATAACCCATAAATCCTTTAATAACATAAATACATCCCTAATTTATGCATAAATAACAGTCAGTCACACCCTACTTCAGGTAATACGAATTTGAAACCACACGCCAGTCTAGAAGTAAATAACAGTTCACAATATTACCCCTTAATCCGAATACACAATAGAAACAGATAAACATACAACCTCCATAATTAATAATATTCAGTTGTAATTAATAATAATAAGTTGCAATTAAAGCCCAAATAATCGATATCCACAAATAACTTCTCCTAAAAGGGACAGCTTGAGACAAAACACCAGATTCAGATTCGTTTCGTGAGACGCTGAGGATTTGAGACGAATTTTAGTGGCATTTTATAAACAGTAAAGGCCTATCCGTGTCAATGAAATCATCGTACGTCTCTAGAAACTGTAATGTAGTATTTTTAGATAGTTAATTTATATATATATATATATATATATATATATATATATATATATATATAGTCTAAAGAAGCTTTGAGTCATTTAAAAAAAAAGAAAGTAAAATGCAGTTTAAATTCCCAGAGAAACTAACTAAATCCAAGATATTGCAGACTTAACATTCGTTAGAAAATTAATAAATAAAAAAATAGTTAATAAAAAAAATAAAAAGGAGGAGGGGTTAAGTATCTAAGAGTGAAACAAAAACAGGAGACCTTAAGCGTCTAATATTAACACGGGGCTCATCAGCTGTTTACCATGTAACTGTTTCGAATATTTAAAAACTGGACAGTTATAATATTCATGGCTCTCCAATGGTACTGATTAAACTACCATTTCCCCAATAATCAAGTGTCGAAATAATTCAGCTTAAAATTTCACTAATATATACATAAATAAATAATAATAATAAAATAATAATAATATATTACCCTTAAGACTACCGTATGATATGATAATTTGCGTATCAAATAACATTAATTATAGCAATAATAATAATAATAAAAAATAATAATAACAATAATAATATCTAAACACTACACCCAAGAACCATTCTGCAATATGGTAGCTAGCAATAAAATTATATAGGAATTAAAGTTGCAGTAAAATATAAATAAAAAAAAATAAAGCTTTAGTACCTATATATATATATATATATATATATATATATATATATATATATATATATATATATATATATATATATATATATAATAATAATGGTAATAATCCAGGTGAAAAATATCCACAGGGTGGTAATCCAGAGAATTTTAACCGGGTTTATATATATATATATATATATATATATATATATATATATATATATATATATATATATATATATATATATATATATATATATATATATATATTATATCGTTGAATATAACAGACAACTTATGTCTGGATATGTTTGTGAGGATCATTTCCATTAGCCAAATCAGGGTCTTTGTTTCGGTGGAGAATTGGCCGATGAATCTGCCATAATCGTGTGTGTCCCAAATATATTCGAGTTATCCTGGTCCATCTTCAGGGAATCAGGTTAAGACTATGGTGTTGATAATACTAAGTCGTTTCGGCGTGAATTACATTATTAATACGGAACTAAAGTTAGCATTATAAATATTTTAGAATGATATCGCTTGTGTTAAAGTTGGTTATCTTAATGTTTTTCCGGGAGGTGTTTGATGCATAAAGCTTCCAATAGAGTTTTTTGTTTATTAGTAGTGTGTTCTAATATTGTTGTGTTTTCTACTAAGCGTTTCAAAAATTGGAGCGAGGACTGGTATGTTAGGTGCTGAGCTATGGTGCTGGTAGGGTATAAATGCATTGTTAACCTTCTTGACAAAGTTGTAGTAGTCACGCTAACGTATATGTTTCTTTTTGCTGCCGGAGACACAGTCTCCCAATGAGAATGGGAATTTATATACGACGTTCGTCCTATCCAAAACTCTGGTCGACGAGAAATAATTATTGGTTATAATAAGATTAATTGGTTTTAATTTACTGTAGTAAATAATGAGTTATGTTTTCTATTTGGGTCGGCAGGAAGTACGTTTTTATTAATAATCTTTTTAATATCTGCTTAGCAATTTTATAATCACGGTGAAACGTGTTACTGAATAATAATTTGATAGATGTGTTAAGTGGAGGGTTGGATTTATTAATATTTAATAAATCCAATCCTCCACTTAACACATCTATCAAATTATTATTAATCGTGAAGATTATTTTTAAACTGTCTAATTTGTTGGTTAATCATATAAGTAAGGAAGCCATTAGTTATTAGAGTTTGATATGATATTGTTGAGGTGATGTTGGAAGATAGTTGAGGAGGAGGAAATTAGTTTGGCTCGAGTTAATAAGTGTTTAATAATGCCTATTTTATATCTGAAAGGGCATTCGCTAAGGAAGTTAAGTGTGTATGCATCACGTGATCATCACGACAATATCTATATACAAAAAATATGGCGTCGCTATGGGGTTTGTGCTGGGTCCAAACATATAGTAATTTTTACATGTCTTTCCTGGAAAATAAAGTATTTAATCTTATCACAAAACCACGAATATATCTACGATACGTAGACGATATTATAATACTTACTAATAACCGAAACGGAATTAATAAATTACAAACTATTTTCCAAAATAATTCCATACTACATGTCACGTATGAATTAAACATTAACAACAAAATCCCCTTTTTAGATGTTCTTATAGATACGAAACACATTCAATTCTCCACATCCACGTATCAAAAACCTACTAATAAAACCCCATGCACAGTTAACTTCCTTATATAAATAGGTATTAAAAACTTGTTAACTCGAGGTAACGATTTCTGGATCTCTCTGAATGGAGGCAAATCCGGTGTGATGTAAGTTGCTTGTTTTTTGGACTTTTGTTCGTAACACAGCGGTGTATTTTTTCTGATTGAGAAGAAATGATTCGTAAGATAGATAAATGTGTGTGTGTGTGTGTGTGTGTATGTGTGTGTGTGTGTGGGGGGGGGGCTAGCAGGGTTATGATATAAATTCCATCAAAATAGGATATATTTGAAGTTTTTAAAGGGGTTTGGTTCCAATATCTTCCTTATCTGAGAAGAGCACTTAGAGATTTAGGACCAGTTCCATTGTTTTCCCCAGAAAATTTGAAACATACGATTTAAATCTTATAAACATAGGATATATTTGAAGTTTTAAATAGGGTTATGCCCCCGACAGCCTCTTCAGTGATGCACTTAGAGATTCGAGAACATTTCCATGTTCATCCACGGTAAATTTTACATAAGAATACGCTTTTAGATTTTATGTATATTCTCTAACTAAACATCACGCACACATACACATACATTGAGTTATATATATATATATATATAAATATATATATATATATATATATATATATATATATATAGTCACTCCGATGCAGACTGTTTCGCTGCATCATAGCTCTTCAGTGCGGCTAGACCAGCTAGTGCCTAAATATATATATATATATATATATATATATATATATATAATGTTACAAAAGGTCAAGTCTAATTAACATGGTACTATAGATTTCAAGCCTAGATCGAAAAAATAATGTTTCTTTAAGGTTTATATTTATAAACAAATCGTTACCGACTATCTTTAGCCATATTTAATCTCAGATGAAGCTGTAAGTCATTTAGGGAGTGGCTCTTTTTTCTTTTCAAATATTTATTTTTCTGTCGGTATTTAATTAGCGGGGGTCTTACAGTAGAAGATCTCAAAAATTGATATGGAGAAAAATTATTAATAAGAAAAAAATCCTTGGTGAGAAGGGGGATAGAAAAAAACAATATGGAAACGAGAGTCAGACAAATAAAAAAAATAATGGTCGCTCCCTTATTTACTAAAACATTCTGGGAGTTGGTAAATATATTTTTTCGTTGCCGATAACATCCCTCACACACTTCCCCGGTTAAAAAATACCCTGTCGGTGCAAGTCTCCAACACATTCGCAAAAATCTGAATATATAATGCCCATGTCTGTCTAAAGATTGCGTTTATTTCGAACCGTATGTTAATTGTTTAAAGAGAGGCAATTCAGAAAGTTAAAAAAACTAACAAGAGATTGATGTAGTTTGATTGAAGCATTGTTTAATGTGTACATAAAGGCAAATTAGAAGGCAATACAATGCAGAGGTGTAACGGATAGACACAAACTGAATCAAACTAAGCCATAAAATAGTGGAATGACTTAAGCAATTTCTACCTTTTTATTACTACAACACACACACACACACACACACCCACATATATATATATATATATATATATATATATATATATATATATATATATATATATATATATATATAAAATCCTATTTGCGCCAGGGTGGTCTAATTGAAGTTCCGTATAATGATATTTCGAGAAAATATCCCTTCGTCAGATGTGCGTTCAACCTTAATTCAAACATTAAATGAAAGTCTCTACTAATGAGAGTAATTCAGAAGAAAGTGAAATTGATCTGAAATTAGATTAAATAAATTTAAATTTAATAGTTTTTTCTTATTATTAAATGTTCTAATATTTAAATCTATTGTTTATCTTTAAATCTATGTGTCAGTGTTAGTATTAATATTAAAAATATTTATGATGTATGTTTATAAATTTTGCTTCATTTATTTTAAAAATTTTATTTTCATTTTTTTATTTTCGCCTGTCACGCGTTCAATTTAGTTAATTACATTTTTATCTCATAGAGAGGGAGGCAACTCTTGCTAACTAAAATCTGATTATTTTTATTTAATTTGCACGTAGTCGAAATCATTTTTTAATTCGTTATGCTTTTTTATATAAAAAATTACTCAACTACACTAACCGTTTTTGTTGTTGCTAGAATTGTGTGCTGTATTTGTCTCATATGGGACTAGCCACTTTCATCGTCCACATTTTAAAAGGTCATATTTTTTTGGCCTTTCCTCTTCTTTCTTTCTTTCCCTCCTCTTGTTTTTTTGCATTTATTTTCGTTTTTCATTTTTTCTTTTTTTATGTTCCTTTTTCTCCTTATATTGGTTGGGAGGGTAGTATTTTGGAGTACTTTGCCATAACTTTTGAAATGGCAAAAATGAAAACCGAATTATTCTCGTTTAAAAAGGTTTCCTACTCAAATGAAATACGAATTGACCGCTTAGCTTTCAAACCAATCTAGTTGAAATAAATTGCTTACAAAACCAAAATACGAATTAACCGCCTATTTAAAAAAAAAACTTTTCTGCAAACATTTTTCACCTTACTAAATAAAATACAATACAAATTAACCGCTTATAACTAAAAGTCCAATCACATGTTACCCTTTCCAAAATACATAGATATAGCACACACGTGGGAGAAAATCAGGTGATCTAAGAAGGTAGGCGGGAAACTCACATGTTTAAAAGTTTGGAATCTACATAAGCATTATTACTATCATTCGGCACTCTCTCGTATAAATATAGCAGTTAATACTAGACACAAAAACAAGTACTTGTTTTTCCTTTAAATTTAAATGTAATCTATTTAAAACATTTAGAATAAAACAAATGTCAAAATAATTAACAATAAACCCACTATTTATATAAAGTTAGTTATATTTATATGTTTTTATGTACATTCACGTCTAAACTGATTAACCGATCATTATGAATTTTAGAACACAGCTGCTACGCGTAACGGATCGAAATGTGGGTTATATTTTGTTTAATTTGATTTATTTAAAAGGGCTAAAAAGGGGATGGAAGCCCGTTCGTGAAAATTCAGATAAATCCGATTTTTATGAAATTTTAACAACAGGAATTATGGACACTACCGGCATAAGTTATAGTATACATTTAATATTAAATAGTTTTACCGCCAATACGAAAACTAGAATAGATTATTTTGGGCTATTAAAATAATTTCCAATAATTACCCATTTACTTATATATTTATTTATTATTGTCGCTTATCTTTGAATTCCTGTTTTGAAACATGAAGTAAATCATAAATCTATGACGTTTACGCCACAGCTATAATTATTTTGTTATGGTAATATATTAACATTTAATTTTAAGAAAGTCCAAATAGTTCAGTTGGTAGAACGTCAGAGTAAAGATTTCGATTTCCGCTCATGGTATCTGCTTTATTTACTGGTAATTTATTATTTACTATTAAAGCAATAGATTCCATTTCTAAAAGTAATTAATATCTCTGATATTTCGAAATGTGACAAATTCCACAACGTACGTTTAAACAAATTTTGACTGACGGAAAAATTGTGACGGACAAAATCTCTATTTATATAAAATATGTATTAGACATCACTATTCCCACAATTTTAAATTTCTTTCGAGTATTTTAAAGAGGTTTAAGGAGTCATGATATGGACACAACTTCCCATTTGAAAATTCAAATATACCAGATTTACATTAAATTTGATCCATAGTGATTAAACGCCAATAAAGCAAGATTCCCTGAATTTCACATCTTTTTTCAAGATCCCTTAAACTTAGGCTTATATTTTAGACATGTTTTAGAATCAAAATCATGCGATGGATTTTTTTTTTATCAAACTTAGAATAAGGATTCTAGACATAAGGTGTAATATCCTTATTATCTTCATTTTAATCTTCGTAAGTGGACATAAAAGTTATAATAATTGATGCATTACTTCTACCCATGCCGGGACGGGTATTTTTCTAATATCTCCATAAAGTTAAGTATCTTTATATGTTTATATATTTGTATTTTTATAATATCCCCATAAAGTTAAGTATCTTTATATGTTTATATATTTGTATTTTTCTAATATCCCCATCAAGTTAAGTATCTTTATATGTTTATATATTTGTATTTTTCTAATATCTCCATAAAGTTAAGTATCTTTATATGTTTATATATTTGTATTATTCTAACATCCCCATAAAGTTAAGTATCTTTATATGTTTATATATTTGTATTTTTCTAATATCCCCATAAAGTTAAGTATCTTTATATGTTTATATATTTGTATTTTTCTAATATCCCCATCAAGTTAAGTATCTTTATATGTTTATATATTTGTATTTTTCTAATATCTCCATAAAGTTAAGTATCTTTATATGTTTATATATTTGTATTATTCTAACATCCCCATAAAGTTAAGTATCTTTATATGTTTATATATTTGTATTATTCTAACATCCCCATAAAGTTAAGTATCTTTATATGTTTATATATTTGTATTTTTATAATATCCCCATAAAGTTAAGTATCTTTATATGTTTATATATTTGTATTTTTCTAATATCCCCATCAAGTTAAGTATCTTTATATGTTTATATATTTGTATTTTTCTAATATCCCCATAAAGTTAAGTATCTTTATATGTTTATATATTTGTATTATTCTAACATCCCCATAAAGTTAAGTATCTTTATATGTTTATATATTTGTATTTTTCTAATATCTCCATAAAGTTAAGTATCTTAATACTTTCATATATTTGTATTTTTCTAATATCTCCATAAAGTTAAGTATCTTTATATGTTTAAATATTTGTATTTTTCTAATATCCCCATCAAGTTAAGTATCTTTATATGTTTATATATTTGTATTTGTCTAATATCTCAAAAAAGTTAAGTATCTTTATATGTTTATATATTTGTATTATTCTAACATCCCCATAAAGTTAAGTATCTTTATATGTTTATATATTTGTATTTTTCTAATATCTCCATAAAGTTAAGTATCTTAATACTTTCATATATTTGTATTTTTCTAATATCTCCATAAAGTTAAGTATCTTTATATGTTTAAATATTTGTATTTTTCTAATATCTCCATAAAGTTAAGTATCTTTATATGTTTATATATTTGTATTTTTCTAATATCTCCATAAAGTTAAGTATCTTAATACTTTCATATATTTGTATTTTTCTAATATCCCCATAAAGTTAAGTATCTTTATATGTTTATATATTTGTATTTTTCTAATATCCCCATCAAGTTAAGTATCTTTATATGTTTATATATTTGTATTTTTCTAATATCTCCATAAAGTTAAGTATCTTTATATGTTTATATATTTGTATTTTTCTAATACCTCAAAAAAGTTAAGTATCTTTATATGTTTATATATTTGTATTTTTCTAACATCCCCATAAAGTTAAGTATCTTTATATGTTTATATATTTGTATTTTTCTAATATCCCCATAAAGTTAAGTATCTTTATATGTTTATATATTTGTATTTTTCTAATATCTCAAAAAAGTTAAGTATCTTTATATGTTTATATATTTGTATTTTTCTAATATCCCCATAAAGTTAAGTATCTTTATATGTTTATATATTTGTATTATTCTAACATCCCCATAAAGTTAAGTATCTTTATATGTTTATATATTTGTATTTTTCTAATATCTCCATAAAGTTAAGTATCTTAATACTTTCATATATTTGTATTTTTCTAATATCCCCATAAAGTTAAGTATCTTTATATGTTTATATATTTGTATTTTTCGAATATCTCAAAAAAGTTAAGTATCTTTATATGTTTATATATTTGTATTTTTCTAATATCTCCATTAAGTTAAGTATCTTTATATGTTTATATATTTGTATCCACAGGATTCACGCCTACACTAATTAACCGATCATTATGATTTTTCCAGTTTATTTGGAGTATTTTAAACGTTTTTTAAGCGGCATAATATGATCACAATCACCCATTTGAAAATTCAAGTATATAAGATATATATATATATATATATATATATATATATATATATACAGGGCTTTACGCGCTCCACTACTTTTGGAGCTGCTCCCGCTCCTGCTCCAACGCCGAAAATTGGAGCTGGCTCCTCTCACGCTCCCCATTTTCAAAAAGGAGCCGCTCCTGCTCCAACTCCTATAAAAAATGAGCGGCTCTTTTTCAGCGCTCCATAATGAAAATGTACCTTCTTTCATAAACGTTCTATTCTGCCAATGAATGGTCGAAGTATAGGGGTGGGCGTCAAAGGATCTCATCGATATGTGTTGGGATGTCACTTTAAGTGTAAGACCGTAAGATAATATTTAACAAAATGTCGCTAATATTTTGAGAGTTATAGGAGAACATGTCGGACAAAGTATAAGATTATACGTAAATTTTCATTTCCTGAGGTATAAAATAGAAATAGAAACATCCCTGAAGCATTTTAAAACAATTTCAATTTTCATTACATTAACAACCTATTTTTTCAGGAAAGGAAAATTTGACCCGATATTTTTTTCTTTTGTTAAATCTATGCTAAAAAATAAATAAGAATTTTTTGTCAGGACAAAATGTACCATTTCACCCCAAAAATCGATTTTATCGAATATTTGTGTGAATACCGAGCGAAATGGCCGAGAAAATCCAACGGCCCCTATAGTATAATTGAACCTAAAATTCTTTATTTAAAAACACGAATTAAAAGAAAAATTGGCTTATTTATTCAATCACAATAAAACCCGTTGTCATAAATAAAAAAATTCAAATCTATAAGAAGATAACTTCAAAGACGTCTATAGACTTACTGGCGCCTTTAAAGACATTTGGTGACAAATTGTCTGTCTTCTGCCTTAAAAAATGTCACATCAAAAATTTAACACATAGATGTAAAAATCTGAGTACTTCAAATATTCTCCTTTCCCCTGTCTCTCCCTCCCTCTCCCTATCTCATATACATTTACCAGATATAATTTTTAAAACATAACTCAGAGTAAACTCTGAGACATTTTTTCTTTTCCTTTATATTGCTGAATAAAAAACTAATGTTTAAAAGAAAAAAATATCAAATAATTTGGGAGCGAGGAGCGCGGAGCGTTAATATCACCGCTCCTTAGTCCCAAATAGAGTTGCTCCCGCTCCACTCCCGCTCCACTCCCGCTGAATATAAAATGAGCCCTCCTCTCCTTCGCTCCAGCAAAACGGAGCGTGCTCCTGGAGCGCGCTCCTTTTTGGAGGGCTCCGTAACGCCCTGTATATATATATATATATATATATATATATATATATATATATATATAATAAAGGTAAGGTTAGTATCCACAGGGTAAAAATCCGGAGAATTTTTTACTGTGTTTATATAATAGTGCTTAATAATAGATTAGCTAGAACTAGTTATTTATAATAAGAAAGTGTTATTTATGTAAATATAGCAGGGTTACACATTTCAGAACAGGTTTCAGTCGTAGCTATTATAGGCTCGAGATCCTCAGGTCAAGACTCTGCAACTATTTTCCTTTCTTAGTTTGACGATGTTAAACTCATTATTATAGCTACGATTGAAAAATGTTCAAAAATATATAGCCATGATATATTTAAAAAATATTTTTTTGGATTATATATATATATATATATATATATATATATATATATATATATATATATATATATATATATATATATACATACATATATATATATATATATATATATATATATATATATATATATATATATATATATATATATATATAGTGTGTGTGTGTGTGCAGAGTTGACTGGTTTCGATAGGGAATCCGAGTAAGAGAGCTCAATGTACTTATTAACAGAGCAAGATTAAATTTTAAGGAAAGAAACTAAACACACATTAGTGCTGTCCGCATTATAAATTATTTCGACCTAGATGGATCTCATCGGACGCGTAAACAGCCATATTTTGGAACTGAATGATGAGAAAAAAAGTTTCACACCGTCTATAAATGGAGGGAAAATGGAGGAAAAAGAAGAATAAATTATTGTTGATAATTGGTCGCCATGAGGAAGAGGAGAAGGAGAAATGTTAGGTTAAAAAGCCACGGTGTCTAATTGTGGTTTTCTGTGACGATGATCGTAAAAGGGGGAAGGGGGTGATAAGTATAAGAGATTACCCCCCTTTTTAATGCGAAGTCTATTTTAAATGTTGGAAGGAAATTAAAAATATTCGCGATTAAAACTTTAATTAAAACTTAGTTGACAAAAGTAATTAAGAGACCGTGGAATATGTTACAATGCGGAGATTATAATGCGTAGAATGAAGCGAAATTTACAAAAGGGTTCTTTACAAATTAACATTTTTCTTTTGTTCCTAATAGATAAAAAGAAAAATAATTTGTCTGTTTGTCTGTGTATTATGTCGGGGATGTTAGATACAACCCGAACGATTCAGAAATCAAGAACCCTGTTATCTTTATAACCTTACCTCATACTATTTCTATTCTTCTTTTTGATATTTCCAAGAATCTAAAATTACAGAATATATTTAAGGCCAATTAAATGAAATTAAATTAGCGCTAGTGAGATAGCTCATTTTCGTTACGGGCTAGTAATTTAAAATCTGTGTCTATGTCTACATTTGGCCATCAATTAATCTCTCTTGTTTAAAATATTACTATCTTCGTATTTTAAGATTCTAATTTTCTCTTCCAGGCACAAAGGACATATGTGTCTAAATCCTCTGGGATTATTTGAATTACACAGAATTTAGAAGCTGTATTTTTATTATTAATTGTACCACGAGCAAGCAAAAGCATATCTCATATTTTTATTTTTACCCAAAGAGTTTATAAAGAAAGAGAAAATAAATATTTACTAAAAAGAGCAAGGACGCGTTCTAACTGATATAATTCCTACATCATTACCCTATCTATTTCCACCCAGAGACGACATATGCCATGACCTCGGCTAAAAATACTTGTAACCTGTCGCAACGATCCGATCACCCGCCAAATGCCTACTACAGTCCACTCACGCATTTGATTATATGACCGACACCCATATAAACCTTGAGAACGTGGAGAAAAGACAAATATTGCCAAACCTACTTTGACCTCGGTCGGCTTGTGTTGATGAAGAAGAAAACAAGAAAAGAAAGAGACAGAGACGAAGAGAAAGAAAAACAGAAAAATGCCCTTGATCGTTTTGCGTAAACTATCTGAGCTAGTAGAAATGCTCTGAAAAAAGAGATGTCAAATGTTATGAGACTTGACTACTAACGACTTGAGTTGATTTAACTTGTGTAAAATTGAACTCTAACCAACCAGCCGAGGCTGTTATCTTCATCAATATACTTGGCTTACTATTCGATACCCTGACCGAGGATTGTGTAGCGCCAACCTCTTTATCCAGTATTCAACCCTCCCTCTCCCTGTGTCTGATACTCATTGGAATCACTTTCTGATATACATTGTCTCACAGATGGAACAAAATTCATGCTTTCCGTATTATTGAACTTTTAAACCTTACCGTGGATTACTTTTTTAACCACCTAACAACATAGTGCATGTTTAAATGTGATCTTTGCTCGTTGGGTGGAAATAGGATTTAGCTTCCCTTCCCCATATTAAAACTTATCTTTGTTTTGTCCTTTGCATGTTTCTTTCCTTTAATTTATTTTGTAAATGAATAATTATATTTACAGTGTAACTTGGTTGTTTTGCGTTATTTCTCGCTGGTTTGTTTTATTCTCTCTATACCTGGTATCTTGAATTGGATAATCCCCTACCCCATGTTCGTTTATTGATATATCGGCACCCAGGGACCACTAGCGACTTCCGGACTCTATTTTAATATTATCATTGTCACGTTAGACCTCTTCAAAATTGACCTTTTTCTTCAAATATATGGAAACTGATATTATTCCCATTCTCCAAGGTCTAAATTAGCTAAATATACCAGTTATTGTGATCTTGGACCTTGGCTATGCCTGCCTCAAGAGCCATGTAATTTTATTGTTGACGTTTTTCAAAAACGCTGCAAAATTTGGGATAGTATGTCCTTATTTTCATTGTAGCTTTCCAGAGGTTGATGCTATAGCATTGAAAGTGGTACCAAATGAAAGCTAATAACATTTTCTTGCATATGGTAGTAAGCACAATAAAACACATGAACACCTGTGTAAATTTTAACTAATTTTAATGCACAAACAGCTGGGACACTACAAAAAATCAGTTTGGTAGTATGATAGCACTGCACTGACACATATATTGCATAAGAAACTGTCAGATAGGATGTTACTAATACATGTATTATCACTTGTTCAATGTGGCTTTTTTGAAACTGTCAAATTTTTTCCTGTGGTACTCCACAACTTGTAGTAAGCAGCTTCTTTGCTCTGGGTCACTTGTGATCTGAGTTGCAAAGTCACTCATTAGTTTCATACCTCTCTCAGCCACATCATTGGTCACTTTCACTGACCTCACAAACTTCTGTGCATTCCTGTAGCTGTCATTGTCTTCCCAGGTGTCAGCAGGAGTAGTGAGCCAGTCACATTTCACTCGAAGAGCATCAAACAGAAAGTGAGACTCTGGCCCTACCAGGTCTGTGAGAACTGTAGCTGCATTGATGACAGGAAACACTGGCTTGCCTTTCCTGTAACTCTCAGGTTTCTCTGTTTCTGACAGCTTGACTGCGAGCTTCTCTTTTGCAGACTTGGTCATGCTGGCATGTGAACTGAACAAGGTGAATGGCACTAGTTCCTGGGTCAGATACCAGCGGTGGTTGTTCATTTTCTTGAGAACAGAGGTTGCCAGTTCATAGTCATACTGCTTGTATTGCAGCATGTTCTTCATAAGCTGGAGGTCATGGATAGGTGCATCAGCTGCAGATGTGGTGGTCACCCAGTGGCTGGTGTAGAATAAGGTCAGGAACTTGTTCATCCTCTCCAGCTTGAAGATAGTGTCCGTGTTGTATTTTAGTTCCTTGGAAAACATGAGCATCTTCATACAGTAAATGTTCCTGGCCATCCAGCGGGCTTGGTGAATGGCACCTGGCTTGGCCCAGTGGATACCTCGAGGAGGTTCCTCACCAAGCAGGATCAGGCACAGCTCTGCCACCTCTCTGTAATCTGCCCTCGGGCTTGCTTCCTCAAGGAAATTGCTTAAGACTGCAATTGTGCTTGTCTTCTTCTGTTTCAAGTCTTATTCAACTAGGCCCAGAACTCTTGGGCAGTCCTTAACTAACTTGTCCCACTTCTCTTTCACATTGCTGAACATTGGGTTGTCAGGACTCTTGACCTTGCTGAACACAGCCTCCCATACACTTCCAATTATTACCTCTGATATGTGATGGCGACAAGCGAAGTAGAATACCTTTTTGCCTAGTTTTTCTTCAATAAGCTTCGCTGCACCCTTGTTGATGCCACTGTTGCTTGCTGTGGTATCAAATACCAAGCCTACAATGTTGTCTGTGAGACCCCATGCTTCTATCAGTTCCAATGTAGCATTACACTGTTGGATTCCTGTGGAACTTTCTATGAAGGGCACACCAAGCAGCTTCCCTTCTTCATACTGTGGAGTACCAGAGACGAGCACTGCAAGACTTTCCACTGGGTATCTTTCACCAAGAACATCCCGTAGAAGTTTTCCATCCCAGTGTAGTGTGCAGTAATCTGGCGGACTTTCCTTGAAGTTATTCATGTAACTTTGGCACAAGTTATGACGAGTGTTTATCCTATTTCGTCTTGTAGTAGATATAACAAAGTCATCAAGATCTGCGCCTCCTGCTTTCAACACTGCAGACACCATGGCTGTAGTCTGGTTGTCAGAGAGTGACAACCGATCTGCAGTGCTACAAATCTCTTCACTAGTCATAACTGAGTGTGGAAAGTGTAAGGTTATCGTACTTGGTTTTGATGAACAGCTTGGTGTTGTCTCAGTGTATTCTGAACCCTGACTAGTACCAGAGCCTTGACTGTTCTCTGGGTCTTCATCACTTGAAATTTTCCCAACTTCTGCTGCTGCAGCAGTCACTGATGATAACATTCTCTCTTCTCTTTCTTCTCGGAAGCTTTTCTCTCTAGACTTCTTCTCAAACACCTTATCATGACCTGACATGTGTGCCAGGCGAGTCGTCTGTTGGTCCAAGTAGAAATTGACGTCCTCTTCCTTGGTCTCCTTTGTGAGCAGCCTGTTGCTTCTTATCTCCTCCACAACATCCTTTGCTCCAATATCAAATAACTTTCTCAGTCCTTCAGAAAGTTTGCTCGTTTCTCTTCCTCTGGTTTGTTATTTCTTCCCTTGTTTTTAACAATTTTCCTGTACTTTTCATGGAGGATCATGAAACGGTTGACTGCATTTGGTCTAGTTAGTGTTTTAATCCTTGCCATATTCCAGAATGGCAAAACGACATCCACTGTATCATGGGCTAAAGACCTATTGTCACTGTTGGGATTATCATTCCTCAAATGCAGGAAATACTGGAACACCTGGCGATTAGTAGGAAGTTGAGAGCCCCTGATGCTGGAGCTGGGTTGCCCAATGAGATACACATCACTGAATGACCTTGTGGCAGGAGTTGCCACCTTTCTTCTCTTTTCGGTTGGTTCATCCCGTTCACTTGTATCGCTGACCACTTTCCCACAGCATAGTTGTCTTCCAGATGCCATGTTGTCAGCAGTTCACAAATCTTAACAAATCAGCTTTAACTTACAATCTGAAATGAAGAGATAAAACATACTTAGTGATAATAAATTATATACATGCATTAAGAGTAACATTTTTGAGATAAAGTTATGTATTATATGATGGCATCCTTTCCAAGCATAACAAATATATATGTTTGTGCATTAAAATTAATTAAAATTAACATAGGTGTTCATGTGTTCACTACCATATGCAAGAAAATGTTATTAGCTTTCATTTGGTACCACTTTCAATGCTATAGCATCAACCTCTGGGAAGCTACAATGAAAATAAGGACATACTATCCCAAATTTTGCAGCGTTTTTGAAAAACGTCAACAATAAAATTACATGGCTCTTGAGGCAGGCATAGCCAAGGTCCAAGATCACAATAACTGGTATATTTAGCTACTTTAGACCTTGGAGAATGGGAATAATATCAGTTTCCATATGTTTGAAGAAAAAGGTCAATTTTGAAGAGGTCTATTGTCACGTGTACGCTGTCGTAATCCCAATGAAGTCTGAGCGTGATTATATATATATATATATATATATATATATATATATATATATATATATATATATATATATATATATATATATATATATATAGTATATTCTATCCATGAAGGAGGGAGTGTTTTTGAATACCAAAGCTCAATGCAATGCAGAGCAAGAATAATGTTAAGAAACAAAAAACTCAGACCAAGATTTTCTAGCCATTTGCAATATAATTTATTTCACTCTTGCGACGGGCTCGTCAGATGCTTTCTGATGGTTTACCACTCGTATACTGAAAAAATAAACACATTTACACCGTCATGGGAATACCAGGAGGGAAGCGAACGGGGAAGGAATGGGAAAGTAGGTGGTTAATAATTCTATAGGGAAAAGTAACTTACTACAGGCAGCAGTTACCTCTTTAGTCCCGAGTAAAGTGCTATCGCCTATTCTCTTTCTAGTCACTTAGTCGATCGCACGACATCTTCCCCCTCCACATGGAGATATACATGGTATATTTACCCCATGTCCCAATACCTTAGTGCAAACTATAGCAAGTGCTAAATAGATATATTTTATAGAATTTAAATAAATATAAGGTATGGATCTCTTATTATAATGCTTTTTTTTATTACTTAATTTATTATTAAATTGCGTATAATTATAATGTTTAACTCATAGTTTATTATAACTTTTCAATTAACTCATGAGTGTAATTCGACTATATCGCATCAAATTTAAAAAAAAACTGTTAGGTCCTATTTAGATCTCAAGATTCACGGAAACTAGGTTAAAACATCTTCTAGGCATGTCATGTAGGCTGCCCCTTCTGATATTCCCAAGACAATGTAAATATTCTCACTTTTTCAGTATACGAATGGTAATCCATCAGAAAGCATATATATATATATATATATATATATATATATATATATATATATATATATATATATATATATATATATATATATATATACATATATATATATATATACATATATATATATATATATATACATATATATATATATATATATATACATATATATATAGAGAGAGATAGATACACACATATATATATATATACATATTATAATTTATCTAATTTTTATTTTCATCATTCATTTTCTTGCTTTATTGCTCTATCTAGTATATCGAGCATTCTCTGATCACGATATGTTCTAAGATAAAGATATAATATTCATTTTTATAATTTCATGAATATATCTATCTATATATATATATATATATATATATATATATATATATATATATATATATATATATATCTATATATATATATATATAAGTGTGTGAAATATATATTCACTTTAAAATAATGTTCAGTACTCTTCTACAGTAAGATCAAGGTGTGGTGTCTGTTCCGATGGATGCTGCACTCCATACTGGTGTACGCCGGTCAATGGGTCTGTCCTGTGCAGTTCTGGAGGGTCCGCCTTCCCAGGCTTTGCCTCCCCTATTTGGGTAGGAGTAGGTTTATTGCTTACTGCCTGAGGCGCCTCTGCCGGGGAATGCCGACGAGGCTGCCCAGGCAATTTTTAAACCCCACTTTCCCAACCCCTTGGGTCACATCTTACTTGTGGGAGTAAGATAGAAACTGGCCTTGTGCCTAACTCCTGGAGAGGAGTAAATCAATACAGTAACTATATTCGCTTGCCCCACCATCACACACCGTTTACATGAGTATAAGTCTTCGTTTTAGCTTCGACCCTGCACGGTTTTCCACATCAGCATCCCGGAGAATACACGTGTTTTCTATCGGGGTGTCACGTCTAATGGTGGTCGCATTTCTCGGAAATTTTTGCGAGAGAAAAATGAAGTGTAATCGGTTTATTTAGTTATGTATATTTTAATATTTACGGTTTTTCTTTTTTATCATTAATTTGTTGTTTTTTTTTGTTTTTTTTTTAATATTTGAAATAGCATGTTCAGTTCGTCTGTCATGCTCACATTAGAAATATCATTTTAGTCAGTCTGTCTTATTAATATTTAGTACAACATTTTCGTTGGCCTATCATGCTTATGTATGAAATAGCATTTTCAGCACTAAACGTGCAAATTAAATGGAAAAATCTTAACAATAGCCATTCTTGTTTTAATAAATACAACCACTATCTCTCTCTTTTTCTCTCTTTTCTTTCTCTCTCCGTCTCCCTGTCTCAGTATGTATATTAAATGTTTTCATGAAAATCGCTCCAGACAAGGCATGAAGCCACTTGATGTAAGGAGCTACAAATAAATACTACTTAAAGGTAAAAAAGAAGCCAACAATAAGTGTTAGATGGATAGATTCCGACCAAGAAAACAGCAATTCTTCCCTCTTCTCGCTCATAGAATGTGAGGACTAAAGGACAAAATAAGAGAAGCCAGTAGTCTATATCTGTCGCTTATCTTCTATGTCTCTCCTTGAGTGTGTGTGTGTGTGTGTATATTTAATGTATCCACACCCCCACCCACTTCATTCTTTCTAATTTGCTGTATAATTGGGAGTGTTAAACTCTATAGTCTTGATGCTGTCTGTTAGATTTCAAATTGATGTCTATACTCAGTATTGATGAAGAGAACCGATATTAATAAAAAAAATATATCGTCTCAGAAACGATCGTACACAAATAGTTGTTATGTTGAATTCTTGGAGCGCAAATAAATGATCACGTAATAAAATTTACACAAGATCTATGTGTTATATATATATATATATATATATATATATATATATATATATATATATATATATATATATGTGTGTGTGTGTTTGTTTAAAATTAATATATATATAAAGATATTTAAATAAAATGAAATAAAATAAAAACAAATCCAAATCGCTTTCATATAAAAAATAATAAAAAACCATTAAAAATAATAAAAACCATTAAAAATAATAAAAACCATTAAAAATACTAAACACCATTAAAAATATTTTAAAACACATCATAGACAATAAACATTTACAACGATAGAAGCAAATAGGAGGGATAAACTAAGAACTAAGTTATTATTGGATTACAATTTTGTTGTCAATAGAAAGTTGATCCCACGAGATAGGCAATGTTATGTGTTTTTAGTGAAAGTTAAAAGTTAAATATTTTCATTAAAAGAGAGGAAAACCTTAGATAAGGTTTAATGCAGTATATTCAGGAATAGTAATCCCCAAAAGAGTATGTTCAAATCAAACTGCCATACAGCTCTTCCGGAGAAATCCAAAATTCAAAATGAAATGGATTCAAAACTAATTTTAAATAACGACTAATATTAAAGGGAGATTATTCCAATTTTAATTAGCGCTTCTAAAGCGATTATCAATTTCAAATAACCAAAGGGAATTAATCATATTAGATAATAAATTGCACTAAGATATATTGACACATAGAAACATATATATATATATATATATATATATATATATATATATATATATATATATATATATATAAACTGATACAGAGGCAGACATACATGTATATATATATATAATTTTATTTAATACGCACATAAAAGTAATCCATGGACACGTGTTTCTGGCTCACAGCTGTCATCAGCATGGCTAACATACACAGAGATCGAACCCTCTAAAATCAATATCATGTAATGGATTTTGATAAAACTTGTAATAGAGATTCTAGACATAAGGTTTAAAGAAAACACCGATTTTGATGTCTATAGTCCAGCGTTCTACCACTGTACCAAGACGTTCTGTGTAGAAATATGCGCGATTTTTATCACCCAAATATACGAAGGATTTCTATGTAATTATTTTTATAGGTGATTGCAAATAAAATTATATATATTAACGTAAAAAAATACGTCCTATAAGTTGAGGGCGACTAGTAGTGCAGTTTTCTGCATCTTAATCACTTAGGAAGTGAAACAATTGAAATAATAAGTAAGCTAATAACATCTAACGCTGCAATCACCTATAAAAATAATTACATAAAAATACTTCGTATATTTGGGTGATAAAAATCGCACATATTTCTACACAGAATGTATTGGTACATTGGTAGAACGCTGGACTAAAGACATCAACATCGAGGGTTCGATCTCTGTGTAAGTTAGCTATGCTGATGACGGCTGTGAGCCAGCAACACGTGTCCATGGATTACTTTTATGTGCGTATTAAATAAAATGATATATATTAACGTAAAAAATACGTCCTATAAGTTGAGGGTGACTAGTAATGCAGTTTTTCTGCATCTTAATCACTTAGGAAGTGAAACAATTGATATAATAAGTAAACTAATAACATCTAACGCTGCAATCACCTATAATAATAATTACATAGAAATACTTTATATATATATATATATATATATATATATTTAAACAAAAACACACAAACAGGCATATATATAAACACAAACAACGCGCATAAATACCTAAAACTCACATACTACAAAATGAAAATAAAATGTGACTAAATGCAAATTAAATTATTTATAATTATTTAGGTCAGACTAAGTATTTTAAAAAGGAGACCAGATTATTAAAGTTAGACTAATTATTTTTAAAAGGAAAACATAGAATTAAAGAACATAGGATCAACCATAAATCTAAAAGATTTTAAATAAATGTTAAAATACCGTGTATATCTATGTTTATCAACTACAAAAAATTAAGAAATAATATTTATGGAAGAATAAAATAAATTATTTTAAAGGGGCGATAAAAATAAGATAAATATTTTAATTAAGATTTACAAGATTTTAGTTTAAATCATAGTTGAATAAACGACTAATTAGATGAAAAGAAATGGAATATGGATTTGAGGAAAAGCATATCTGCAGTTAAAATCGTACAGCTAATTAAGGAAGGTGGAAAGGAATTATCAGTGTATAGGTTAGTATTTAAAAGATTAAAAATATAATTCTAGAAATTATTTAGGTGAGGGCTTTATAATTTTAAAAGATAGAAAATCACAAGAATCATCAATAAAGATAAAATTGTTAAGAATTAAAGGCAATTTAAACTACAATTATAAGTTTAATTAATAAAATATACTTCTTAAAGATCAAATAAATAAACTTTTACAAACTAAATTTATTACTAATTTATATATATTCCTAAAGAAGAGGTTATCAAAGATTAGTCTGAGTTTACAAATCACGCTACATAAATACACCAACATATCAACAAATTATAGAGATGTTTTACTAAGTCTCAAACAACCCAACATAAGTAAGGCTGAAGGCCAGGAAATAGCGACAACTAGAAACAAAATAACAGTAAGGAGAGCGGTACATAATTCATATCTATATTTATATCTATATAAGGCAAAAGTTAATTAACACAATATATGATATAATATATATAATAAAATAGAATAAATACTGGAAATCGATACATAAAAGATCATAACAGTTTATGTGGATACATGAAATAATATATATATATATATATTCACTTAATATTTAATTTTACTTCAGTCGAAGTTCTCAGAAATCAAGGGGCCCCTTCCTGGGGCTAACACTTGATCTCTATATGAGATACATAGATACCCGAATATTCTATTAAAATTCTCTTCTATTTCTCAAGCATTGAGTTAATAAAAAAGTTAAGAATAATTTCTTCTCTCCCCAACTGACCAGTCAATATGTCATAGTATATCTTTCTTGTGGTCTGTAGGTCTTACCGGATTCCAGGACAAGAATTCATCTAGTCTGGTGGAGTATCCAGCATGTAGTGTTACTTGAGGTAACATCACAAGGAGAAGATGCACTATTCCTCGTACGAGGGGATCTTATTTGTGCTGCGGATACTATGTAATTTGAATATTTGGTCAGGGTTTACTTGTAGGGGTAAGTATCCTCATGTCAGGTTGTCCTGACAAACCCTTGTACAGAGAGACCGAAGACACTCGAGGATAGTGTCTAGTAGGTAATTCAAACTCCCCCATACGTGTGTCTATGTCTCTTTAAATACGAAGAATGTGTTTCTTTTTTTCTAACGCGTAATATTTCCTTTCTGCTTGTATTTTTCTATCTCTCTTTTATGCTTACCCCCTTCCCCTCTCCCTATTTCCCTCTCCCTCTCCCTCTTCCTCTCACGTTCTCTCTCTCACACACACTTATGCTCTCTCACTATATATCTTTCTCTGAATACATATATATATATATATATATATATATATATATATATATATATATATATATATATATATATAAGCCGGACAGTATGTGATGGGAAAAATACTTATATCGAAATATGTCTGGTTTCACAGAATGGTGGGGTCAATTATCACTTCCGGCGTTGACATGCCCCACCCGGCCACTTCATTAACACCCCTTCGACCCTACTCGCCACTTAGGCGTCCCACACCGGAAGCTAATCAACCGGGGACATACAGGAAGTGCTTACTCTGTCATGGCACGTCGGCTAATAGTAGACAGCGAGGAGACAGTCAAAGCACTAACAATTCCAATGCGGGGCACTCAGGAAGGATCAAACTCACTGTATTATTTACATATTTCTGCCGATTTTCTTCATCTTTGTTGTTGATATGTTAGTAACACTTCGCTTGTTGTACTCTCCGGGCTTCTTAGATACCTTCTGGGATTTACGAACTGAATTACGTACTGAAACCGTTATTTAATCCATGGGATTAGATTGCTCTCATCTATATTCCATATATTTCATATATGCAGTACCTTCACTAAGGATTGAACTCACAGACTTTCGGTAGTTTTCACTCAAGACGAGCGCTTCACCAACGCATTTATCTATTAGGTTAAGTATCTACTAAGGTAATAGATAGTGATTTCCTTGTATATATATATATATATATATATATATATATATATATATATATATATATATATATATATATATATATATATATATATAACATAATAACTAATTTGATTATTTACCTGCGCTCATGATACATTTTCTTTACTTATATTATAATTAACTAGAAAAAAAACTAATCCCAGGACGGGCAGAATACTTTTGCAACACTTTACGAAGATTAAAATCAAGATATAATGATACGGAACCTTATGTCTAGAATCCTTATTCAAATTTTGATCAAAATCCATTAAATGATTTTTATTCTAGAAAATGTTTATAATTTAAGGATTTATATAAAGGGCCCTTGATAAGAAATTGAAATCCAGGGAAACTTTCTTAATTGGTGTCTAATGATTATGGATCTAATTTACTGCAAATCTGAAATATTTGTATTTTCAAATGAAAGGTTGTGCTCATATTTTTCCTTCTAAAACAAAGATACTTCAAAGAAACTGATATTTTAGGAATAATTATTGATGCCTAATACCGATTGTTAAACTTTCACAAAAATCGGTGTTTTCTTTAAACCTTATGTCTAGAATCTCTATTACAAGTTTTATCAAAATCCATTACATGATATTGATTTTAGAAAAATGTCTAAAATTTAAGGGCCCTTAAGAAGAAATTAAAATTCAGGGAACCTTGCTTAATTCGTGTCTAATGACTATGGATCAAATTTAAACTAAATCTGAACTATTTGAATGTTCAAATGGGAGGTTGTGCCCATATTATGCCCCCCCTCTAAAAGCCCTTTAAGGTACTTACAAGAAACTTGAGGAATATTTATTAATCAATATCCAATATTTATCGTTGAAATTTCACAAAAAATCGGAGGTGCCTGAATACTAATGAAGGAGTCTACCGTCTCTTTGCCCCCCTTTGCATAAAACTAAATTAAAGTAAATAACCTACCCTTGAACCTAGCAGATTTGTTCCAAAATTCATAATGTTAGGTTAATCAGTTTAGGAGTGAATCCTGTACATACAAATATATAAACATATACTCACTTACCTAACTTTATATATAGAGGGACTAGTTACAATATGGTATCTAAGAAATATACAAAATTCTCAAACGAGTACCAATTAACACACAAAAAACGCACTTTCACATTTGCATTGGAGATTCCCGAGGTTAGAGAGGTCTGGGAAGAATATCTTTGTTTGAATGTAGAGATTCAGTTTCATTAATTATTAAATCCAGAAAACAAAAACATACCAAAAGTTTTCTTCAATTTTGTAATTTAATTCCCAACAAGTATGTCTTCTCACTGTGATAGTTCCTGGAAATATCCTTGTGCGCACGCCTATATAGTCTTATAAAAACAAATACTTTTCACTCCATATATTTATTTACAAAATACGGTACTTCTGTATTATTGGGGACAGATAAACTTTTTATCTTTAATTTAGCAGAGTCAGTTGAAAGGGGAGGTAATTTAAAGTGTTTTTATTATAACCATAACGCATAAAAAAAATCCAGAGAATTAGTACGAAAATAAGTTTTAAAAAGGGTACTTATGCAGTTTACGGACCGGACTGAAATTATAACGTTATAATTTAAAAAGCCATTCTTAACATTTGCGGATGTGGGGTTGGGGGTGGATTAACTATTCTGTACTTTCACATAACAATTTAATAAACAAGAGATACCATATATATATATATATATATATATATATATATATATATATATATATATATATATATATATATATAGTCTAAAGAAGCTTTGAGTTATTTTAAACAAAAAGACAAAAAAAAGGAAAATGCAGTTTAAATTCTCAGAGAAACTAACTAAATCCAAAATAGTGCAGACTTAACATTCGTTGGAAAATTCATAAATAAATAAAATATATAATAGTAAGTAAATAAAATAAAAAGGGGGATTAAGTATCTAACAGTGAAACAAAAATAGGAGACCTTAATGTAAGCATCTAATATTAACACGGGGATCATCAGCTGTTTACCATATATATATATATATATATATATATATATATATATATATATATATATTTTTATGTATACTAACATTTTGAGCTAAATATGTGCATACATGTTTCAGCTGCGACTTTATAACTAGATATTTGTTGTGGCCTGGTGAAGCTGTAATTTGAATAAAGTCGCAGCTGAAACAGTTATGCACATATGTAGCTATGAATGTTTGTATACATAAATATTCATACTAAAACACAGCTCTTCTTGCTATTGAGCACTATCTTATAAACACCGAAGTTTGATTGGATTAACATCTATAGAAAAAAACCCATACAAGCACTATTGCAGATTTGGCATGAAACACATGTCCATATGGGTTAATTTGAAAAATGTTATTCATGAATAATAATAAAAAGCTCTCACTAGGTGGACCATTTTAAGTAAGTTGACAACAGGCCGTCATTTACAGCGTGATAAAACACTCTTGAGTGCTCTTGACGGCCTGCTTATGACCGCCGAATTTGCCATTAAAAAGTTAATTTACTCTCCTATTTCCAGACAATACGTGGTTGACATATCGGCACGCGCTTCAACTACTGAGTTAAATATGACTTTCGCATCGGAGTTCAAACCGTGTGACCGGCAGGGATTGTCTCCTCCCATACAAATGATTGCAGTATTGGCACTTATACACACACACACACACACACACACACACACACACACACACACACACACACACATATATATATATATATATATATATATATATATATATATATATAGAGAGAGAGAGAGAGAGAGAGAGAGAGGGAGCGGGCGGGAGGTAGAGAAAGAGTAATCTACAGACAGCTGTTTCGTTTTGTTCAGGACTCATCAGTGTTGTTAGACGTAGCGAGCACCCCAACCCCGAGATTAACCGTCAACCGTACCCACTGGCGTCCGATATAAATGTGTGTTAGATTGGCTTACAAAAATAATTAAAACTAATAATCATATACTATCAATATAAGTTTATACGTATCGTGATTCGGCAATGTTGATGGTCCTGAAGTCAGTGCGCAGTGTTTGTATCATTCGCAAACTATTTGACATATCGTTGGATGCAAGGTTCAAGGCGATACTTGTCAAGAGTGCGCCTCAGATCCCGGAATCTGCTTTAGGTCAGATTGCTCTTTCTACTCGCTTTACTTAGACTCAAATGTGGGAAATGACAAATCCAAAATTGTCCACGATTCACGTGAAGCCGCCGGTAGTTGGTGTTGAGCCGAGATATACAACGAGGGAGAATATTGATTGACCAGGAAATCAATAATATTCCCCCCAAGAAGCGAAGAAAATGCCCGGCCATTCCTTTCATGCTTCCAATTGAAACCAAGCGTGAGAACAGTGAATTAAACCGAACGCCCCCAACAAATCAAATCCGACAGGCTTCATCAAGAGAGAAAGCAATTATCTCTCTCTCTTTCTCTTTCTCTCTCTCCCCCTCTCTCTCTCTCTCATTATATATATATATATATATATATATATATATATATATACATATATATCACATGACAAATTAACTCGGAATATCGGAATACTAACATATACTATCAAAGATAGAAGATCTTACACATGAATTGCTCAATATCCTTTCAGATAGAGCCTACATGCAAATGTATACAGACGTTTTGAATAGCAATACATTTCTGGAAACTGCAGTAAAATGTTAAAGTAATCTTTTAACTTTTCAATACTATTATATATATATATATATATATATATATATATATATATATATACATATATACATACATGCATATACACATATATACCCCCCCTCTCTCTCTCTCTCTATATATATATATATATATATATATATATATATATAATAGTGAAAAATATTTATGGCAAGTAAGCTACACAGATCCATTCATATTTCATTCCCAAAGGAAATAATCAGACTAAATGCGTGGATTTATAATTTGCTGATTGCTTTCATATATAAGTAACCAACCAATCGGATTCGTTGGTTATATTACCCTCTCTCGTTCATTAACCAATGGCCCAAACCTTCTCAAACAAAGGACCTGGCAGCCCTTTGTTTGAAAGGGCTTTTGGTGCTCACACTTTTTAGTGGGTTAAATTAACAATCGTCACGTGGGAAAAAATATTATTTATTTGTTTATTTTGTTACCTGCGACCATTTTTGATTTATTTTTAGTTACAGTTTTGTATTCATTAAGTTTATTTTTTATTCATAGTTATCCTAAAGTAAAGTTTATTCGATGTCTAAAGTTTGTTGTTATTTTGTTTCTACAATTTAGTAATTTTAGAGATCTTAAAAATTTAACAGTCGTCTAAATATCTGCATGTCTTGGCTCATCGTAATATTTTCCACTCAACTACAGACGAAAGTCGCCTTTCTTGGAGCTCACAGTGATGATTCGCTAGTGATGTTTTTAATCGGTATTTTTTCTTATTTAATTTGCTTTTGTGATTATTATACCTAGTTTTAAATTTAAGAGCGGTTTCTCCAATGTAGTGGGTCGATAGGGCATATACTAGGGGGGAACATGACTAAGCACCCACACTTGGGATTTTTAAATTCATGGGATATATATATATATATATATATATATATATATATATATATATATATATATATAAAGAAAGAGAGAGAGAGAGAGAGAGAGAGAGAGGGATACGCAGGTTCCATCAAATATATCTTCATTTAGTAGTAAAGATATTCATTTTTTTACTTTATTTTTCGTGATTTATCATTTTTCTTTATTTTTGGGTGTGTTAATAATGCCACTGCCCGCCATTCTTTCATAAAAAATTGTATATATTTTGTAAATAAAAATCATCAAAACTATCTGAGGATATTTTAAGTAGTTTAGCCCATAGAGTAAATATGGTATTTTGATGATTGTAACTTGTTTAGGGAATTGACCTTTTTTGGTGTAATACCTTATTATTTCTGTAATTTCTTTTTACTGAATAATGAATAAATATACTCTTGCGACAAAACAGCGTGCCGCCGAATCCCACACTTCTACAGTAAAGGGGTGTAATTTTGCTGCTAGTCGAGTTGGTGGGGGTATTTACGCTGAGAGGAACAAGTGCAGTAAGTTCGTCAAGTGCAGTATGTACTTTCAAACTATTAGAGATAGAAAGGTGAAGAATTTAGATTGTCCTAAGAGTGACATTGCCAGTTCAAGCGTAAGCGTCTCAGTTTGTATTTTTGTTATCGCGACAAAACAGCGTACCGCCGCGACCCACAGTTTGGGAAGCACTATTTCAATGGAATGCATTTTCGCAAGTAAAGTGTATCTGAACTTTTCGGTAGCTGTACACTGTAAGAAGGGAAAGGGTGAGGAGAAAAAGCGAATTGTCGTGAAAGTCGCAGACTGCGACGCCTACACGAGAATGTCAAAAATAGCTAACGACTGCCCTGTGAATCGAGCCATGTGTAATTGTAAGTAATATAAGAAAGAATGAGACAAATAAATAAAACGCGGGTGGCTTTCAACAAACTACGCGACAAGAACACTTGCGACATGCGGATGTAATCGGCTGGGTGTACAACAATCTGCGAACATGAGTACCACATGTGAACGTCTGGGTTTATTTCAGTTCGCGCTTTATTTTCAATATGTCAGTCTTCTTATCTGTCCGTCTGTCTATCTGTGTGTCTTCTATCTGTCTGTCTGTCTGTCTGTCTGTGTGCTTTATGTCTGTCTGTCTGTCTTTCTTTGTCTGTTTGTCTACCTGTGTGTCTCTTGTCTTTCTGTCTCTATTCTTTCTGTCTGCCTGTCTTCTCTGTCTGTCTGCCTGTGTTTCTTCTGTCTGTTTGTCCGTCTTCTTCTCTGTCTCTATGTCTTTTCTGTCTGTCTGTCTTGTCTGCCTGTTTCCTGTATTCGACTTCTGTCTGTTTTCTCTCAGTTTGTTTGTCTTTATTCTCTTTAATCTTTCTGTTGGTTTTTACTCTTTCTATCTGCCGTTCTTCTTTTTCCACATCTGTCTTCTACTCTCTCTCTCTCTCTCTCTCTCTCTCTCTCTCTCTCTCTGCGTCTTTTTCACCTTTTCTCTTTTTCTCATTTTCTCTTTATCTCTCTCTGTCTCTCTGTCTTCTTTTTCTGTCTTCTTCTCTGTCTGTCCGTCTTCTCTTTTTGTCAGTTTATCTGCATTTTTCCTCACTGTCTGTCATCTTCTCTGTCTGTCTATTTGTCTTCTCTTTCTGTTTGCGTGCGTGTCATCTGCCTCTGTCTGTTGATCTCTCCTTCTCTGTTTTTATGTCTGTCTCATTTTCCGTTTGTCTGTGTTCCCTTATTTTTAATCAGTCTGTCTGTCGGTCTTCTTATGTGTCTGTCTGTCCGTTAGTCTATCTCTCTTGCTCTCTTTCTCTCTTCCTCGCTCAATTCTTCCGTATATATATATATATATATATATATATATATATATATATATATATATATATATATATATATATATATATATATATATTGTTTTAAACTGGAGTTATGATTTTATTTGGAGGAAGAATTACTCTGTTACATCGCTGACTGAAACCACATTGACTCTGCGACCGGCGTCAGAGTCGAACAGTGACTTTGAACCAGCACGATAAGCGGACGATCACGGTCTTTGCAGTGAACGCAAACAGACGTACGTTCATAAATGTATATTTTCTGTTAGTAATTCATTCGACAATATTTTGTTAGAATATTTTCCAGCTTAAGCTATCATTGGTTCTGTGGTCAGATCAACCAATAAGCACACACGTCTATTCTATATCTTATCCAGTTGTGCTTTAGCATAGGTCGTCTATTTTTGGTCTATGGACGCCATACTTATAGACAGTAATTCTTTTGTTGAACTCGAGTGCCCTACATAGTATGTCGATATTTTTTGTCTATGGACGCAGCCCTTATAGAAAATGCAGTTGTCTTCTCTTGAACTGGAGTGCTCCAACAATGACTTAATCTGGCAAGTTCATCTGCCGAGAACAAAGATCAACCAAGCTGCTCCACATGGTTTCACCGCAACCTTAGCAGGGTGCCTTCGGGTGCTATGCCTTGTCAAAGAGCAACCCGTGATTTTATCTGGCATTTCGACATATAGCGCTTGGTATTCCCAAATAGTCACCCATCTTATACTGGCCAGTCTCAACGTTGCTTATCTTCGGTAATCTGACGAGAACTGGTGTGTCAACGTGATTATGCCGTAACTTGAACACGCGTCATTCATAACCCGATACATTTGGAAAATCATATCTACACTTCTTCGAGAGTTTGTTATCTGCAGGTAATATTTGACATTTGCAATTCTATATTTTGCAGGTTTCTTCAAACTGGCCATTTCCCTCGTCGACTTGAACAATCATCAGCTCTGTAATCAGACCAACTAGTAAAACCCACCCGTTTTTCATACTTATAACCTGACACACCTGGCAAATCATATCTCCACTTAACTTTAAAAGTCTCTCATTGGCAAGTAATATTTAACATTTGCAATTCTATATTCTGCAGATTTCTTCGTGGTGGTTAAATCCCTCGTCGGCTGAAGCAATCATCGGCTCAGTGATCAGATCAACTCATAAACATGACGCCGACCGGAAGTGGATTTTTATTTTTTGGTTTTGCTGTTGTTTGTTCAGTATAGAACCGTGCGTTTGTGTTTATTTTTGATAAAGATTCAAGATGTAACAGAAAAGAACAACAATCTACTCATCCTTCGAGCGTCATGTAAGAAAGTAGATACCACGGCGCCATTACGCTTTTCTCTCCCTACTCTGTTTATATAATAAAAGCAAACACTGGCAGTAACGCATAAGATGAACGAATCAGTGTAAGGTAGAGGAAGGGGGAAGGATGAAAATGCTATACTTGCGCAATAAGGTTGAAGAGGCGTATAAGCGTATATAGAACGTATACATGCATAGGCAAATGCACTTTCCCATGTATAACACAAGAGAAACAAATCTATCTTTTTTTCTCCTCTGTTAGCCTCTCACCGACAATCTCCCATGGTTTATATCTCGCAGTTTTTAAAGATTTTCTTTCTATCTATCTATCTATCTATCTATCTATCTATCTATCTATCTATCTATCTATCTATCTCATATATATATATATATATATATATATATATATATATATATATATATATATATATATATATATATATAGCTATCACTTACAGATATCTGAAACTCATCCTTTTGTTTATTAAATTCTTCTAGCTTTATCGGACTTTCTTTAGAAGTATGATAAATAGATATTGTTAAATATATAGTTTTATTTCTATTTTCTTTTTCCATTGCGGGATTAAAAATGTTCGCCAACTCCTGTCGGCTTTTTCAACTTAATATGAAATTATCAAAATCAGTAAAGAAATTCCGTCATTTAAAAAGCACGTTCAAGAATGACGTTGTAGTGTTTAAGAAAAATGATCTTAACCGTTTTATGTGCCGTTCTTTTTTCTTCTTGCGTTTTCTTCCATGTAGATTTGAAAATATATTTTAATAATGCTTGTCCACGAATACTTCTGCTGTAAGATGTTATTGTAGAAATTAAATAACAAAATCATTATTAATATATATATATATATATATATATATATATATATATATATATATATATATATATATATATATATATAAAAGTGAGACTACTAACATTTGTAAAAAACTTTTTTCGCCAATTGTTTATGTTATTATTTTATCATTATACAATTATAAAATAATAAAATAATAAAATAATTAACAATTTTTGAAAAAAGTTCTTTGCAAATGTTGGTGGCCTCACTTCTTTAAATATACATTTTTCTTTTGTCGGAACTGCACTGGTGCTGCACTACCCTCTACTCTACCTGTCGCTCTCTCTTTCTTTCTCTCTCTTACTATATATGTATATATATATATATATATATATATATATATATATATATATATATATATATATATATATATATACAGGGAGGGCAAAAATAAGGGTCCTATTTTTAAAAATTCATAACTTTTTTATTTATTGATTTTTTTTTTTTTTTTTTTAGAATAAGTAAAGGACCCCTTTCGAAGCAAGAATGAGCCGTATTAGCCCTAAGGAACGTACCCTCATTTAGAAAACATTATTTTTGCTTAAAAAACTCAAAACAGTGTAAAAAACAATACTTTAGTTTTTGTAAGTTTTAAGAAGTGTTTTTCGGCTAAAATTTGTTTTGTTTATTTCAAAAAATCTCGGAAGGGTCAGTCTACACACACATAAAGTTTGGTGAGTTTAACTTTTATTTTGTGGAAGTTATTCAAATTCAAGTTATTCAAATTTAAAGATAGGACCCTTATTTTGGCCCACCCTGTATTTATATATAGTATAAATGCCTTTATTTATACAAATACTATTGACTATTGCACTATAAATAATAAATACTCACACATATAAATATACACACACACGCATATATATATATATATATATATATATATATATATATATTCATTCAGGGTAAACTCAACTTATGAACTGATCATTATGAAGTTTTAAATATATATTCTAGGCAACTCGGTGGGTAACATTATTATTTTTTACATTTTAACATTTAAGGTGTGCATATATATATAAATAAACATTTTTTATGAACCTATCATTAGTAATTTTGGAATATATATTCTCGGCAACACGGTAAGTAACATGGGCATATTATTGTTTGTAAACTTTACTATTTAGTGGGTGCGCACACTCATATTCACTCCACCGCTCTCCCAAACTTTTAAATAATTATGATACGAAAAGTTTAATAGAGAAAAGAATTGCTCTACATCAAATTTTGAGTTATGTTAAGTAATACATTTCGTAAAGGATTGGTGCGTGCGCATGAGCGTCAATAATATGTGCTTGTTTGATAACATGCTAAACTATTGAATTTATCATTATGAATTATGGAATATGTATTCTAGGTAATAGGGTGACATTTTTTTTTTGTAAATTTTACCGTATAGGTAGGTGCCACGGAAATTGCATCATATCATCACCCCAAAGAAAGAACAGAACATTAAAATGTAAATTTAATGCTATATTTATTGTTTATACACTTCATAGGACGGGTATTCTACTAGTACTACTATAATTATGTAATTAAATCGAATTACATTTTATTCGTTTCAGTAACATGCTGAAACGATCCACTAGAAAAACTGGCGAACCAAAATAAAATATTAGTTCTGTAGGAAGAAAGCTGCTGATGACAAAGAAACGATAAAGATACTAACTTTACTTTATTAGGTTTCTCAACTTTTATACTTATCAACATATATTCAGATATTATTATATTTGATATGTTGCCATTATTATTTTTTTGTTGACGAGAGGCGTACGCTGTTTGTAAGCATTCTACAGTTCGTTTCAGTTGATTCTGTAGAATGAATAATTAGTTTGGTAGACATGTTCGCAACGTCTATGCTGTCAAGTTGATTTCCCTTGTTAGTAAATCCGCCGTGCGCTCATCTGGAGATGATATGAGAATTAAAGATGGAGGCTAGATGTTTCGTGAAATGCTTACGGAGCTTTGTCATTAGTAGAGAGTATCATTTCGGAATGGAATCACCCAGAGAATGCGATTTTCCAGAAGTAGACAAATTAGCATATCTACATTAATAATCAACATTCGAAGTCAGTTAGATACATACGTTACAACGCACCCACACGTACGCACACCTATATATATATATATATATATATATATATATATATATATATATATATATATATATATATATATATATATATATTATTTTATGATATTATAAGGCGTTATAATATATTATGTAGAGATTTTCAGTATTTATCTCAACGGTGCTCAATACGTGAGTAGAGCTTAGTAGTAAAATATGAAAATATATTTATAGCAATTATGCTATAGAGATGCGTCCGCATTTCATCCACTTAGCCCGACGTGACCCTGTGGGGATGAAACGTGGACGCCTATGTGTAGCTTAATTGATATATATATATATATATATATATATATATATATATATATATATATATATATATATATATATATATATATATATATATATATAACGGTTTAGAGACCAGACAAAATGCAGATCTTTTTTATTATTCGTTTAAAATTCTTTTTTCGACCCATACAGTAGTCTTCATCAGGAAGATACATACAACATTTTGACTTTCTTTTTTTCATGCAGCATGTTGTCATCTAGCCGTAGATTCTGTTGTTGTCGAAGTTCATTTTTTTTCATGTCCGATTCCAGTGGTGTTGTGCTATTCAAATAGTGGCGATACTTTTACTTCTAACTTACACGTGTGTACCATGGCACAACACCACTGTAATTGGACATAAAAAAACTGAACTCAAAAGATAAAATGTTATTTGAGAAATTTTTCAAAGGGGGAAACAAAGCCAAACTCCGGCTTTTATCCTGTTTTGCATTCAGATCTGTAAAACTGTATATTGAAAGCCTATGGAAGTTTAATTAAAATGACTTCTGATGAACAAATCACTTTATACACTTTCTGACTTGTCACTTCCAAACATCCGGATTTTTGGCGTTGTTGATCTGATTTCTTCAATTCCATGGATTTTACAATTTGCTTTGGGCTCACCACCTTTGGACCAGCTGCTGCATTTTCTATGACGCCCTTTACGGTGAACTTTTTTCATATTCATTCATTTTATCTTTATTGCGTTGGACACTCTCAACATTTCCCCCTTGATATTTTTCTCAAATAACATCTTATCTTTTGATCTTTTCAAATTTTCAATTTTGGTAATTCTCTTTCCAACTTATCCATCTGTATTTATCTGATGATAAGAATTGAATTCTTTTAAAAAGCATGATTTTAGGAAAAACAAATCCTTTGTTTTGATCAACTGAAGATGCAATACATTTAGTATTTTTACAACTTTATTTTCATCTTGTAATGACCTATATAATTTCTCTATCTTGTATATCAAGCATAACTACTTTCAAGATAGGTTCTATTTTAAAGATATACATTATATCTTTATTTTCCTGTTCCCTATATATATATATATATATATATATATATATATATATATATATATATATATATATATATATAAAAATAGTTGTCCACGGACACGTGTTTCTCTGTTACTAAGGCTCATTAACATGGCTAACTATTTCAGGATAGAAACAATCGGATAATTTACCGCTAAGCTACGAATGTCCTGTCTGAAATACGTGATAGTTTTATCACTTATAAATGTTTTAGTTATTTCTCGTTTTTGTTGGCGATAATAATAGCTTTTACGAAAGCTTGCGGTGACACACACACACACACATTATATATATATATATATATATATATATATATATATATATATATATATATATATATATATTTAAATTTTTTTATTTTACAATTTATTGTCGATACAATTCTTTTGGACATCGGATCATATCCAGTATGATAATTCTGTTTAATGTTTGCAAAAAATATTTTCGATTGAATGACTTTAAATAAACATTGCCTTGAAAGAGCTGTAAACAACTTTAAGAGTATACAGCTCTTTATTAGAAACATGATTTGAAAAAGATTTAACTAGTCAATAAACATATGTTTTTTGTTTTATTTTACTTCAGTTCTCAGAAATCAAGGGGCCCCTTTCTGGGGCTAACACTTAATTTCTATATGAGATACAGAGATATTCGAATATTCTATTAAAGTTCTCCTTATTTCTCAAACATTGAGTTAGTAAAGAAGTTAAGAACATTAATTTTCATCTCCCCAATTGACCAGTTAACTATTTTGTAGTATATCTTTCTTGTGGTCTCTTGGTCTTACCGGATTCCGGGACAAACATTCATCTAGTCTGGTGGAGTATCCAGCTAAGTGCTGTTACTTGAGGTAACGTCACTAGAAAGTGCACTATTCCTCGTATGAGCAAGTGTAAAGATGTACTGAGGGTATCTTATTTGTGCTGCGAATACTATGTTATTTTGAATATTTGGTCAGGGTTTACTTGTAGGGTTAAATATCCTCATGTCAGGCTTTCCTGAATAACCCATGTACAGAGAGAACGAAGAAACTCGAGGAGGGTGTCTAGTAGGTAATTCAAACTCCCCTATGTATACATGTGCGTGCATGTGCGTGCGTATATATGTGCATGAAAGTGTCAAATTAAATAACGACGTTTTTGTTTACTTTTCACAATTGTCTTTCACATAATAAGAAGTGTTCCTGACATAAAACTAGAATTATTTTTACAGAAATTAGTTTGGATTGTTAACCCAAGAAGCGACGATGATCGTGCTTCTATATTTACAAAGTTTACTCTCCAGATGACAATGGAGGAAGAAACTTCAAAATAAAAAAGGTTAATAAAAGAACAAAATCACATCCTGACAGATATCCAATAATACAGAATTTAAATTCTCGCGAGAAAAAAGTTTACTGTTAAATATCTCACCGCAATATTGACCAATAAAAATTCCTGCGGGCGTAAATTGAGTCGTTGGCCACAACACAGACGTCTAGATTCCTCAAATTACAGAATGGTAAGACAAGTTGGATTTGTTTGTTTTGCTAAATTCTATCGCTTTTTTTTGCAACTGAGAAAAGTATGAAATTAAAAATATCATTGATAAGCATAATGTATATATGCTCGAGTTGAAAAGCTTTTCAACAAGCGAATTTAAGTCTAGGTCTTGTGGATGTTTGTTGGGGCTTTATTTAAGCATTATAATCGATATTATTAATTCTATTAATCTGGACACCCAAAGTTTCTTTATTTAATTGACGTAATTAAAGGAATAGATACTTGTACAGCACTTCTAGTAACATAATCTGGACCATTCATACACTTGAAAAAATGAGAACTAGTGCACATGAATCAAAAGACAGGGAAACTAATGACCATGAACAATGCACTACATCCAAATGATTATCTTGACCCTCCCTACGTAAAAAATAGAGAAGGAGGAAGAGGAATGTGAAATATTAACGATTACGTGAACGATCCGATGCAAGAAGTAGAGAAATAATCAGACAAAAGACAGAGAAGCTGATTATTGTCGTAACACACCACCAAGGTGAACATAGCCGAGAGCAGCGAAACGGGAGACAAAAAAAACATGACAAGAATAATGGTAAGAGAAGAAGCTACATGAACGATTTAGAAGACTGACTAAATTAATAGCATACGAGACCGCATGGACATGGCTACAAAACGACACTTAAACAGAGAAAAGAAATTGTTTGTGACAGCCGCACAAAACAATGCGATCAGAACAAAGTATATATAAGCAAAGATAGACAAAATTTCAGAAAACAGTAAATGTATACTCTGCGGACAAAGAGACGAACCGGTAAATCACATAATAAGTAAATGCAGCAAAATAGCACATAAATAGTACTAAAACAGACAAAAACTGAGATGGGAACGACATCCACTGGAAACTATGCAAAGGGTTGCTCTTTGAAAATGCAGGAAAATAGTACCGACACAAACCGGACCCGATCCGATTGTAGAAAATGAAAATCATAAAATCCCTTAGGACACACAAATAAAACAGAAAAAACTCATCCAAGAAAGTAGACAAGCAATGATAATAATCAACAAGAAGGGGAAAACTTCCAATTGTAGATTTCGCCTTCCTAACAGTCTACAAAGTGAAGATCAAGGAAACAGGAAAAAATAACACATACATCGAACTTGTCAGATAACTAAAAGGAATATTAACATGAAGAAAATACCCACAATACTAATAATGATAGGAAGAGTTCCGAAAAAACTGGAAAAAAGACGAGGAGAAATTGGATTCCAAAGGAGTGGGGGATTACACCATACGATGCACGGCAATTATGAAAACAGCCGAAATATAAAGGAAAATCCTCGAGTGCGGAAACCAACACACATGATGAACGAACGGCAATCATCCACTGGTAAGTTAAAATAGAAATACAAATAGAAGCAAAAAATAGAAAGAGAATTATACCAAGCCGATAGAATTGAAACAGCCCCAAATCCAATAATATGAGAATCGCCCCACCTAAAAACCAAACAAACATAGAAATGGTGGAACGTGCCCCCCCCCCCAAAAAAAAAACAAACAAAAAAAAGCACACGTGGTAACAACAGCATTGGATGGCACCACACAAAATGGTCGTTAACGGTCCAAGAGGATGGAAAAACCGAGGACGAGAACAACAACGAGACATCTATAGAATGAGTGCGAAGAGTATAGGAACCTTGGGGAGGCTTCTATTTATCTTCCTCCCACAAGGTAAGATGTGACACAAGGTCGGGAAAGTGGGAAAGAACCAGCGCTCGAGAATTTGAGCACTCTGGTTGTTTAAAAATTGCTTGGGCAGCCCCGTCGGCATTTCCCGGTAGTGGCGCCTCAGGCAGTAAGCAATAAACTTACTCCTCCCCAAAGAGGGGAGGCAAAGCCTGGGAGGGTGCACCTCCTAGAACTGCACAGGACGGACAACCGCCGATAGACCGGCGTAAATCAAGACCCTAAGGCCCGGACAATACCGGTTTATTAGGCGAGGTGGAAGCTTATTGCCACTCAAATTCAAGAAAAGGCCACCGGTTGTTGCCAATGAAAAATCTATGTTAAACGGCTGTTGCGATAACGAAAGATTATTTGCAACAGTTGTAAGGGGGTTATGCCCTCATAGCCTATTTACGGGTTCATTTAGGGATTCGGGACTACTTCCATTGTCTTCCACGGTAACTATTATATAAGAATACAGATTCTCTAACCTTTCTTTCTATAGGGAACAGACAAACACACAAGCATTGAGTTTATATATATATATATATATATATATCATATATATATATATTTATATAATTGGGCAGCATTCCCTCCCTTATACATGTTTGATTAAATAGGAGTGCCAACTTCTGCTTATTCAGCTTTTGATCCGTTTTTTCTAGTCGTCGTACGAAGACTAGAAAAAATGGATCCAAAGCTGACTAAGCAGAAGTTTGCACTCCTATTTAATCAAACATATATATATATATATATATATATATATATATATATATATATATATATATATATATATATATATATATTATATATATATATACGTGTAAATAGAGTCATTACATATATATATATAACCAAATATGCAAGTCTGCATTCTAAAGTACATATTTAGATGTTTCATAAGGTAATAAACGTAAAGTTGAAAGAATGAAGGTTATCTTATCGCATACACGTAGATAATCGATAAATACAAATCAATGAACCAATTTATAATAGTGCCTACAGGTTTTCTCATTAAATCGAATATTGCTCACTTAAAAATATACCGTTTTATCGTCGTCAATACATATATATATATACATATATATATATACCAATATTGATTTTAAGTAAATAATATCAAATTATTTTACCGACATACGCTAGCATTTCAAGCTTTTGCTGTCATCAGTGTAGAGAATGATAATCTCAGACGGTTGCAAGGTTCGAACCCGGTTTCAGAATCACCTTAGACACGTCAAGAAAGGGAATTTAAGTTTTATTTATGCGAAGGAAAACACATATAGAAAGACTGTCTGGAGAGTATTCAACGGACGTTTTCGGAATATTCCATTTATATATATATATATATATATATATATATATATATATATATATATATATATATATATATATAGTAAGTTATGAAAATATATTTATGGCAATTGAGCTACACAGAGGCTCCTGCGTTTCATCCCGGGGGAATCTTCCCCTTATAGAATCTTCCCCTTACAGAATGTTATGTGGATACATGAAATAGTAATATATATATATATATATATATATATATATATATATATATATATATATATATATAAAGAGGTGTACTAAAAGCGAACTTTTAGGAAAGGTAAAACCCTATTGTGAAGAGTATACAGCTCAATATCCAGGATAGAGCAGGTAGAAATGAAGGAGAGTGGAAAGGAATTAGAGAAAGCAAAAGCCAAATCAAAATTCAATTCAAAAGTTCAAAGCAAGGTATAATCCGCAAAAAGGCAATTTATTCAAGTTAAATTTTCCTTAAGCCAGGCTTTTCAAAGATCAAAATCTTATCATCAGAGGAAGTCGCTGGGATAGATAAGTTGGCAATGGCCAAGATTTAAAATTTGAAAAAATGAAATAAAATAAAAATTGTAGGGAAGGAAACGTAGGGCAAAACTGTGCCAGGGTGCAAGCAAATGTCCGATTGCCAAAGAGTCCGGTGTCGAAGAGTCCAGCGGAGAGGATACGATGTAGATAGGTAGGTCGTTAGAGGCACGAGAAGTAATGAGAGAAGTTTCAAAGTTAAACTCCAAGAAGCCACAACTTCAGGTACGGCGAAAATAGAAAATCCAGGAAGGGTAAAAAGTCCAATAAGAGGTACATTCGATGATGCAGGCAGGCGTCAGAGGAGATAAAGATGTAAAATATTCGCCATTAAAGAAACTTCCCGGGCAGAGATGACAAAGGAAAGTGTTTTAAAGTGGAAAAAGGGGCAGTGAGAATATATATATATATATACCCCGGCTCAATTCTGTGCAAATAATTACAATGATGAGTCATCAGTAATGTTGAAAAACAGCTGCAGAGAAAGTAGCAGTGGCACCCCATCTAATAACCAAGGAGAGGTGGGACCGACCTTTGTTTAGCTTCCTCATTTCTGAACATGTGATTCAGACCCTGTACAAAGTGACTGTCCAACTGTGTCGGAGTCCTAGGTAAAATAACCACCTACACTCTCACATGTATGATCATATTATAATACGGTAGTGTTATAATAAAGATGAGAACTGCCGTGTTCAAAGCGACCACAATGTTTTGCTTATCAGAGCCATTTATGACATGGAAAGAAGTGCATACTGGTTAGCATTGTGTACACGAGAAGTGTACTTCAGGTAAGTGTACTTGTACGCATTAGGCACACAAGAAGTGAAGTGAAATTATTGGTAAGATTAAGAGCGGATAACCACTAGCAGTTGCATGACTGATCTATTTTCTTTGTATATATGCACAATATACGGCCTTGTGTTGACTTGTTGTTCAGCTTGTCGCCTAGCCTTATATAACTGTATTAGTGAGAGCACACTTCTGTGCAGATCCAACTTTCAATTGGCGCTCAAAGTGTTTAGTACCAAGAATACCACTTATGTTTTTGACAAAAGCCAGCCTGCCAAAGAACTCTCTTTATATTCCAGTATTTCGACACCGGACTCTTTGGCAATCGGACATTTGCTTGCACCCTGGCACAGTTTTGCCCTACGTTTCCTTCCCTACAATTTTTATTTTATTTCATTTTTTCAAATTTTAAATCTTGGCCATTGCCAACTTATCTATCCCAGCGACTTCCTCTGATGATAAGATTTTGATCTTTGAAAAGCCTGGCTTAAGGAAAATTTAACTTGAATAAATTGCCTTTTTGCGGATTATACCTTGCTTTGAACTTTTGAATTGAATTTTGATTTGGCTTTTGCTTTCTCTAATTCCTTTCCACTCTCCTTCATTTATATATATATATATATATATATATATATATATATATATATATATATATATATATATATATATATATATATATATATACTCACGTACTTATGTAGATGTGCGTTATATGCGTAAAAATTTCCTAGCAGAACGTATAGTTTCTCCCAGTCAAACCAACCCTACGTGAATGTCGTGAGTACTGCTGGGCGAACGGGACCCTTGTTAATAGCGAATGTTCAGTGCTGTAAAACTGGACCCTCACTGTCTAAGACAAAGGATAAGGGTGAGGTAACTCTGAGAGAAACTTCCAGGGGAGCTTAGGTCCTGTCAGCTGAAGCATGCATGATCCACCGGCATGTGGATCACGCTCTGGTGCCCAGAAACCTGAGTCACAGACATGGGTATATGACAGTACTACAAGGTGAGATGTCCTGGTTAGCTTTTTTAAGGCAATATTTAGGAGTAGGAGAACTCCGATCTTACACCTGCGGTTGAAGTGACTACTGGTCATCGGGCTGTTTGTCTGTCACCGGGTTTATAGTCGTTGATACTTAGAGAGTGGTCGTCGTGTCGCACAAGCATTGATCACTATAATCCTGTTGCTTTGCTGGTACTTTTGGTGTATGTGATCCATATGTAAATACCAGCTATATGTCTAGCTTAGCGGCATAAATGTAATGAGTAATATGAAATTTTATTTGTAAATAGCTTGTTAAAACGTTAGAACCCTACTTGATTGTTATGGTTCTAACTGACAGAAGAGACAAACAGCACTCGTTGGACAAGAACTGTTACGTTGCAACATCGACATTTTAGCCTTGTCAGAGACAAGATTGTGGACGAGCGTAGTCGTGTAGAAGAGGAATCTGAATATGTATTTTACTGGATCGAGAAACCTGAAGGAGAACAACAGCCATGACGTGGAATGTACTCCTCTTAAGAAATGGGTTGTTCTTAAACTCGAGAATCTTCCTTGTGGTCAAAATGAGCGCATTATGACCACACCTTTAGCTGGTCAGCGGTCTACAATTCTTATTTCTGTTCATGCTCCTACATTGGACAGCCCTCCTGAGCTAGTTTTAAAAGAGTTATCCATACTGCTCCGCAAAATGATAAAATTGTATTGGTGGAGGATTTCAATACAAAGGTGGGTAGGGAATATCAAACATTGCGTACATTCCGACGTTATGGAGTTGGAAGTATGCATAGAGTGGATTGCGTTTACTGCAAATATGCTCGAAGATTTATTTAGTGATAATTAAAAAGTGTTTCAACCTGAAACCAAAGTATAAGAACACATCGATGCATTCACGATCCAAGCAATGTCATTTAGTCGATTACGTCATCATCCTTGGACGCGACCTGTAGGACGTCTTTAAAGTTCGAGTGCTGGACTAATTATCGTATGGGGTCTGCTCACATGAGGTTCATAATAATGCCGAAATGGCGATTCGGTAACGTCAAGTGTCCTCGCAGAATAAATGTTGCAAAGCTGAAGGATGAAAAAACTGCTCTAGACCTACAGAATAAGCTTGAACAGATATTGTTTGATGAGAGTGTTTTAAGAAGTGTGTTTATGAAACGACAGTAGGTGTTTTTTTGGCTAACAAAGAGAAATCATCAAGACTGGTTTGATGACAATAATGCTCACACCACACAACTACTACAGAAAAAAGCATGAACTTCAACTGCGGATTGATAGCGGCTTATCAATTGATGATCTGGGGTCTGCGGAAGAGTCATCAATCAGAGTTGCAGACTTAGACGGATGAAGGATGAATGGTAGCGACTGAAAGCTCGTGATATTCAGCATGCTGCTAATGTTAATAAGAGTAAATCAATGTATGACCCGATGGTCCTAGACTTCTAATGTAACTCTATTAAAATCCATAAATGGCACAGAGTCGGTTAGTGATCCAAGCAAGCAACTTGATAGACGGACAACGCATTATACTGATCTGTTCACTAATCCGTTGATCGTCAGTACTTATGTGATAAATAGCACTTCAAATCAACTGTCTGGAGAAAATCTGGAAATAAAGACGAAACGTTAATGAATATATACATTTTGGTTTTTCCTTTCTAATTTCATATATATATATATATATATATATATATATATATATATATATATATATATATATAAAGATAGAAGAAATAAGATAGAACAATTATAAAGATAGAGCAATTGAGCAATTGAGCTTAACCTTTTCACTATAGGTCCTACTTACTAAAAGTTTACTTTTGGTTTATATATATATATATATATATATATATATATATATATATATATATATATATATATATATATATATAGTTTGTCTGAAGTTAGATGAAAATCATGTAAATCCCAATAACGCGAGTTTGCTTTTACATTTTTTGTCAAATTTTCAGCGATAAATTTAGAAGTCTAAACAATCTTTCAATCTACATTTTTAGATATTTTCAATCTATATAATAATACGCTAAGGCATTTCATGTTCGTACATATGTTATTGCCTTTCACACACATAAAATGTAAGATCTTCCGGTCAGCGAAGTTGGGAACTTATGTCATTAAGGTCAAGTTATAATCTGATGTCGCCAAGGTAAACAATCCCAGCCTTATCCATTTTAAAATGGATAGTTTTGAAATCAAATTGTCATCCCGTCGACTAAAATGGTACACTTTTAAATAAATACACGTAAAAAACTGACATTCGTTTTATTGACTTGAAGAATGTTTAGCTGAAAATTATTTTTAAGGTAATACGACATAGAATATTTATTATTTTAAAAAGAATTGAATTGTTACAATTTTAAATAAATAAAGAAGAGGCATATTCGTTTCATTTATTTAAAGGATAGGAAAAAATGGTTAGATCATTCTACCACTCCCAAAACTATCTCACTTCTAGCGCAATTCTTTACCTGTGTCAAATACGTCCTAAGATGGAGTACTGCTGCCGCATCTGGGGAGGTGCTGCCCAAAGCACCCTTTCTTGCATTGACAGAGTACACAACCGATTTCGAAATCTAGTGGGCGATGCCCTCTTTTCCACACTACATCCCCTTTCTCACAGAAGAGACGCTGCTAGTCTTTCTCTACTCTATCGTTACTTTCATGGCAGGTGCTCGACTGAGCTCCATTCTATGAACCCTGTAAAACATCCAAAGCAAAATCTTGTCGAGCTTCAACCTCTGTCAATAAACTCCCTTTCTTCCTCTGTGTACCTAGCACTTAGCGGACCTTCCATGAACAAAGTTTATTTCATAGAACTGCCCGTCTGTGGAGCAGAGTACCACGGAGCTGCTTTTCGTATACAAGTCCAATGTAAACAAATTCTAGCTGAGCCTTCCTCTTAAACAATCAATTTTTCTACCAGTTACAACCATCGTTACACATCTCTTCGGTGTCTCACCGTCTACCTGTCCAACCCAATAACCATTTATCCTTGAATGGCCTTTGGGCCTTGATAAGTGGTGACTCGTTTATAAATAAATCACTCATTAAATGAGCCATCTTTGACGCACTTTCTATCTATCACTTTCATCCTTTCTAACTGCATGTTTTTTGACTCCCAGCTCTTATTCTGTACGTCATCTATCGCTCTCCCTCTTTCCTCCCTCTCTATCTCCCCTCTTTCATTCTCAATCTCTCTTTCTCCCTGTTTATTAACATCGAACATAATAAAGAAAGGAAATAATAAAACGATAGGAATATTTTCGTATAGGCTCCACAGACCTAGGTTCGATCCACAATTCCCCTTAAAATTCGTTTTTATTGAACTTGCTCCAGACAATGCATGAAGCCACTTGATGTAATAAGCTAAAGAAATACTACTTCAAGGTCAAAAACATAAAACAATAAGTGTTAGATGGATAAATTCCGACCCAGAAAACAGCAATTCTTCCTCCTTTGCCAAAAATATCGCTCATGGAATGTGAGGACTAAAGGACAAAATAAGGGAAGCGAGAGTTACGAAGCTGTCGGAAGTAAACTCAATGTCCACTTTGCATTGTAAGGTGAGAATCAAGGGTGAGCGGAGCAACTCATTGAAATAGGTGGACCCATCCCCTACATCTCGATGACGTAGCTAACAGTAAGGGAGCCTTCAGGTCGTCTTCAACTACGTTCGATTCATTTTTTTTATATGTAGACTCCACAAAATTATAACTTTTCGAAACCCGTGAATCGAGTTGTTTACTCTCTTTTGGAACTCTTTTGGAATCTATCGCGATATGTTTTTATATTTATTTATTGGGGGTTGGGTGAACTCTTGCACTTGTTAAAGATTCAAAATGCGTGGCATTTATATGAAATTGTCCTTGAACGAGTAATCCAATTGAAGAAATAACACATTTTTTACGCCTTATTCTCGGTGTTTCGTTTCAGTAACATAAACTCGAATTGAAGACATATAGAAATGCATTCCATTGCCGCTATCCAGTTCTACCGCCTCCAACCCTTCTGCAAATGTGACGTCATTCACTTGCTAATTTTTAACTTTGTTATTCGACATACAACTAAACTAAACTTCTTAAATGACCAATTAAAAGCGATTGTGTTTTTCAATCATCTTTATAAGTTTGATCTGTCAATCGTTTGATCTGTCTGTCCGCTTGTCTATTGCGTTTAAGTTTGTAATAGCACTTTCGTCGAAAAAAAAAACTTACAGATTAAATAAATGAATCTTATTTTAGATACGAGTCCCAGAACGTCGGTGTGTCACGCTTAAGTTTTAAATAGACATTAAGTCGGTCTGTTTTTGTTGTAACGATATTATCTCTGAAGAGTTAGAGAATGTAATAATGATATTAATTATAATGATTATGTATTAATAATGAAGATTTTGTTTCTGTCTGTCTGAAGCCGAAACTATACTATTTGAGACTATTGTGCTATTATACTTAGTATAAAAATTATAGAGGGAGAATCCTCCAAGACATTATTTCCTACTTTGTACTTTGTATTTAGGTTGGTAAGAAGAGAATGTCGGGTTTTCTTAGATTCGTAAGAACATACTGTCAATAAAGTAACTTCCAGTTGAAAACATTCTTTTATTTATCGGAGAGAATTTGTGATTTCACTTATGGAGTTCAAGGCTAAATGTGTTTTGACATGTTGTGAGTTACCAGTTGTATTTTAAAAAGGAACATTTTGTCGTTTGTTGTTGAGAGAATGGATGCATAAAATCAAAAACGATTGTAAGAAATACGTCAGAACAAAGATTATCGTCGGGCCGCGAGGACCCCCTATGCGTTCGCTTCCCTTGTGGGTCCCGGTTGGCAAACATGATACATAGAGAAACGATTGTGAGAGCAAGACAATATCAAAATATCCTTGCAATAAAGGAAAGCAATGTAAAATCCTCTTCTTGTGTTTCGAGTTTTCATTTGTGAACAAACCTGCGGGAGAAAAAATTTTGGGAAATTCTAGGAGAATTATAATAATGATGATAATAATGATGATAATGATGATAATGATAATCTGTAATAGCTATTATGACGACGAGAGATGGGGTTACAAAAAGTGATAGAATTGAGGTTAACTTTGAAATTTGATTGAGAATGCGCTTTTTGAATTAAAATGTGTATTGATAGATCATGTGGTAAGCTTTGATTTAAAACATAAAATATTGTCATTTCTTGTTTGAAATAAGGAATGTGTGAAAACAAACAATGTTGAAGGGGACCGAAAATGAAAGCGAGAGAGAGAGAGAGAGAGAGAGAGGGGGGGGAGAATAGGCAGGAAGGCATGTGCTGCTGGCTGAGAAGGAGTGTGTGCTCAGGTAACACTCCAAAAATTGAAAAGGTCGTGGTATGCCTACCTGGATTTTTTTTTATGCCAAACGCGTTCGTTTGTATCGTAGGTGAATTTACTTTAAAAAAAACCCTGTTATACCCCACCCCCTCCCTCCAAAAATATTTCCACTGAAACGTAAGGGGCTACTGTGATAGGAGTCAGATTTAAAGGGGGTAACATGAGGGCGAGAGTTTGACAACACAACGCTGATTTACGTTACATTAACATTTCTCTTGGGAAACAGAGAACAGGTGCTGCCCTTATATCCACCCCCAAATGACGATCGTGCCACATCCCATGTGCGTTGGGCGGTCGCTAAATACCAGATCTCTTTAAACACTAAAACATCGAAATCCCGTGGGAGCGTGTCGGGTTTCTCTCCGACTTCCATGAATGCCAGCAGAGCCATATTTTGACAAGTCTGTGTTGCGATTTTTTACAAGTCGAGACTTAATGTATATTTTTGGCCCCATCCCGATTCCATCTTTTTCGGAGATGAATAGTCAGATGGTACGAGGTTAATAGACATCAAAGGCGAAAATAAGATGAATATTCTGGGGGGTTTGTCAACGAATCAACAACTTGCAAGGCGGTCGTCAGGCTATGGTTTCGCTCGGTCTCAGGAGGCACTTTACCAAAGCATTACACCTCCTTCAAAATGAGCATTTGTTTATTGCCAATCGCCTGAGGCACCCCTACAGAAAAATACCAACGGGTTCGATCCAGGCTATTTTTTACAACTTTTAATTAAGCAAAAAAGAAAACCCAGTTTAATGACGTAAATCAAACGTATTTTCTGTAATTGGCATTCGGGCTAAAAACAAAGTAAAGTATGATTCTGTTTAGTTTCAGACCATACCATGTATGAGCGAATGGTTGCTTTGTGAAGAAATATAGGTAGCTAAATACACTTAGGCGTACTAGACTATTAATTGATCGGAGCCCTTATTTCATTCATGATCATTATTATACCAAAGCTGAGTCAATCAACATTTGTTTCCCTGCAGCTATTTTCTTATATATTTTACTCACAGAAATTATATGTTAAAATATTCCTCAATTTGATGATCAATTATGTTAAAAAACAACTTCCATTTTAATGGGTTCTAATTCGCCGTAATTTGCAATTAACTGACCAAATAACTTATCTCTCATTACTTTTCCCTCTCTTATTGTATGTTGCAAATATACTCAGAAAGGTCGATTTGAACGTAGCTAAATAAGGTCAGGTTTACAAGAAATCACATATTTTAAAATCAGTTTTATTTAATTTTTCCTTTCTTTTCTTATGTATTCTAATTGCATTCTCATTCTAACTGTTGAATATTCGGGCCGGGTGTACCGAAAATGCCACCTGGAAGGAATAAACGTGCTTGACACAGATACGCACTTCTCCGGAAGAAACAACATGATTGGTTGTCGAAAAAGAAAATAATTGTTGATTGAGTTGAAACCACCACCAAAGGTTACCCTTATCCAAAAGTTAGGTGCAGACAGGAATACTCTATTGCTAAGTAAATGCCTTAAGGGCGTGGCTACATTGACAACGAAGGTGAAATCCAAGAATGGGCGTTTGTAAATGAATGCGTGGGTGTCACACAGTGCTATATAATGGCGATCGTGTCCGAGAAACCCACCCTTTTAAATTTCTGTGCGTCGTCCTTTCTCACTCGTTCACCGCCACCGACAAAAACGATATATTATTATATTTTTATACATCAGTGTTTGTTGTAAGCACAGTAGAAATATAACATAACTTTACGGAATCCATTATTTATTTAGATTTTCTTTCTTTCTAAGTTCATCCATTTTTTCTATCTTTCTTTTTTTCTTTCATTCTTTCTGATTTGTTACGTTCTTTTTGTAAGCAAAATTTCACATTTCACATTTCTTTTCATTTCTTTAATTCTGCGTCGTTTTTTTCTGTTCTTCATTTCTATTTTCCCGTGCACTTTAGTTTCTTTGTTTTTTTTTTTATTTATCAATATTCTTAGTGTCTGATTATTTCGTTTTTTGCCACACTCATTCGTTGACGTTTCTTTTTTTTCTTTTCCTTTTCTCTTTCTTTCTTTCTTTCTTTCATTCTTTCTTTCTTTTTTTTTCTTTTACTATATTTAATAAGTACTAACCCTACTCCGTAGAAATTCAATGTTTTCTGAATTCATCTATCTGTATAATTTACTTTTAATAATATTTCGTTTAAAATAATATATTTATGTAATTTTTCAATAATATTAAGTAAAACAGGATTTTACGTTGTTTGTAGCAGTTTGCGTTTAAAAAAGGGATGAAGGATTAACGCGCCCTGAATAAATAGGGCGTTTTGTTGAACTTTCTTTGCTAATAAATTTTGTTGTCGTCGTTATGATGGGTAACGTTCGTCGTTCTAGCGGCTTCCGCGAGAAAGTTAACAGTAAAACACACAAAAAGAAACGCAAAACCCCGTACAAATTCCACGCTCGCTGAATAAATCTAGCTGCATAATTTACTCTTAATGATATTTCGTTTGAAATATTACATTAATCTAAGTTTTAATAATATTAAGCAAATCATGTCATTTTCTTCTCCCTTAAAAATGATTGTCATTGTCAGTAAAATATTCTTTAAATAAATAAAACGAATATGCCTTTTTTATTTATTGAAAATTGTAACAATTTATATCCTTGTAAAACAATAAATATTCTCTTTCTGCTCACCGTAAAAAATAATTGTCAGCTAAATATTTACTTTTAGATAAATAAAACGAAAATTTCAACCGTTTTATTTAGTTTATTTATTGTTACAATTTAAATCGTTTCAAAATCAAGACTCTCTTTCTTCTTGCTGTAAAAATAATTATAAGCTAAATATTTTCTTTTGAATATATCAATCTTCGGCGATCGGGCGATCGGGTGATCGGGCGATCCCATCTTTTAAAATAGGGGCGGTGGATAATAACGTACGTACGAACACGAAATTGTCATAGTCTATTATTATATGGATACAAACAACTTATGACGAAAATGAAAGCACCAAAGCTAATATTACAAATTGAATAAACAAAGAAGGGAACTGCCCCACCCTCAACAACAAATCTAACACATTCCGGCATTATAAAAACATAGAATGCAACATTTAAAAAATAACATTAAAATAAAACAATAAACGTAACATATGAAATGGCTTTGTGTCTGAATGTCGAAAAAAAATGAAACTCACTGCGTAGAAGAACGAACAGATGATGTAAACATCAGGAGAAAATCTCCCGAATGTTCTTAAGCAGAAAATTCCGTGTCCATAAAAATAAGGTATATTTAAGAGTTTTGTGAATAATAAAGCAAAAAAAAAAAAAAAGAACCCAAATCCTACACTCTGTATTAAAGACCATTATATATATATATATATATATATATATATATATATATATATATATATATATATATATATATATATCCGTCCTGAAGTGATGGAAACACTTTGGATAACTTCATTGGTCTGCCAAGTATTTAAAAGTACTGGAGATCGATCCTCTGCATCTCAGTACAGACCGATCATTCTCCTGTGCGTCATGAGTGAGTTGCTTGAATCTGTAATAAATCAAGAAGTTGCAAAACAATCTACTTAATGACAAGCAATATGGATTTCGTCCTGCAAGATCAACAGCTGACGTGCTGACTGTGATATATCGGCGGATCAGTAAATCTATCGACGGGGCTTCGTTTCTATGGCGATAGATCTTGATATATAATTTGTCAGCTTCAATGCTATTTAGGTCCAACTATTAAAATTTGGCGTTATTTTAGATATTAAATGGCGTCGTCTATTTCATCTTTAATCATATAAAAAATTGGCATCTGTATATACTTCTATCTTTAAAATGTTAGGTATGTGGATAGGTTTATGTATTAGTATGTATAAGATTCCCTCCTAAACTAATTAACCGATCATTATTACTTTTGGAACACAGCTACTAGGCGTAAAGATGGAGAAATTTAGCTATATTTAATTCAGTTTTATGTAAAGGTGGCAAAGGGAGAGTGGAAGCCCTTTGTGAAAATTCCGATATCTCTGATTTTTGTGAAACTTTAACAATCGGTATTAGACATCAATTAACAAATATTCTCAAGATTTCTATCTTATTGGAGTATCTTAAGAGTTTTAGGTGCCATAGTATGGACACAACCTCCTATTTGAAAATTCAAATATCAGATGCCATAGTATGGACACAACCTCCTATTTGAAAATTTAAATATCAGATGCCATAGTATGGACACAACCTCCTATTTGAAAATTCAAATATCAGATGCCATAGTATGGACACAACCTCCTATTTGAAAATTAAAATATCAGATGCCATAGTATGGACACAACCTCCTATTTGAAAATTTAAATATCAGATGCCATAGTATGGACACAACCTCCTATTTGAAAATTTAAATATCAGATGCCATAGTATGGACACAACCTCCTATTTGAAAATTAAAATATCAGATGTCATAGTATGGACACAACCTCCTATTTGAAAATTAAAATATCAGATGCCATAGTATGGACACAACCTCCTATTTGAAAATTTAAATATCAGATGCCATAGTATGGACACAACCTCCTATTTGAAAATTTAAATATCAGATGCCATAGTATGGACACAACCTCCTATTTGAAAATTCAAATATCAGATGCCATAGTATGGACACAACCTCCTATTTGAAAATTTAAATATCAGATGCCATAGTATGGACACAACCTCCTATTTGAAAATTCAAATATCAGATGCCATAGTATGGACACAACCTCCTATTTGAAAATTCAAATATCAGATGCCATAGTATGGACACAACCTCCTATTTGAAAATTTAAATATCAGATGCCATAGTATGGACACAACCTCCTATTTGAAAATTTAAATATCAGATGCCATAGTATGGACACAACCTCCTATTCGAAAATTTAAATATCAGATGCCATAGTATGGACACAACCTCCTATTTGAAAATTCAAATATCAGATGCCATAGTATGGACACAACCTCCTATTTGAAAATTTAAATATCAGATGCCATAGTATGGACACAACCTCCTATTTGAAAATTTAAATATCAGATGCCATAGTATGGACACAACCTCCTATTTGAAAATTTAAATATCAGATGCCATAGTATGGACACAACCTCCTATTTGAAAATTAAAATATCAGATGCCATAGTATGGACACAACCTCCTATTTGAAAATTAAAATATCAGATGCCATAGTATGGACACAACCTCCTATTTGAAAATTTAAATATCAGATGCCATAGTATGGACACAACCTCCTATTTGAAAATTCAAATATCAGATGCCATAGTATGGACACAACCTCCTATTTGAAAATTTAAATATCAGATGCCATAGTATGGACACAACCTCCTATTTGAAAATTTAAATATCAGATGCCATAGTATGGACACAACCTCCTATTTGAAAATTTAAATATCAGATGCCATAGTATGGACACAACCTCCTATTTGAAAATTTAAATATCAGATGCCATAGTATGGACACAACCTCCTATTTGAAAATTAAAATATCAGATGCCATAGTATGGACACAACCTCCTATTTGAAAATTAAAATATCAGATGCCATAGTATGGACACAACCTCCTATTTGAAAATTAAAATATCAGATGTCATAGTATGGACACAACCTCCTATTTGAAAATTAAAATATCAGATGCCATAGTATGGACACAACCTCCTATTTGAAAATTTAAATATCAGATGCCATAGTATGGACACAACCTCCTATTTGAAAATTAAAATATCAGATGCCATAGTATGGACACAACCTCATATTTGAAAATTTAAATATCAGATGCCATAGTATGGACACAACCTCCTATTTGAAAATTAAAATATCAGATGCCATAGTATGGACACAACCTCCTATTTGAAAATTAAAATATCAGATGTCATAGTATGGACACAACCTCCTATTTGAAAATTTAAATATCAGATGCCATAGTATGGACACAACCTCCTATTTGAAAATTTAAATATCAGATGCCATAGTATGGACACAACCTCCTATTTGAAAATTCAAATATCAGATGTCATAGTATGGACACAACCTCCTATTTGAAAATTTAAATATCAGATGCCATAGTATGGACACAACCTCCTATTTGAAAATTTAAATATCAGATGCCATAGTATGGACACAACCTCCTATTTGAAAATTTAAATATCAGATGCCATAGTATGGACACAACCTCCTATTTGAAAATTTAAATATCAGATGCCATAGTATGGACACAACCTCCTATTTGAAAATGTAAATATCAGATGCCATAGTATGGACACAACCTCCTATTTGAAAATTTAAATATCAGATGCCATAGTATGGACACAACCTCCTATTTGAAAATTTAAATATCAGATGCCATAGTATGGACACAACCTCCTATTTGAAAATTTAAATATCAGATGCCATAGTATGGACACAACCTCCTATTTGAAAATTTAAATATCAGATGCCATAGTATGGACACAACCTCCTATTTGAAAATTTAAATATCAGATGCCATAGTATGGAAACAACCTCCTATTTGAAAATTAAAATATCAGATGTCATAGTATGGACACAACCTCCTATTTGAAAATTTAAATATCAGATGCCATAGTATGGACACAACCTCCTATTTGAAAATTTAAATATCAGATGCCATAGTATGGACACAACCTCCTATTTGAAAATTCAAATATCAGATGTCATAGTATGGACACAACCTCCTATTTGAAAATTTAAATATCAGATGCCATAGTATGGACACAACCTCCTATTTGAAAATTTAAATATCAGATGCCATAGTATGGACACAACCTCCTATTTGAAAATTTAAATATCAGATGCCATAGTATGGACACAACCTCCTATTTGAAAATTTAAATATCAGATGCCATAGTATGGACACAACCTCCTATTTGAAAATGTAAATATCAGATGCCATAGTATGGACACAACCTCCTATTTGAAAATTTAAATATCAGATGCCATAGTATGGACACAACCTCCTATTTGAAAATGTAAATATCAGATGCCATAGTATGGACACAACCTCCTATTTGAAAATTTAAATATCAGATGCCATAGTATGGACACAACCTCCTATTTGAAAATTTAAATATCAGATGCCATAGTATGGACACAACCTCCTATTTGAAAATTTAAATATCAGATGCCATAGTATGGACACAACCTCCTATTTGAAAATTTAAATATCAGATGCCATAGTATGGACACAACCTCTTATTTGAAAATTTAAATATCAGATGTCATAGTATGGACACAACCTCCTATTTGAAAATTTAAATATCAGATGCCATAGTATGGACACAACCTCCTATTTGAAAATTTAAATATCAGATGCCATAGTATGGACACAACCTCCTATTTGAAAATTTAAATATCAGATGCCATAGTATGGAAACAACCTCCTATTTGAAAATTTAAATATCAGATGCCATAGTATGGACACAACCTCCTATTTGAAAATTTAAATATCAGATGCCATAGTATGGACACAACCTCCTATTTGAAAATTCAAATATCAGATGCCATAGTATGGACACAACCTCCTATTTGAAAATTTAAATATCAGATGCCATAGTATGGACACAACCTCCTATTTGAAAATTTAAATATCAGATGCCATAGTATGGACACAACCTCCTATTTGAAAATTTAAATATCAGATGCCATAGTATGGACACAACCTCCTATTTGAAAATTTAAATATCAGATGTCATAGTATGGACACAACCTCCTATTTGAAAATTTAAATATCAGATGCCATAGTATGGACACAACCTCCTATTTGAAAATTTAAATATCAGATGTCATAGTATGGACACAACCTCCTATTTGAAAATTTAAATATCAGATGCCATAGTATGGACACAACCTCCTATTTGAAAATTTAAATATCAGATGCCATAGTATGGACACAACCTCCTATTTGAAAATTTAAATATCAGATGCCATAGTATGGACACAACCTCCTATTTGAAAATTTAAATATCAGATGTCATAGTATGGACACAACCTCCTATTTGAAAATTTAAATATCAGATGCCATAGTATGGACACAACCTCCTATTTGAAAATTTAAATATCAGATGTCATAGTATGGACACAACCTCCTATTTGAAAATTCAAATATCAGATGCCATAGTATGGACACAACCTCCTATTTGAAAATTTAAATTCACAATTATTAGACACCAATTAAGCAAAATTCCCTGAATATCAATTTCTCATTTAGACTACATAAGCTTAAATTTGAGATATTTTCTAGAATCAAAATTATGTAATATATTGTCATCAAAATTGGAATAAGGATTCTAGACATAACGTTTAGTATCATTATATCTTGATTTTAATATTTGGTAAAAAGATGTTCTGATCAGCGAATTAACTGGTATTTCTCTAGTTGTCTATATATTCAAGTTCGAAATCCGGTGTAAGTAGCAACCCTCGTTATTCATATATGAAAGAGAGCAATATTTTAATATGAATCACAAACCAGCTCCTGGGGATAACTACCGCTACCCCATAATATAAAACTGAAGACATCTGGTGGCGAAGTTATCAATTTTATATGAAAATCCATTTACTTCGTAGGTGACGAATAAAGAAACACTTTTATTTTTATAGAGTGCTGTATTTTTTGATATCTTCGTCACCAACAAACTGGATATCTGACACAAAAGCAAGGAAATTAATCGTAAAAAGTGTTTCCTAAACTATGAGGAATCCCTATATGTGAAGGTTATAGAATGCAAAAGAATGAAAGACTTACATCCAATATGTTGCTAAAGCTGCTGGAAAAGGGGTTGGCTCATTTTGCTGCTCCAGCAATATCTAACCACCGATGCACTAACCACTTTACTTATATAAATGTCAAAGACGCCCTAAAATGCTGTCACATCTGGGGAGGCAACACCGATCACAATCATGTTTGCCTTGACAGAGTACAAAATCGACTTCACAATCTAGTAGGTCAAGATCTCTTCTGTTTTCTATAGCCACTTTCTCACAAGAGAGACGTTGCTAGTCTTTCTCTACTCAAACGTTATTTCCACGGAAGATGTTCGACTGAGCTTCAATCTCTAGTTTCTCATTGTAAGACATTCACAGCAAGAACTTGTCTTATCAGCACAA
>OY744539.1:5088777-5103777 GCA_963556195.1 Sepiola atlantica | reverse complement strand
TTCTGGCTGTAAATGTCTTCATGACGTTTTTTTATTTGATTTGAATAATTCGCTTTTGGATTTTAGGAACTCCTCGAGGTGGCGTTGTAACCGGCTAGAGGCATTCGTCACGGTCTCCAGGCTTAGACCCCTAAAATCTGAGCTGATCCTGACCTTTTTAGCACGTCCTTCGTGTTGCAGCTGGATATGTTCATGTTTTGTTCGACTGCGCTGCCAAGCGTAAATGGCGTAATTATTAGTTATTGTATGGTGTTGTTTTGTACCAACAGATTTACTCACCAAGTGAAATCAAACAACGTGGTTTCGACCTTCTTTGCTCTTACTGGGTACGACTCAGTCGGTTAATAGATTGCTTACGCCCTGGCATGTCTTGAGTCATCCATCAATTGACAATAAAACATTCACCAAGTTTGTACGCCATGATACTCGCTCACACATTGCGACCAGAAGCTCCAATCCCTAGGAGCCAGTGTTCTTCTCTAGAAGAGTTTTGACTGCAGCATGAAGCCCCCAGCCCGTCGCTTGACTTCATAGAAAAATATATATATACCAACTGGCATATATCGTCGAACCTGGATACAAGTGTTACATAACGTGCGCCATGATGCTCGCTCACACATTGGGACCAAAAGCTCCAATCCCAAGAATCCAATGTACTTCTCTAGAAATGTTTTGATATCAATATACATCACCATATGCCGAGCCTAGATACAAATGCTGCATAACGAGGGCCGTGTTTGAATTGGAAAAGATTGAGTGACGCTTAAGGGTCAGAGGTGCCCCAAGACGGATGTCACGAAACAACCTGACTTGTGGGCGGAGATTTTCTGTCTTTTGGCTGGCGAAACTTCAAGCAAGAAAAGACATGTCCAGGGTTCCGTCGTCAACTGAGGGCGGGCGCACACAATGTAAGTAGGTGTAGCAGGACAAGCTATCCGTCTGTCTGTCTGTGTGTCTGTCTGTCCGTCTATCTGTCTGTCTGTCGGTCTGTCGGTCTGTCTGTCTGTCTGTCTCATGCGTATGAAAGTAACCTGTCTCTCTGATGTTTTAGTGACTGTACTTCTCTTAGTAATAAACGTTTAGTAAAAATGTAAACATCGGCGTCCGAGTGCTTGTATCCACAGATAAGCAACGACCTGAGTTCACGACGACGACACGGGTGTATAACGCTAGTAATCGAAAATGTAACACAAGGGCAGTGAAAACGAGCAAAAGACTAGGCAAATTCTTGAAGAGCGTGTTCTCTATTCTGCACCGAACGACATCACGAAACTGCTAGAACTGAACACGTTCCCACTTGACTGGCCACCTGATTTCCTGTAGCGGGTTTGATCTCTGCCATGAACCTCTCATGTTCTAATTTAGTTGTATTCTGTCTCCGCCATGAGTAAAAAAAGAAACACTACAAAATAAGGGTGCAGTCAAATGAAATATATCCACATAATCACTTACAATAGCTATTGTGTTTCTTGTTTCGGCATTGAATTCACGAGAAGAGTAGGATATAGGGTAAAATATATTAACACCTTACAAGCGAAACAACAAAAACAATACTTAACACTTACTCAGTTAAATATCCACAAAACAACGCCTACATAAACGCGTGAATATATATATATATATATATATATATATATATATATATATATATGTGTGTGTGTGTGTGTGTGTGTGTGTGTGTGTGTGTTAATTAAATCAGTAGAATATGGGGCAGGTATACTCTTTTGTTCAATGTTGTTATCTTTTGTTTTGCTTGGAATGGGGCATTCTACCGGATGCCAGAAATTGACCCGCTATTTCACAGACTCCAACCGAGAGGTCCTAAGATTCTAACCGTTTCTTTAAGCGCAATTGTTTATATCTCTCTTGCACTTTGTTCGCCGGGTATATTCACAGCTAGTTTTGAAATTCTTTCCAGATAGCTCATATAATTACTGGAGTGATAAAGATCTTCCTGAGGTTCCAGTCTCTTTTCATACATTATCGTCTCCCCCTCAGCTCTGTTTAAGTCAGCATAATTTGAAAATCTGATTTCAACTTGGGTTTCTACTTACTCTCCCTTGTTCCATATCATTATGTCAGGTTTAACAGCTCCGTTTTCTAGGTATGTAGTTGTAGGAATTGTATAGTCATAATGCCTGTGTGTGTGCGCACACACACGTTTGAATATGTACTAATATACATGCTTGACTCTGTCATGTCTCGTCTTGTCCTTTGGGAATTGATCACACCAAGGGACTTGATCACACCTGTCTGTCGGTCAACCTATGATCACACCGGTCTGTCGGTTCATCCTTATGTCGGTCTCGTCTTGCCCTTTGGGGCTTGATCACACCGGTCTGTCGGGTGTTCTGCCCTGTGCAGTTCTAGGAGGTGCCGTGGTGCGGCTGTTCTGTCCTGTGCAGTTCTAGGAGGTCCACCCTCCCAGGTTTCGCCTCCCCTCTTTGGGGAGGAGTAAGTTTATTGCTTACTGCCTGAGGCGCCCCTACCGGGGAATGCCGACGAGGCTGCCCAGGCAATTTTTAAATGGCCAGAGTGCTCACTTTCTCGGGCGCTGGCTTTTCAAACCCCACTTTCCCGACCCGACCTTGGCTCACATCTTGCTTGTGGGAGTAAGATAATTGGCCTTGAGCCTAACTCCTGGAGAGGAGTAAATAAATATACATGCTTGACTATAGAGTCATAAATATACATAATACATATATATATATATATATATATATATATATATATATATAATGTAAGATATGCGTATATAGTTATATACTTTTATGTACAGAATAATTTCCTAAACTAATTAAGTGATCATTATGAATTTTGGAATATATATTATAGGCAACACGTTGATTAACATAGGTAGATTATTTTTTTGTAAACTTTAACATTTAGACTTACTGATTGTTTTGTTTTGTCAGATCTTGCAAAGCTGATAAAATACTTCTGAGGCATACCTATCCTGTATTGCAACTTGTAGTCCATATTGCCTTCTTGTATACGGAGCTTCCTAAGTATGTGAAGTTGTCAAATATAGCCATTTCTTTTTGGTCAATAAAGATGTTTGTAGGTGGCTGGTGTACATTTAAGGGGTGCATGTATATAACGTTAGGTAGGTATATATATATATATATATATATATATATATATATATATATATATATATATATATATATATATATATATATATATATGATATTTATAAATAAATATTAATTATTTATTACCTACAGACATCGATGTTACGCAATCTTTAGTGCAGGAAGGTAATTCTCGACGGTCGACGGACGCGAACTCCGACTACAAATCGCCACTGATTCGCAAGTCAGGAGAGTTACCGGTTGGCCATCAGAAATCAGCTCAAAATTTAGGAGGAATTTAACTTTGTAAATACCAAGTATTCACAGCAAGTGACGAAGAGTGATCTAACAACAACAAATCGTGTTGAATCTCGCAATGAAGCTAGTCGTACTGCTTGTTATTAAATTCACTGAGAGTGCCCAGCCTTAGTAAAGGGGGCTATACAATAATATTTATAAATAAATATTAATTATTTATTACCTACAGACATCGATGTTTCATGAGTACGCAATCTTCAGTGCAGCAAGCTTATACATATATATATATTTCGTTGTATGCAGTGAACTCCTAAACTAATACACCAATCATAATGACTTTAAAAATATCTATTCTCGGCCACACGGTGAGTAACATGTGGATTACTGAGGCTGATTGCAACGCAGGAAAACCGGAATGGTGAAAGAAAGTCTGAACAAAAACAAACAATCGAAGACAGTATTTGGGTTACGAATGTTCACAAAAGATTTTATTTGAATAATTTTTAATTACTTTATTGAACTTACCTCTTCCCTTTTCTCTCTCCATGCATGAGAGCTGTATTCAAGGCATGATGTTGCTATTCAATTACTGGCTTTTACGGACCTCTGGCTTTGGATTGTATTGAATTCAATCATTTCACTACCCAATACCACATTCAAATTGGACTTTAAATATCTACATTGTCACAATAACTTTTTGCCCATTTTTAAAACTTTCCTTGAACTATTTCTGCTTTATGCATATTTAAAAAATACTTTTCTGTTACAAATTTTCAATTTAATGCTTACCAATAATTTCTAATCCTATTGTTTTTTCTTTCGATAAATTCTTTGAAAATCCATGGATTAAGGTCAGTTTATTATATTCCTTGCTTGAACACTTGATGATTTAATGAATTTGTAAATGATATAATTTTATTTTATTCATCATTCACACACACACACACACACACACACACACACACACACACACACACACACACATATATATATATATATATATATATATATATTATAATTATAATATAAAATGAAGTAATAAAATAAGGTGTCAATCAAATTTTATTAGAATTCAAAGTTCAAGCAAAGTATTCTTAAGTCCTTAGCTCATGAGTTTTCAAAGATAATTCTTCTTTGAAAACTCATGAGCTAAGGACTTAAGAATACTTTGCTTGAGCTTTGAATTCTAATAAAATTTGATTGACACCTTATTTTATTACTTCATTTTATATTATAATATTAATGCTCTATCCAGTATATTGAGGTTCAGTTTTTATCCGGATGTTTCACTAATTATAAGATATTAGTTGACGCTTATATCTTTTGTTGGATTACTTTATATATATATATATATATATATATATATATATATATATATATATATATATATATATATATATATATATATATATATATATAAAAGTTTAAGTTAAAAAACTAAAACATTGCAAAATATTCCCAGGCGATCAAATAATAATTTTTTTTTACCAAATTAGATCTTGTGAATCTTCCATGACATATTAAATACTGCAGATAAGAACAAGCTCAATGGTTAACAGGTAATGTTAACCAGAGCTTTCATATTATAATTCATTTCAAGCTTTACTCTGATGTAATAGTGATAATACAATTATTTTAGAAACGCGCGTTAAGTGTTGATTTCCAAAGCTTGATTATAATATTTCACATTTTAATTCATTATGTTTTAAATTTTATAATCTACCGAATTATAATACTATATATAAATACAGAGAGAAAGAGAGAGAGAGAGAGAGAAGGAAAGAAAGAGAGTGAGAGAGAAAGGGAGAGAGAGAGAGAGAGAGTGTGTGTGTGTATGTCTGTGTGTGTGTGTCAGAAATTTTATTCTGTAATGTTTGTAAAGCTTTTTACAAATTAAATTTTCCGACATGTCTCCAATTACCTTTAAACAAAAGCCGCCCCATTGTCCCCGCGTCTCGGATGTAGCGAAAATACATTATTTTATTTATGTGCCTATTATTTAATTAATTTATTTTTTCAGGTATTCTCCAGTTTTTTTTCTTAAGGACAAAAAAGTGCGAGAAACGAGCGAGGAAGAGAAAAAAAAAAGAGACTAAATAATGACATAATATGAAAAGAGAAAATTAGATAAAGGTGACTGTACAGACTGAGAGAGAGAGAGAGAGAGAGAGAGAGAGAGAGAGAGAGAGGGAGAGAGGGAGGGGGAGAGAGTGGGGGGAGACATGACAATTTAAGGACTTTTAAATCAATATTGTTAGTGTCTACATTTCCTTCCACCTACCTGGCCCCACAAACCCTTACTTTCCCAACCGACTCCAGAATTTCTGCTCGTCATCGAATCCAAAACCCCCGCCAACCCGCCTGTTTACACAGAGAAGTGCTAGCGGCCCACATTTTCAAAGGCGTAACGAAAACGCTGTATCGAGAAGGCTGCGTCGCTCTTATCTGACTCCATTAAAATCGAAATCCGCAAAATAATTTCTGAAGGTTTTATTTAGCTTCTAAAGTGTTCAATTTGGCGTGCATAGAGTTTATTGAATTTCTGTTGAGGTCATTAAGCTAATTAATCGTCCGATCCCCACGCCCATCTCCCATAAAATGACTGGGTCGTCAGATCTACTAGGATGCGTCAACTCCTCTCAAAGTAACATTCAATTATGTCCCTTTCCGAACAAATAACTTGTATTACGTCATTTTCCATTGATAACCTTTGAACAATTATCTTACTCAACATTTATTTACTTATTATTGTATTAAACAAGAAGAATACCCGTCCCAAGACAGGTAAAATTAATCCCCCCGAACAGAACAGTTTTTATAAATTTAGATGTTCCCTTACGAATATATAATGATACTAAACCTTATGTTTATAATCCTTATTCTAATTTTGATCAAAATCCGTTACATGCTTTTGATTTCAGGAAATGCCTAAAAGGCTTTTTAACATAGCAATTTGCCACTATAGACGAGAATGAAAATAAACGGGGAGCTGTGCAACGAGATGCTTGTCCACATTAGTTTTACATTTCTGCATGTCAGTACAGTCGGGAAAACAAGGAGCAGTGAGGGAGTTCCAAAGACCGGCAGCTCGAGGAAAAAAGCTATTGGAGTAGAAAGATTTTCGACATCTGGGGACCTCCACAATGAATGGATGGGATTTTGCTGATTGTCGGGCTGGTCAAGTGTATTTATGTCGAGGGGGCACCAGAGTTGCAAGTTTATCGAAACACATTCCATTGAAGTACTTGTAAAACAAGCACAGTGATGCAACATTGCTGCGATGCGACAGGGGCTGGAGCTTGGTAGACAGTGCGGGACCTATTAGGTTGGAGACTCTTTTTTAGACCTTGTCTAAGAGGTAGAGACTAGTGGACGATGCACCAGCCCACATGGGCGAATGATGGCTTTGTAGATATACAGGATACTGTCAGGTGTAAGGAGTTTTTTTAGCACGGTAGAAGGAGCCGACTTTCTTTGCAGCAGCCTTGGCAATGTCTACTATTTCAGCTTAAGGAGTCTTAATAAGGTATTGAAATTCAGGGAATCTTGCTTACTGTGGCAGAAATCACTGATTTATGTATGCGCCTTTTATTACCGAAGCTACGGGCATCAATGTAGGGGAAACTGACTTTACTTTATATATAAGATAAATGTCTTTGTTTGTTCAAGATTTGCTGTTATTAGTAATTACTATGAATAAAATTTAATGTGAATCTGATATATTTGAAGTTTTAAATGAGATTTATTAACTGATATTGAAATTTCACACAAATTGGAGGTATCTGAATTTTGACAAAGGCTTCCAACCGCTTTTCACCCCCTTTTGTATAAAACTAAATTACAATAAATATAGAACACAATTTGGCCCCTGAAACCTAGCAGCTGTGTTCCAACATTGATAATGATCGGTTACAAAGTTTAGGAGTGAATCCTGTACATACAAATATATGAACATACATAACTTTATAAAGATAAAGATATGAGTTAATCAACGTTTGTTTCCCTAAGGCTTTTCCCCAATAAACTTTTTTACTCAATGCTACAATATTACAATATACCTTAGTTTCTAATTTTTCTAATTAGCCGTAATTTAGTATCATCTGAATAAGTCACCTACACCTCTCCCTCTCCCTCTCTTTGTCTCTCTCTTAACTGTATATCTATTCTCTCACTCTAGGTTGATTCAACCATTCTCTAATATTTATTAATTTTTCTGTGAGTACTTATAGAAAAGGGTGACACTCTTTTTTTCAGCGTGGCAATCTTATTTATAATAATAATAATAATAATAACTAGCGGGACCCGTGTAAATTACACGGAATTTATAAATTTTAAAATTTTTATTTTTACTTACACCGTGTTGTGTACGTTTTTTTTTTAATCATTTCTTGAAAATAAAACTGGAAAAAGTGACGAAGTTATCGTCTGCCACACTGACCCTAACTCTAACGACGGGGTCAAAGTTAGCGCGGGTCCTAATGTAACAAAGCACCCTCTATTTGTTAGTTACACTTCCTTTATTATGAGACCCCTTCTAGATAAGAGTGAAATATTTTTTTTAAATGGTAACTCGTGTACAATCTACTAAAAAAATTGATATGCCATCCGTTCAAAAAAATAAAAATAAAAAAAATAATACTGGCCCTCTCTACAACCAAAAGAAAACGTAAATAGACAATGCCCTTAAAAACGCCAAAATAAAAACAAAAAATAGTTTTAAGTTTAAAGCAACACAAAAAAGTAATTTTTAACCAGGTGAGTAGCATACAAAGATTCGGAAGGTCGTTGCTTTCGATGTAAGCATGACACACAAAATCACACACGCTATTGTATTAATATGTGTCTTCCTGGTCGTCCCCTCCCTACCTCTCTTCCCCTTCCTCTTAAAATGTAGAAAAAAAAATCTTAGAGGTTGGTTGGGATCGAACTATAAACCAGTAGGGCCGAAGTCAAAATATACTACGTCGCTAACCGTTACGCCAGAGGGAAAAAGTTCAAAAATCTTTGAAAATAAAGCAACTTGACTGTTTTTTAAATCTAGGTGCGGCACGCATGCGCAGAGCTTTTGCCGGAAGCGTGACACACGAACACACACGCTATCGTATTAATATATAGATAATAATAATGATAATAATAATAATAATAATAATAATAATAATAATAATAATAATAATAATAATAATTACTGCTATAGATGAAAAGGGGAAAACTGGAGACAATAGAGGCCATGGAACTGCCCAACCAAGAGGATATGAGGGCGTTAGGCGAACAGGAGAGCTATAAATATTTGGGAGTTCTGAAAGCAAACATTATCAAATCTACAGAAATGAAAGAGAAGATTTGAAAAGAATATTTGCGAAGAAAAAGAAACTCTTAGAAACAAAATTATATATCAGAAATCTAGTAAAAAGAAAAACACCTGGGCAGTATCACTAATAAGATATTCTGGACCATTTATAGCGTGGACAAAAGAAGAACTCAGGCACTTTGATCAGAGGACTAGAAATTAATGACCATGCACAACGCACAACACCCAAAAGACGATACGGACCGACTCTACGCGAAAAGAAACGAAGGAGGAAGAGGACTGGTAAGTAAAGAAGATTTTGTAAAAGACACAAAAAAGGAGCTGGAGAAATATATAACTCAGAACACAGAAAGGCTAATCACCGCAGTATGATACACTGTCCCAATGAACAACTCGGGAAGAAAAGTGATAAGAAAAACAACTACATGGACGCTTCATAAGGCTAACAAGAGAAAAAACGAACGAAAATAGCTGGGCATGGCGAAGAAAAAGACACTTGAACAGAAAAACGAAATCTTTACTGATAGCTGCACAGAACAATGCGATTAGGACAAACTACATTAAAGCTAAAATAGATAAAACCAAGGGAAACAGTAAATGCAGACTGTGTGGACAAAGAAAAGAACAGTAAATCACGTAATAAGTGAATGAAGCAATCTATCCATAAAAGACTGTGTGGGGAAAGTATTACACTGGGAACTGTGCAAACGATTGCATTTCGAACACACGGACAAACAGTACAAACATAAACCAGAGACAGTACTGGAAAATGAAAATCACAAAATCCATTGAGGTGCAAACAGATAAACTCATACAAGCAAGGAGACCGGATGTCGTAATAGTCAACAAGAACGAAAAGTCCTGCCAAATCGTAGACTTTGCCGATTCAGCAGACCGCGCAGTAAAGATCAAGGAGACGGGAAAACGAAGCAAATACACGGAACTTGCCAAAGAACTGTAAGGCATATAAAGCTGTAAGAAAGTCAATATAATACCAATAATCGTAGGAGCACTAGGAACAGTAAAAAAAAAAAACTCGGAGGAAAGACTTGTAGAAATTGGAATCAAAGGGATCACTGAGACCCTACAAAGGACGACAATGATCAAAACAGTAGCAATCTTAAGAAAAATCCTCGAATGCCGAAAACCAACACGAATAAGCTACGAATGGTAACCAGTCACATGGAAGTTAAAATACGAAGAAAACAAAACCACAGGTAAAACACCAGCACACGAACCAAGGAACACTAACTGCAAGAAACCTTATAAGCTGTCCCCGAAAAAATGGCACCGGCCTCGGCGGATAGCGCACAACATATTCGTATATTGTCAAGGAAGATGGGAAGACCGAGGAAGAAAGATCGCTAACCAGACCTCCACTGGAAGAGTGTGGAGAATGCTGGGACCTTGAGGAGGCTTATTGCCACCAAAATATCAGGGGAGATTAATGGTCGTTGCAAGCGAGAAATCAATGGTAGGCGGCTGTTGCGATACCTCAAGGTCATTTGCGGTGGGTATCGAAATGAGGTAGAGAGTACTACAAATCTGGGGAGGCTTATTGTCAATCAGACGCCAGGGAACACCATCGGTTGTTGTCTGTCAGCAATCACTGACGATGACTTGTGTGATAATTCTTAGTGAGTATGGATAATAATAATAATAATAATAATAATAATAATAATAATAATAATAATAATTGTTGTGAAGTTGTCCAACAGTAAATAATAAATAAAGGAAGTCAAGTCGAGGGTTGGTTTAACAAGTGTATTAACAAAGTAAGAAAGTTACTAGCACTTGGCTAGACAGTTACAAGACTGTACTTTGTCTTCTCTGTGTCTCTGGTGACTCGCACTATTTATAGTGACAACCGGTGTTGTTTCTCCTGTGTAAGAACGGCCGGTGTAACAATAATAATAATAATAATAATAATAATAATAATAATAATAATAATAATAATAATAATAATAATAATAATAATAACAACAACAACAACAGAAGCAAACCTAAACAAAGAGGCTCCGTAAAACGAATGAAAAATCTATGGGACATGTCTACGTATTACCGAACAACTGAACAAAGAATTTCAGATCAACCAAGACAGATACTTAAGAGAGGATTGTTCTCAGAGCTAGAACTAATGGAAATCAAACAAAATATAGATCGTCTAACAGATCAACCCCCCTAGTGAAAACCAACAGGTAGACGACTGGCAAAACATTAACACTAAAACCGAGGAGACTTAAGACTACGAAATCACAGAACTCACTGAGGATGAAACAAGAGAAGTTGAAAACATCAAACGAGTTATGAACGAGGGCAAAACAAAACTCCCATCTTTAAGGAACGAAGATTGGAAGAAATTAAAATTAGAAACAGAAAAGGTAAACAGACTCCTCCCATACATCTCAACAGATACTATCACAGACCTAAACAATTCAATATATGCAGAGGAAAACAGTACGCATGAAACTAAAAATAGAAAAAAGCTAAAACAATAAATAGTATAGAAGAGAACAAGAAAAGATGGAAGAGGTGAAATCTGACTAACAAGGAAATACTAAATAAGAAACACGAAGAACTAAAGCAAAAAATAGCAGCAAAAGAAGGAAGAATGAGACGATACAGATACAAATCGGGAGAGCACAAACAAAAAAGGACATTTGAAAACAATTAAAGATAGTTTTATCAAACTGTAAACGGGGGAAAAACAAGTAAAGAACAATTGGACCCGACAGAAAAAAACACTGCTGGAGCCAGATATGGGGACATTCTAAAGACCACAACAAAAATGCCAAATGACTGAAAAAAATGATATTGAAGAAAGAACAGAAACAGAAATTAATGAAGAACATGGGCGGACTGTTTCAAACATTTTATTCTCTTAAATTTGACGAACTGATGATTTTTAAGTTTATATTTTTAATTACTGAACAATCATGCATAGCTTTACGTCATCACATGAATGTTCTTATGAAATGTATTTAGATTTGTTTCATCCTTTAGTGCTATTTTTTAAGTAACGGTTCCCAATATTGAATCGATATTTATAGTAAGTTTGCTGATAATGTTGAAACAATATAGCATATCAACGGACTCATTCGACCTAGAACATGGGATGACTCTTTCAACCTAGCACAAAGATGGACTCTTTTAGTTCAGTATATAAGCGGACCCCTTCAACCTAGCACATAGGCGGACTCTTTCAATCTAGCACATGGGCAGACTCTTTCAACTGATCAGATGGATGGACTCTTTCAATCTAGCTCATGAGCGAAATCTGTCAACTTAGCATCTAGGCGGACTATTGTAACCTAGCATATCGACAAACAATTTAAACTTCGCATAATTCTTTTAATCTAACATATTGGAGTTTGATTTTCGTTGGTTTTCTCTGGAATTGAGTGGCAATAAACGTCTTCAAGGTTCCCGTGCAATCATAACACTTCCAGTAGAGGTCTAGTTGGTACTGCTTCTCTTCAGTCTTACCATCCTCCTTTAGACTACATGATCATCTTGTGTGGTACCAAAAATGGTAGTTTCAGTTCCCTCGATTTCGTGTGATGTTCTTTCAATGGTTTTGTTGTATTTCTATTTCAACTTACCTTTGTGTGATAAGCATTCGTTTGCTACGCGGTTTTGTTTTTGCATTCTAAATTTTCAGGCGAGGTTAGTATAGTATATGTTGGTTCGTAATGATACCCTCCTCCCAGGCATTACCCCCTCCTTTGGGGGGTAGTTTAGTATTTGTTTCGTGGTCATGATACCCTCCCCCAGGTATTACCTCCTCATTTGGAGTTAGTGTAGTATCAGTTCTGTTGTCATGAGATAATCCTCCCTAGCAAAGATATGCGACCGGAGGGAGCGTATTTTTGTTAGTTAAGTATACTATATATATATATATATATATATATATATATGTATATATATATATATATATATATATATATATATATATATATATGTATATATATATAATTTGTAGACTATACGCTAGCTACATGCTGTTCTGCGGCTGTGTAACTTGTACTGACAGACGTGTTTCTCGTCTGAAGCGAACTAGAGTATACCCGTCTCGACTGAGCGTTTGATCTTAGTAGTCCACTCTTGCTAAAACCATTCTTCGGCACTTTCTTTATGGTCGTCACTCCAACACTCCTTTCTCTCGCAAAGGCCCGCATTGTTCTGCCTGCATCTTGCTGAACAGGTTTTTCACGCTTCTCAACGATTTTCGCTGTGAACACAGTAAGAATTCATGCGATGATTATTTCTGCTAGCGACTGCTTCCACATCCCTGTCGCAATTCTATCAGCTCACATGTCACGAGTTTCAAGGTATTCAAGTTAGGATTACAGAAATGTTAAATCTGTCGAAAATCATCACGATGCAAGTCACTCTCTTCCAATATTCTGATACTTTTCATTCGTCAATGATCTCCAGCTTTCAGACCCACTTACAGTACACTAAAAAATAGCTATCCGTTGCACTTTACCGCTATTGAATACTTCAAATAGTTATGAAATGAACGAATATAAAATATAAAATTCCCCCCGAACACCCTGTATATAAACATATATGCTCCACTTACCTTTTGATTCGCACTTTATGATGCTTAGTGTTTAGCAATGAGGCAGCAAGTACCATTTTTAGAATCTTTGATATAACTCAAATTCGGATTGAACCGCGGTCACCGGACAATAAGCGAACACTAACAATTATGCAAAATATTATTAGTTAAAATAGGTTTTATCAATGTTTTTAGAGAAACGTTCAATTTTTCATATAGGTGAAAGACTTTGTGTGAATATAAGTTATTTTTTTCACAGCCCATGTATTAAACAGATATCCCAAACATATCTATCACCAAAACGAGTAAAGACGAAGCTAAAACCAAGTACAATAAACACATTCATTTACAATTGAGATTTATAAAGACAAGTAACGTAGCATCATACAAAACAATAACACACATTAGTTATTTTACTTAGTCTTTTAAAATAAGAATATAGGCATCTAGAGAACCCAGATATTCTTCATTCAGCGGTGAATTCTCAATACCCTATGATACTTTTCGGGTACAACCAGAAGGAACAGCCCAGTGGTGCCCAGAGTAGGTGCCTCAACGGGATCGGTTCCCTATATATATATATATATATATACACTTGATTCCAAGAGCATATCACCCAAAGTAATATGCAACCTGAGGGTGACTTACGATTGTGAACGCCATAGCAGAAAAGTGGGCTATTTTTCGGAATGTTTGAGATGAGGATTGATAAGTAGTATTATTTGGATTATTCGGACTACTGTTCTCATCTTGCACGTTATTCTCACAACGTTTCGGCCGATGTAACATCTGACTTTCTTCAGGTGCGTCTCACCGAACTCTGGAATCTGTACGGAATTTCGAACGGAACCCTTTATCTAATCCACGGGGTCAGCTCGCTCTCATTCCGTCAGCCATGATCAGATGATAGTCTAAGTATCATCCGTACCGAGGATTGACATTTCCATCTCCAGAAGACTGTAATCTAGAATTGATTATCACTTAGCACTTATATCCGTTGCGCCATGGGTCTTTGTAGCCATGGCTGTCGAGACGAGCGCAAGCTACTCCCATGGATTAAATAAAGGGTTTCAGTAGGAAACTCCGTACAGATTCCTATGTCCAACATACATATTCTCGAGTTAGACAAGACGCACTTGGAGAAGATCGGAGGTTACATCGGCCGAAACGTTGTGAGAATAACATTCAAGATCGAAAACAGTATTCCAGATAATCGAAATAATACAGAAATATGTCTGTGTGTGTTTTGGAAAGTGTTGTATGCAAAAAAGAAATATACCGAATGAATTTAATATTTTCATTTCCTTGGTAAACGAATTTTATACCACGTGACTCCCCCTTCTTTTTCCTTTCCTGCCTATTTATGCTACAAACCGAAAAAACATGCAACATCCGAAATGTTCGATTCAAGTCGACCAATAGAAATAGAAAAAAAAAATAGAAACGTTTTAAATAATTTGCTAACAAAAAAGGTATCTATTGTTCGTCAAGCGAATACATTGAAACATTCGTATTTGTCATAACGACCACAATTTGCCGGAACCGAAAAAAAAGAGACGCGCGCCCACACGCGTGGTGGATGCGCACCTACGGATGAACAAAAAGACAGGAAGTAGAACGATAAGGGAGAAAGAGAGAGAGAGAGAGAGAGAGCGAGAGAGAAAGAGAGAGGAGAGAGAAACAGATAGACAGAAATGAAAGGTTTGAAAAAAAAAGCAGATAACGTGATGAAAGAGAGGGAGAGAGAAAAAAGAGAAAATGAGAGGGGAATTATGACAAGTAAGAGGTGCGAAGGA
>OY744539.1:5033777-5086277 GCA_963556195.1 Sepiola atlantica | reverse complement strand
ACCTATCTCATTAATCCTTATCCTCGAGTTGCTTTTGGCCTTGATTAATAGTTACTTCTTAGTGAAAAAAAGTTTAGACTACTTGTTGTATGGCTATCATCAAAAATCGATAATTCGCACAGGCAAAGAGAATAGAATACCCGAGTTAGTACCGTAGTAATATTATGTCTACTAAAGAAAAATATGCGACTAGAGGTAGAATTTTTTTAGTATACAATTACCCCTACCTAAAATAGAGATAATCCCTGGAAGGATGGTATCATACCACAGAACAGATACTACACTACAACTCACAAAAAGGAGGAGGCAATGCCTGGGAGGATGATCTCATGACCGGACAACATATACTACAATGCCCCCAAATAAAAAGGAAGAAGTAATGCCTGGGAAGATGGCATCATTACAACAGAACATATATTACATTACCTCCTTTCTTGAAAGGGGGAGCTAATGCCTGAGGGCATGGTATTATGACAACAGAACAGATACTACACTACTCCCTCAAATGAGGAGGTAATACCTCGAAAGATTGTCTAATGACAACAGAACAGATACTACATTAACCTTTAAAGGAGGAAGTCATGCTTGGGGGATGATTTCATGACAACAGAACAAATACTATACTACCTCCAATAAGTTGGTAATGCCTGGGAGGGGGTCTTATGCCAAAATAACGGGTGCTATACTACCACACCACCACCAAAAAGGAGTTAATGGCTGAGAGGATGGTATTATGATGACAGAATAGATAATACACGAACCCCTAGAATTGAGCATTAAAATATAGTACAATAGTACAATTGATACACTATAGTAGAAATACCACATCTCCATTAGTAATAGATAGGTAAGGTATCTGTAAATAGTATTAAACCGTCACTTTTTCCCGTCTCACCCTCAGATGAAGCGAAGAGAAGTCTTTGTTCGTGCTATGAACATATTCAATAGATACTTTCTGCTTTGTTTTAACACTGTTTTCTTAACAATTAGGTTGCAGACAACAACAGTCGAAAATGTATGACATGTAAACTTCTCCATTTTGCTTTTTACTGTATATATATATATATTCGTCTGGTGTTTTTGACCCCCGCCTCTACCGGAGAAGTGTCGCGTTTATATAAACATTGAGATTGTCTTTCTATAACGCCCGCTCAGAACTGTCACACAGGAACCAGCCCCTAACAAACGCCCTTTTTTTCAGCGTAGCACGAATTTGAAAAAAAAAAGAAGACTTTTGCGTGCGAAAAAAAAAAGTGACAAGAGCCGCGGTGGGATAAGTAGTAGCATAAGGGGCGGGGGGGGCGAGTACCGAGGTCTGTACACAATAAAGTATGCGGTTCAACATCGGACAATTCTAGTGCTTGTAAATATAACCTCATTCTGAATGCGTCTTTGTAAGAAAACGAACATAATCCAGTCAGTTTTTAAAATTTTATTTTTATTCACTCCGAACTAGGCATATTGTCAGTGAGATGTAAGGGGATACTTGTTAGAGATTGGTCGAGTAGACCCACTAGTATATAAAATGGTCAGTTGAGAATAACAGGAAATGACGAATCAACCGGGATCAACTTGATGTAACCGAGGTGGAAATTGCTAGATTGTAGGAATTAATAGAAACGGATATGACGTCACGAGGCTCAAAGAGAGAGTAGGAGAGTGTGGGAGAGAAAAGAGGACAGCACGTTTGGAAGAACGTAGTGCGTGGAAGTGTAAAATCATATGGGCTGAAAAATATGATTAAACAGTGATTATCGATCTCCAACATACAGGTCAGTAATTTGGAACGAAGATCAAGTTGAATAAACCTTATCTGTCTTCCATAAGTTTTGTCGCGATTTAGTCCTTTTGAAAGAAACTTTGATTTCAGGACAGCAAGTCCTTAGTCTGGGAGCGGGGTCGTCACACAGGAGTGCGCACAAGGAAAATATATAGCTATCAAGGTATGTATACAATTTGTAAAATGTAATGCTTCTGCTACGATTACTGCAACTTGGTTTTGTGCATGTATGACAGAAAGTTGAAGAGCGACATACGGTGATTAAGGGGCCAGGTTCATAGGGGTTATCCTAGATGGGGGATTGTGCAGCAATATTTTTGTTCACATTACATTTACATTTCTACATGTTGGTAGAGTCGGGGAAACAGAAAGCAGGGAGGGAATTACAAAGGGAGGCGGTCCGAGAAACAAGCTATTAGAGTATTAAGTTTTCCGGCATCTGTGGACCGTTCCAGTAAAGGGATGAGATTTTGTTGCCAGTCAAGTGGGTCGGGGGTATTTACGTTGAGGAGTACAAGTCCAGTAAGTTCATCGGAGCACATTCCGTGGAAGTACTTGTAAAACAAGCACAAGGATACACCATTGCGGCAATTAGATAGGAGCTTGAGCTTAGTAGACAGTGCGGGACCTATTAGGTTAGAGACTCGTTTTTGTACCCTGTCTAAGAGGAAGAGACTAGTGGTTGATGTACCAGCCTAGATGGTGCAACAATACTCCATGCATGGGTGAATTGCGGTTTTATAGAGATATACGATACTATCAGATGTGAGAAGTGTTTGAGCCCGGTATAGGGAGATCACCTTCTTTGCAGGAGAATTGCCAGTATCTTCTATGTATTGATTCCAATTCATGTTGCTAGTGAATGTTAGGTTGAGAAGTTTGAATGAACTACATTAAAGAACAGCAAATCTTTAAAATAAATAGCGATAAAAACGTTGATCTATCATTAAAGATCAATGTGTTACACGTATATCAAAAACGTTAATCTATCATTAAAGATCAATGTGTTTCATGTATATCAAAAACGTTGATCTATCATTAAAGATCAATGTTTTTCACGTATATCAAAAACGTTGATCTATCATTAAAGATCAATGTGTTTCACGTATATCAAAAACGTTAATCTATCATTAAAGATCAATGTGTTTCACGTATATCAAAAACGTTGATCTATCATTAAAGATCAATGTTTTTCACATATATCAAAAACGTTGATCTATCATTAAAGATCAATGTGTTTCACGTATATCAAAAACGTTGATCTATCATTAAAGATCAATGTTTTTCACATATATCAAAAACGTTGATCTATCATTAAAGATCAGTGTGTTTCACGTATATCAAAAACGTTGATCTATCATTAAAGATCAATGTGTTTCACGTATATCAAAAACGTTGATCTATCATTAAAGATCAATGTGTTTCACATATATCAAAAACGTTGATCTATCATTAAAGATCAGTGTGTTTCACGTATATCAAAAACGTTGATCTATCATTAAAGATCAATGTGTTTCACGTATATCAAAAACGTTGATCTATCATTAAAGATCAATGTGTTTCACATATATCAAAAACGTTGATCTATCATTAAAGATCAATGTTTTTCACGTATATCAAAAACGTTGATCTATCATTAAAGATCAATGTGTTTCACGTATATCAAAAACGTTGATCTGTCATTAAAGATCAATGTGTTTCACGTATATCAAAAACGTTGATCTATCATTAAAGATCAATGTGTTTCACGTATATCAAAAACGTTGATCTATCATTAAAGATCAATGTGTTTCACGTATATCAAAACCGTTGATCTATCATTAAAGATCAATGTTTTTCACATATATCAAAGACGTTGATCTATCATTAAAGATGAATGTGTTTAACGTATATCAAAAACGTTGATCTATCATTAAAGATGAATGTGTTTCACGTATATCAAAAACGTTGATCTATCATTAAAGATCAATGTGTTTCACGTATATCAAAAACGTTGATCTATCATTAAAGATCAATGTGTTTCACGTATATCAAAAACGTTGATCTATCATTAAAGATCAATGTGTTTCACGTATATCAAAAACGTTGATCTATCATTAAAGATCAATGTGTTTCACGTATATCAAAAACGTTGATCTATCATTAAAGATCAATGTGTTTCACGTATATCAAAAACGTTAATCTATCATTAAAGATCAATGTGTTTCACGTATATCAAAAACGTTCATCTATCATTAAAGATCAATGTTTTTCACATATATCAAAAACGTTGATCTATCATTAAAGATCAATGTTTTTCACATATATCAAAAACGTTGATCTATCATTAAAGATCAATGTTTTTCACATATATCAAAAACGTTGATCTATCATTAAAGATCAATGTGTTTCACGTATATCAAAAACGTTAATCTATCATTAAAGATCAATGTGTTTCACGTATATCAAAAACGTTGATCTATCATTAAAGATCAATGTGTTTCACGTATATCAAAAACGTTGATCTATCATTAAAGATCAATGTGTTTCACGTATATCAAAACCGTTGATCTATCATTAAAGATCAATGTTTTTCACATATATCAAAGACGTTGATCTATCATTAAAGATGAATGTGTTTAACGTATATCAAAAACGTTGATCTATCATTAAAGATCAATGTTTTTCACATATATCAAAAACGTTGATCTATCATTAAAGATCAATGTTTTTCACGTATATCAAAAACGTTGATCTATCATTAAAGATGAATGTGTTTCACGTATATCAAAAACGTTGATCTATCATTAAAGATCAATGTGTTTCACGTATATCAAAAACGTTGATCTATCATTAAAGATCAATGTGTTTCACGTATATCAAAAACGTTGATCTATCATTAAAGATCAATGTGTTTCACGTATATCAAAAACGTTGATCTATCATTAAAGATCAATGTGTTTCACGTATATCAAAACCGTTGATCTATCATTAAAGATCAATGTGTTTCACGTATATCAAAAACGTTGATCTATCATTAAAGATCAATGTGTTTCACGTATATCAAAAACGTTAATCTATCATTAAAGATCAATGTGTTTCACGTATATCAAAAACGTTCATCTATCATTAAAGATCAATGTTTTTCACATATATCAAAAACGTTGATCTATCATTAAAGATCAATGTTTTTCACATATATCAAAAACGTTGATCTATCATTAAAGATCAATGTTTTTCACATATATCAAAAACGTTGATCTATCATTAAAGATCAATGTGTTTCACGTATATCAAAAACGTTAATCTATCATTAAAGATCAATGTGTTTCACGTATATCAAAAACGTTGATCTATCATTAAATATCAATGTGTTTCACGTATATCAAAAACGTTGATCTATCATTAAAGATCAATGTGTTTCACGTATATCAAAACCGTTGATCTATCATTAAAGATCAATGTTTTTCACATATATCAAAGACGTTGATCTATCATTAAAGATGAATGTGTTTAACGTATATCAAAAACGTTGATCTATCATTAAAGATCAATGTTTTTCACATATATCAAAAACGTTGATCTATCATTAAAGATCAATGTTTTTCACGTATATCAAAAACGTTGATCTATCATTAAAGATGAATGTGTTTCACGTATATCAAAAACGTTGATCTATCATTAAAGATCAATGTGTTTCACGTATATCAAAAACGTTGATCTATCATTAAAGATCAATGTGTTTCACGTATATCAAAAACGTTGATCTATCATTAAAGATCAATGTGTTTCACGTATATCAAAAACGTTAATCTATCATTAAAGATCAATGTGTTTCACGTATATCAAAAACGTTGATCTATCATTAAAGATCAATGTGTTTCACGTATATCAAAAACGTTAATCTATCATTAAAGATCAATGTGTTTCACGTATATCAAAAACGTTGATCTATCATTAAAGATCAATGTTTTTCACATATATCAAAAACGTTGATCTATCATTAAAGATGAATGTGTTTAACGTATATCAAAAACGTTCATCTATCATTAAAGATCAATGTGTTTCACGTATATCAAAAACGTTGATCAATCATTAAATATCAATGTGTTTCACGTATATCAAAAACGTTGATCTATCATTAAAGATCAATGTTTTTCACATATATCAAAAACGTTGATCCATCATTAAAGATCAGTGTGTTTCACGTATATAAAAACGTTGATCTATCATTAAAGATCAATGTGTTTCACGTATATCAAAAACGTTGATCTATCATTAAAGATCAATGTGTTTCACGTATATCAAAAACGTTGATATAACGACGACGAAGAGCTAATAATTCACGATTGATTTGAATGTCCTAAAAACTTTCCGTTCTCCCCGCCTGTAGCAGTGCAGCTTCTACACACAACTTTGTTGCGTGGGCTTCCCGTCTGTGGAACACGTTACCAGAGGACTGAGTTCCTGCAGATTACAACAGTGTCATCTTGAAATTCAATGGCAACCGATTTCTTTTATGAACTGTCCCTACGAGTAATTTGAGCTTGATCAACCCCATCAATATTTTCCAATCCTCTTATAAGATTCTTCATCTCTCTACTGACAATCATGCCATCTCATTAAGCCGTATCTTTCAATGACCCTTCGCCATGGTAAGTGGTGATTCTTTAGCAAAAAATAAAGTTGCCGTCTACACTAGTGATGGGACAATTTCAATAGTTTTACCGATTTCGATACAATTCCCGATTCCGATACAATTACCGATTTCGATTCTTTTTAAATCTCTAAATATTTAGCTATAGAGTTGTTGTTTGTTTTAATTTTCAGGTACCTTACACACCCATGTAATATGCATCTATATTTTCGCTAATGTAAAAATAAACTTGAGGGCTGTATATATTTTAGTTTTACTCGTAGTTTTAAAATCAATTAATATTTATCATTTTATCATTAGTACCAGTAATGGAAAATCTTTAAAAAAAAAAAAATAATTCAAAGAATCGTTTTTGTCATCGGAAAATAGGTACAAATTTTTCCGATTCCGATAACCCAAAACATTCCAATTTTTCCGATTCCGATTAAACGTCCCGACACTATTCTACACTGTAGAAATGTGTATGCTTTACTGATCTAGACAAAAGTTGTATTCTACAGTAGAGACATAAACAATAAATAAAATAGATGTTTATAAGTCCAATATTAGGACATTCAACATCAGCAAATCATTAAAATAAATTTGTTGATCTGTCGTCGCAGATCAATGTATTTCATGCGTATTAAAACGTTGATACGTCGTCGATAAAGGGCTAAGTATTCATGATTAATTTGAACGTCTTAATAATAGTCAAGTTGCCGCTTTCACTGTGGGAATGGGTACGCCCTACGGTGACCAACCACTGATCTAGAATAAAGTTGTATTAAACAGTAGAGTCATACGCAATGAATGAAATAAGTGTTAATAATACCAATATAAAGACATTAAACAACAGCAAATCATTAAGATAAATATGGCCTCCAGGATCAAAGAAATTGATCCATCGTCGATCAATGCGATTCACGTATATCAAAAGGTTGATACACTGTCGATGGAGGCTAATAATTGATGGTTGAACTGAACGCCTTAATAATAGTCAAATTTCCCCCATTCACAGTATAAATTGGTATGCCTTACGTTGTTCAACCACTGGTCTAGACTCAAGTTATATTATGCGGTAGAGACATAAACGATAAATTAAATACATGTTTATAAGTTCAACATAAGGGCATTGAACAACGAAAAATCATTAAAATAATTATGAACCCCCGAGATCAAAAGAGTTGATCTGTCGTCAAAGATCAATATGTTTCAAGTGTATAAAAAGGTTGATACACCACTGATAAAGAGCTAACAATTCATGATTGATTTAAATGTTAGTTTGCGAGTGACAGTATGTGCTGTCGTGGTGTTTAGTAGTACGTGAATATTACCTGCTGCTTCAGCCGAGGGGTTTCGACCCAGTGACCTAGAATGGATTTTGGACGTAGTCAACTGAGTCGAGTCCGAAAGGAAAATCAGGAAAGAGCAAGAAACCTGTATGTTTGTGGTTTTATAGAACGCGCACGATTTGGAAGTGAATGTCTCTTGCGTTTTGATTGGTTGAAGGAAACTGCTAATTTAAGCTTTTGTCCAATAAAGCAATATCAAAGAATAACAAAGTCTATCCATACAAAAATATATCAATTTTATTGACAACAGAACAGTAAAGATTTAGCAATAAATGGGAGTTTCGGTTGCCCAGGAAGTTCTAGGTGAAGAAAATGTTGTTTTGTCAGTAAGAAGAAGTTGAGCAGACATTTTTGTTTTGGTTGACTCCGTGTGAGTTTTCGCGTGGCAGTATGTGCTGTCGCGGTGTGAATATTACCTGCTGCTTAAGCCGGGGGTTTTGGGCCTAGACTGGATTTGGGACGTAGTCAAGTGTGTCGAATCTGAAAGGAAAACCGAGACAGAGCAAGAAAACAGTGCGTTTGGGTATTTTATATTACGCACGAAATGTGGCGGTGAATTATTTTGCGTCTGTGATTGGCTGAAAGAAACTGCTGATTGAGGTATTGTCCAATCGAGAGTGGATACTTGAACATAATGTTCGCTGATTCTTCCTATAGTAGCAAGGTGACGGTAGGTAGCTGCAGTTGAAGTGGTTACCAGCACGGACGGACGGACGACTCTGCGAACATTTCAAGCTGAGTCGGATCCATAGAACCATGTACACTAGGAATGTTGGCAACCGTCACGTGGCCCCTCTGGGAGTACTTAACTAAAAAGATTCGAGAAACCATTACCAACAGAAGAGAATCCAGCCGATCAAAAAGTCGTAACATGCCGATTCATACGAGTTACGGGTTTTTAGCATCGAGTGCAGTTGAGAATCAACGCACGCAGAGACGATGTTGATAAAATAGATTATAGGTAAAACGTTATAAAAGAAAGAAAAAAAAAGTAAATATTAGGTTCAAATAGTGTTGGGCTAAAGTCAATTCGTATGAATCATGATAGTACCATTTTGATCGCTAAAGTTCTGTTTTAGCATTGGGTTTTCCGATTTCTTTTGTAGAATCAGTAACTTGCAGGAGGGACCACGGGAAGGTTGCCAACATCCATAAGCGAAAGCAGTGCTATGGAACCGACTGGATTCGAATTTGGCACACTCAAGTTGTCAGTCCCCGTCATTATCCACTTCACAGCAGCCACCTATCAACAGTAGGGAATACGAATGAGAAAAAAAACGTATGATGTTTCGTCAGGCGTGCTTTATTTGTGTCACGTGTCCTCTAGTGTTCAATAGCCTAACACGACTCAACCACAACGGAGACCGCGCATTCCGTTCTTCCATGAAACGCTCTAAAATTTAGAAATTCTATTCGATTACACTGGTCAACACATATTTTGCTGTTAGGAAGCTAATAAATAATTCTAGATAATTTGAATACGCTGAATCCAAAAATACGGTCCAGTTTTTTCGTCAGGTCAGATTTTTGGTGTACCGGGAATGGAATTATTTAATTTGTTAATGTCTTTTCATGAAATTTGAACTGTATAAATTTTTATTTATTCAAATGAAAGAGATAAAACCACCATTTTCTTTTTATCTGTTGGTATCAGCTCATATCATTCTTTCAACAGTAAACATTACAAATAATGTCTCATAGATTATACATCAAGATTATGTCATTGTTAGGAACAATTGTGTTTACACCTTTTAAATTTACACAACAAAAGTAACAGTCATCATAATGGTTTTCAGCTCCCTCCAAACCATTGGTACATCAAATGTTAAAACTTTCCGTAAACCTTTATTCCACTGTTTCAATCCCTATTCGCAAGATTTGCATATTATGTGAGGTGTTCATGGTTTGTCCTGATCTCCAAGCATTAATTACAAAATATGCAAAATGAAATGGTTTTGCTAAATCGTCAATTTTCATTCTGTTTTCCACCAATAAAATTAACCACAGCTGTGACAGAACACATCATGGTTATTCAAGCATTTCTGGCTGGGTGTTTCCATATTCATTATACAACTTGTTTCAGGAATATAAATTGATCTGGTCAGCTGTAACTAACCAATTAAAGAGTTAAAAGAAATAACTTTAACAATTGAGACCTCAAAGAAAATGTGCATCAAGATGAAAGAACTATATTAACTAGATGTACTTTCCTCACGCAACAGCAGGGGAATCACATGAAAAATGTACCTCAAGTGCTAAAGAGCTGTTCATGCTAATACAGTCTCCTAATAAAGGTATCTACAGGAATCATACAAACTATACAATTTAACTTAGTATGATTCATATAAAATATATCAATCCTATTGGAAACAGTGAAAACTTGCGTAAACGCAAATTGTATGTCCTCTTAAACAAATCAAGCCAATACATGGAAAAATATAAATTACAAAAACAAGAAACCTTTATCTGATTAAACTAATGGAGTATCGTACAATAAGCCAATACGTGAAAAATATATAAATTTGAAAAGCATAAAAACTTTTAGCTGATTGAATTCAGCGACTTGAAGTTACACAGAATCGACTACTTTTTTTTTCCAGGCAGTTCAAACAATATTTTTGTTAACCAGTGTAATTCTTATCGCAGGCTTATTTCTTTTTAGATATACTACTGGTTCACTAATTACCAAGGCCAAAAGCTACCCGAGGATAAGATCAATAAGATTGATTAATTAGATACTATGAAATGATTGGAAACGATGGGTGACTATTTAAGAGTACGGCTCGACAAGTATTTGTTGACATTTGACTTGAAACCGACCATGTTGTAGTCAGCAGGGACGCATTCGCGTGGTATTGTGCTATACGGGTTTAAGTTATTGGAAATAAACTCTGTTCATGGAAATTCAATTTTGAACATCAACGACAAGACAACATAAACCTCTATCTGCTTCCTGCTTTTCTGTTCAAAGAGTTGAAATAGCCTTTGGGCAACATTTTATATGTAATTCAAATTATTTACCTGGCAATTGTTGTAATATACGCATCATTATCTGACAAAATACTTGGATTATATATATATATATATATATATATATATATATATATATATATATATATATATAATAAGCTCATTTAAGAAATTAAAAGTCGAGCACGCTCGGGGATATTAAAAATAAACTGCCATCAGCTCTAAAGCGAAGTTCTGAATACGTTCGTCGAACACTCTCGACTAGTCTTCTGTCTGCTGTTCGCTTCTAGGCAAATATAGTTCTTAATTTCCCTTAATTACGTGACAGTTTCCGGTCCCCGAGTGGGTATGGTAACGGCTTGCAGATTCTAGGCTGACTTTATGAACCGAGTTCGCACCGCCTGACTGTCTGAAATTGTTATATTCTGCACTGATGAGAGCAATAAGCTTGAAACGCTTGCGTCTGTAGGTATAAATAATTTAATATTTATTTATAAAAAATATATGTATATATATATATATATATATAACATACATTTATGTAAACATATTTACACGATCAATTTGCGTTCCAATAAATAAACAAACAACAGAACTGTGTACGATTGTTTCAGAGACCATTTATTATTATTATTATTATTATTATTATTATTATTATTATTATTATTATTATTATTATTATTATTATTATTATCTGATTACATCGTCAACACAGGCAATAGACACTAAGTTAGAGGCATATAGATAGGATAAATGGAATAACATACCAAAACCCTCATTTACACGGCAAGTTAGTAGGAGAGATAAGAGTTGATGTATGTATTCCTCAAATTATAGCAGACTAAGTTGAAACATAGTTTAAGGATGTATATAGGAGTTCTAGGTTAAATGAAACAGATGCTATATTACATGTAGAGAGTAGCACACCGTAGGAAACAGCAAAACATTCATCAAATTATATAAAATATAAAAGTTATTAAAAAAAAAATCACTTACATATATGATATTACAATGAAGAAAAGTTTGTAAAGGCTCTGATGTGTTTATCAGTCGTATATATATATATATATATATATATAATTGATTGTGATTATCTTTATAATATAGCATATCACTTCTATCTATCTATCCCAAAATATGTTCTCAGCGTACGTTCGTTCGTACGTATCTATGTAACTCTCTCTCTCTCTCTCTCTCTCTCTCTCTCTCTCTATATATATATATATATATATATATATATATATATATATATATATATATATCTATCTATATATCTATATCTATATCTATATATATATATATATTATAAATACAGATTTTGTTCGTCTGTTCGTCAGTCACAATTTTTTTTAACGTAATAAATGCATTGCGGAATTTGTATACTTTCGAAATATCAGAAATCTTAACTACTTTTAGAAATGGAGAATATTGCATTAATAGTAAATAATAAATTCCCAACAAATAAAGCGGATGTCATGACCGAAAATCGAAACCGACACCTTCGGATCTTCAGTCTGAGGTTCTACCAACTGAGTTATTTTGACTTTCTCATAAATAGAGCTACAAACATTATCTGAACAAAATGAATGACATCAAAGATTCATGATTTACGTCATGTTTCAAAGCATGAATTCAAACATAAGCGATAATAAAAATATAAATAAAGGAATAGGTAGACATTATCAATAGCAATGACAATTATTTTAATAGTCCCAAACAATTTATTCCGCTTTAACTATCTTTTTTTGTTCACAATTATATAATCGTCTCAGCCTAACAAAAAATATGCACCCTCCGGTCGCATATATTTGTTTGTTTCGTTTAATAGTACGGATGACTTATGTCTGAATATTTTTTGTTGATCCTTTCTAGATGCCTGATAAATGTTCGAGTTTAAAGCTGTAATTGGCAAATGAACTTGTCGTACTGGTTGAGTATCCTAGTACTTTCGGTTCCTTCCGGAGCCATCGACAGAGGACTGTTATCGAGTATAGAACATAAACTCTTATATATTTTAGCGACTACAGATATTAGAAGTCCTACATATGACAACAACTAAAAAAGAGCAATTAATATAATTACTAAATACTCCCTGAAGATGGCCCTGAAAAGATCCGAAATTACTAGTGTACACAACGAGTGCGACAAATTGATCTGGCAGTTCCAGTCTGAAACTCGAACATTAATCAGACGTCTAGAAAGGATCAACGAAGATATATGCAAACACAAGTCATCTGTACTATGAAATGAAATGTGTCTTGAAGAAAAAATTCTGTCCATATATATATATATATATATATATATATATATATATATATATATGTGTGTGTCAATTAAGCTACAGAGACGTCCACGTTTGATTTCCGCAGGAACTTGTCAGGCCTGCGTTTCATCCCCGCAGGGAATCGTCAGGCTCCGTGTTTTAGCCTGACAATTCCCGACGGGGATTAAACGCGTACGCTTCTGTGTAATTTAATTGTAAAAAATGTATTTTCATACTTTATTACTAAGCTCTACCTACGCATTGGACACCATTGAGGAAAATACTGAGAATCTATAATATTATACGTGTAAACATGAAATAATAAAAACAGTAGATAAGAAGTAGTATAATAATAAAACAAAAGTTAAGTTGCATACTTTATAATCATCAAGTGTTTAAAACAGAGATAAAATATGAGAACGTCCTTTAATCCATGGATTTTCAAAGAATTTACTCTTATCCTTATAAGCCTACTCCTATAACGATAGTATCTAATATAAAATAATTATTATTATTATATATATATATATATATATATATATATATATATATATATATAAGTGAAAGAATGAAATCAGGTACGAATCAAATTTTATTACAATTCAATGTTCAGGCAAAGTTCTTTAAAGTCCTTAACTCATGAGTTTTCAAAGAAAATCTTCTCCTCAGACCACCATTACCGCAATGACAGTATTGCAGGTAATACAAATTAAATTTTGAAAATATATTTAAAATATATTTAAAAAATACATAAAGGTATATAAAACAGCAAATATATCGGCCCAAAACATACTTTTTACTTAAACTTTACAGTTCATCCAAGTCAACAGGTCCAAAATAGCTCCAGGCAAGATATCAAAGAGGTTGATTAAAAAATAATCCAGGTCCAAAAACGCATGCAAATTAATAAAACGATAAAAAAACGATAGAGAAACAAATCATATGAAAAGTTCAGAAAACTCACTTGGTGTTGAATATTATAATGTCCAAATTCAGAGTCTCTAAGAGCTGATAGGAGTAATGCAAACCATAAAATCCAATTCGAATAAAATAAAACTGACCTGATGTATTCGGCCATTTTCTCTTCCGAGCCCGATAAAATTATTCAAAGGAAAAAAATTACATTAAAAGGTAATAAAGCTCGCGCAAGCCCAGTTGACAGTGTAAGAAATCCGAAAACGAACACTTCTCCTTAGTAAGACAACGACACGAACCAAAATGAATTCAAATAGCGCGCACAAAAGGATGTTACATGTCTTCAGATCTTTTCGTTGTGGCAATCATCAGATAACGTAATTGAATGGTTCCTGAACATATATTAAGCTTTATTACTTTTGACATTGACAACTATTACCAATCTATTTCCCCAACTCTCTTAAATAAAGCTCTAATTTTAGCGAAAAATAATTCAGACCTTACTGATTTGGAAATTAAACTTATTACACTAGCCAGAAGATATATCCTCCAATTCGAAGGCAAGTTATAGAAAAGACAATGATTTTGATATTACTATGGGGCCCTCGGATTCTGCCCAAGTAACTGACCTAGTGGGTATATTCCTCTTTAATGAAATCAAACATAATTTTAAAAATATAAAAGGGGGCCTGTATAGAGACGATGCCTTATTTGTCTCTGATGAGAGGCCTAGAAGGTATAGTAAAATAATTGAAGCTTTGCATGATTTTTTCAGAAATTTCGGCCTATCAATTACTGTTGATCCTGAGAGGAAAACCTCTAACTTCCTAGATATTACCCTTAACCTCAATGACGGAGTATATCGTCCCTTCCATAAACCTAATCTAACTCTTTTTGATGTACACAAACTATCTAACCACCCGAAAGCTATAATCAAATCAATAGTCCCTTCGGTCTCCAATAGAATCTCTAGGCTTTCCGCTGATAAAAACATTTTTAACCAAAACGCACAATTTTATAATAATGCCTTACTTAACTCAGGATACTCTAAAAAATAACTTATAACCAGAATCAACAGGAAGATACAAGTGTAAATATTATTACGCATAATATAATAATTAGCAATAGGAGATGGACCAAAAGAAATATAAATGAACATAGACAACAGAGGCATTCCATCAAACCTGATGTGAATGAGCAACATATAGATAATTCCATACCGACTTCACGTAAACGCCTTAGAAGGAAAAACAACATCTGGTTTAACCCACCTTTTAATAACAACGTAAAAACCAACATTCCCAAGGAATTCTTTAAAATATTACAAAACTCCTTTTAACACCCACATAAATATAGCTTCATACTTAAAAATAACTCAATTCAAATTTCCTATTCCACTATGCCTAACATAGCGCAAACAATCATTTCAGCAAATAGCAAAAAAATAAAATCTATCCAATCCAATGCTAGTTGCTCTAATCCCAGAAATGCGTGCAATTGTAGGCGTACCAGTGAATGCCCATTGGATAATAAGTGCACATACACTGATATTGTCTATGCTTGTATGGTAACTGAACTAAATAATTCTACAATGAACCCTAGAGATTACATAAATGCAGACCCTAATCAAACTCCACAACTGAGCATTATAAATAGTTTACACCATAATGTAACACCTAATGATTCCACTATCTATCCTCCACCTCAGCAAGCTGATAATGATCTTCCAACGGTAGTTAACGATAACGCTAACCATAATATACAATCAATTAACTAACCTAATCCATATCATGAACATACAGTAAACAGAGGTAGACCCGTGAATAGAAATATAAGTGGTTCAGGAACAATAGCAAACCCTAAGATACACACTTATATTGGGTCTACGGTAAATCTAATTAAAACCCGCATATCTATGCATAATTACCCCCTCAATAACTATGTCAGCAACAACAAAACATCACTGACTACTTTAGTTAAAAATCTAAGATCCAAAAATATTCCACACAGTATAAAATGGTCCATCCGGAAAAAATCAAACTCTTATAACCCAGGATCTAGATCCTGCGGTCTATGCAATTAAGAAGCCGTGATGATTGCCACAGCACCTAAACGTTTAAATTTAATCAACTCTAGAAATGAATTAGTTTCCAAATGTCGCCATAGGAGGAAATTCAAGTATGTACAATTCAGCCACCACTAAACCCACCGTAGCTGCTTGAGTGAGTGTCGGGACCAGCTTCGGAGTATCCAGTCTTGGATGTATGTGTTAAGTCTTCCCTGTCTATTAGGCTTAGCCATTGAATATGCCTAAATATCTCTTTAAATCTCTTTAAATTTTTTTAAGTTGCAAAAGTCTGGATTTTTGAATTTTTAAATTTGTTCATATTATTAAATTTTTAAGTTATTAAATTGCGGGGGTCTAGATTTTTAAAGTTTTAAAGTTTTAAATTATTAAAGTCTAAATGTGTTAACAACTTCTTAATTATTAATTTCATAAATCTTCTAAATTATATGAAAGGGCTAGATGTGTGAATTTGGTTTATATCAAATAGTAAGTTTGGAGGTGGGGCATATCGAGACTCTGACCTAAATTTACAGATCCGTCTATGTGACCCAGACTTTTAATATTGAAATATATACATAACTGATTTGACCCAGAAATATAACATCCAACTTGTTGGAGAATAAAAATGAATGTTCATTTTTATTCTCCAACAAGTACGGACGTCCACCCAGTAGTGGCCATTATTTTATTTTATTTTTCCTCCCAATATGTCTACCCTACATGTATTTGTACTTGCATGACATTTTTTCTCTATTTTATCATCCTGATGAAGTCTTATAAATAAAGACGAAACGTTGATGTACACATAAAAAACATCCATTCTTTGGTTTTCCTTTTTCATTTTCCCATATATATATATATATATATATATATATATATATATATATATATATATATATATATATATATATATATATAGTCTCGGAAGTTTCTCAACCATTAAAACTATATAAAAAAAAAAACTAAAAAAAAACAAAACTTATAGTCTCAAGTCTTCCAGTGGAAAATCACTCATGTAAGTCAATTTATTTTTTACAGTTATTATATTAGTTAGTTTCTAACACTATTTTAAGGGATCATCAGTTGTTTACCATGAAAAACGGTTTCGGGAATTTAAAAACAAGACAGTATTTAATTTCATGGCTTCCCAGCAGAGTTGATCAGACCCCACTTCCCTTAAAAGACAAAAACATAAACGTTCCTTATACTAAATCTACGTTTTGTTCCATATAAATGTTTTGCTTACTTATATTAGTTATTTAAGAATTCAAAAAAAATATATATATATATATATAAATAAATAAAATAAAAAATAATTTTTTTTTTTTTTTTTTTATTACCTGCGCTGTTCGTCTGTCTAATAAAATTTATCCGTTACTCACAAAAATGTTGTTGCATTTTAAAGTGTTTGGACGAATCCATGACACTATTATTTAAGTGATTAATGTATTATTTTTAGTTTTATATTATAAATATAAAAAAAATATATATATATATATATATATATGTATATATATATATATATATATATATATATATATATATATATATATATATATATATATATATATATATCGCTCTCTATCTATACCCTCAAGTAAGTTATATCTATCTATTAGACACAATATCGGCTTTTAATGCGGGAACAATCCTGCTCACTAAAAAGAGACACTCTGACCTGGCACAAAACTAAAATTTGCCTCAGTCTAGAAAGATTTTACATTCTCTGTCCTAGAACAGAAATGATACTAAACTTTATCTGTCAGATTTTCAAAAAAAAGAAAATACCCTGCATCTTGAAGCAAATGTTCTTCCCAAACTGATATACAATTTGCCAGCGAGGCAAATACACCGAAGTTCGCCTTACCGCGATAGAAGAGCGTTTTGTCATTTCTCAAATTTTTTAGCCGCGTGTGTAATTTTCCATACAAATGCCACTGCTCTTTCTGCTTCACACCCCGGGGAGTTCTTCTTTTTTTCTTTCCTCATTTCACAAAAGAGATTGTAGCCATTTTTTCACATGATTAGATATGCACAAACACTGCCAGCGTAGTTTTCTCTCCCGCAAACATCTCACTTAACATTACACACATCCACACACACACACACACACACATACTCACACACACACACACACACACACACACACACACACACACACACACACACACACACACACTGACGTGGGTTTTAAAAAAATTTTCCGTGCGGTTCTTGAATACATATTTACACCACTCACACACACACGCGCCCTCTTTCTCACTTTCTCTCCCGCTCCATAATCTATCTATCTATCTATCTATCTATCTATCTATCTATCTATCTATCTATCAATCTATCTATCTATCGTTTTTTGCAATTCGATTCTTTTCTTCCCCCTCCCCACACAGTCTCTCTCACTAAAACCAAGTCGACTTATCTATCTTGCTTTTTGCTATTCGATTCTCTCCCTCCAACCCCTCCCTCTAAAGATATATATCTAGCCATATTTCTATCTATCCGCCTTTTTACGATTTGATTTTCTTACTATCTTTCTCTCTCACCCTTTCTTTCTCTGTCTGTCTGTCTGCCTGTCTGCCTGTCTCTCTGTCTCTTTTTGTCTGTCTGTCTCTCTCTCCTACCCTCTCTCTCTCCTCTCTCCCCTTCTCTCTCTCTACATACACATTCTGATTAGACACCCGTACATGCGGTTTCTGGAGCAAACAGCTTTTTAGACTCTACTCTTTCGTCGCCAGAAAAATAATTATACTCTTATTAACGTAATTTCTTCATGCATGACACACTAGAGTTGCGTAACATCATAGGCGATAAAATAAAGTGTATAAATCGTGACGGGGCGTCCTGGTCTGGTGGTAAAACATTAGACTATGAACATCGAGGGTTCGATCCCTGTCCGGGATAATCATAGCCAGAAGCACGTGTCCATGACCTTCTTTTATGTACGTAAACATTTATTCATAAAAAATATGATGATTGTGGCAATCGTCATATTTCTTATGAGTTAATTGTTTACAGAAAGGTTGCACCGGATTGCATATAAAAATTATATGTTTTTCTGCAGATATGACATACAAGGCCACTGATTTCCGTTTGTGCACAGCTATATTCAACTCCTGTTTGACACTTGTTTAGTTGACCCCTACCATGGATCTCATGTGACTCAGTAGACCAGCCCTTAACAGACACGCTCTGCCACATAAATCAAAGACATGATCGGATTGAAATGGATCTGCCACGTTTTGCACTGACGGCTTCCGTAATGTACATTTCAAAATGGAGTACTCTATTCACTTTGCCTAAAATCTACGACAGCCATAATAGATACACTCGCGCCAGGCCGATCGCTCCAGAGTCATCCTCTTCCAGTTCTCCGCATTCATATCAAAGGTTTTCATGTTGTTATTTTACTACATCCTTCAAACGTATCTTGGGTTTGTGCCTCGGACGTTTGTTATGTTGCAGTTTCCCACATAATAGTTCCTTAGGGAACCTGTAATCTCCCATACTAAACAGGTGCCATGCTCAGCGTATCTATACGCACTTCTATGCTCGGAATTCCGGTTTGTCTTAGAACATTCGTGTCTGGTGTAAACGATTGCCACTTAATATTTAGGATCCTGCTGACAGACGTTTAGTAGAACCTCTTGTTGACATTGATTTATCGGCGATACGTAATCCACGTGTCCGAAGAATACAGAACAGACAAGCCGCATGATTCGTATACACTAAGTTTTTTTCTATGGTAATGCCTCTTTCTGACCACACGCGCCTTTCAAGTCTACCAAAAGCTTTGTAGCCTTTTGGATTCTTAGCAATATTTCAGAGTCAATGGATTCTTTTTTTGGGTAGAGTGCTCCCAAGATACACAAATGAGTCATCTACACGTAATCACCTTGACGTAAACATTGGGCTCTACATTGGGCTCTAGTCCTCGTGGAATAGTGAGCATTACTTTAGGTTTTTCCAGTTTGTGTGCGCGTCTAAAAGTGGTGCACACTCGAGATAAGAGGTCCATTATCATCTGCATATCATACTCAGTGTGGGAATCGTCACTTATATGAACGGCTTCATAACAATAACAAATAAATACCAAAAGTACAAAGTTAAAATGATGATGATGATGATGATGATGATGATGATGATGATGATGATGATGATAACCAAGATTTGTATTATTTACCAAATTAAAAGTTTTCTTATATATTTTTTATTTTTTAATTGTTTTAATTTTGTTTCTCATTATTATTATTATTATTATTATTATTATTATTATTATTATTATTATTATTATTGTTGTTGTTGTTGTTGTTGTTGTTGTTATTATTATTATTATTATTATTATTATTATTATTATTATTATTATTATTATTATTGTTGTTGTTGTTGTTGTTGTTATTATTATTGTTATTATTGTTATTATTATTATTCGTTGTTTTTTTTTTTACTTTGTACTTTTGGCATTTATTTGTTATTATCATGAAGTCTTTATATATGTGCATTTTTTATATGTGACGGTTTATAGAAGATGCGAATTGTGGTATTCTTCACCCTCCAATTTTTCTCTCCTTACTGTGTATTTGCTGTTCAATAGTATGAAGTTTTGGTGCTGACGAAGACAATTTGGTATCTGCTATCAATAAAGACTTTTCGTCTCTGAAACAACCGTACGCCTAAATTGTTGTTGGGTTTGAATTCTTGGAATTGATATAAATGAATATGTCGTAAATTTGTTCATTTCGAAATTAATATATATATATATATATATATATATATATATATATATATATATATATATATATATATATATATATATATAACTTCTTTGTAATATAGTAGGAAAAATTCCAGCAGAGTGCTCGATTAATTAAGAATTAAAGTTAAAAATTAAGAGCATGATATTTATTTATTTATTTTGGTACAGAAAAATTAGTACAACATTCGTACCGTCGGTTTCAAGCTCTGAAAGTCTAAGCCATCCGGTTCTCTTCAGCTTCTGTTGTCATCTGTTTGGGAAATGTGAAGTCACATGACACTCTCGTTGGGACGCGTTATTTGCTCAGTGTGTTATGTATGTTTGTTTGAATTTAAATTTAGTGTAATGAAACTGTTAAGATTTAAAACCGGAGGAGATTTGGAGAGACATAATGATATAAGATTAAAGGGAATAAAAAATAGAAAATAAAATTAAAATAAAATTAAAATTAAAATAACATTTAAAATTAAAACATAAGAAATAAAAAAACAATAAAAAGATAAAAAAATAAGGTTTCCATGTAATTGCCGTGAGCCAATTTTATGAATTTGTATCATTAGCCGTTACTGTTGTTGGGTTTGAAGGTGTGCGTTTTGAAAGGAAAAACCGTTAGTTGAAATCGTGTTAAAATTATTTTATACAGTCCGGAGTAATTTTAATAAAGACATTGCTGGGTCTAAGGGAGGTAACTTAGTTGGAAAATAAAGGTTTGAGGTTGTTTAAAGGGATTTGTAAGATGAGTCTAATAACTGATAAATAAATAAAATATTTTGTGAAAGTCGAAGTTTTTGCTCTTGAAATTTATGTGGATATGGGCTGATGAGGTGTTTGTTCATATTTTTTAATTTGTTTATATTAGTAATGATGGGAAGTAGAGGGGGAGTAGCTAGACATTATGTGAATCGGTCAGTCCAGTTTATGAGTAGTGCTTGTCACTTGTGGATACATCCCTTAAAGATTTCATCGCGGATATTCAAACAGGCTGTATTCGGATCAATGATGGCCCTTGAAATGTGGTATTTTTCAGCGTAAGATAGAGGACATCTATTTATGGCTGGAGTTATGTTAGGAAGGGGGCCTCTTGATTTCTGAGAACTTTCTTAAGTAAAGTGAAAAAAAAGCACAAACACACGTATGGATCTTCTATTATCTAATATACAACGTTATCTCCTTTTTTCTACTGTATCGTTACAGCAAGAACTCGTTTTCCTACTACAACTGGAAAGTACTTTAATTTCTTCCACCGGATACATAACGCCAAGTAGAATTCCTATGAATGGAGTTTCTTTTCTCCCTCCTATATGTGAAACACATTACTATGGGACTGCTTCCCTGCAGACTACAATACGATCGTCTTTAAATCAAATGTCAACACACATTTGTCATAAAAGGTCCCCTATAAAAAATCAAACTGTTTTAATTCGACTCATCATTTTAAATCATCTCATAATATTATTTATCATTCAGCTAACAATCAATCCATCTCAATTAACCCTTATCCTCGAGTGGCTTTTAGCCTTGATAAGTGACGACTCATCAGTAAATAAAACACTATCAACAGTACTAGCACATACATGAGCCCTCAAATGTTTGATAGTTTAACTTAAAGTAATCGCTTCTGCTTTTATTAATGGCTTTCTCATACATTGTACATAGAACGCTGTTTCTTATATGTATGAAAATAAAATTTTAAAAAATAAAATTCAAAATAAAATGTAAATCTGATAGGGCATGCCTAAATGTACCAAACCTACGACAAGAATTTCCCATCTGTGGAACACATTCAACCAGGACTGCTTCTCTTCAGAGTACAAAATTGTCGTCTTCAAATCCAATCTGAACAAATACTTGTCATAGGCAATCAAACTTTGTTCCATACATTCATTATTTTCAATCATTTTATAATATTCTTCATCATTAAACATACAGTACAACTATCTCATTAACCCTTATCTCGAGTGGCTTTTGCCCTTGGTGAGTGGTGAGACATTAGTTAAAAAATGCACCATGATGTCAGTTGCCTGCTTTCTAACAAGAACAAATATCAAAATGTAAGCATTGGTATCTCATTGATTATGTCACCACCCGTCATGCTGTCTGTGTGACTGAAAGATAATAAACGATCAAAGTGTTGCTGAATTATGGATGGACATTCGCTCGTCCGCTACCTCATCAATTGTAGCGTTTCGCCTCCAATTCGCAGGAGAAGTAAACAAAAACCAAATAGATCCTCTCGATACAATCAAGGGAAACTTGATGATCTCAATTTAAATTCAGTTCAATTTTCCATTTTTTTTTCTTCCGAGAAGGAGGGATAACACTTGTAAAATAGTAATGAATTATCTCCCTTATACACACAAATATGAAACTAAACTAAATTAAATTAAATCAAATTATAAATCTCCAATATATAATTTCTTTTACAGGATTTTCAATATATATTTGAAATTTCTAAATCTTTAACCTGACTTTTGGATATATGTCATTCAATTGCAGAAGGGTAAAAGTGAATCTATATAGTAAATTTTTTTTTGCTATTCTATTCTATTATTCTATTATAACATTTTTTATTTAGAAATAACAGCTAGCAGAAACATCTTTGTGCATTACATGTCGGCCCTCCGTCTAAGAGCCAAAATAGGATATGCGATGAATGAAATAACACACATCCGGGACAAGTGTAGTATATTAGCAGACAAAACCGTATGCACTAGGCAATTCCACCAGGTGCTGGACTTGAATGGATACCCCAACACAACCATCAGGCACATTGAGAATCCTAAAAAACGGGTGAGACGTTTTACAGCCAACACCTGCTTCTTTAAACTGCCCCATCTCAGTGATAAAATCACAACAGCAATTCGCAAGGCCATTAGAATAGAGGGCTTGAACATACAGCTTGCTCACTCTGGTCCATCACTAAGGAAGCAGCTAGCTACGCGCAAACACCAATTTAATCCAACACAGTGCACCCTAGCTAACTGTCCAATGAATACCACAGACATTTGTCACCGCACATATACAGTGTACAAATTAGAATGCACCATCTGCAACAAATGTTACATAGGTAGTACCATGAGACCCCTACATATCAGGATTAAGGAACATACACAGACACACGCTTCATCATTCTTCAAACACCTTAACACATGCAAAAACGCTAACAGACTTATCAAAGTTACAATCTTGGCCACGGAGAGGGGCATTGGAAATCTTCGAATTAAAGAGGCTCTATTCATCTCTAGGTTAGGTCCTGAACTTAATAGTAGGCTTGAATTGAATTCCTCATTTATAATATAACTAGCATGGCTACCCGGCGTTGCCCGGGGCGATAAAAAAAAACAAAGTAGTAGAAATTAAATAGTGTGTGTAACATCTTTATATAAAAAGTTTAACTCTCTTCCTTTCTCTAGCCGTCTCTCTTTCCCTGGCCCCCCATTATTTCCCTCCCTCCTTCAACCCTCTATTTCCCTTTTTTCCCATATGATTCTTCTCTTGTTTAAATGTGTTAAAAACTAATAATAATTAATGCTTTAAATGTAATAGTGTAATGTTACATTCATTTAAAACAAAAACGATGAGTATGAAGTAAAAGAAGATTGGTGCTATGGTACGAAACAGGTACCCAGAATTTTCGTCTGCAATCAGGAAGTTGCGTCATATTAAAGGCACCGCTTTTTTGTCCCCTTCCCCAAAAAGTTCCGGTCAACCGAGAATGTCGCAGAATTTGTATCTTGAAGCCCCCCTACCCCACCCGAAAAGCACATATACCGAGAATGTCGCAGAAGCGGTATTTTGACCCCCCCCCCCGGATTTTCCTGTACTTTCGTTTTTTTTTGTATTTTATTGGTTTCGTTAAGTAAATCACAAATAAACAAAAATTAATTAATAAAAAGTAAAAAAAAAATCTTCTTGACTAACTCTACCTGTTGGGGGCAGGGGAACACATTGATTTAGTAACTTATTTTGCAACATGGCCATATCAACCATGACTAAGATTTGGGGAACCCATAATGAAGCAAAAACTTTTTTAAGGGACAAAAATATACTTAAAACCGAAAGTCCGCTGTGTTTATTTTTTTAATATATTACTTATTTATTATTATTCTCAAAAGGAAAGAAAATCACTTGTTTCTTGAAAAAAAAAGATTTATTCTACTTTGTTTATTTTTTTAATAAATTACTTGTTTCATGAAAAAAAGATTCTTTCGTTGCCGGTATGTTTGAAAAAAGTTTTGGAAGGGGACAAAAAAGCGGTGCCTTTAATATGACGCGAGTTCCTGTTTGCAGACGAAAAATCTGGGTACCCGTTTCGTACCGTAGCACCAGAAGATTTACGCGTCATTGGATGTCTGGGTTGGGTCTTTTTATGATTGTATTGTCGGACATCCATACTTAGAAAATGTAAAAAAAATAAAACATTCCAGTACTTTTTAAATAAGCGACGAACGCTAAGCAAACTATTGCTACTATTTCACGTAAGAAAATTATAGGAAATTACAACATGGCCGCCAGCAATTAAGTCGTTGCATTAAAGTTCGATTTCAAAGTCTTTAAAAATAAAATATAATTTTATTTCTTGATAAAAAAATACAATAGAAGAATAATTAATAACTTTCATCCAAAATGTTGTCGAAAATCAAAAGAAGTAAGCCAGATATTCAAGTAATTCCGCTAATACTATTGAACGCAGAACGAACGTATTTGCATGATAAATATACTTAATACTTATTCGCACGTATTCATATTCAGATTACAATTGAATATTAGATTAACTACATGCAGTATTCTGCATTATTTCGCAATGTATTTTTTCCCATAAGTTGTGACTGACGTAATTCGCCACTGGCCATCATAATGCTAAGTAAAAATAAATATGGATTCGGCTATTGTTGTTGTTACAGTTAATACGTGTAATGAATAATTACGAGTAACTTTCCTTACTCTGACTTATCTCCCCTTTGGAGAACTCTCCTGCTTCTACTAACCACTATAAATAGTAGTACTAATACTGTACCGACATTGTGTGCTGAATAACCAGTAAGATCGAGAGAAGAGTACGTTTGTTTCTTGGCTGCTATTATATTGTGATTTTCCTGTTATTATTATTGTTATTATAGTTATCATTTTTATTGTTGTTGTTATTCGGACTCTCTTTTTTAGAGCCGAATTAGTTTGAACACACGACTTTTTTTTTCTCTGCTGTTTTTTTTTTTTCTTAACAGATTTTTTCTCCGGCCATGGCAGTTAGCCTTGTGCCAACAAGAGAAAAGACAACGACAATGGGGTCAACACCTTCGCCCCAACCTGGAACGTCGGGCTGGACAAAACCCCCGGCAGTGAATATTAATCTGGAGGAATTTCAAACTAAAATGGAGACCTACAAAACTAAAATTACAGAAACAGGACTAATAATCTACCTTCCAAAACGCCGGAAAATTCAGAAGAAAACTCTAACGATGTTCGTTATGGACAAGAAAATTTAAAAAGCCGTAAGATCCTCTGTAGAAATTATAACTAAGATTTTAGCTTCGGTCGGTCATAGACCGGTTAAAATAATCAAAACATGAGGACATCACAACTGGTCTGCCATTTTTGCATCAGAAGAGGAGTGCATGACACTTGCGAAAAAAGAGATTATTACACCAGAATATGTACTACGAATGGAACATCTTGGCAGACGGAGGACTACGATATCTGTGTTTAATGTCCCCTTCTATATTGAAGGCGCTCACATTGGAGCCTTTTTTTACAAAATATGGAGAGTTGATGTCAGTAACGTGCGACCAATACCTCTCCATATGGAACTTTGATATTCTCATCGACCAAAAAACTTTTTACGAGATACCGTATTATCTCGAAATCTAGAACGACAAACTGCCGGTTATTGTCGCAGGAAGAAAACCGGCCTGTTGGAGATGTAATGCAATAGGGCATCTCACCTTTGACTGCCCAGAAAGGAAAAAAACCAGTCAACAACCCCAAAAATCATGTTGGAGCACATCTTGGCCCTAAAATTGGGTTTCCGCTGATAGAGTCCCCCCCCCCAAAGACAAAGCCAGACATTGAAAAATCTTTTGCAGAATTCGACGAAGATTACGAAAAAAAATGAAGGATGGGCTATTGTAACGGACAAGAAAACACCCGGAAGACTCGCCCTGGAGCAATCAAGGATAGAGGCGGAAGAAGAAACTAAAATATCAAAGGATCCAGGGAAAGACTCATATGTCTATGCAGTCAACTTAAATAAAAAGCTGCGAAAGGAAGCACAACTCAGACCTAACTCCCCGCCACAAAGCAACAAAGAAGACCCTATTTATATACCCCCAACAACACACATTTCCCCACCCCCAACAAGACCTCACCACACAAGATGCCGCCCCCAGTAACCACTATAAAAGAAAGGGAGTACAAACTCATACCTCTCAGCCCTGTCCCCAAGAAAGCACGGATCAGCACGCCAAGACCCTCTCCGTTCGCCTCCCCACAACAGACTCCGACACACACACACACCCTGCTTCCCCTAAGAAATCACAAATGCTTCCTCCCCCTTCCCCGCTTCTTAAGCACGCCCTAAGCCCCCCCCCCATTCCCCGTTGAAAACCGACATATCTGGCCCCCCTCCGCCGTCCCAAACTTGTGAAATTGTTACTGCCCCCGTCAAAGGAAAGGGGAGGAAAAAACAGCCCTTCTATCCTGGTGAAGATATATGTAAGATTTCAACAGAGGTTATCACCAGAGCGAAGGGTCATCACTTCACTGACTTAAAAAAGCTACTCGCATTTACGGAAGTAAAAGGCAAATCAATCGAAAACCCCTACAATTTTCCAAATGCCACCCGTCCATTAACCATTATACGACCTCGAGAGGAAGGGAAATCGGTTTGGAGGATGATTGATGGAGCAAACATTACGTTTGATATTTACCCGCTACTAGCGATTCATAAATCCCCAACTTTAAGAGAATTACGCAAATCATGTCATGGGAGGGTCCCCATTTTTACATCCATCCCTGTACAGAGCTGTAAAACTAATCTTCCCCTTTGATGTCGGCGGTGTGTCCCAGGATGGCCTCATCAATACTGCGATGGGCACTTATTCCATGGGAAAAACCGCCGGTATCTTGACCCCATCAATGTTCGTTGGAGAATCTCAACCCTAAAACACTACAATGGCACTCTTTCTAGCAAGCGTGAATGTCCGAGGTTTGAGGGCTGATCTTCGGAAATTACGATTATGCCTGGACCTTCGAAACCTTGGAGTGGATGCATGCTGTGTTCAGGAAACTCACTTAATTCAAGGTGATTATTTAAGTTCGCTGTCTAGGGATTTTGATGTCTATTCAGCGTACTTCAATTCTAACTCGAGGGGGGTTTCCTGGCTAGTGAAGCGAACTATAGATGCGTCGGAAGGAAGGCTTTGTGTTCTGGATGTTACCATAAAAGATAAGGCGTTTCGATTAATTGGGGTTTATGCGCCCAACATACAGGCTGAGTGTGTTCCTTTTTTTTGGCGAATCGAGCAGTTCATGAACACACCTCGTTCAGTTATCTTAGCGGGAGACTGGAACGCGGTCCTGGATCCCGATTTAGATCGCGCAGGGAATCCTTCTAGGGGTACTAACAGAGATCGCGATGCGATAACATTTCGGGACTTTGTCGATGAGTTTGATCTTATCGATAAATTCCGAAATGAAAAGCCTCGTGATATAGTGTGGACTTGGACAGCTAGACGCGGCTCCGGTGCAGTACAGCTTTCGAGTTATATTGACCGGTTCTTAATTAGAAGAGTCGACGTAGAATTATTAGACTGTCCAAGTTTTCATAATATAGTTTACTCGGATCATAGACTTGTTCGTGTCCGTGTAAACTTAGATAGCCGTAAACCTAGATTAGCTGGGTACTGGAAACTCAACACTTCGTTGTTCGATGTGCAGAGTTTCCGGGAACAGCTACTACTAACATATCAGCGGGTAATGACGGGGGCTATAATTGGGAATAAGTTGTGGGTGAAATTTAAGAAAACAATTAGGTCCTTTTCTGCTGATTTTAGCCGACGACTCAACCTGGAATCTAGGGCAGCAAAAGCGACACTAGAATCTAGATTAGATCGGGCGGTGGTGGCGGCGGATAGTACTAATGTTATAATAATTAAGGCGAAGCTCGCTTCCTTGACTAGCAAGGATCACGAAGCTTCTTTAATTAGAGCTAGGTTAAAGAGAATGCCCCAAGAGGCGGCAAACATGGCCGCTGAATTGCGTGCAGAGGAGCGTCGATGCGCTACCGATCGATACATCGCACGTGTCACATTGCCGGACGGACGCACCGTGACCACAAACGACGGTATTTTGGAGTCGTTTCGTAATCACTTTCAGAATCTTTTCACCAGGGAGCCCGGTGTGTCTTTAGCGCATTTCGACCCCTATTTAGCTGACTTTTCTCGCCTTGGGGCGACCGAAGCAACTAGGTGCGAAGGTTGCATAACGGAGGATGAAGTTATGGAAGCCCTAAAGGGAGTCGGCCTAAATAGATCTCCTGGGATCGATGGTTTGCCCTATGAACAGTATTTGAGGTTGTCGCACATTTTTGTACTCTTGCTGACAGTTTTATTTAACGCTTGGTTTAGGAACGGGTCAATACCTGAGTACTTTACCAAGGGGATCGTGAAATTGTTTCGCAAGAGCAAAGATGGTGGGGATGGGATAAATAATTTTCGCCCCTTAACTATGCTAAACACAGATTTTGGCCAAGATTTTAGCAAATCGTCTGCAGATTGGTTTTGCTGGTCTGAGTAGCCCCGAACAGACTTGTTCTGTGAAGGGTAGGACCATTCAGGATAATTTGCACGCGATACGCTTAATCGTTGAGAAAGTCGACACAGAAGCCGCGCTGATCAATTTAGATCAGTCCAAAGCATTCGATAGGGTGGACCATCGCTACTTGGTAGCTGTTTTGTCATCGGCCGGTTTTGGCTCGCAGTTTCGCTCCTGGACTCGCCTCCTTTATGCGAACCCCGGGGTGCTGGTGGAAGTGAATAGTTTGAGGTCAAAGCCCTTCAAATTATCCAGATCTTCGTCAGGGTTGTCCGCTTTCACCGATGCTCTATGCGCTTGTGTTGGAACCCTTCCTTCGCAGGCTCAGAGTGAACCCGGTCCTACGCGGGGTTACTTTGCCTGGTGCTTGCACCACACTGAAGTACTCTGCCTATGCCGACGATGTAACAGTGCTTGTAACGAGCAGCGCCGAGATTAGTGTCGTCGACAGAGAACTCAGAATGTATGAAACGGTAACAGGGGCCAAAATTAACTGCGACAAGTCTGTTGGCTTGCGCATCGATGCCTGGAAGCGTGTATCCCTACAGGGACCCTTCAGCTGGACTGACGGGCCTTGCAAGCTACTCGGCGTCTGGTTCGGTCCTGGAGAAAAATTGGTCGGAAGTATTGAAAGCGATTCGGGCCGCAGCTGGTCTGTGGACCCGTAGAAATCTTTCATTAAAGGGGAGAGCGGAGGTGTGTTGCTCACACATTTATCCGATGATCCTATATCGTCTATCAGTACTTCCACTCCCGTCGGATACACTGCTTGAAATGCAGCGGGCTCTTTTCAAGTTTTTATGGCTTGGTAGGGCCCCTAAGGTCCGTCGCGAGATCTGTTATGTACATCCTTCTGAGGGCGGTCTGGGTATGCCAAGTGTTGAGATTCGTCAACACACGCTTCGGCTATATTACCTAGATCGAATGTGTACACCAGTTGAGGGAAACGGTGGATTCTGGAAGGAAGACATCAAGAAAGCCTTTCCTGCTTTTAAAAGTGTGCACTTGGATGAGGGGGAGACATACAGGTTGCCCCGACGCGAGTGCTCCTTTTATCGCGAGTGTCGACGGGCCTTGAAGTACCTCTTACGGGTGAAGGAAAGCCTCTCTGACACCCAGCTTTTGTCTCGTAAGGCATTGTATCGGGTCTTAGTGAGGGGATCTGTTCGAGATGAGAAGATTGAGGGGCTCGGTTTGTCGAGGGGGGGGGGGGCTACGCTCAATCTGGCCTTGGGCGCCTGGGCTAAAGGTCTTCGATAATGACGAGGCCTCTCTGGCCTGGCTGATTATTAGAAATGCTATCTGGGTCGGCAAAAAGCTTCATGCAGCTGGCATTAGGGATTTGCCTATTTGTTGTCGTTGCGGTGACGAGGACGAGACTGTTAGTCACGCCTTTGTTTATTGCCGCATCGTTGTGCCGCTCATTAAGTTAGTTGCAGGCTTCATGGTTCGCGTACTGAATGTAACGTCTTTCGACCTGGAACCGATTAATATATGTAGCAATTGGGCTCCGACAAATGATAGAAAAAACGTTTTGTATTCTATAGCTTACTAGCATTGCTGAGAAGTGTGATATGGCAGACACGTACGAAAGTTGTCTACGACGGTTAGACCTTCGCTGCTCTCGACCTTATTCGAATTTTCAAGTGTCGTCTGAAGATCCGCATCAAGGCCGAGAAGGCGAAACTCCTATCGGCAGATTTTGGTGAAAGGTGGGTGACAGTTGCACGATTGTGTCGAGTGAGAAGAGCTAGACTAGAGTGGTATCTGGACGTGCCTTAGGCAAAGGATTTTGGGTTTCTCCAACGAACATTTGATCTTGTCCCGTCTTGTCCCGTTTAAGGCTAGATAAGTTGACCCGTTTTTTGACTATTATATTCTGTTCATAACTTAGCTAGTGCATGAATGATTTCATTAGGGTCCCGTTTTATTTTCGTCCTATGCCCCCCTTTTTTTCTCCCAATTTATGTTTTTAATTCCCCAACCCCTTTTCCCGATTAGGTGACAGATAGCCTGATTCGCCAGAGATGCAGGTCACCTTTCGAGATTTTCGAAAGTGGTGGTGAAAATAAAGCGTTCGGGCCTGCATCGCGTTTCGACTGGCAAATCCGCATATCTGCCACAACTTAGAAATGGGCGATCCTTATACTAACACTGGGTTGTTTTTTCATTGTACATAAATTCATTTTCTTTTGGATATAAAATTTTTATTACCCAAATCCCTCATCTCATATTTTGTAATTATGGGTCTTAAGTAGGATAGTCATGGTACAAATTCTTTTGGTTTATGGTGCATGATTGTAGTATGAATGTGGTATTTTGATGAATGATGGTCACGAATGAAACTAGCCAAGTTAGACAAGTCAGAATAAGTTAGTGAAGACCGATTTTTCACATCCCCCTTTTTGGCCTTGTGCCACATTTCTGTATACTTTATGCAGATTAAATATTTTGTGTGCTGAATAAAGCTTTCCCAAGTTACGTCTGTTCCCGTTAGTCATTACAATTTATTCAGCACACAATCAACATGGAACAATTAATGCGCCCACAACGGTTCGACGTGGAACCTGACACTTCTAACTCTGAACAATGTTGGACTCATTGAAGAGCGACATTTGAAAACTTTTTGCAAACGTTGCATGTAGAAAAACCACTACGACCGATAAACAAATTCGGACTACTAACTAACTATGTATCTCACACGATACACCAACTTATCATGGACTGCAGCACTTATGAAGAGGCTATAGAAACATTACACACCACTTACCAAAAGCCCAAAAATGAAATATTTTCGCGATATTTACTTGCTACACGGCGACAGCAAAATGACGAATCTTTTGAGCTGTTTTTAAAGGAATTACGAACTCTTAGCAAGGACTGTAATTTCCGGGTAATGTCTGCCGAAGACATTCGAGACGAGCACATTATGGATGCTTTTATTAACGGACTCCAAAATGTGCAGGAAAGACAAAGACTGTTCGAAAACAAATGTCTGGACCTCAGAACAGCTTACGAACAGGCTTATACGTTCGAAATTGCCCCAAAACAGTCGGTGTTCTATATGCAGTCGGATACGGTCGGTGCTGCTTTGAACAACACACACTCTTGTTATTCGGCCCCCTCTTGTGTGCATTCTTCTCCGGACCCCTCTCTGTGACTTCTTTCCCTAACCAGGAAATTCCGGGCACTGCAAACCTTTCAGAGTTCCCTATAACCGCTGCTTCCACAGGTCGTAAATGCCACTTTTGTGGGTTAAGTATACACCCTCGTTTTTCTTGTCCGGACAGAGATACTAGGTGTCACAAGTGTGGGAAATTGGGACATTTTTCTAAGGTGTGTAGGTCTACCAAAAATAATGTTTCTAAAAATTATATCGCCTTTCTCATGGTAGCTACTATAACAGCTGCGTCTCCAGACTCCCTCTCGAAAATTATAATGCGGGTTAAAATTAATGGCGTTTCTACTGATGCATTGACACCGGCAGTTCTAGTAATTATATTAATTTTAATATTGTAACAGCTAATAACTGGAAAATATTTTCTTGTTCTACTCGTGTGTCTATGGCGAATGCTTCTTTATCATCACAAGTAATTGGATATTGTCTGGTTAATTTACTTTTAAAAAAATATTTCATACAAAAACATCAAAATTTTGATAATGAAAACCCTTTGCAATGACGTGATACTGGGGCACGATTTTCTTCAGCATTATTCTCGTATTGAGATTCTCTTCGGAGGACCCAAACCAGCCCTTAGCATTTGTGGTTTAACAGCAGTCAATGTTCACTGAACATTGTTCAGTACCCATCTCTCTTTAATAATTTATCTCAAGACTGCAAACCTGCAGCGATGAAATCTAAACGCTACTCACTTGAGGATAAACAGTTCATAAAAACCGAGATTACGAGAATGCTTGGTGAAGGAATCATTGAAATGAGTGATTCTCCATGGAGGGCACAAGTAGTAATATCTTCCGAAAACCCCCCCAAAAAAGACTAGTAATTGATTACTCTCAAACAATAATTAGGTTTACTCTACTGGATGCGTACCCACTACCACGGATAGATGAAATTATAAGCGAAATTGCTAAATATAAACTGTAGAGCACACTAGACCTTAAAAGTGCCTATCACCAAGTGGCTATCAACCCAGTCGATCGACCCTACACGGCTTTTGAGGCAAATGGCCGCCTCTACCAGTTTAAAAGAATACCATTTGGAGTAACGAATGGTGTTGCCAGTTTTCAGCGAATTATGGATAAAATAATTAGCGATGGAAAATTGGAGGGCACTTTTGCCTACATTGATAATGTAACAATATGTGGACACAACTATGCAGACCATAATCGTAATCTGAAACGATTTATGGCGACGATAAAAAAATACAACCTCACACTAAATAACGATAAATGTACTTTTAGCGTAGACACCATTAATTTACTAGGATATACCGTAAGCAAAGTATCTATGTCACCAGACCCAGAACGATTGAAGCCGCTGCTAAAACTGCCTATACCTAATAATATGCGTGCCCTAAAACGAGCCCTTGGTATGTTTGCACATTACTCACAGTGGATTGCTTCTTTTTCAAGCAAAATTCACCCATTGGTACAAACGGACACTTTCACTCTCTCGCACACAGCAATGGAGGCCTTTAAGAGTATTAAAAAGGATATAGCCAATGCAGCAATTACGGCTATAGACCCCACTATTCCTCTGGTGGTGGAGACATACATCTGATTATGCAATTGCTGCCTCTCTAAGACAATCCGGGCGTCCGGTCCCTTTTTTTTCAAGGACCTTGTCGCGTTCAGAACAGCGACACTCAGCAATCGAACAAGAGGCTTATGCTATAGTGGAAGCACTCAGAAAGTGGAGACATTATTTGATCGGACGACATTTTAGACTGATTACTGATCAAAAATCCGTCGCATTTATGTTTAACACAGGACAACAAGCCAAATCAAAAATGATAAAATAGCGAGGTGGAAAATAGAACTCTCCTGTTTTTCTTTTGATGCAATCTACCGACCCGGTAAAGAGAATGCTGCGGTTGACGCACTATCGAGAGTATGTAGCTCGATACCCAACACGGATGAGCTTCGGACCTTACACAATGAACTGTGCCACCCAGGAATAACACGAATGACACACATTGTACGAACCAGAAATCTACCATATTCTTCGGATGACGTAAAGAAAATGATAAAATCCTGTACAATATGTGCTGAACATAAACCACAATTCTTCAGGCCTAAAACCGGGAAACTGATAAAAGCGACACAACCGTTCGAGAGAGTAAACATCGATTTTAAGGGTCCACTACCATCTAATAATGGGAATCGTTACATTCTAACCGTCATCGACGAATATTCACGATTCCTATTCGCATTTCCTTGTCCAGATATATCAGCGAAATCGGTGATACGGTGCTTGTGCTCTTTATTTGCCATGTTTGGTGTTCCAGCCTACATCCATTCAGATCGTGGAGCCTCTTTTATGTCTGAACAACTCAAACAATTTCTTCACAAACGAGGAGTAGCCACAAGCCGGACAACGCCGTACCACCCTCAGGGAAACGCCCAATGTTAGCGCTATAACGGTATAATATGGAAAAGCATACAACTAGCGGCCGCAAACCGCAAATGCCCAATTACCCACTGGGAAGATCTTTTCCCAGAATCTCTGTACGCTATTAGAACGCTCTTATGTACAGCCACAAATGCCACGCCTCACGAGAGGTTTCTTCCATTCCAACGAAGAAGCTCGGCGGGAACTTCGCTTCCATCATGGCTCTCGAAACCTTGAACGGTTCTTCTGAGACGTTTCGTCCGTCATAGTAAGAATGACCCATTAATGAACCAAGTAGAACTGATTGAGGCGAATCCACATTATGCGTTGATACGACATTCTGATGGAAAAGAATCGACCTTAGAGACCTTGCACCTGCAGGGGATATACCTACACTCAATATAACCCGGGGAGACGCCTACATCTTAAGACCCTTCCACCTTGGCTGAAGGTCAAGCTGCACCATATGACTCATCTACGGACTCAGTACAACCATCAGATACGGAGTCCATAACATCTGTAGAAAGTCAAGGTGCTCAGAACAAGCCAGAGGTGAACGATCATCCACTTGCTCCAAAACGAGCTCATCCCCGAACCGATTCAGATCCCCCGTTTTCAAGATCACAACCACCCGCAACCAGAAGGAGACGGATTTTTACTCACTCAGGGCGGAGAGTGAAAATCGACCCCTGCGTATCGTCAGACTCAGAAACCCAGAGTCCTGATTCTACTCCCGATATCAGACTACCGAGGCGTTCCAACAGAACCAGCAAAGAGCCGGTCGATGGAACGACTTTATTCCCTTATGATTAAAATAGAAAGGGGGTGAATCTAATGAATAATTACGAGTAACTTTCCTTACTCTGACTTATCTCCCCTTTGGAGAACTCTCATGCTTCTACTAACCACTATAAATAGTACCACTAATACTGTACCGACATTGTGTGCTGAATAAAGCTTTCCCAAGTTACGTCTGTTCTCGTTAGTCATTACAATACGATTGTATGCGTGTTTCTGTTATCGTGTTATTTATAATTCCTCACTTGCTAGGATTCAACTAATCATTTTAAAAGCGATAGAATGTTATTGTTTTAATTGAAAAACAACACGATAGAAGAAAAACGATGAGTAAAAAAAGTTGTGTTTTAGGGTATGTAAACAAAAAACTGTGAAATGTTTTCCGATATGAAGAAAATGTGAAGAAATGTCTTATATTTGCCCAGTTTGAATGAAAGTTATTAATTATTTTTACATTGTATTTTTTATCCAGAAATAAAATTATATTTTATTTTTTAAAGGCTTTGAAATGGAACTTGATCGCTGGCGGGCATGTTGTAATTTCCTATAATTTCTTTCGTGAAATAGTAGCAATAGTATGACGTTTTCATAAAATATTAGCCATAGTAGTAGAAGGTAATTAGCGTTCCTCGCTTATTTCTGGGAAATAAATTGGGAAAAAAAGTTTGTTTAAAAAAAAAAGTGTGAAGAAACGTCTTATAATTGCCCATTGTCAGTAAGAAATAAAAATCTATCTTTTTAAAAAATGTTGGCATTGTGATGGCAGGGCTACCCGGCGTTGCCCGGGGCGATAAAAAAACAAAGTAGTAGAAATTAAAGAGTGTATGTAACATCTTTATATAAAAACTTCAACTCTCTTCCTGTCTCTAGCCGTCTCTCTTTCTCTGGCCCCCATTATTTCCCTCCCTCCGTTAACCCTCTATTTCCCTTTTTCCCATATGATTCTTCTCTTGAGTAAATGTGTTAAAAACTAATAATAATGTAATTTACCCCCCCCCCACTCTGCTTTAAATGTAATAGTGTAATGTTACATTTATTCCTCCGGGACATAAGAAAAAATACAAGTAGCCTGCCTAGGTCATATACTGCACAAGTGCTATGCCCCGGGTCATATACTGCACAAGTGCCATGCCCCGGTTTATATACTGCACAAGTGCCATGCCCCGGGTCATATAGTGCACAAGTATCATTCCCCGGGTCATATACTGCACAAGTACCATGGCCCGGTTCATATACTGCACAAGTGCCATACCCCGGACCATATACTGCACAAGTACCACGCCTGGGTCATATGCACTTTTATAGGTTATCTATATTCTCTAACCTTTTTTAAACAAACCTAAATTGTGTTTTTAAACGTGAGTTATCGTTCTTCCTTAGCGATCCTCTAACAAATAAATTTACTTAAAAAACATAAATTGTTTTATGTACTTGAGGTATAATTTGCCGGACAACGCTGAATTCTTTTCTTATGTAAGATATTATAAGATGTACATGTATTTGTGTACGTACAGAGTGGTGGGCAGTGGCGGCTAGTGGCGGCTAGTGGCGGGCAGTCGCATAGTTTCTTACTCGCCTCCATGTAAATAGAATTGACGCTAAGAAATGTTAAGTAAATTTACAGTTATCTCAAATTATTACGTAATTAAAGCAACATATGACTCAGCATTTTCTAATTACTATAAAATAGTATGAAAAATAACTGAAACCGACCCCCTCCCTGATAAAATCTGCCCCATAGACCTCTTAGGGGTGGGTGTAGAGATTCGTCATTACTCCCATCATCTTTGTGAATTTTACATGAGAATACACTTTTATAGGTTATCTATATTCTCTAATGTTTTTTTAAACAAACCTAAATTGTGTTTTTAAACTTTTCTTATATAAGATATCATAAAATGTACATGTACATGTACATGTATTTGTGTACGTACATAGTGGCAGGCAGTAGCGCCTAGTGGCGGACCTTCGCATAGTTTCTTACCCCATCCATGTAAATAGAATTGACGCTAAGAAACGTTAAATAAAATTAAAAGTTATCTCAAAGTATTACGTAATTAAAGCAAAATATGACTCAGCATTTTCTAATTGCTATAAAATAGAATGAAAAATGACTGAAAACGACCCCCCATTATAATATCTGTCCCATATACCCCTAAGGAGTGAGTGTAGAGATTCGGAAATACTCCCATCATCTTACTCTGTGAATTTTACATAAGAATACACTTTTATATTTCATCTATATTCTCTAACCTTTTTTAAACAAACCTAAATTTTGTTTTTAAACGTGAGTTATCGTTTTTCCTTAGCTATCTTCTAACAAATAAATTTACTTAAAAACCATAAATTGTTTTATGTACTTGAGGTAAAATTTGCCGGACAACGCCGAATACTTTTTTTATGTAAGATATTATGAAATGTACATGTATTTGTGTACGTGCAGAGTGGTGGGCAGTGGCGGCTAGTTGCGGACATTCGCATAGTTTCTTACTCGCCTCCATGTAAATAGAATTGACGCTAAGAAACGTTAAATAAAATTAAAAGTTGTCTCAAATTATTACGTAATTAAAGCAACATATGACTCAGCATTTTCTAATTACTATAAAATAGAATGAAAAATAACAGAAAACGATCCCCATCTGATAAAGTCTGCCCTATAGACCCCTAAGGGGTGGGTTGATATATTCGGGAATACTCTCATCATCTTACTCTTTGAATTTTACATGAGAATACACTTTTATATGTTATGTATATTCTCTAACCTTGTTTTATAAACCTAAATTGTGTTTTTAAACGTGAGTTATCGTTCTTCCTTAGCTATCCTCTAACAAATAAATTTCATTAATAAACATAAATTGTTTTATGTACTTGATGTATAATTTGCCGGACAACGCCGAATACTTTTCTTATATAAGATATTATAAAATGTACATGTATTTGTGTACATACAGAGTGGCGGGCAGTGGCGGCTAATGGCGGACCTTGGCGTTGTTTTTTACCCCCCCCCCCCATGTAAAGAGAATTGACGCTAAGAAACTTTAAATAAAATTAAAAGTTGTTTCAAATTATTACGTAATTAAATTACAATATGACTCAGCAATTTGAAATTACTATAAAATATAATGACAAATAACTGAAAAGGGCACCCCCCTGATGAAATCTGCCCCAAGGACCCCTAAGGGGTTGGTTTATAGATTCGGGAATACGCTCATCAACTTACTCTGAGAATACACTTTTATATTGTACCTATATTCTCTAACATTTTTTCTATAGGGTACACACACACAGACATTCAATTTTATATATAATATATATAATATAGTATATCTCGTATTTAACACAATTCTAAATAAACTTGAATCACTTTCAAATATATAGATTAAAGACTCATCAGTAAAACAATACACTTGGTTTTTGGATTTACAATTACTCCCTTTATAGTTGACTCCGCTGATGAGGTGTTATATATTTATACTGCATGCCACATTCACATTCACTTTCACTGTTATATGCAATATTACAGCATTGCGGTTAAGATTAATAAATTATGTAATAAGTATACATTAAAATAAACAAAAAATTAATTTTCTCATATTAATAGAATAACACACCTAGTGGATACATACACATTTTATCTTCTTCCTCTACAAAATATTTAAGGTATCCAAGTAAACTCTATAAATAAAAAAAAGAAAATAATAAACTTTAAAAATAAAATAAAATAATAATGAAATATATATATATATATATATATATATAATAAAAAAATTAAATAAATAATAATAATAATATTAAAATAAATGAAGAAACAAATATATGTATGAATGTGTATATGTATATATATTTATAAAAATGAATAAATAAATGATAATAATAATAATAGATAAATGAAGAAACAAATAAATTAATAAATATATAAGTTTTATAAAAGAAAATATAAAAAAAGATTTTTAAAAATTTTTAAATAAAAAATGTAATAATAGAATAATAGAATAGAATAGCAAAAAAAAAAATACTATATAGATTCACTTTTACCCTTCTGCAATTGAATGACATATATCCAATAGTAAGGTTAAAGATTTAGAAATTTCAAAAAAGTATTGAAAATCCCGTAAAAGAAATTATATATTGGAGATTTATAATTTGATTTAATTTAATTTAGTTTAGTTTCATATTTGTGTGTATAAGGGAGATAATTCATTACTATTTTACAAGTGTTATCCCTCTTTCTCGGAAGAGAAAAAAATAGAAAATTGAACTGAATTTAAATTTTAAAAAAATCGTTAGTGAATTAAACTATGAATTTTAATAACATTGTATTAAATTCATAACAGCATAAAATAGTTTCAGATTAAGTATATAATGATTATATTTAAACAATAAACTAAAGGATTGAAGAATTAGTTTCGTTCACTAAATGTACTGCGTGCTACAGATGGTATGAATCTAAACATATTTAGCCGTTAATGATGAAATAAATTGGAAAAATTTTTTTTTTTTAAATAAATAATTACAATTTTTTTTTCTTTTTTCAGAAAAGTAGAGAAATAAATATTGTTTGAATAAAATACGATAACAACAGTATATATAAAAAAATATGAAATAAATATTGACAATTCTTTTTTTAAATAGCACTTCATCGGTGGTTCAAATATATAAAATAAAAATAAAAAATAAAAATATTCAGAAAAAAATAAAAAATAAATAAATAAATTCAATAAGTAATTAAAATCATAAAAAATAAAAATCAGTTATAGTTTTAGTTTTTTACATTTGCTGCTGATATTAATATTTACTGCGTTATAAGCAATATTGCCATTCACACGTTTTTCGAGATTTATACACCATTTGATAAAGAGGTCTTCCTCGAAATATATTATGGAACACGGTCACACAGATTACATCAGTGTTGAAGTCTTGCCTAATCAAGTAAGATTTGCTACATTGAAAAAAAATTATTAAAAAAGTCTTAGAAAAAATACATAATTTGTCTTACTTCTCAACGCCGACATATTTCCATTTCTTGCATTGTGATAGCCTTCTAATACTCCTCTCTCTCTCTCTCTCTCTGTCTCTCTCTCTCTCTCTCTCTCTATATATATATATATATATATATATATATATATATATACACTAATGGTAAGTAAACTACACAGAAACGTTTGTGTTTCATTCACGTAGGAAATCATCAGTCGCTCCATCTCTCTCTATATATATATTATATTATATATATAATATATATTATATATAATATATATAATATATATATTATATATATATATATATATATAATATAATATATATATTATATATATATATATATCATATGTACATATTATATATTATATATATTATATATATATTATATATATATTATATATTTATTATATATACAGATATACACAGAGAGAGAGAGAGAGAGAGAGAGAGAGAGAGAGAGAGAGAGAGAGAGAGAGAGAGAGAGATCCAGAACGGATAAAATGAATTTCTCGAACAGAGAAGTTTTTGCACTCTTTTATGACCCTTTTACGAAAAGTAAAATCTTTATTCTATTTTTGATCAAACTCCATTATATGATCTCGATTCTTGATAAAATTATGTAATCAGAACAGTTTTGCACAACTTATATATCCCCTTATGAAGATTAAAACCAAGATATAATGCGACTAAACCTTACGTCTAGAATCCTTATTCCAATTTTGATCAAAATACTTTACATGATTTTGATTTTAGAAATTGTCTAAAATTTAAGGTTAAAGTTTAATGGGTCTTGAGACAAAAATCAAATTCAAGGAACCTCGCTTAATTGATGTCTAATGGATCACATTTAATGCCAGTCTGAAATATTTGAATTTTCAAATTGGAGGTTATGTCGATTTTATGCCCCCTAAAACCCTTTAAAACACTCAAAAGAAACCAAAATTTATGGGGAATATGTTTTAATTGATGTCTAACAACTATAGTTAAAATAGCACAAAAATAGGCCTATCTGAATCTTCACGAAGGGCTTCCACCCCACTTTCTTCCTTTTACACAAAATCTGCAACGACTGCACAAAAGGGGTTGGGGGTTAGATAAATGTGCGGAGTGCTTCGTAGGCACATATTGGGGCAAGAGGATTTCAGAAAAGTTAGGTCTGAAGAAGGAAGGTCTCAAAAATCGGACCTGTGTTAGTAGCTTGATGCGGACTAGTGTTGGCATTGGAAACGACCTTCCATCACTGCCATAGTTAGGCCATGCAGGGTCAGTGTTGAAATAATTGAAGCCCCTTGGAAAAAAGATATGTGAATCGGCTTCGGATATAAATTGATCGAACAATTAGGTTTGGAGTTAGAATGGTCCTTTCTGGAATCAATATAAAAACCCAGAAAGGTGTTGAAACATCGGGTACGTATGGGAGTATGTAGTAAGGATATCCAACACAAAATTAGTCGACTGACCGGAAAAGAAAAATATAGTGAATGTTAAATAGGGATCTCTGTTTTTCCATGTTTATAGACATAAAATTAAATGAGTGACGAAAGACGAAAAAAATGAACGAAAGGATAAGAATGATAACATGAGAGATGAACATGGAAAAATAGCTTCCATGAAGATGTTAAAAAAATGGAAAATAAATGTGTGTTACATAGCGTGGGCCATGTTTTAATCGAAACATTTAAGTGACACTTTAAGGATAAGAGGTGACCCCAGACGGAAGTCGTGAAACAACCTGATTTCCAGGCAAAGATTTTCTACTACTTTGTCTGGCGAGATTCAAGTAGGAAAGACGTGCCTAGGGCACTATTTCCAATGGGGTGGGGGCGCACTGTGGTTGGATGTATCGAGACGAGTTATTCGCCTATCTATATGTCTGTCTTTCTCTCTCACGTGTACACAAGTAGCCCGCCGCTCTGATGTTTTCTGTGACTGTTTCTCTTTTAAAATAAACCATTTTCATAAATCAACATCGGCGCCCGAGTGGTTTAGTATCCACAAACAAGCAAGAACTTGGGTTTACGATGACGACACGGGTGTGTAATGGCTTATAGACGCACCGGTAAGTGAAAATATGACACCACCGATATTTCTTTTAGAATAATGATTACCTTATTTTTAATATACATTTTTTGCCATACGTTTTAGTAACAGTGGAAGTGTAACGGATAATCGAGTGACATGTATCTTGTGTTCGGAAATGTTATTCTATAACATAACGTAAATATTTTGTTATTGTTGCGATTGTTCGCAAAGATTGCCTTCTGGTGAAACTGGGTAAAAAATGTCCCAAAATCGAAATATATGCAAAATTATTCCATGTCGAAAGAAGGAATGAATTAATGAAGTTAAGATTGCGTGAAAGAATCCAATGGCAAATATGAATAACTTGTGTCTTCGGGTTTCTCAGTTGTGGTAATAATGGGGGAGGCTTGAGATGCAGAGGGTTGGTGGGAAATGGTAGAGAGGGGAAATGGTGAGTGAAGGTGGAATAATAAGTGAGTGCAAGGAGAACAAAGAAGAGAAGGAAGAGGATGAGAATAATAAAGAGTTGAAATAGAAGAAGAAGAAAAAGAAGAAGAAGAAGAAGAAGAAGAAGTGGAGAGTACTGGAAATCTGGGAGACTTGTTTTCACTCAGACTCCAGGGAACACGACCGGTTACTGTCAGTGAGCCATCACTGATGAAAATCTGTGTGATAAAACTTAGTGAGTATCAATAATAATAATAATAATAATAATAATAATAATAATAATAATAATAATAATAATAATAATAATAATAATAACATAAAGAAAATCAATATCATACCAATAATCGTAGGAGCACTAGGAAAAGACCCGAAAAATCGGAAAAAAACTAGAAAAAATTGGAATCAAAGGGAAGATTCAGCCAATGCAACGCACGGCAATTGTGAAAACAGCTGAAATCGTAAGGAAAATCCTTGAATGCGTAAACCAACCCACATAAACTATGAACACTAACTAGCCACACGGAAATTGCAATAGAAATAAAACCAAAACACAGAATGAACATCAGGTGAACCCAAGGGAACTGAAACTGCAAGATATATCTAAACTGACCCCCCCCCCCGACCCCCAAAAACCACACAATATGATGGCGTCAGTCTCGGCTGGTACCACACATAATTGAAGTTGATCGCCAATGAAGTCGTAAAGACCGAAAAGAGAAAACACAAACCAGACCTCCACTGGAACAGTGCGCTGAACACTGGATATCATGGAAGTTTATTACCATTGAAATTCCAGAGAAAATCAACGGTTGTTACGAACGAGAAATCAATGGTAAACTGCTGTTGCGATAACGCAAAGTGATTCGCAATGCCCATCGAAAGCGGTGGAGTTTGCTGGAAAACTGGAGAGACTTGTTGCCACTCGGACTCCAGGAACCGCACTTGTTATTGCCTCGGCTGGTACCACAAGAAATGGCAGTGAAGGGTCAAGGAAGATGGAAAGACCGAGAAGAGAGAGAGCAAAAACCAGACCTCCACAAGAAAGGTGCACAGAGCACTAAGAACTTGGAGAAATTTATTGCCACTGAAACGTCAGAGAAGACCAACAGCTGTTACGAATGGTAAATCAATGGTAAACAGCCGTTGCGATAATGCAAAGTGATTTGCAATAACTATAGAACGAGGTTGAGAGACTTGTCATTCGGATTCCAGGGGAACACCAATTGTTATTGCCAGTGAGCAGTCACTGATAATGACTTGTGTGAAAACTAATAGTGAATAAATACTACTACTACTACTACTACTACTACTACTAATAATAATAATAATCATGAAGTAAACAAAAACATAATATTCGCAATTGTTGGAAAATAGGAGAAAAAGACAAATGAATTAATAACAAATCTTACGAACTCAGAAAATGAACTTTGTTTTTTTTCGCGCTTTTTTAGTCTGATTTTGTTTTTATTCTTTTTTTTTTCTGCAAGTATTTCTGTGTCTTCCATGTCCGGCGGATTCCTTGTTGTTTTCGCTCGAAAAAATCAACTAATTAATTCGAATTATTAATTCGTTCTAAATGAAAATTGTTAGTCTGAAAAGAAACCTGCGGCAGAAAAAGGAACAACAACATGCATCATTCAGTACAAAAATAGAAATACTGCCCTTCATAACTAAACATCACAAAAGTAAGACAAACATAGCAATCATTTTTTGATAACTATATATCTCTAACTTTCTCATTGATATATATATATATATATATACATATTATTATTATTATTATTATTATTATTATTATTATTATTATTATTATTATTATTAATAATAATAATAATAATAATAATAATAATAATAATAATAATAATAATAATAATAATAATAACTAGCGGAACCCGTGTAAATTACACGAAATGATGTTTTCAATACGGGTCCTAATGTAACAAAGCACCCTCTATTTGTTAGTAAGTTACGCTTGCTTTATTATGAGCCCCCCCCCCCCTTCTGGATAAGAGTGAAATAATTGTTTAAAATAGTAACTCGTGTACGATGGACACTTCGCATATCTACTAAAAACGGTTGATATGCCATCCGTTCAAAAAAAAAACAACAACAAAATAATAATTGCCGATACCCTACGTGTTAAGCAGTCAACGTAATTAAATAGACAATGCCATTAAAAACGCCAACATGAAAACAAAAAATAGTTTTAAGTTTTAAGTTTTAAGCAACACAAAAAAGTAGTTTTTAACCAGGTGATTAAAAAAATGTATTATTTCTTCTCCTTCCCCTCGAAATGTAGAATAAACATCTTAGATATTCCTAAACGCAGGCTAGTTGAATGTTTTTAAAAATTTAGGTGCGGCAGAGCTTTTGCCGGAAGCGTGACACACGAACACACACGCTATCGTATTAATATATAGATAATTAAGGTATTAAGAAGACTGAAGACAATGCAGATAGTCGGATTGATGAGGATCTGGGAAGAACAAAAATAAACAATCGAAGGTGAGATCTCACAATTATCTACTTATTTTTCTTTTCAATATTACATAAGAAACAGCAAGTATATTATTAGCTGTGTATAGTGTCCGGATACTTGGGAATCATTTGATATTTCGGGAGTGATCTCTCCGTGTCAAAAATAAACACAAAAGAAAAGTTCGACTATCGGAAATCAAGCAAGCTAGATGCTGATGAAGAGAAATTACTACCGAATCAGGTTCGCAGATAGGGGTGGGAGATGCTGCAAGAATTAATAATAGGATAAGTTTTAAATCTATCCGACACATGACTATACTTATTACTGACTATATAACACCCAATTAATTATTTTAATATAACACACTTATGTTTTAGCTCCTTATTTATGTGTAGGAAGGAATTGCAAATTTATCGATTTATTATTTGCTGCAGCACCTCCAACCTCATCTGCGAGCCTGATTCCATTATAATTTCCTTCTCATCAGAATCCATCTCAAGCTAACAAATTAAAACTGGTTTAAAAGTCAGTCTAAAAACCTCAAAAAAGGCTTCTTTTAGTTTATTAACATAAAAATAGCAACCTATGTGGAAATATTAATGAGTTCACCCCTTTTCAAACTATATCTATCCGTTTCATAAATATAGTTATTCATTTTTATTATTGTTAGCAAGCAATTTCATTATTGATAAAACGCAATCCATTACTTAAAAAAATATTTAATTAAACAATATACATATTGTTTGAATCATTGCCCGTTATCTATGTATTACTAATATATATATATATATATATATATATATATATATATATATATATATATATATATATATATATATATATGGGAAGAGAAGGATGAAGGTAATTCGACGTGATGGGAAAATGAAAAAGGAAAACCAAAAAATGGATGTTTTTTATGTGTACATCAACGTTTCGTCTTTATTTATAAGACTTCATCAGGATGATAAAATAGAGAAAAAATGTCATGCAAGTACAAATACATGTAGGGTAGACATATTGGGAGGAAAAATAGAATAAAATAATGGCCACTACTGGGTGGACGTCCTTACTTGTTGGAGAATAAAAATGAATGTTGAAGAAAATGAGTGGGGAAGAAAGTGGAAAGATGGGGTGAGCAGGGACTACTGTGGCTGGTAGTAAGAGAAAGAGGTGGGGGGATGAGCAGGGATAAAGTGGATGGCAGAGAGAGAGTGGAGGAGAGGGAGCAGGGAGGTGTTTGACTAGATGACTGCGGTCAAGATTGAAGGAGAAAAGTAAGTTGGAATGTTTGTGTGTGGGGGTGTATGCAGAGAAAAGGAGGATGGGTAGAGAAGGAGGGGGGCTGTGATTTTGGTGGATAGGCGAAAGTTGTGGTCTTAGAGAGCGTTTTGAGAAAATGAGGGAATTTAAGACCACCACTATCAAGCAACGAAATGGCTTCTTTAACCTATCACCCTTAATAAGCAAGATCATCCTTACAGAACAAAGACTCTTGCCTGATCATAGATAACATTTATTTTTATCTCTAACCGTTATGACACTTTTCCACTTAATCACTCCCTTCCTTGTTTTTTCCAAATATTTCAAATATTCCATACCCACCCGTTCAATTACCTCCCTCCTCCACCCCTCCACTCCCTCACTCATTGCTATCATTTTCCAAATATTTCAAATATTTCATATCCTATCACAACAAATCCTCCCTCTCCCCCTCACCCATTCCCCTTCTCAACTATTTCTCCCACACCCTCACTTTTCCATACCCCCTTCTTAAATTCCCTCATTTTCTCAAAACGCTCTCTAAGACCACAACTTTCGCCCATCCACCAAAATCACAGCCCCCCTCCTTCTCTACCCATCCTCCTTTTCTCTGCATACACCGCCCACACAAAAACATTCCAACTTACTTTTCTCTTTCAATCTTGACCGCAGTCATCTGGTCAAACACCTCCCTGCTCCCTCTCCTCCACTCTCTCTCTGCCATCCACTTTATCCCTGCTCATCCCCCCACCTCTTTCTCTTACTACCAGCCACAGTAGTCCCTGCTCACCCCCATCTTTCCACTTTCTTCCCCACTCATTTTCTTCAACATTCATTTTTATTCTCCAACAAGTAAGGACGTCCACCCAGTAGTGGCCATTATTTTATTCTATTTTTCCTCCCAATATGTCTACCCTACATGTATTTGTACTTGCATGACATTTTTTCTCTATTTTATCATCCTGATGAAGTCTTATAAATAAAGACGAAACGTTGATGTACACATAAAAAACATCCATTTTTTGGTTTTCCTTTTTCATTTTCCCATATATATATATATATATATATATATATATATATATATATATATATATATATATATATATATATATATATATATAGTGTGTGTGTCAGGTTGTATATAAAAAGAAATCAAATAAAGTGCTCGATCATATAAGAGAACTAATATAATTTATTTAAATACTGTATATTACATATTTCAGCAATGTACCGCGGTTTCATCCAAAAGGGCAGATTTAGACATCTTTAGTAAATCTCTGTGCCCAGTGGAATCATCGGCAAGCTGAAACGATTGTAGTCACGGCCCGATAGGGAATGGCGTCAACAATGACAGAAAACGGTGTATCTCTGAGGGGGTCCCCGAAAAAATCCGGTGTCGGATAGTGATTAACTAAGACTTAAAAATTCGGTGTCGGATAGTGATTAACTAAGACTTAAAAATCCGGTGTGGGATAGTGATTAACTAAGACTTAAAAATCCGGTGTGGGATAGTGATTAACTAAGACTTAAAAATCCGGTGTGGGATAGTGATTAACTAAGACTTAAAAATCCGGTGTCGGATAGTGATTAACTAAGACTTAAAAATCCGGTGTGGGATAGTGATTAACTAAGACTTAAAAATCCGGTGTGGGATAGTGATTAACTAAGACTTAAAAATCCGGTGTGGGATAGTGATTAACTAAGACTTAAAAATCCGGTGTCGGATAGTGATTAACTAAGACTTAAAAATCCGGTGTCGGATAGTGATTAACTAAGACAACGCGGGAGAACAGCTAAAAGCTTTGAGAGAGAACAAAGAAACAATGACTTGGGAGAAACAACATCATCGCATTGAAAGAAGACGATGACACCCTCACAACTGACTTTAATCGCTAAATCAGAAGATGCGATAAGTTCTACACCGAGCTATACAAAATCAGGATAACCCACGATCAACCCTTTACAGATAGAGAGAGGGCTGCAACATCTGAAGTATAATCTGCAATAAAAAAAAAACTAAAGAGGTATTAATCTCCAGGAGAAGATGGAATTACGCCAGGAATTCTCCAAGACGGGGGTGAACCAATCGCAAATTGTAGAGATTATCACGAGCTTATACAACAAATGCCTTAACAAAGACAAAATACCTTGCAATTGGAAGAATGTGTCAGTTACCATCATCCACGAGAAAAGAAAATTTGAAAGATATTAAAAACTACAGTCCAGTAAGTCTATTTTCAGTGGTTTATAAAATATTCTTCCATATTCTTCTCAAAAGGATGCAAAACACACTTGGCAGAAACCTACCCGGAGAACAAGGTTTCCGACCTGGATTTTCCACTATTGACCAAATTCACGTTGTAAGTAAACTCCAAGAGAAAGCTAATGAGCATCGTATACCACTTTGTTTTGCCTTTGTTGACTATGAAAAAGCATTTGACTTCATCGAATTCACCCCTATGTTAACAGCTTTGAAAAGTTAAGGAGTTGACAGTGCTTACATCAACTTGTATCAAGACCTGTACGATCGAGCCATAGCAACTTCAAAGCTCCAACAGGATATCAAAAAGATCAATATAGAAAAAGGCAAAACGACAACAGTTCACCAAACCTCTTTACATCCTGCCTGCAAGATTCAGTGATCATTAAAATTGATTGGGTAGGAAGAGGTATCAATATAAACGGAGAATACCTTGCTTATCTTAGAATTTGCCGACGATATAAGCCACACACCTCAAGAATTAGAAGGAATTCTTAACGACATTTACAATGGTATGCATATAGTTTTATCTTAAAATACACACTGGAAAAACAAAGGTCATGTTCAACAAATATGCCAGAAAACAACGAGTCATAAATAACGGTGAAAATAGTTGATAACTATATCTACTGAGAGAAGATGATGAGAAGCAACGCTGATATCATGCCAGAAATAATACGGCGAATTGCGCTTGAATGGACAGCCTTTTCTAAAATAGACAACATCATGAAAAATAGAAAGTCCACTATGAATATTAAACTGAAAATGTTTAATTAATACACGGTGCCTGTAATGACATATGGAAGCGAAACATGAGCATTTTTAATGCATCAAAAGACAGGGTATAAATGGCAAAATGCAAAATAGAACGCATTATATTTGGCATCAGTCTATGAGAAAGAAAAAGAAACACTTGGATCAACCAGCAAACTGGCATAAACGACATCATCACCACCATACTAACAGCAAAACATCGATGGGAAGGTCATCTTCGGTGTTATACAGATAACAGGTGGACACTTAGAGCGACAGAATGGACTCCAGGGCAATGAAAAGACTAAGAGAAAGGCCAAAAAACTCATTGATAACCTCGACAGCAGACTGGGCTCTATACGGCCACGCTTAGCTAGGGACAAAACAAGGAGGAAGGTACCAGGGAGGTGTTCCTCTTTCAGGAGTGATCAAAAACCCTAATATATATATATATATATATATATATATATATATATATATATATATATATATATATATATATATATATATGCAAGATCCAAACACAGTTTGTTGATCACTTTCACTGCTCGTGTAAATTAGCTGCCGACTCGCTATTTACAAAGTTAAATTCCTCTTTAATTATTAGCGAGGGGTTAACGCTCTTGACTGCGAATCGGTGGCGATTTGTGATCGGAGTTCGAGCCCGCCGACCGTTGAGAATTAACTTCCTGCACTGAAGATTGCGTTAACATGAAACATCGATGTCTGTAGGTAATAAATAATTAATATATATATATATATATATATATATATATATATATATATATATATATATATATATATATATATATATATATGTGTGTGTGTCTGTGTGTGTTTCGAATTTCAGAGTTGATCAGTTTTAAGAACTCAAGGAATAGAATTTAGTATAATTACACACGATAACTTCCTTTTAATATTTTTTGATAAGGAGAGATGTATCCATTCTGACAGCTGTTCATGGATTATTCATTTTGTATATATAGCTAAACCGATATTGATATAAGAATGTTAGTTGGCTTACCTCTAGAGAAACGAGTGGTAAATATTAATCTCACAGGAATGTTATGTTTTTTTGAAAATGTGATAAAATAAAAACTATGTTTATTGGAATATAAAATGAACCTGTCTTATTTTAACACAGACACACACAGATACACACACACACACTCATATATATATATATATATATATATATATATATATATATGTGTGTGTGTGTGTATTAAAATAAGACAGGTTCAGTTCATATTCCAATAAACATGGTTTTTATTTTATCACATTTTCAAAAAAATATCAAATTCCTGTGAGATGTATATTTACGTCTCGTTTCTTTGGAGATGAGCCAACCAACATTATTATATCAATATCGATTCTGCTACATCTCAAGATCACCAGAAAATCCACAAAGAAGAAAACTTCTCAAATTGAAAAGTTTTGAAAAAACCTACACCCCACTGTGGTTTATTGTGAGCAAAAACAAATAAATATCAAAGAAAGAAACCTTCACACGAGGAAATAATCTCCTTAGGACGCCATTTTTAATTTTTTCGGTTAAAAGTTAGCACGCCAAAAATACGCGGACATTCGAGAAATTTCAATTCAGTGATATTCCTTCATATAGTTATTTAATTCTATCATTCATTTATAAAAGTTTTAATTCATTCGGAGGTAAGTTTAATTGTCTAAAATTACTTCACTTAACTTGCAAATGCCTATTTATCTCATTTGAATGCGAAACTAAGTGCAGAACTAATCTCTTTCAAATTCACTAGTTAGAAGCCAGTTAGACAGATTTAGCTACCCATTCGAACAATGTTAATATTGTTATATTACAGTTTTTTTATGAATAATGTTTAGTATTTATTAATAAACCGTTTAAATTAACTCTAAGGTAAATTCAATGCTCAGATTACTTCACTCAAGTAGTAAGTTTCTATCTGAATCTAAAAGCAGGGCTAATTCTTTTCCAACGTAACGGTTTGGAGTTAATCAGACAAGATTGAACCTCCAAAGATGCAATTGTAGATTTGTTATATTTTATTAAATGCTGTTCATTACCTCTTTATAAAGTATTAATAGGATTAAAAAAAATTAAAAAGTTATTTTTTATTTTTTAAATTTATTTTATACCCGAAGTTAATTGTCATTGCATTCTATACTTCACTCGTATTTAGGTCGGAGTTAGCCCGATTATGAGCTCCCTTTTAGTGATAAGATTTATTTTCTTATAATATTTAAGCTAGATAAGATTCCATAAAGTTTCACATACCAAAATAAAACAAAATTTGCAATTTATAAGTGACGTTCCTTATATAATTTACGTTCTCTGTAAGTGTGTATAGTTTTAGGGTCTCATGTTTCTAAATTTGTTTGAGTCCAATATATTTATTAATGCATTA
>OY744539.1:5011277-5028777 GCA_963556195.1 Sepiola atlantica | reverse complement strand
TTACGCCGAGTAGGGAGAGAGCGGAGCTAGGACATCTAGGTGTGAGTCGGATTTCATTTACAAATCAAGGGACATAAAAATTCCACCAGATCTAAGAAACTGAAATCCCTAGTCAATCCCTAAATGTAAAAACCCTTATCCTGATTTGTGTATTTGGTTAGTTTTCACGTTTGAAGAGCCTGAGTGTAGGCGAAATAAATTATCACGTCAGACTGAAATGGTGTTTTGAGTTATTTCAATTTTAATTTTATTTTTGCTCTGTACCTACATTGAGCTTACTTACAGAAGGTATTATTGCTGTCAAGGACAATACATCCAACTCAGATCTACCATATATATATATATATATGTATATATATATATATATATATATATATATATATATATATATATATATATATGTCACTTTCTGTAGATAGAGATATGATCTATCCCTGACACCAAGTCCTCTCACCTAAAAAGTATGACATTTGAAAACATAATGATATATGCATTTTAGCCTGAAGATTCCCCCCCGGGGATGAAACGCGGGAGCCTCTGTGTAGCTTAATTGCCATAAATATATTTTCATAGCTTACTACCTAGCTCTACTTACGTATCGAGCACTGTTGAAGTAAATACTGAAAATTAATACATACAAAATTATATCTCCTTATAAAATTTTATGTCGATCCATGAAATACTAACATTTATATATTTAGATGCTTACGTTAAGGTCTCCTGTTTTTGTTTCACTGTTAGATACTTAATCCCCCTTTTTTATTTTATTTACTTACTATTATATATTTTATTTATTTATGAATTTTCTAACGAATGTTAAGTCTGCACTATTTTGGATTTAGTTAGTTTCTGTGGGAATTTAAACTGCATTTTCCTTTTGTTTTGTTTTTTTGTTTAAAACATACAAAGCTTCTTTAGACTATATATATATATATATATATATATATATATATAAGCACACAAACATATACACAATTAAGGATATAGATAAATATGCACGTATATAGACACAAAACACGCACTAAAATCGCATGCGTGGAAAAATAAAAATAAAAAGGGGAATAATATTATTTAATACTATTTATGTCCTAATGTGCTCGGGTGATTGAATTGAAACAAAAAAGTTTTAAGAATATTAAAAAGTGTGGTTTTGTCCATTATTTAAAATAAATACTAACTGTAGGACAGTGCCATTAGTGAAGAGTTTAAGACAAAGAGACAGATATACTTATTTACTTATTTATTTATTATTTATTTAAAATTATTTCTCTCCTTACATTTTACGATTTTCATTCTCTGAACTGTGATTGTAATACATCATAATATATGTGTGCGTGTGTGTACATGTGTTTATATGTATGCGGATTTGCATATATGTGTGTGAATGTGTACGTATGTAGATACTTATGAATAATTAAATAAATATTAACGGTTCATATCTATATATATATAGATATAAATATATAAATATTTTAGAATTTAGAATGGGGAATCAGTTTAGCATATAAATTTAACGTAAAATAATCCCCTATTTTCATGGCATTCTAGGGTTTTATGGCAATTTACCATTTTTGCCATTGAAGATGAATTCTGTGCGTTATTTTTTGTTCTAGGGAGGAGGGGACCTTTTTGTGGTGAATGCGTGTGGTTTTACGACCTTGCCAGTAAAACTTAGAGTGAGTGTTATAAACATTAACTGCCCTAACAATCTAGAATGACCCTAAAAAGAATCTCATTTTTAAGGGAGGAGGTAATTTAGCTGAGAATGTTAATCTACAAATTTACCAAAGTTTATTAAAATCATGGAATTCTTTGAGTAAAAAACATGTATTTTAATATATATATATATAAATGTATTCAAATGCCGTCCATTGTAACAACCCTGTCGTCCAGCTAGACAGGGCAATAACAAGTCATCATCTATTTCACGTACACGTTTACCATTCTTTCACTTACAGTGTCGCAGACGGATTTCTGTGCCACTAGGGGGCACTTGATTCAATCATTGTTGTACGCACGCTTGTGACTCTGATGGCGTGGAGCTGAGTAGCGAGAATCAGCACCAGTGAAATATCTTAAACGTATCCGGCGTCACAGGAAGTGGATTGTTTCCCTTTTCAGTTTCCTGTGACCATGACAATCGCGCTTATAATCCTCGACTTCTTTCCTCTTCATTCGACAAGTCGCCATCTTTGGCAGTAGCGAATTTCATTTCGTTCTTTTTCATTTCGTTCTTTTTCTTTTCCTTTCGTTTCGTTTCGTTTCTTTTCTTTTCTTTCTTTATTTTGTATTTCTATCTGCACTCTTTATTTTATTATTTGCTTTATTCTCGTGTTTATTTCGTCGCTTTCTTTTCTTTCTCTCTTCCTTCCTTTTTCTTTTTCTTTTTTTTTTACTCTTCTTCTCCTTATTTCCGTTCCTATGCATGCCTATTCTTGATTACTGCGTTGAATTGCTTTCCTTTCTTTCATTTGTTCTTTCATTTGTTCTTTCATTTGTTCTTTTCTTCTTCTTAACTTTTTTCGCTCCTTCATGTATTTTTCTATTTTCTTTCCCTTTTTGTTCATTTTCACATTTCTGTTAACTTTCTTTCATTCTTTGTTTTTGTTTTGCACTCCCCTCTTTTTATTATTCTTTTACTCATCCCCTTTCTTTATTCTTGTTTCCATTTCGTTCCCTTATCTTCATTTCTCCATTCTTTTCTCTCTTCCTTTATTTCTTCTTTCTTTCTCCCTTTTTATTTACTATTTTATTTTATTGTTATTTTAAGAGTTTCCTCTTTTTTCTTCTTGTGTATGTTTCTTTTCTTTTCTTTATTTTAAAAATGTTTTTCTGTCTTTCTCCATTCATTTTATAGTTACTTTCATTATTTTTTCATTCTTTCGTTTTTTCTCGATTTTCTCACCATTTCTTTCATTCTCTTTCATTTATTTTTTCTTCTTTGTTTCACCGTTTTTTTTTTACTTCTTTATTTTTTCTTCCTTCCGCTTTTCCATCTGTCTTTCTTTCTACATTTCTTTCTATAAGTCTTACTTTGTTTTTATATTTCTTGCCAAACACGTTTTCTTTCGTATTTACTTTCTTTTATTCTTTCTTTTCATTCTTCCACCCTTTATTGTTGTTTCTTTTCTTTATTCTTGTATCTGTTTCTTTCCTTTCTTTTTTTTCTTTTTTATTCTTTATCAGCTTTCTTTCTTTCTTTCCCCTTCTATTCTATATTTCTTTCTTTTTTTACTACCATCTATTCTATATTTTTTCTTCTTTTTCCCATCTTTATTTTGTACTTCATATGTTTTACTTATACATTTTATTGGTGTTTTTAGTGTTTTCTTTTCTTTATTCTTGTGTGTGTGTTTATTTCCTTTCTTTTTTCCTTTTTTCTGTATTTTCCTTTTGTTTTTCAGTCTTTCAGTTATTTTTTTCTTTCATTCTTTTTCTTTTCTTCCAATCCTGTTTGTCTAACCTCTTTTTACTTCCATGTTTCTGTCCATTTTCTTCTACCTTTTTCTTTTTTTCTTCCTTTCTTTCTACCCTTTTCTATATCTATTCCTTAGTTTCTTTATTTGAAAATATGAATTTCTTTCCTTTTACTTTCTTTCATTTTTCCCTCTTCTAGAGTCCATTTTTATCTTTTAATTTCATTTTTCATCTTCATTCTTTATCACCTTTCTTTCTTCGTTTCGTTATTTCCGACTTTCTATTTTTCTTTCTGACTATCTTTCTTTCATTTTTATATCCTCCATACAATATTTCTTTCATTTTTTCATTCTTCATTTCGTGTTTCTTTTTTTCCACTCTTTCATTTTGATTGTTGTTTTTAAGTCTTTTCTTTATTCTTGTGTTTCTTTCCTTTATTTAATTCTGTGTTTTCTTTTTGTTTCCCTTCTTTTAATTACTTTAATTTTTCTTTAATTCTTTATTTTCGATTTTTTTACCCTTTTCCTCTCTTTCATTTCTTTTTTAATTCGTTTTTACCTCATGTTTCTTTCTTGTTCTTCTTTCCCTTTCTCTCCTTCTCTCTTTCTTTCTTTCTTTCTTTCATTTCTTTTTGCCTTCCTGTCTATATGTCTTCATTCTTTTATTTTATTATTTACCAAACGCATTTTCTTTCTTGATTCATAAAATCGGAGGACTTATGTTTTGAGGCATGTCCGTCCGTCCGTCCGGATTTTTCTCCGCAACACTCCATTGAATTTCTCTGAAATTTTGCATGAAGTTGTAACTTTTGTCAGGTTAGAAAGTGACATTCTCCGATTTTTGAAAAAAATCTGGTTATCCCCCCAGGTGGTCAAAAGGCCCCGAAATGGCAAAAAATAACATTTTTTGCCTCATAAATTTTTATCCATCCATTCAATTTCTCTGAAACTTATCCAAAATGTGGAGGCAATTGTTCCTAATAGAAAATAAGTATTGATGACCTTGGAAAAAATCTGGTTCGCGCCGCCAGTGGGTCAAAAGCCACAAAATGGCAAAAAAAACCCTTTTCTCCCATAACGTTTGATCCATCCATTCAATTTTTCTGAAACTTGGCCAAAATGTAGAGGCAATTGTTCTGGATATGAAATGAGCATCCTTGACTTCAGAAAAATTCTGGTTCGCGCCCCTAGGGGGTCGAAGGGGGGTAAAAATGCCCCAAATTGCCCAAATTTATTGCATTTTACACTCGCCACATCGAGTCACATACAGAGGGGGACCACGCACGCGCGGCTTTTTGTTTTTAATTATTTCCACGATTTCCTTCTTTCTGTTTTATTGTTTGTAAACGTCTCGAACAATCGAAATAAGTTATCCAATGTGTCGCTTCCAACATGCAATGTATTATCTTTCGAGCTGTGTTGTTGCGATGTTGGCGTAAGTGTGTACGTGTCAGTGAATGTTTTGCTTTACAAACGAGTCACCACTTATCAAGGCCAAAAGGCCATTCGAGGATAAGTGTTACTGGGTTGGACAAGTAGACGGTAGACACCGTTGGGATTTGTAACGATTATTGTAACTTGTCAGAAATTGATGGTTCAAGAAGATGGCTCAACAAGAATTTGTTTACATTGGACGTGAAAACGGTAATGTTATAATCAACCGGGAAGCAGCCCCATGGTACTGTGTTCCACAGACAGGCAGTTCTAGGAAATAAACATTGCTCATGGAAGTTCCGCTAAGTTCTATGTACACAGAGGGAGAGAGAGAATTTATTGACAGTGGTTGTAGCTAGCGCGCGTGTGTCTGTGTGTGCGCAACATTGCAACTGGAACCGTTTTTTGTTCGTGATGATATTGGTAATTTCACTTCTGACCTCTGTGTCGTGTGCTTGAAAACCCTGCAACTCTTTAGCGTGTTTTTCTTGTTGACGCTCTTATGTCGGCTGGAAACTCTCTTTCGATAAACGAGCTTGTTGGTTTCTTTTTATCTCAATCGATCAACTCCTAGACTTGTTATGGGAAGCATTCAGATTGGTTAATCGACATGTAATTATTATTTTATTGTAATTTGATCATGTGACCTGTTTATGCGGACGTAATTGTAGACAATTGTGTCAGGCATTCCCATTTTCACTTTCCTGTGAGCGTTGCTATTAGCAAGGGAAAAGAAGGCGGAGCAAAGAAAAAAAAAGAATGAAGAAAAAGAAAGAAAAGGAAAAAAAACATGCTAGGAACTCATTGTGCTTGCTCGACCGACCACGTCTTCATTTTTTCTCTATCGTCTTTCTTTCATTCGTTCCTTCTTTATTAATTGTTTTTTTTTATTCTTATTATTTCCTTTCATAGAAAAGAGTTCTGCGATATTCTAGCGGTCATTTCCCCTGAGGACAATTGCATCTCAGAAGTATCGGCTCTTATGTTAAGTGCTGAAACTGTTTATTTATTTCGCAATTCATTCACCTCTGCGTCTGGTAACGTCTGCCTATCCGGATCTGTACATGGTTTCACGTGTGTATGTGTGTGTACAACAGGAAACGAGATGATGTCGTTCTTGACTTCATTCCGGCACTGTGTAAGAAAAACACGCACAGAGAAAGCAAAGGTGACTAGTAGAAAGAAAGAGAGAGAGAGAGAAAGAAAGAGAGAGAGAAAGAGAGAGAGAGAGAGAGAAAGAGAGAGAGATAGATAGAGAGAGTGAGGGGGACGAGGAAAAGACTGGTAGAACATACCGACAGACGGCTATGCAAATATACTTATAGTCGGAGGTAGTGTCAAAAAGAAACAGACAAGAAGATATTGGGAAAGGGAGATAGAGAGAGGGAGAAGGGGGATGCAGAGAGAGAGTGTGTATGCGTGTGCCTGATGGACAGACAGACATACCTGCATATAATGAGAAAACAGAACAAAAAAGAAAAACAAATGAAAAAACTACCAAAACCTAACAAATAATAAGTCTCTTTACTTCTGTATAATAATACTAATTATTATTATTTTTATATAAAAGTAAAGAAACTTATTATTTTGTCATCTAATTTACATAACTGTTTGCGGTGTATACAGATACACAAATGTAAATTAGATCGCCACGCTTAAATGCTTACAGCGACGTAAGTATTTCTATACTAGAGAGTGGTTGAATCAACATCGAGTGAAAAGAGCGAGAGACATACATAGACGGCTAAGAGTTGGATTGGCAACATGTTCAGTTAATTATAAATTACGGCTAAACATACTTTATTTCAAACAACTTGAACTGAGTTATATTTTATGTTATTAAAGTATCTATGGAAAAAGATTTAGGGAAACAAACGTAAATGAACTGATAGTTAGAATCATAATAGTGTCGCGTTGCCGTGTTATGTCGTTGTGATGTGTGTATAAAATTATACACATTGTTGTTGGGGCCCACGTGTACCGTCGTTAACGTTTTCTTCGTCTCCGCCCACAATCAAATTACAAGACACAAGTCTTTTTTCAAATTAAGGATTTATTCGTATGAGAAGTATCTATAGAATTCAGTTACAGACAATATATATATATATATATATATATATATATATATATATATATATATATATATATATGTGTGTGTGTGTGTGTGTGTGTGTGTGTGTGTGTGAAAAATGACAAACGGAAAACAGGTTAAAGTGCAGGAGAAAAACAAAAACAAGAGATTTGACCGGTTTCGTTCGTGTTGGCGAACGTCTTCAGAAAAAGTGAAGATTTGGAAATAATTTTATTTTGAAGGCACACACATGGGAGGAGAAAAGGATGATCCGATTGGACCATATGAGAAGACTTTAAGTGACATTGAAATATGACAAGTAGGTGACATATTCTTCTTTATTTATCGTTCTTCTTTTTATATTTATATTTATTTTCTTTTTTTTCACTTTCACACCTACTGAGCTAGTATGGGGGAGGCGGTGGGCGGAGGGGGTAAAAGGCGATAAGAGGGAAGAAGACACAGGAACTAGCCAGGATAAACACAAATAGGAGTGGACATGAAATTGATACACCGAATGCGAGAACTCAAAAAATAATCTGAATATATCAGAGATAGGTCTGCTAATTTGTCACATATTAAGTTTTAACAAGCAAAAAAAATCTTGAACTGACAGTCTAGAAAAAACTGCTTTACAATCAAACTAATGTAAAGTACTCTGGACCAACATGTACATTACGGCAGTTTCATCAGCCAACTTTTTCGTTTTTGGAATACCATTCACCACCTGGATTGTTTTTAATCAACCTCTTTGATATCTTTCTTGAATCTGTTTTAAACTTTATGACTTGGATAAACTGTATAAGTTTAGCAAAAAAGTATGTTTTGGGCTGATATATTTGATGTTTTATATAATTTCATGTATTTTTATGTACAATTTGTTTATATATTTTCAAAGTTTAATTTTATTACTTGCAGTAATGTCATTGCGGTAATGGTCCTCTGAGGAGAAGATTTTCTTTGAAAACTCATGAGTTAAGGACTTTAAAGTACTTTTCTTGAACATTGAATGCTAATAAAATTTGAGTCGCACCGTATTTTATTCTTTCACTTTATCTAGTGCTATATATATATATATATATAATAATATATATATATATATATATATAAGGTACTTAAGCTTTATTTTTTATTTATTTTTTAATGCAACTTTAATTCCTATATAATTTTATTGCTAGCTACCATATTGCAGAATGGTTCTTGGATGTAGTGTTTAGATAGTATTATTATTATTTTTATTTTTATATATTTTTTTATTATTGTTTTAATTAATGTTATTTGATATGCAAATTACTATATCATACGGTAGTCTTAAGGGTAACATATTATTATTATTATTTTATCATTATTCTTATTTATTTATGTATATATTAGTGATATTTTAAGCTGAATTATTTCGACACTTGATTATTGGGGAAATGGTCGTATAATCAGTACCATTGGAGAGCCATGAATATTATAACTGTTCTGTTTTTAAATCTCCGAAACAGTTACATGGTAAACAGCTGATGATCCCCGTGTTAATATTAGACGCTTAAGGTCTCCTGTTTTTATTTCACTCTTAGATAATTAACCCCTCCTTTTTTTAAATTTTTTTTTTACTTATATTTTTCATTTATTAATTTTCCAACGAATGTTAAGTCTGCAATATCTTGGATTTAGTTAGTTTGTCTGGGGATTTAAACTGCATTTTACATTCTTTTTTTTTTTTTTTTTTTTTTTTTATGACTCAAAGCTTCTTTAGACTATATATATATATATATATATATAAAATATTTGTTGTTGTTTATTATCTATGTACGTATACGTTTCATCCCTTATCAATCGGGATTCATCAGCATAGAGATATTACTATTCACTACCGGTCGTACGATTCGAAACCCTGGATAACAAGTATACTTGCATCCAACGCCTTAAACCGCGCGCCCACCAGTTGAACAGCCGATAAACAATGATAATTTAACACATATAAAAGCGGCTTGATGTCGAAGCACTCTACTACTATTAAAGAAGGAGTGATGCATATAAAGCAAGTGACGTCATTATACTAATGACTCACCTCTTGCCAAGGCTGAAAGCCACTCGAGGATAAGTGTTAATGAGATTATCAGTTAGATGATGAAGCAGGATTGAAAACGATGCCAAAAGAACAAAATTTCATTACTTAAGAGGGCGTGTATGTGTATACGTGTGAGTGTATGCATGGTATTAATCTTTCTTCCACCACAGGAAGATGTGAAACAAGGCTGGAAGCTGAGGATAAAAAGTCTAACGCACCAGAGGTAATGCCGTCTGGCCTCGAATGAATGCCTGAGGAGGCCCACGGACATTTCCCGACATGAGCGCCTCAGGCGATAAGCCAACTCCTTTTCAAAGAGAGAAGGTAAAGCCTGGGAATGTGCACCCCTTCTGACTGAACAGAATTATACCTCAGTCCGACAGATCAGGGTAGCTGGGGCCCTAGTGACACACCCTGTCGGATTGATTGTCGAGGCCGTATCCTCAACTGTTATGGAATGTCAAAAATAATTTTGGGAGTGTATACGTGCCTGCATTTACACGAGAGCCTCAGGCAGACCTTCACAATATAAATAGTTTATTCATTTTGCGACGGAATCAGTCATCCATGAGAGATACACATTCATGCGCAACATGCCACTTGAGGATACCCAAACATTTAGCGAATTCTGATGGAGAAGCCTCCCAATTTCAACTGTATGCATGTAAAGAACGTGTAATATTATTTTAACCCCTGAAATCGGTTTATTTGTTTTCTCATTTTCGTCTTTCCACTGGCAATTTGTAATTTAATTGTTGGTGGTGCAGAGACAACCATGTGAGTACATCCACCATTCCTCGAAGAAGAAGAAGAAGAAGAAGAAGAAGAAGAAGGTATTTCTGTTTAATTTTCGCTTGAATACACCGATGTCAACACTCCAAACCAAACCACATACTTTATCACTAAATACCCCGGAGCCTTCCAACTTGTCGTGTTAAAGCATATTTTTTCCGGCAGTCAACGTGAAATTATTGCTCTCTTTTTGCTTATTTAGGCGGGAAGGTTCTCGCTTTTTTCTTCCCCGAGGGGCAAAAACACTTCCGTCATGTTGTTTCTTTTCTCGGCGATATGCCTTGTTTTACAGCGTGCTGCGCAAGTGATTTTATTCAAATACCACAGTTCGTGCTTTCTGGAAATGTAGGGTTTTTATTTATTTGTGACCTTCTCTTTATTTTAAACTGGTTGTAAACGGTATACACACTGAATTAATGATAAAAAAAATGAAGCTAATAAAGCAATATAGTCGCTATCATGGCACGTGATCTTCAGAATTATCTGATTTACTCCCTGCTTCTTTTGTTCCAGTTCGTTTGACTTGTTGGTCTAGTGGTCTTCATTAATTTGCGATTCTGATACCGCGTTATACTACAGCTTCCTAATTTAGTAGCCTCTTTCCAAGAACTGGAGGCTTGTGGATCTCTCTTCCTGTTGATTATTTTCCTTCTACCTGTAGCCTTAGTCTTTTCATAAATTAAGGTCAATAGGCATTTCCTGTCTTTGCGATAATCATCTTTCGTTTTTGTAGCTAATTACATTATTATACTGCGTATGAAGCAACTTACATAAAACAAATACGGTTTGCACATACATAAACGCACGCACACACACGCACACACACACATACACACACACACATACACACATACACTAATATGTTTATTAAATAAGCTTAAAAGTCACACTCGAGACAGATTGCAAATCTGCCCTCCTGCGGCGATCTAAGTATTTACCCCACTCGACCCCAGCGAAAAAGATGTGACACAAGATCGGAAGGTTGAGATAGAAAGGTCAACACACAAAAGGCAATGCACTTTGGATCCACAAAAATGCCTGAGCAGTCCTGTCCTCACTACTCGGTAGAAGCGACTCATGCGATTACCACTAAACTAACCCGTTCTCTCAAGCGAGAAAGCAAAGCCTGGGAGAGTTGATCTCCAAGGACTGCATAGAAAGATAACTCAGCCCGAGAGAGCAGGGCAGCTGGTACTGCAGCAAACCACTCGTCGGATTGATTGTCAAGGACGTATCATCGACTGGTGTCTAAAAAACTTTTGGCACCAAATTCTACTGCGGTGTTTACTCTTACTTCGATCACATATAAATTAGGATCGTCCACTGTAAAGGTGTATTTCTTTGTATAGTTTTATATAAATAAATATAATATACCCGTCCTATCACATAAACGTTAGTAAGTAAAAAAAAATGCTTTTATCCAACTTCCGGATGAAAACATTTGAAGTGGTAGAGGGGGGGGGGCGAGAAAGCAAATAGCAATTAATGGTCTACAACAATATAATGAAACACATTTGTTTTAATGTATTAAAATAATAATAAAAATGTAAGAAATTCATTCCAGCTTTTAATTTTTAAGTTATTACTACAGGGCAACGCCGGGTTTCTTATCTTCACCTTTTCTCCTAATCTTTCCCTATCTCACAATATTCTAAAGAGAAATGATGTTGATGAGAAAGATAGTCTGAGTAAAATGTTATTATGCAGTAATGCGCTGCTTTACGAAATGAAATTGCCGAGCTTCAAGAAATGACCCCCAGAAGTATTAGAGTTTCTCAAGGCTCGACAATTCCTTTCCGAATTACTACATAATAAAATTTTTCCCAAATTACTACATGATAACATTTTTTCCTGAATTACTACATAATAGAATTTTTCTTCTAAATTACTACATAATAACATAAAAATTTTCTATCCTTGTTTAATTTTTGTCCTTGTTGATCGCCATGAAAATAGATATAAAAAATGGGTGTGTATTTTGTCTGAGGCAATGCCGAAAAAATATATATCAGTTTGTGGGTGTGTCATACGTAGTTTGATACTTTTAGCTACACACACACATGGAGAGTTTTATCTAGCCACATTGTTGATTCTTATTTAAGATGAAACATATATGTATGTGGTTGTTGACAAATATTTATTATAAATAATTATATATATATATTAAAATGATGCGTGGATGTATTTCTGTCTGTAAGCGAAACTACGTCACAATTACCGTTTTTAAACATATCTTATCGTCTAATTTAAACACTTGGTTTCATTTTTAAAACTACCATTGAAAAAAAATAATGCTTATATTATTTACACAATTGACCAACTCAACTTTATTTTAATACCTGATTCTTCCAGCTGTGGAGTGTAGTCTTTTGTTTTTCCAAAAACAAAGTCTATGAAAACAGTCAGCTCACAAGCCAACGGGAATGACTTTTCTTTCTTCATCCCTCTGTAACTTTGGACTTCCTACTCATGACGTAACTTCCTGGACACGCAGCTCTAATTCTACTCTTTACTGCTGATGGAATTTTCTACTTCTCGGCTTATTTTAACCTTATGTGGAAAATACCGTTTTTTAACACTATTTATATCATAGAAAAAAAATGAGCAAAGTTGTTACCGCCCTCTGGGATGCATCCACGCCTTTAAAACAGGAGAGACAGAATATCAACACGAGTCCAAAAATGTCTGCTTTAGAGGCTTGCTACTAGAAAAAATACCAAAAGTTACTTCAACACTTGCTGTGACGTCACTAAGTAAATCTCACCCCTCTCTAGTAATATAACAGTAGAAGTATTGTTTTTTTATTGCATTGAAATATGTCGGGGTCTGCCTTCTTGCATTTTTAAAGGTGTCCTCGACAGAGCAATGAATGTTGTTTAACCTCTGATCTTGGTGGAATTTAAACCGTAAGTTATAAACAGAAGAGTATATCGATTCCAAAAATATCGCCTATTTAAGAACTTCTGTAAAATAGTCTACCAAAATAAAATACGAATCAACTGCTTCAAATAGAACTTGCGTCCTATACGACCCGCTCCCCCCCCCCCCAAATGCATAAATAGAGGACACACGTGAGAGGCAATCACACAGTGTGAAGAATCCGAGGCAAAGAGGCTTTTCTAAGTTCACGTGTGTAGTTTCCACATTGGAATATGTTTTTGATTGCTTTGGTGCTTTGGTCTCTTGCACTTGTTACAAAGTCTGTCTCATTATTATTAATCTGTCCTTATATTGGTATTCCAAATACTAAAAGATATAGTCTTTGTTTAGAATCAAAGAATCTTTTACTTTAATCTCCATCCTTCTCTCTTTCTCTCTCTCTATTTCTCTATTTCTCTATCTTTCTTTCTCTCTCTCGCTTTCTCTCTCCCACTTTCTCACTTTCTCCCTCTTTCTCTCTTTACTGTCATATGTTGGTCATCACACAAATTTCGAAGAAAAAATGTCTCTTACTAAATTTGTTGGCGATGTTATAGGAGGCAGTGGTAGTATATATGAGTGTGAAAATAAAAACTCCTTCGCCATCTTTTATTTATGACTAATCAAAAATAAAATATCGATCAGGATTTGACGCAGTTGTTGTATATAAATCATGTACGGAGTGTCACTAGTTTATAAACGATACGTTAGGAATGACAGGCCTTTCGAAAAAGGGAAACAAAAGAATACAATCAAATGGGGGTTCGATCAATCACACAAAAGAGCGTTCGATATCAACTATTTGAAAGATTATAAGATCTGTTATCTAGAATTGCTGTGTCGGGAAACACCGATTATCTGAAAGGAAAATAAATAAACGACACAATTACTCGAAAAAGAAATATGTGCAAGAATTTATCCGGAATGGCAAAGGACTTATTACCTGACTCTATTTTATTGCTCGGTAATGACATTTTCGTTTAAAATAGAAACAGAATTGGCCTTAGACTGGATTGGCATATAGTAGTTCTCTTTTGTTCTTTACAGCACCTTTCTCACGGAATAGGCGTTGCTAGCTTTACTTTTTACTAATATATCACGACTTATCAAGGCCAAAAACCACTCAAGGATGAGGATTAATGAGATGGAATGATTGTCTGTTGAGAGATGAAGAACCTTAGGAGAAGGTTCAGAATGATGGACCAAGTTCGAATACTTGTGGAGACAATTCTAGCAATAATCTGTTGACATTTGATTTGAAGACAACCATTTCGTAATCTGTAGAGAGGCAGTTCCGTAGTAACGTGTTCCACAGACGGGAAACGCTTGCAAGAAAGCTCTGTTTGTGGAAATTCCGCCCGACGCTACGCACACGGAGGAAGAAAAGGTTTTGTTTTTCGTTGTGGTAGAAAACGAGTTCTAGCCGCGAATGTCTGACAAGGAAGAACTAGGAAATGGAGCTCAGTCGAGCACCTTCCATAGAAATAACAGTAGAGTAGAAAAAGACTAGCAACATCTCTTCTGTGAAAAGGGGCTGTAAGCAACAGAAGAGTTCACCCCTACTAGATTTCTGAATTGAAACTTTGTAACGAAGAGTGTTGTGGGCGGCACTCCTCAGATGTGGCAGCAACATTCCATTTGCGGACACATCAGACTCCTGTATAGCTAACGGATTGCATCAGGACTCAGGTACTTTCTGGAGCGAGTCTTTCTCTACTCTATTGTTATTTCCATAGAAGGTACTCCATTGAGCTTCAATCTCTTGTTACTTCCCGTAAAGCATTCGCAGCAAGCACTTGTCTTCTTACCACAACTGCAAATAAATGTCCTTTCTTCCTTCGTGTGCTTAACATTAAACGAAATTCCCATCTATATAATTATACGTTAAGGCATTTCATGTTCGTAAGTACGTTATCACCTTTCACACACATTTAAAAAATAGAGATCGCCTGATCAGCAAAGATGATGTTTGGAAATTTATCTGATGTCGATAAAGTAAAACATTCTGATCTTACTCATTTTAAGATGAATTGTTCCAATATCAAATTATGGCGCCCGTTCGACTAAAACAGTACAATTTTAATTAAATACATTTAAAACAGTGTCATTCTTTTCTTTTTTTATTGATTTGAAATATATTTAGCTGACAATTATTTTTACGGCGAGAAAACAGAGCATATTTATTGCTTTAAAAAGTATTAAATTGCTACAATTTTAAATAAGATAAATAAAGAGACAGACATATTCGTTTTATTTCTTTAAAGATTATTTAACTGCCAATGACAATTAGTTTACGTAAGAGAAAAAGAGTAATTTCTTCCTAATAGTATTGACCCTGAAGGGCATTTATTAATTCAAAATGAGTATTATTATTAACAGTAAATTATACAGATTGATGTACAAAGCACCGTGAAATTTCCACGGGTCTCGCTGGTATATGGACATTAGTTTACCTAGCCCGCCAACAAAGAAATGTTAGACACAAGATTAGTTTAATGTGGAGACTCCAGTTCCCCCGAAAAGTGGTGATAAAATAACCTGGTTCGTCTTGTCGGAATTTCCTCACGGTTGAGAGCGCCTCAGGCGATAGTCAATGATCCTCTCCCCTCAATCTGAAAAGAGGGAAGGTGCGGCGTGTACCCGTCATATCAGGTCACTCGAGTGCTTCCCCTCAGAAATGAATGAGACACATGCATATACGCTGGCAATCACTCACCCCATGGCACGGAATTACCTACGTGAGCAAATCTTATGTCAAGTGCGTCAATGGTGATTGTAAGCCACCTTCGTTGGTATCAACACCTTCTGTGTCTTGTCTTGAGGGTTATCGTATAACTAAGCGTTTTTTATGGTGAGTTGATGCTTAATGAACGGTCTTCGTACTTTGAAGAGGACTGGAATCTGTTTAGAGATTTGAAAGATTTGGGACTTTCATAAGGGAGAGAGAAAGAGAGAGAGAGAGAGAGAGAGAGAGAGAGAGAGAGAGGGTATAGATATGATATAAAATAATGGTGGGATTTAAACAAAATACGGTGAGAGAGTAAGAGTTATAGATAGAAACGTAGTCAGAGTTGAGTCATTTGCTGAGTTAATTGCAAATTACGGCTAATTAGAACAATTAAAATGGAAGTTTTTGAAACATAACTGAATCCTCTGACTGAGAAATATTTTAGCATAATTTAGAATGTTTAGTGTGATTAAAATATATCATCAGAGAAAAAGAGAAAGAGTGAGAGAGGGGGTTGGGAGGGGGTTCTGGACGAGTTAAATATGATGAGCTGAAGCGAGCTGAATGAATGGGTGATAGATCTGTTATGGTAGAGTTAGTGTACGCCAAGGATCTCTCCCCCACTCAATAATAAATAATGTGTATTTATTTGTATCTATATAAATATCTACCCTGTCACGCAAAAATAATCGTGTGAAAATACTGCTAGGCGGAACCATTTCGAGTGTTGAGGGGAATGGAAAAAGAAAATAGCTAGTTAAACAAACCCCGCCATCTGAAATGAATTCGGAAGGAAATCCTTTACTCTATTTCCATAATGAAACATTTTATTTCTATTTTTATCCCGTTTCTTCTTTCTACACTAATTTATATTTTTTCCTTCCTTTTTCTTTCTTTTTAAACTGTCCTGTTTGAGACGTTTTCTTTCCGTCTTTTTTCTTTCTATTGTTTTTACTTTACCAATTACGACGTTATTTTATATCAATATGAATATTAATACGAACACTGGCAAAACATACTTTTTTTCGTCATTTTTGACGGAGGTTGTACACTCGTATGACATAACATTTCAAAATTGAGAAATTTGGCGTTGTTTCAGTCACAGACGCACACAAAATTTTCATCATATTATTCGTGGTATTCTGATTTTTTTCTGCCGAAGGGTCTACACTCGTTATTATATCAATCCATGAGTTCTGTAATTGTGGATTTATCTATTATTATACTAAAGCTAAAAGTTTATAAGATGGATAAATTGTCAGTTGGATTATGATGAATACTATGAGAGGATTGAAAGTCTCCATATACCACCAACTCAAAACAACAGGCGACCCAGAAAGTAGCAGTTCATCCTCTTTTGTCAGAAACATCGCTTTTGAAATGTGGGGACTGAAGTGTTACAATGCCCTTCAGTCTTCAACCCAGGTTCGATAAGCATCTCAAGTATTTTACACAAAGGCCGCAATTCATTTTATTCATACATTTATTAAACAAAAAGGAAAAGTCACAGATATATATATATACATATATATATATACACACATATATATATATATATATATATATATATATATATATATATATATATATATATGTGTGTGTGTGTGTATGCTTGTATATGATTGTATGTGGGTATGTATGTACATAGGTTGTGTACGTATTTATGCTTGCCTATGTATGCGTGTGAGTGAGATTGTGTCAGAATTTACTTCAGGTTTGTTTCCTTCCACTCACAATATACATTTATCGCCAGTCAGTAAGTGTCATAAAACAATGATGAGAATTAATACTGCTAATTTTTGACACGACCTTATTCCTTTGAAAAACATGACCCCCCCTTCTCCCTCCCCTTCGGTATCTGTAGTAAATTATGTAATTCCCCCTCCCAAGCTAGACTTAAGGATAAGAGATGCTTCAATTTCCCCCTCTCCCTAAATATGTATTGGATGGGTTGTTACCACCTCTCTCTACAATTATATTTGAATTGTCGAGTGTGAATTTAACTCTTTTTTTCAGTTTCAAAAATGTAATCGTCTGGATCGGAGGCTTAAAAAAAACACAAGGTTGAAATAAATTATTGC
>OY744539.1:5003777-5006277 GCA_963556195.1 Sepiola atlantica | reverse complement strand
TGACGAGTGCTTCCAGCTGAGACTGCAACTCAATATCTTAATTCAGTTACTAATTTACTCACATTAGCCAACCTTGTTTTTAAAAAAATGCACAATAAATATATTTTTTTTCCTCAAGTAATTTCCTGATTTCAAAATCAGATTTAAAACGACAGATTTCCACTGGGAATCAACTGCGGATGTTTATGCTAAAAAGCGCGTTGATAAGCGCACCTGCTCATCCGTTGTTGTTGTTGTTTTCTTCACGGGATGCCGAAGAGAAAAAATCAATGTGTGGTCGAGCGTAGCGAACTCTTTCTCCCACTAAATGTTGCTCTTTCTCTCTCTCTCTCTCTCTCTCTCTCTCTCTCTCTTTCTGCCTTTTTCTTTTCTCTCTCACGTTCTCAATAGTTTTCTTCTCTCTGTCTGCTTCTTTCCCTTTCCTCTCCTCTCTTCTTCAGAACGATAGACAATATGTACATGAACACACACTGAGGTGGTGAAGTGGATAACGGCGCGAACAGACGACCTGCGTGTGCCAAGTTCGAATCCACACTGTTCCATAGTTGCACTTTCCCGTATGAACGTTGGCAAACTGCACGTGGTCCCTCATGCAAAATTGCCCACAGCAGAATCAAGCAGGTCTGACTCATACGAATTTTATTTTTACCAAACACATCTGCTCGTTTCGCTTGTTATTATTGTTGTTTGTTTTTTTTCTGTTGTTGTTGTTGGTCTTCTTCTTCTTCTTCTTTTTCTTCTTCTTCTTCTTCTTCTTCTTCTTCTTCTTCTTCTTCTTCTTCTTCTTCTTCTTCTTCTTCTGCTTCCTTATGTCTTCTTCTTTTCTTTTATTTCTGTAAAAGTGCATGTGACTTTAACATACACACCTGCCTTTACGTTCTCGCCAACAGATTCACAACTTAAAACAGTTACATTAAAGTACATTTGAGGCTTCCTCGAAAGTCATGAAGTTTCCCCTATTTATATCGCCTTTATCCTCTTCGTTCTTCTTTTCTTTTTCTTTTTTCTCTCTTTCGTTCTCCTCCCCCCCCCCCTGCCAATTATCTTTCCTTGTCTATTAGTAGTTCATTTGTAGTGCTATCTCCGACGTGAACACATATTTCACTCCTGATAGGATTTGAAATACACGGTCTTTTTTGCTTCACAGCTCCGATACCGGATCCAGCACTACACTATCATCAAGAGGAACCACTTCGCAGTTTCGGCCTCTATTCCTCGACTGCTTTTCGGAAGTGACGGGGCCCCTCTGTCAGGAGGTGGTTATGTAGCACTGGTGTCATCTGCCCATAAATGCCATCAAGCCAGATACACTTTTCAATCATCATCACTAACAACTGAGTTTGATTGCATTGTGACGTCATAAACTACCCTGCATATGGCGTCAGCACTATCTCTTTCATCTCCCTTGTTTCATAATCCAAAATTCACTTCTCCTTCCAGTTCATATCATCCCTCTTCACTCATATCCAATAAGATGCTTTCTCTGCTGTTTCCTGGAGATCTTTAATCAATTTTCTCAATTCTGAGTTGTTACAATAAAAGCGATGTCAAAATAGGTTTACGACCGTTCGCTCTACATTTCCTCTTGCCCGAATGGCCAAATGATGGAATTCGATCTTCTAACTTTTATCTTAAAACTCCTGTACAAACTCTTCATATCTGATCTCTTTCCTATTTTCTGCAGCAGCAAAGTTTTCTTCCCATGGTACTGTTAATTCCAGTATTATTCCTTCTTTCTTTTATTCACATCACACGACAATATCTGGTCGTTGTCCAGATGATACCAACGGGAACACCAAAACGTTTTGCTGATCTTCACTTAACTTCCAGTTTTTAGTCAATCTGTCATCTATTTTTATAGCTGTTGGGTGACAACTCGGATTACTTATATATATATATATATATATATATATATATATATATATATATATATATATATATATATTAATGATAATAATTACGGAAATAATAATCCAACATGATGGAAATGAAATAAAGAAAAAATTATATGTAATCTTTACTTCAATACATTCTCAAGATGACTGGTTTAAAGAAAAACATAGACGTCGATATTTGCAAATACGTTGTGCGTTTGTGACCTGAAAATAATGTTTTTGTTCTTTTTTTCGAACTAAACAGTAAACGTTTGAATTCAGAATATGTTGTGCATCTGTAACGTGAAAATAATGTATTTGTTTTATTTCTCAAACGAAACATAGACGTTAGAATTCAAAATATGTAGTGCGTTTATGATGTGGAATGAATGCATTTTTTACTTCATGTTTTTATTTTTTTTAAATTAATATCGATGTTATGTACACAATTTCTTTGAAAATGTTGCGTTTGAAATAGCATTTTCGTCGGTTTGTCCTGCTGAAGTTTAAAATAGCCTTTTTATTTGGTTGACGTCACGCAATTGTCGGAGCGCACTGGAACTCCAGCAGGGACGTGGACGAGGTTTTGCTCTTCGACATCAGTCAGGAGAAACAAAAAAACTCGC
>OY744539.1:4946277-4998777 GCA_963556195.1 Sepiola atlantica | reverse complement strand
GGAACTGTTTCCTTTGTTGATGACAACTTAGTCATCTTCACATCTAATATCAACACATTCTTGTCATGAAAAGCTTTATAAGTAATCAAACACATATCAATGTTAGTACTTACTTCCTTTTCTTTCGGCTGATAATCATTCCGTCTCATTAACCGTTATCCTCGAGTAACTCTTGGCCTTGATAAGTGGTAAACAAAATAGTGAACAAAAACACGAAAGAAAACATACCTAACTTTAAAAACGCACCCCCCCCCCACACACACACATATATATATATATATATATATATATATATATATATATATATATACATAAATAAATTTGGGAAAGTTCATTTTTTAAAGCATCTTTAAAGTTTTAAACTTAAAGAAAGAGGCAAAATGCCTTAAAACACCATGTGTTAGATGCAGATATTTTTATTAAAATAAAAATAAATAATCAAAACAATATTAACACCGTTAATCTACACAACATCGGACGTCACTTCTACAAGACACGGAAGGATTGTTACGAAACAAAAAAGGGTAAAACCTTTTATTTGTCTAAAGCTCTGACGAGGCTTGTTATATCAAGCGAAATTATTAGATAAAAAAGTCAAGTTGAAAAAGAAAAAAAGTATTGTTTTTATTTTTGATTTTGATTTTAATAAAAGTATCTGCATCTAACATGTTTTTTTGAAGGCATTTTGCCTCTTTCTTTAAGTTGATATATATATATATATATATATATATATATATATATATATATATATATATATATGTATATATATATGTATATATATAGCAAGAAATTGTCTGCTGTTTACTGCCAGATGTATGTAGGCATTAATAGAACTTAACTTATCCTGTATCACATGATAATTTCTGATGGCCTTGGGGATAGTGCGAAAGCGTGCAGCAGAGTATTGGTTTACTTTGTGAACCAAATACGCGCCCTGTGACCGTTTGAAATTGTCACTTCCTACATTGATACGAGAGAAAGCTTGAAATGCCGGCGTATGTAGGTAGAAATAATTTTATATATATATATATATATATATATATATATATATATATATATATATATATATATATATATACCCATTCTTTTAGCTGCCAGAAGAAGAATCGCCGGTTGTGTAGGGAGAGATAAAGCAGTCACCTCTCGCGGCCGTAGATTGAAGCTGTTCATTTTCGTCATGACCTCTATCTTTGCCTACCCCTCTTAAATCGGCCTTGCCCAGCAGCATCCAATTCTCTCAAACACAGCCATCCCTGTGTTTCAAATGGATTCTGTTTTATCCGCTTCCAATTCCAGTCGCACTGGCAACAGAAGTGCTGACCTCGGGGCTCACTTCCGGTGGCGTCTTGGACAACTGGCTCTCTTCTCTCCCAATTCTTTTTTATTATTATAAACAGCGAGTTTAACAAGCCGTGTATAAAGATACGTATTGACCCCGAACGCATAGAGAAATCAATTCGGGGTGGGACGGGTGGATCAGGCGAACAAGATAGAGAATAGCTTATGCCTAGTGCGTGCACAGTGATTTACACGCGAAGAAAATACAGAGAGGACGAATCGAAATTACGAAAGAAGAAGTAATAGAAGAAGAAGAAGAAGAAGAAGAAATGGCATAACAACAAAAGACAATTAAAGAGTTTATAAATGGATAGATAATGCGAGTTACAGAAGTATTGAAATAGACCCTTCTTTCACGTATGTCTTAGAATAAACCATCTTCATAAGTAATCAAACGTCCCTCCTTCTGTATTATTGTATTATTCGGAGTACTGTTCGCATTTTGGATGTTATTCTCACAACGGGGATACGTCATCGACAATCAGTTACAGAGCAGCTTTATGGCTGTCGGGCTTAGGTATGCTTCTGTTCAGTCTTAGGAGGTCCACTCCCAGGCTTTACTTTCTCTGACACGCCTCTACCGGGGAATTCCAACGGGGCTGCTCAGGTATTTTTTGTAGGCCACAGTGCGCTTATCCTAGTTTGCTGGCTTTTCAAAACCACACCTGACCTTGTGTATAACCTCCCGGAGAGGAAGTAAATATACTTACAACGTTTCGATCGACGTAACCTTATTAAGGCGCGAACGCAGGAATCTTCATGTCAAACTCGAACTTTTCTAACTGAACCAATTATTAAATAAATCCACGAGGATAGATTGTTCTCGTTCCGTCAACCATGACCGAGTAGAGATGTTAAGTAAATAATTTGTATTTTATTCTTAGTTATTGTCGCCTGTAGTCAGGATTGAACCTTCAACATCCAAAATACTGCGCTTAGAACAAACTATTACTGACACGTTCATCCGTTGCGCCACGGGTCTATTTTATTTCTTTTTTATGTTTTTATATATTTATATTATAGAGATGAGTTTATTCCGTATCATCTAATACGCCGTCATTCGTAGAAGAGCGCTGAAGAAACTGTAGATGTATTTCTGTTCCCATCCAGAATGCATTTTTTTTCAGGGATCTGCATTTCCCGACATCAAAAACCGACATTGCACCGAGTAATAAAGAGGGACACTATCCAGCATTACTTTTTCCTTCTGGGGAGGTGGGTTTATTGACTTTCGCCTTAATGGGGACATAACAGATACTACAAGAAGTTAGGTAGAACCGATAATCTTTGATCACAAATAAGAAATTATACTGCACATCTAAAACAAGAATAGGTTTAAGGCTCTCAAAATTCAGAGTAGAATTGTCGCAATGAATGAAGTTCCGAATAATAATCAGTTCTATGTGACAGTCTTCTGGAGGTCGAAGGTTCAATCCTCAATATAGGCGATACTAAGAATATAATTAAGAATTACTTAAGTAAAAGCTGACAGAACGAGAGCAATCTACCCCCGGGGATTAAATAAAAGGTTCAGTTCGAAATACGATACAGTTTTCCGAGTTCAAAATAAAGATTCCCGAGTTCTAACAAGACACACTTGAAGAAGATCAAAGGTTACATCGGCCAACACGCTGTGAATATATAGATGCGAACAGTATCAATCGTCATCTAACAGATACCGAAACATCAATTGCTTCTTGTATTCATCATTTTCAATCATTTCATGATATTATTCATCATTCAATTGGCAATCCGCCCATTTTGTCAACCCTTATCCCCGAGTGGCTTTTTACCTTGATAATGTGTAGTAAAATAAAAGAATAGAATAAGATTCATAAGATTAGGGAATGTAGATATTCTAACATATAATATAATCTTATAACATTTTAAAAGTTGCACCTAAATAGCATACAAGCTGACATATCAAACTTTTATTGTGACTAGCCAATTTTAATTCTTTATTATTTTACCATGTTATTAGCACTGTAAAGAGATTGCCCCTGAGGGGTAGGGAAACCGTGGATTACAAAAAGTGAACTGAACAGAATTTAAGTGAAGTTTGGAATTTAGTAAAAAATGTGATGGTAGAATTCCAATATGGCGTGAAAATATTGTAAATTGCCGATTTCAGATGTAAGCAATTGTCATATTTGGTTTAGTTAAGGAAAGCGCGAAAAACAAACAATTTGGATATATACTAGCTGAGAAAATCAAAAACGTCAGAACAAGTAAGGACGCCCTAAGCGCTTGCTCTCCCTGGGGTAGCCGTTGGGTGGCCATAGTACATAAAATAGAAAAGTGTGAGAAAGTTATGGTGCCGTCGACATTGTAACATCAAATAAAGAAAGCAATGAAAATTCCTTTTGTATTTTTCGAGTTTTCATGTGTGAACTAGCCCTAGAATTGGGGGGGGGGCAACACGTTATATTTAAATATCATTAAAAAGGTGAGAATAAGCTCAGTTGGAGGTCATGCTCACCTCGGAACCTCTTTAATGCAATCAAAAATATGTTGTGGAGGATCATTCCTATGAAATTTAAAGTTTGAAGGTCTTAAATAGCCTAAGAGTATTTATTAGACATACCGACAAAGACATAGACGGGTGGACAGACAAACAAGCACATCTCTCATATTAGTATCGATTGCATGTGTGTTGGAGTGTAGAAGGTGAACATATAGATACTAGTAGGAATAAAAAAAAACGTCAGTGTTGATTTTGTAACTGAGTAGCGGGGACGTCCTCAGTGCTTACTCTCGCTTTGGAGTCGCCCTCGTGGCCTCTATGATACATAAAATAAAAGAGTGTGGGGAAAGGTATGGTGTTGTCGACATTGTGACATCAAATAAAGAGAGTGATGAAAATTCCTTTTGTGTTTTTCGAGTCTTCATTTGTAAACAGACCCTTACATACTTTTGCAGATGTGACTCCGTAATTAATTAATTGGTCAACCCGTTACAGCATTAACGTAATTTCGTTACATATTATTAAAAAAATATGTATGCCGTCTAGCCTGGGACACTGGTAATATGGAAGCACTTTTAATTATAACAGAAAACTCAAAACCAGCAAGGGGGAATATAAAAAGTTTTTGTCTTCCTTACAACTGTATAAGTTGTAAAATATACAACAAAAAAAATTAAAAACTAAAATGACTTAACTGCACCCCGGGCAATGCCGGCTAGCTACAGTTACTAATAAAAATGAATTAAAAATATTCTATTATTGTTTTTTTGTTATAGGAAATGAATTTACATCTATTAAAACAGAGTCACCTACTTTGATCGAATTATCTTTTTTCAGTTTCTATTCTTCAGTGGTTCTTTTCTGACATCGGGGGATAATTAGATTGCATAAATCGATAAAAGAATTTTAATGTGGTTTAATTTCAATAAACCGTTTGCTATTTGATGGATATATATATATGATCTTATATGACTAAATAGAGTCCAAAGTTCAATTCGTATGCATTAGGTGTTTAGGTAACTAGAGTTACATCTCTTGAAATAGAATTAGCCAGCTTGTTGATTCTTTAAGTAATTTTGTCTTAGAGTATATTTTTCCGTTACGAAACCCAAAAGCAATTGGCATATTTATTTATTTTTTTAATTTGGTAACAATGACGTTCAGATATCAATTCGGTTTCATGTTAATGCGAGTTGCGTCATTTGCGGTGTAATTCTATAAAATGTCCTTTCTGAAACTTCGAAGCGGTATATTATTTTAAAGTACAGTAGCTTCTATACACCCTTTCAAACGGATATTAGTTATCTTTCAAGAAGGAGGCCAATAATTGCTTATACGAGGAATGGTGAACCTTCTCTAAGTGATGTTGCCTCTAGTAATAGCACAAAGCTGGATACTCCACTAGACTAGATGGATTCTTGTCTTGGAATCCTGCAAGACCAAGAGACCACAATCAAGATATACTATAACGTAGTTGACTGGTCAGTTGGGGAGAAGAAAAATGAATGTTTGAAATGTAAAAGTAAACTTTAATAGAACACTATAATATCTATGTATCTCATATAGAGATCATGTGTTCGTCCCAAGGCAGGGACCCCCCGTTTTCTTACAACTTACACCCAAGTAAAATGAAATATATATATATATATATATATATATATATATATATATATACCTCAGGGTTAATATCACCAATATGAGGAGGAAGAAAAGAAGAAAAAAAAACTATAAGACAGTCTCGCCTGACAAGGTTGTATTACAACGAAAATTAAATAAATGAACTTTTTATTTAAAATTGCACAATTGTTTGATTTCAAAATACTTCACTTTAATATATATATATATATATATATATATATATATATATATATATATATATATATATATATAGAATGAAGTAATAAAATAAGGTGTCAATCAAATTTTATTAGAATTCAAGGTTTTGTTGGATTGCTTCATATATATATATATATATATATATATATATATATATATATATATATATCGGGCAAAATTCAATATACTCAAAACATATTCAATAAAATTTCTAATATTCAAACAAACTTCCGGAAACAAATATTCTAACATGTCGTCTTCATGTACGTACGTTTCCGAGAGTTCAACTTTATTCATTATCAAATTACATATACGAAAAAAAATTATAAATAAAGAAATTCTCTTAATCAGCATTTTAGAACTTTATTTAAGTTCCATGGTATATCATAAGAAGTAAAAGAATACTCAAAAAAATTTTAAAAACATAATTTAGTCAAGATAAGAAAGATTTAGTTCAAAATTAATCTTCTTTAAATAAACCAAATGTGTAATGATGTTCGTGTAATATCTAATCAACATTGTTACTTTTAAAATAAACGTTATTTTAACAAAGGTTTCGCTTGATTTCTTTTTGTTTTTTGTCTGTTTAGTGACAGTTACATCCGACAGCATTATTTTAAAAGCCTGATTGGGTGTTATATTTCTGAGTCTATTTCGAATATGTTTCTCAGATTCCAAGATTGTGGTATTACGTAAACGGAGACTGGCGAGTCTGTCTGGATTATCGTAATCCTCGAATGACCAGACGGACGAAACCTGGGAATACCCAGGGGACGCAATAATGTATGGAATTTAAATAAAACAATAGTGTTAAATTTTTTTTTACTTACGATCGCGCAGTTTCATAGTTATTCATGCTCACACGAGACACATGCTATCTATCTCGATGTATTCAAAGTTGGGTATGTTTTTATGATTACATATGTACAGAATTCACTACTAAACGAATTAATCGATCATTATGAAATTTAGAACATAGCTGATAGGCGTAATGGGTCGGAATATAGTGTATATTTAGTTTAATTTAGTTGTATTCAAAGGGGATGAAAATAAGGTGAAAGACCTTCGTGAAAATTCACATATCTCCGATTATTGTGAAATTTCAACAATAAGAATTCAACATCAATTAATTAATATTCCTTAATTTTCAGTTTCTTTGGCGCATTTTAAATGGTTTTAGAGTGATAACATTTGTACAACTTCCCATTTAAAAATTCAAATATTTCAGATTTGCATTAAATTTGATCCATAGTCATTAGACACTAATTAAACAAGATTCTCTGAATTTCAATTTCATCTAAAGAACTCTTGAGCCTAAGCGTTAAACTTTAGACATTTTCTAGAATCAAAATCATGTAACGGATTTTGAACAAAATTGGAATATCGATTCTAGACATAAGATTTAGTATCATTATATCTTTATTTTAATCTTCGTTTGAGTACATTAAACTGGTACAAAACTGTTCCGTTTGAGGAATTAATTTTACCCATCCTTGGACATATATTCTTTTGGTATGTGTCTCGTGTTATTAAAACCTCCCGATTGTAAGTAAGACAATGGCTGATATTAATTATTTTATTTAGATAATATACATTACTGCACCCGATACCAGCCTTTCGTCCGTTTGATCATCCCAAAATTAGGAAAAACTCCAGAGTGATTATTTACCTCACTCCCACCGCAGTAAGATGTGACACAAGGTCGGAAAGTGGGATTTGGTGGGTCAGCACACTGAAGGTAGAAGCTATGGCCCGCAAAAATGCCCGAGCAGCCCCATCGGCATCGCCTGGTCAGGGCGCCTCAGGCAGTTACCAATAAACTAACTCCTCCTCAAAGAAAAAAGGCAAGGCCTAGGAGGGGGATCTTCTATGACTAGACAGAACCATACCTCAGCTTGTCAGAAGAAAGGACTCCATCAGTCATTATGGCCCACCTCTGTCGGACTGATTGTAGAGAACGAATCCTCGACATGGTAAGAATGGCATCTTTGACTTTCACAGTAAAACTGTTGACTGTGATCCTCCAAACATTCGTTAGACTTACTTCATGCGATGATTCCTAAACCGGCTACATATATATATATATATATATATATATATATATATATATATATATATATATATATATATATAAACGCTGCAACACATTCTTCCGGACTCTGCAAGTATGCCTTCACAAGATAATGAGAGGGCAGGGGAGAACACATTAATCGAAAAATGCCCGTTGACTACAAACGCAAATTCCTACAACGCCAAACAGTCTTGTCGGTGGCAATATGATATCTGGCTTTTATTGCTTTTCTGTTAATGCGTGCCACCTTTACCGAAGCCAATGGCGTTCGAGATATATGAAAATCGTTTTAGTCGAATCACTGAAACGGAAACCACGTACAATGGCGCATGAACTGCTTCCGGTTTCACGGATCAATTCTGATACTCTCAGAATCTCCAATATTAAAATGCTATTATATATATATATATATATATATATATATATATATATATATATATATATATATATATATATATATATATATATATGAGGATGATTCAACGAAGAATCAGAAAACGTTCGTGAAACCTGTGGAACATTTATTAATTTTGTTGATTTTAATACAAAAAAGACCATCAAAAATGAAAAAAAAAAGAAAAAAAAAAGTTTAATTAAACAGACGAATTCTGTTATGTTTAACAATGTTTGCATAACTGAAAAAATGCTGCCTGATTTCAACAGAAGCTGAAGAGAGCCGGATGGCTAAGTCCTTCTGTGCTTGAAACCGACGGTACGAATGTTGTACTAATTTTTCTGTACCAAAATAAATGAATAAATACATATATATATATATATATATATGGGGGGATGTGTGCGTGCGTGATAATTTAAAAAATACAAGTATTTTGTATAGTTCAAATTTATCTTTATAAGAATCAATTTCCAAAGCAAAATTAAGCTCAATATTCAATATTTAAACCGTTAAAGAGTTATTTTAAAAGTAGCTACATAGCTATAAATAAAATGACAAGTCATAGTTATATAATACTGCAATTCTAAGTCAATTTCGGAGCCAATCAAATCTTACATATGTTTCTGGCAAAAATTCATAGTTAACTAAAACAAAATCCATGTTATCATGAGAACTTTTCCCGCCTTCAGAGATAGTTGCCAGATTAAAATATCACAACATCCAAGTAAATCCATGTAAAAAAGCTTCATTATCAGAATCGTCAATGACGAGATAAAGGTAAAACATTCGAAAGTTTGAAACTTTTAAAAAAATCAAGAGTCAAATGTCCAGAAAAAAAAACTTGGATGAATATTAAAATAATACATAGTAGTAGTCGTGTTGATGTGGAACAGTTCAGATGTCAAAGAGGTCAGAGAGTGACTCCCGGCGGAAGTTGAGAGAATCACGTGATTTCCGGCGAGACCTCCCTCACTTTTTTAGCTGGCATGACTTGAACGAGGAAAGAATGTGTTTTTTGCTTGTTGCCCTAAAATGAGGACAGCACGTATCGGGCGGCTGACGTAGCTAAATCTCTTTCTTTTACAAACACGTAGGGCTCTCATTCCGTTTTTACACGTTTTACATAAAACTTAATTAAACTAAAGATATCTCACACACATATATAATTATAACTCAGTGGATTACAAAATTTATCGAATAATTAATTAAATTTTTTATTATTATAATCCATCTTCGAAAATCAACACTTAACAATATATATGTATATTATATATATATATATATATATATATATATATATATATATATATATATATATATATATATATATATATATATATATTTATATATATATATATATATATATATGTGATTTTATGAAGGCTTACCAAAGCATTCCTTTCAAGACACCAATGATCACCATTAAAGATATTTTTTCTTACAAATACTATTTATTCAAATTAAATGTTTTTTCCTACACGTGTTTCACTACCAAGCAGTTACTTGCTTGGCAGATCATCAGGGAAATTAAATGTCTGGAATACTGGTTTCAACTGCCGACAAAACACAATGTGGCGTTGTAATAGTTGAGGTCACTTAAGAAGAGAAGAGGAAAAAAATAAAAATAAAAATACAAGTCAAACTTAAAAAGCAAGGAAGAACACCGATAAAAAAAGGAAAGTCCTAGAAAAGTCTTAGAAAAGTAGCTTGTGCATTATTTCTTCCACCAAGCCAACAAGCAAATAATCGGTCCCAAATACATTCAATAAAACCACAAAACCGGAACAATGTGCGATAATACACTTTCACGTCGGCCGGTACAATGATGAATAAATCCCCCCCCCCCCACAAGAAAACAAAAGAACTAAATCATTCAAGATTCCGCTCACAAGTTACCATTCCAATCCAATGATAGTATGGGAATTCTAAATCCAACTTCTCACAAAGAATAGTCAACACAAATGTTCGTCCGAGTTCAAAGAGTCTTATTTCAATTGTTGATTTATTACCCTTCGAAATAAACACACGACGAGTTGAATGTCAATCCCGCAGAAAACTCCCTTCCATCAAGAAAAAATCTTAATATAGAAACTATTTATTCAAAATACTGTTTCTAAAAATATTTATTATTAAACCTATTCCTTATAGAAATTAATTATCTAGTGTCTGGGACGTCATTTTACATTTTGGGAAAATATCCTTCATTTAATTAACTGCTGAATTATTATCGTTTTGTTGTTTAACGAAGCGAAAAAAGCCCATCCCGCAGAATTTGTTTTTAAAAAATTATTCATATATCAAAAATAAACTGTTATTATAAAAAGGCCTTCTACAAAAATCTAGTTATTATTTTAAATCATTTAAAATATTTCCTAAACGGCTGTGTCTGTTTGCAACTCTCTGTGGAGAATATTATTCTATATTCCATTAATAAATGTTACTACGGAATATCGTTATCAGAAATCTATTTTCTATTTTGAAAAAAACAAACTTTTTTTTAATGGACCGGTTTATTTTTTTGTCAACTTTACGGGAAAATATCACTCTTACTCGTTAAATGACAGGAGACTTTATTATTACTAATTTAAAATCCCGTACAAAATACTTTTTATAAAAATCCAATTGTTTCTATTTTTAGAAATTAAGTCCGTGTCGGCATGCATGTTTTTAAAATTATTTTTTCCTTAATTACTTTTCCCCATTCCTGCCACCAAATTGTTTTATTTATTTTAATCTAATTAAAAACTAATTTAATTTAACCTAATTTAATTAAATAGTGATAGCATCCAGGTTGCTATTTCTTATTTTCACTTAAAATTACTTGAAATCCCCAATGCATTTCGTATAATATATCTATTTCTGAGAATAAATTGTGATTTATTATTTATTATTCCACTATCTTTTTATATGTAACACAATTCCCCCCCTCTATTCCGCTGAATAAGTATTTACTATAGTTGACTATGACTGGGCCTTATTCCGATAGAATATTCCTACCTTATCACCCCCAACCTAAGTCTCGAGTATCCGCTAATAATTGAATCAAGACATATCTTAGCATAAGTACGTGTTACTAATTCTCATCCTCCATATTATACACTAATTATTGCCCCAGATTGCCTCAGGAAGTGTCCATCCTGCCTATCTCTGCTGTAAGTTTATACTTCCCCCAATTCCCCTCCTATCCAGGTTTTAGGCTTGATAACAGGTAACGGTTTCTATGCAGACAGCATTGTAGTATTTCCTGCCTAGCGTTCAGTAAATTATCTCTAGATGTCATGATGTGGTACGACTCCAATGCACATAGGTTGCATCTCTTCTTTTTGTTCGGTTTATATTTGTTAGCCCTCCCTAAAATTGACCATTTCAGTTCGAAAGGGTCTTGCCTAGCAATGAGGTTTCTCACAAAACGGCCAACAGAAGTGTTAGGCCTATCTATGTCTTCCCTTTGGCCTCCCCTGAAGGAACTCATGTGGTTTCTGAATCTATCTTTGAACTCACCCACGGTTGAACCGATATATGATTTCCTACTACTCCCTGTTATCACATCGCATTTGTAGACAATGCTTGAAACTCTACAGTTCCCCCCCAGTGGACAGATGTTAGAAGCTCTGCAGTTACAGTTGTGTGCTGGGCCGTTGCTGGATGTTCTACTACTATGGTTATTTATAATGGAGGTTCTCACTGAACTGGTGTTACTGGGATCAACACCAGAAGAGAACATGGCTTCCCTTGTTTTAGTTATCTTAGAATTATTATATCCTATGATGGATGTGGCTATATTTCTACAGGTTGAATAAGACAGTTTTACAGTATTTTTGTTAATGATTCCCCCCAATCTGCTATCCCTTGGAAAGTTTTTTTCCACTATGCTATAAAAAATCTTTGGGATATTAGTCTTAATATGCTGGCTATAGGGGGGTTGAACCATGTAGTGGTCCTTCACCTATTTTTCTTCCTACCTTCCCCCCCGGTTTGGGTAGCATGTGAGTTCAATTCGTTACTTCCAACTTCACGAATATTATCATCAACCGGTTCCCACCCAACCTGGTTTACATTACCGTGGGATATACCAGGTCTCCTGACGTGAAAGTGTATTATCGCACATTGTTCCGGTTTTGTGGTTTTATTGAATGTATTTGGGACCGATTATTTGCTTGTTGGCTTGGTGGAAGAAATAATGCACAAGCTACTTTTCTAAGACTTTTCTAGGACTTTCCTTTTTTTATCGGTGTTCTTCCTTGCTTTTTAAGTTTGACTTGTATTTTTATTTTTATTTTTTTTCCTCTTCTCTTCTTAAGTGACCTCAACTATTACAACGCCACATTGTGTTTTGTCGGCAGTTGAAACCAGTATTCCAGACATTTAATTTCCCTGATGATCTGCCAAGCAAGTAACTGCTTGGTAGTGAAACACGTGTAGGAAAAAACATTTAATTTGAATAAATAGTATTTGTAAGAAAAAATATCTTTAATGGTGATCATTGGTGTCTTGAAAGGAATGCTTTGGTAAGCCTTCATAAAATCACATATAAATGCTCTGTACTCTGTAATCGAGTATCATCGAGCTTGTTTTTTATTGGAACAACCCCGGTCTTCACTGAATGATCTATTTTATAAGTGAAAAATCTAAATCTATATATATATATATATATATATATATATATATATATATATATATATATATATATATATATATATATATATATATATTATAATATAAAATGAAGTAATAAAATAAGGTGTCAGTCAAATTTTATTAGAATTCAAAGTTCATGCAAAGCATCCTTAAGTCCTTAGCTATTAGTTGACGCTTATATCTTTTGTTGGATTGCTTCATATATATATATATATATATATATATATATATATATATATATATATATATATATATATATAGTCTCGGAAGTTTCTCAACCATTAAAAAAAAACCCACTTAAGTCCCAAGTCATTCAGTGGAAAATCACTCATGTAAGTCAATTTAGTTTTTACAGTTATTATATTAGTTTGCTTCTAACATTATTTAAGGGATCATCAGTTGTTTACCATGAAAAATTGTATATATATATGAAAATTTATAACTAAAAGGTAAACTTTTAGAAAGTTGAACCTATTGTGAGGTAAGGAAAGCTCAATATACTGGATAGAGCAAAAATATATGATAAGTCAATGAACATTATTAGACCGGCAAAGGGAAGCAAATCATAATCTTCGGTTGTTCAAAACAAGGACGTTTAGTGAATAACAATATTTATGTTTCTTCTCTTTCATTCCTTAAGTCAGGCTTTTCAAAGATTAACATCTTATCATCAGAGGAAGTTAATGATGGATAAGTTGACAGATGAAGACAGTCAATATTCGAAATTTGAAAAATTTTTTAAGTTCAAAGGGGTATTTTCCAGTGTATAGGAGTGTCACAAAAACGGAAATCCAAGTAGCATGAGGTTCAGATGTATTGGTAAATCCAGAAGAATCCGTGTAAAGATCCAGCGACGATGATTCCACCCAAGTCTGTAGTCTATGAAGGGAAGATCAGATAAAATAATTTTATTTTCTTATTTTACACGAATCGGTGTAAAATAAGTAAATAAAATTATTATTTCAGTCGTAATATTGATTACAGCGATTTAATGAAAAAAGTATCAAATTCCAAATGAAAACTTTTGTCGCATTATTTTGAAATTCAAATGCAAACTTCCGGTTAAGTTTACACATTCGTACAATCACACATACCCAAAAATTAGATTACTTTCGAGTAGTTTCTTTTAAAAAGTAAATTCTGCATTGAACACAATGACTAACAAAGTGTTTCTTTTAATAATTAAATACATACGTTTGTTTGTAAAATTAAATTTGTTGTTTTCGGTGGTGATGATGATGGTGGGGGTTTGTGGGTTCGGATGATGATGATGATGATGATGATGATGATGATGATGATGATGATGATGATGATGATGGCAACGATTATATTTGTCATTAAAAAGAAAAACGAAAAGCTGTCTCCTCTCATCTTTCTAACTTACAAAAGATATATATATATATATATATATATATATATATATATATATATATATTTAAAAAATATTCATTAAGTTTATTTTTTATTATTCCATCTTCTAAATGAATAAATGCTAATCGCTCAAACAGTTTTGTGGACCAGGGTGCACTTGTACTAGGACACTAGCTTTTACAAACTTGACATGGCTTTGTATCTAACCTTCCGAAGAGGGCGTAAATAAATACTTTTATATCATCCTTATGCATAATATAGTTAGAGGTTAAACGTCTTTTATTTTGCTATCTAAGTTATATACGTGTTTACGGTGTATACGAAGACACTATGTAAATTAGCTGTCAAGAGAGAGTCACTCTTTCTCTAGATTCTCACATAGATATTAAAAACTATTAGAGTGTGGTGTAATAATCATACAGTGTGTATGAGAGAGAGGGGGATAGATATATAACTAAAAGAGATAGGTGACGTGTTCAGTTAATTATAAATTACGGTTAATTAGATGAATTAAAGTGAATTATTTTCAAACATAATTCAATTCCATAAGTAAGGAGTATTTTGGAATCTATTTTTTTATCATTAAAGTATACTGGCGTTCTTAAGGGCAATACCATAGCTCTTTATATGTTTATAATTTGTCTTGACTGCATCCTCCGTATGTCAGTTGACGACTTGAAAGGAAATGGCTTGGTATCGGTACCTGCAAGAAGCAGGCAAGATTCTGCTGAGAGAATTACTAATAACCAGCCAATCTTAGCTGATACAATTGAACAAGCAGAAGCGCTACTGTACTCTCGAAGAAATTACAAATTGCATTGGTGTTTTTTTGTGAACACAAATAAAACCGAGCACATTCGCTTGAACCAACAGAAAATATATCTCCCCAAAATTGGGTTTTGTCTAAAAACAAATGTCGAAGAGTTTATATTGTCAGTAAACTCGCAAAGGAGAATTGCGCAGAGAGCGGACCAAATGCGTGAATCAACAAAGCTTGGGATCGACTTATAGATCTATAACATTTTTAATTTAAAAACGCATGCATAAAAAAAAGACATCTACGAAATATTTATTAACCAATTAAAATCACAAGCCACGCCCCCAAAATTATATCTAAAAAAAAAAGAGCTATTACATTATTTTGCAATCATCGGCTCTAAACACACCAAAAAAAGAGAAATTGTAAAATTCCAAGTCACGTGGGTATGTCTACGATTACGTACATGAACAAATTTAAGTGATTTATCCCGCCAAAATAAATAACATTTTCTCTGAGAGCTGATCGTAAAGTATAAAAGACCCTCACGGAGGCAACAAAAACACTGCATACCAGTGAGTCAAACAAACCTGTCAAGAAAGCGACGAGCCGATATACCAAACTGTCCACTGATGTTGCTGCTATTTTTGTCAAACTCACCCTTTTCCATCACCAACGCCAGCTAATAACATATTTTCTCTCTTTTCAAAATACAATTAGATCACACACACTCATACAGTTCCTTGTCTTTTCACATAGAAACGTACAAGAGATTCCCACTGTTGAAAGATACATTTTTATTAAAATATTGAAATATACATATTATTAAAAAATAAACTGGAAGAGACTTTAATTTAGTAACTGTATAAACATACATGTACTAGTAATAATTAATAAATTGTGTTAGATTCTGACATTTTTAAAAAAATTTATATTTAACAAGAACTAAATTTGTTAGTATTCCCACAGACTGAGCAAGGTGAAAGAAACCTAGAAGGTAAATCTTCCTACTAAGCTGATCCCATCGTTATATCAGTTCTGGTATATGAAGGTAGCACATGTACCTTTGCCAAACGATTAGAAACAAACTTGACGCTATGTATACAGAAATGCTAATAGCTGAGCAGATTAAGGAAAAATCGTTCATTTTGGTAAGCAAGCATGAGACTTGGCATGATTGCTCACAATGGTCTACTCTTCCGAAAAAACTTTTGGGCCACTCAAAAAATCCAAGATGGCCGCCATTTTCAAGATGGCCGCCATTCTGAAATCCAATATTGCTAGTTTACAAAGTATCTAACCGATTTTCACAATTTTTGAGTCAAATTATATGTTTTAGGGGATGCGAAAGCAGTAAATGACACAAAAATAACCGATAAATGAGTCCTACAATCCACAAAGGTACATATATGAGATGAATTTAAGCAAATATTGTCAATTTTTGCCTTTTATTGCCATTAAACCGAATCATTGACTTGATATTCAATTCCCCAAGTGAGCTGAATGTATTAGTTATAAAAATTAATCCTTTCAGCTCATTCTTATAATATGTCATATGTAAGAGAGTGATTGTCATGACACAACCAGGGCATAACGGTGACATCACTGCTGTGAAACTCAGCATGGGGTCCAGTATCAACTGATTACGGACACACTGTTCATGTTTCAGTGTCCCAAATGCTGTCTAATAAGCCCCATGGACAAAATAATGTTCAGTCTGTTAGATAGCCGCACCTGAATTGACAGGATATGCCAGCGCGGGAGAGCCGAGCCAAAGGTAACGGGGCTATAGTTACCTGGATGGTGTACAGATCGCACGGGACTTAAATGATACTGGATGAACGATCGGGCTAGGTGTAGGGAACCTACCTTTCTGAACCTAGTTGTATCCCATATCTGAATGTGTCAAAATATATTCGGTAACTGTGGTTATAGGTGGTAAAAGGATAAACCCTCGGCCTGAAGCCTATAACATTTACAGAATGTCTATTGAGAAGACGTCAAATGTGAAAACTGATTGGAGCAAATGCTGCCTATGTCAGACAGATAAAACCGGAGAGGATCTCAGTAGTCCCATTCCAGGTCGCAGTAAATCAGATGGATATTCAATGCTGGCTACAAATATTCCTCTTTTTCAAGAACTCTGTCAGATGCCCATGATTATTAATCCTGCTAGGCTCGATGAAGGTGATGGTATTGAAGATACATTGCGGCAAAACAATGCTCAGTACCATCAGAGTTGCCGTGCTTTGTTCAAAAATACCAAACTTGATCGGGCCAGGAAAAGGGCATCTGACGCTCAGGAACATACTGACAAGAGTTGTTCAAAGACTCGAAGAGTGAGTTTAAAGCCAGAACAATGTTTCATCTGCGACAAAGAATTTCTAGATGATGGACAAAGACGTGAAGTCATGACAATGGGGCTCAGCAGTAGGCTCAATGAATGTGCCACAACTCTAGGTGAATGTAAAATTCTTGCCCGATTGAGTGCTGGTGATGCCATTGCACAAGAGTTGAAGTATCATAAAGATTGTTTAACAACTCTTTACAGCAGGGAAAGATGTCACCTTGCTGCTCTACAAAAACAGGAAAATGAAGATTCTCAGAAAAAAGGAATCCATCCATTGGTATATTCAGAGCTTCTTGCTTATATAGTTGAAACTAATACGAACAGTGATGCACCAGTAGTGTTTAAACTTGCAGATCTCATCACACTGTATAAGCAACGACTTGAACAGTTGGAACTGCATGAACTTGCCTCATGTGTTCACTCAACAAGACTGAAAGAGAAGCTTTTGTCAGATATACCAGCACTTGAAGCTCACAAGAGTGGGAGAGATGTTATCTTGTCCTTTACAGAAGATACAGGGTCAATCTTGTCAAAAGCTTCAGAATTTTCTGATGCTGTTATACTCAATAAAGCTGCTAGTATTTTGCGAAGACACATGCTTGCTCATGAATGGAAATTTAATGGTAGATTCCGTGCAGACTCAGTGGGAAATTCTATTCCTCAATCACTACAACAATTTGTTTGTATGGTGGAGCACGGCGTCGATATCAAGTCGCAACTGGAATTAGGTTCATCAAAGACAGACTTGGCTGTAGCTCAGCTCCTGCAGTACAACTGCTACAGTCACAAAAGCAATTCATCCACATTCAGACATTCACACAATCGTGAGACTCCCTTTCCCATCTTTATGGGCCTATCTTTGTATGGGAAAACACGAAAACGAGGACTTGTGGAACTGTTACATGACCATGGACTAAGCATTTCATATGACAGGGTGCTTGAAATATCTGCTCAATTGGGTGATGCCGTTGTTGACAGGTACACTGAAGAGGGTGTTGTGTGCCCTACAGAACTTAGGAAAGGTCTTTTCACCACATCAGCTATGGACAATATAGATCACAATCCGTCTGCAACAACAGCTACAACATCCTTTCATGGTACCAGTATCTCACTATTTCAACATCCAACGTCTGACAGTGATGGTGAACTGCGTGAGCCACTTATGATCAAAAATCATAGTATAAAACGGGTGCCTGAACTTCCAGAATCTTTCACAAACATTCATCCTGCATATCTAAAGAACAAGACTCCGTCGCCTCCAGGGTTCGAATATCCAACAAGTGTCGATATTGACTTTCCCAGGCTTTTGTTAGCAAATGAATTTCAGTGGCTAGAAAAGGTTCATCTGACACAAAGCATTGATGATGACGTTAACATAACCTGGTCGGCACACCATGCTTCTGAGAAGAGAGGTTTAGATTTCAAAGTGAGCATTACATCAATTCTACCTCTCCTCCGAGAACAAGCCCACTCAGTTGCCACAATACGACATGTTATGGAGAGGATTAGAGAGACAATAGCGTTCCTCAACCCAGGGCAAATTCCAGTCATAACTGCTGATCAGCCACTTTATGCATTGACCAAGCAAATCTTTCATCACTGCTTCAAGTGTTACTAGGACACGATACGCTCACCAGATTACTGCATGTAGTCTCTACACACTGATGAAAAAAGCATACGAGTATTACATTGCAGATACTTCTTTCGAGCAAGATGCGTCAGTTATCTTAAGCTTTGATGAGTGGTGTAAGAAGTGAAAAGCAGAGAGCCCGCAATTCAGTTACTGGTATCTAGTGCTTTCAATGGAACTGACCATACTAGCTCTGATACGTTCTTTCAGGGAAGCTGACTTCAGACTTTATGTCGAAACACTGATGGAGCTGATACCATACTTCTTTGCCAACAATAACTACAACTATGCAAGATGGCTATCAGTTCATCTGAAGGACATGCTGTGCTTAGAGCAGACCCATCCTGATACGCATTTGCAATTCAAAAATGGCAAATTTGTTGTCTTCAAGTCATTGCGACCATTTTCTTCTATGGCCATTGATCAAGCACATGAACAGGAAAATGCAATCATCAAAGGAGAGGGTGGGGTCGTAGGTGTGACAGAGGATCCTTCAGCACTACGAAGATGTATGGTAGCAGGGCCAGAAGTGAGTCGTCTTACTGAAGAATATGAAGCACTGTCATCGAACAAGGATGTTACTGAAAACATGAAACACAGAGAACAAACAAGTCAATCCCAGAAAGCTTTCTATGGCAAAGTAACAAAGCTCACGGCTGTCATCAATGAAATGGGCAATCCATTTCAAGAAGAATCATCCGATCTACTCACTCTGAATACAAAGGAAATGGAAATTGATAGTCCTGGCGAGTGGGGGTGGAAGAAGCACGGCAATACATGGAAGATATTTTGGACAACACTTCCGCCAGTTGCAGAAAGCTGCAAGGAACTAACAAAATGCGGATGCAAGACACAATGCTTTGGAAGATGCAAATGCTATAAATTCGGCCTTCCATGTACAAATTTATGCAGCTGCAATTGCGAGTGTTGAACGTGTGAATCCTGATGAAAACACAAGAACAAGAAGAGAAAAATGCGGGATAAACTGACATAAGTGTGTAAAATATAGCCTTTATTACACTCAAATGGTGTTAAATCTACATTTTGTCGTCAGAAATGGCTTTGTTGACATCAGAAACATATAAATTGATATATAATATGTAGAAATCGGTCAAAAATGAAGCATTTAGTTCACAAAATGATAAATTTTACCATCCGTGGCGGCCATCTTGAAAAATGGCGGCCATCTTGGATTTTTTGAGTGGCCCAAAAGTCTTTTCGGAAGAGTAGACCATTGTGGGCAATCGTGCCAAGTTTCATGCTTGCTTACCAAAATGCACGATTCTTCATCATTTTTGACTTAAGCTGCTCAGCTATAACAGCTGTTCTAAACATCTCCTGACGATAACACGTCAGAAGGGAGCAACTCTACGGACACCTTCCTCAGATCTCAACCTTGATGAAAGAGAGAGAGAGAGAGAGAGAGAGAGAGAGAGCGAGAGAGAGAGAGAGAGAGAGAGAGAGAGAAGAACCAGATTTGCTGGTCACTGTTTGAGGACTAAGGATGAAATCATCAACAATATTCCTTTGTGGATGCCAAAACAAGAATGTGGTTCAGTGTGTAGACCGTACAGAACTTACGTCAAGCAGACAATGCAACTATGAAGAGCTATGGAGGATAGGTCGAGGTGGGGTGAGGTTAGGGTTAAGAAGATTGATGACACTAGCACGACTGGATACTGCCGTTAGTGCTGCTAATGTTTCTGCTGCTCATGTTTCTGCTGCTGCTGCTAATGATGATGATGATGATGATGATGATGATGATGATGATGATGATGATGATGATGATGATGATGATGATGATGATGATGATGATGATGATGATGATGATGATGTAAAAAGGGATTGGAAACAAACGCTGATGAACTCAGTTTTAGTAGAATAATAGATATATACATAAATGCGAAATTCTACGGACATTTACACTTCTATGTTGAGTTCAAAACGGTTAGGATAATTTCAACGTAATATAGAGCCCTTTTAGATTTCGTGAATTTTAAAAGGAAGGAAGAGGGAGATATAGTAAAAAGGGGATGAGGCAGACGTTCATTACACTGGTTTGTGTTTCAAAACTTTAAAAAAAAAACGCCAAGGGTTTTTCAACTAATTTAGGACCCTCTTTGCATGCTAGATTAAAAAAACAGTTGATTTCTCTGCGTCAGGTCTGGTTTCTAAGATAAAGTCTATTTCTATTCCAGCATATGTTTCTAAAATATCGCACTCCAAGCATTTATGGGATTTGCTTTTGCAAAACCGGATTGTGGGTAACCTTTACTAATTATTTTTATTTCTCTTTCCAAGTGTAGAAAAATGGATCTGTTACATCTGCGAACATGTGGTTCTTTCAGACCACCAAGCAAAAAGCAAGGATTTTGTGAAGAAGGCATACCACGCTTTCTTTGGAGTCAAACTAGGAGACCAGGATAATCTATTCGTATTCCATATCTGCTACAAGACATATGTAGAGAACTTACGGGATTTGAAGGAACACGAAAAGGAAGAGTATGCCATTTGGTGTCCCAATGGTGTGGACGGAAGGGAAAGATCACGTTATCGACTGCTACTTTTGTATGACAAATCTAAAAGGCATCAATTGCAAGAACACGCACCATGTTCAATATCCTGATGCTCCTTCTGCCATAACGCAAGTCCCCCATGGCTCCAATTTTCCTGTTCCTGAGACAAATGTCACCATGGAATCTAGTTCTGATTCCGAATCAAGTGACATGATTGATACAGTTAAGTGTGATGAATACAGGTCAGAAGAGGACGATCAACTGGTGCTTCGACCCAAGCCGAACTCAATAACCTGACACGAAACCTGAACTTTTTGATAGAGTCTACCTAGCTAATGGATTCCCGAGAGAAACGTCTATTCTATTGGTATCGGGACAGCGAGAGACAATTTAGAAAATTCTTCATGTTTGATGAACCATCTTCACTGTAGCAGCATTGCTGACTTGATTGAATTATTTCGTCTGAGATATGATGCTATTGAATGGAGGCTTTTCATTGACTCATCTAACAGAAGTCTAAAAACGGTTGCTCTGAATATCGGAAACAAGTTTTCATCGATCCCTGTTGGGTACTTATTTTAAATGAAAGAATCCCACAAAAGCATGGAACGTCCGTTGTTTTCTTTGAACTACCAGAAACATAAATGGTTTATTAGTGGAGATCTTAAAGTTGTTGGACTCATACTTCAAGCTGGTTACACAACGTATTCTATGCTTTCTATGCTTATGGGATAACCGTTCTGATAAACAGCATTATGTAAGTCAACAGTGGGCATCAAGACAAGGATCAACACCTGGATCGCATAACGTTTTGGCCCACCCTGTGGTATAAACCTATACGATATTGCTTCCAACCATCCACAACAAACTCGGTTTCATGAATAACTTTGTAAAGGCATTGCATAGGGAAGGTGTAGGATTTACTTTCCTCCATCAAAAGTTTCAACGAATCAGCATGGAGAAAATGAAGGCAGGTATATTTCATGGTCCTCAAATAAGAGAAGTCATCAAATATACTAGTTTTGATGATGCACTGAATTCTGCTGAACTCTCTGTCTGGTTGTCCATTAAGTCAGTCATTGTAAACTTCCTTGGCAACCAAAGAAGTTTCCAGTATCGGAAGGTGGTTGATGAGTAAATAGAGAATTTCCGCCAATTTCCGCCAATTTCCGCATGTCAGTGAAAATGCACTTCCTCCGGTCTCATGTGGGCTATTTTCCAGAGAATTGTAGAGACTTCAGTGAAGAACAGGGTGAACGCTTTCACCTAGATATCAGTGTTATAGAGGAACATTATCAAGGCCGATTATGTGTGTCAATTTTCTGGGCGATTACTGCTGATGCCTAAAGATGGATGCTCAGTCTGCTCAGCAGAAACGGAAGTCGTTGAAGAGACCATTCATCCATGAGCAGCTTCCTTAGTTCATGATAGTCTTCTAGTTATCTATTCTAAATCTTTTATAAGCCTTCTGCGAATGAATCAATTGTTTCGATGTTACGTTTTACTCACCTAAACAATAGCTCGGAATTCAAGATATTTTTACTGTGCTAATATTTCATTAACCTGATCTGATTGAGTAAAATGAGCATGAGGTTTGGATTCAGTGCAAAAAAAAACTCGTCTAAAATCATGCAATATATGTTAGACATTGAAAACATCGCAGATCAGTTTTATTATTTTAATAACTCTGTGCACAGGCAAGGGTTAAAATCATTATGCCCCTCTTCTCCCATTTATAAACCACGAAATGGAAATAAACATGATAAAATTGTTCTCTCTCTCTCTTTCTCAATTTGTCAGTCAGTCTGTCTGTCTGTCTGTCTGTTTGTCTATCTGCTTGTCGGTCTGTGTCTCTCTGTCTCTCTCTCTCGGTCTCTCTTTCTCTCTGTCTTCCCCCCTCTCTCTCTCTTACTCTCTCTCTCTCTCTCTCTCTCTCTCTCTATATATATATATATATATATATATATATATATATATATATATATATATATATATATATATATATGTATATATATAGTCATTCCCATCTCTTCAGTGCGGCTACACTAGAACACAGAGATCGACCCTACGAAAATCTAGTTTATAATGAGCAGTTCTAACCACTAGACCACAGGACGGACATCGTAAGTAAATTATAGCTCAACAGTGCTCCATTTATTAATTACATAGAGCTTTGCATTACACTAGCAGGCGATATAATTAATGGCAGCACTTAACTCTGAGAATAGGTGCTTTTATAGTCATCCATAGACAGACGGTTACACAGCTCTCCAATGCAGCTAGACGAGATCCTATCCCAAGCCAAGCCAGAGATCGAACTGACAACCATCTAGTTGATTATTGCCACTTCTAAATAATAAGCCACAGGATGTTAGTATATGATATCTCAAGGTTTTTATATAAACATTCACCGCTACTAGACAATGTTCCAATAATTTATTCACAAAAAAGCTTTGCATATATATATATATATATATGTGTATCGAGGCAGCATTTTTTCTTTAAGACACGTATTATTAAAAATAACCGACAATTTTTGTCTGGCTATTTTAGTGTTGATCCCTTCAATTTTCCGGATTAAAATCTTAATCTCGGAAGGAAATTGGCTGATGAAACTGCCATAGTGTAAATGTTGGTCCAGAGTACTTTCTGACCCGTCTGGGTCCATCGTCAGTGGAATAATGACAAACTTCCGAGATTAAGATTTTAATCCGGAAAATTGAAGGGATCAACACTAAAATAGCCAGACAAAAATTGTCGGTTATTTTTAATATATATATATATATATATATATATATATATATATATATATATATATATTAATAAATTCTAGTGGTACAAAATGTTATTAAAGCAAGGAATATAGACGTTTGTGACATTTTTGGGGGGTTAAATGAAATTGAAAAGTGTTAAAACGAGAGGAAAAAAACATTACATGAATATACTAAGCCGGCTTTCGTTTATTTCATTCAAAAGTAAAACTAAAAATAAAGTGAGAAACAAATGTTCCGACATTTATAGCGTTTCCTTTCCAAACCGACTGGACAGCATACTTATAATTATCTGAACTTTTTCACTACTAGTAAGTAAGAAAAATAAATAAATATACATATACAAATGAGTCAAGATTTTTTAGTCAAATCACCGTAAGTATTCGACATCCTATTTTAATTAAAAATGGAGATTTACTTCATGTTCCTTTTTTTATTTGAGAAAATAGAACTATTTTGGATCTATGCGGTGATTTTTAATTTCGTATCCCTACGCTGAACACATATAAAATTTAAGTAGGTTAAAAAGACACCACGTTATTTTTGATTAGGGGCTTGATCAGCGTTTGTCCTCACTTTGAATATTAAATGCCATCTTTCAGGTATAGAATCTCAAACTAGACAACTTTTTTGTTTATTTATAATCGATCTTTTTTTGTTGCTAATTATCTTGTTTATTTATAATCGATCTTTTTTGTTGCTAATTATCTTGTTTATTTATAATCGATCTTTTTTGTTTCTAATTATCTTGTTTATTTATAATCGATCTTTTTTGTTGCTAATTATCTTGTTTATTTATGATCGATCGTTTTTGTTGCTAATTATCTTGTTTATTTATAATCGATCTTTTTTGTTTCTAATTATCTTGTTTATTTATAATCGATCTTATTTGTTGCTAATTATCTTGTTTATTTATGATCGATCTTTTTTGTTGCTAATTATCTTGTTTATTTATAATCGATCTTTTTTGTTTCTAATTATCTTGTTTATTTATGATCGATCTTTTTTGTTGCTAATTATCTTGTTTATTTATAATCGATCTTTTTTTGTTGCTAATTATCTTGTTTATTTATAATCGATCTTTTTTGTTGCTAATTATCTTGTTTATTTATAATCGATCTTTTTTGTTTCTAATTATCTTGTTTATTTATAATCGATCTTTTTTGTTGCTAATTATCTTGTTTATTTATAATCGATCTTTTTTGTTTCTAATTATCTTGTTTATTTATAATCGATCTTTTTTGTTGCTAATTATCTTGTTTATTTATAATCGATCTTTTTTGTTTCTAATTATCTTGTTTATTTATAATCGATCTTTTTTGTTGCTAATTATCTTGTTTATTTATGATCGATCGTTTTTGTTGCTAATTATCTTGTTTATTTATAATCGACTTTTTTGTTTCTAATTATCTTGTTTATTTATAATCGATCTTTTTTGTTGCTAATCATCCTGTTTATTTATAATCGATCTTTTGTTGCTAATTATCTTGTTTATTTATAATCGATCATTTTCGTTGCTAATTATCTTGTTTATTTATAATCGACTTTTTTGTTGCTAATTATCTTGTTTATTTATAATCGACTTTTTTGTTGCTAATTATCTTGTTTATTTATGATCGATCTTTTTTTGTTGCTAATTATCTTGTTTATTTATAATTGATCATTTTTGTTTCTAATTATCTTGTTTATTTATGATCGATCTTTTTTGTTGCTAATTATCTTGTTTATTTATAATCGATCTTTTTTCTTGCTAATTATCTTGTTTATTTATAATCGATCTTTTTGTTGCTAATTATCTTGTTTATTTATAATCGATCTTATTTGTAGCTAATTATCTTGTTTATTTATAATCGATCTTTTTGTTGCTAATTATCTTGTTTATTTATAATCGATCTTTTTTCTTGCTAATTATCTTGTTTATTTATAATCGATCTTTTTTGTTGCTAATTATCTTGTTTATTTATAATCGATCTTTTTTCTTGCTAATTATCTTGTTTATTTATAATCGATCTTTTTGTTGCTAATTATCTTGTTTATTTATAATCGATCTTATTTGTAGCTAATTATCTTGTTTATTTATAATCGATCTTTTTCGTTGCTAATTATCTTGTTTATTTATAATCGATTTTTTTCTCATGATTGAAAAGTATTGCTTTATTATTTTATTGCGATTTAACGTTTTAAAACAATTATTTGAAGTGACGTCTACAAGAAAACAGTGTTGAGACACCCGGTGTTGTCCGGTACTTCAGCTAGTTTACGTTATAACCAAGAAAACTATATATTTCTTTAAAAAATGATATCAACAATAGAGTTAGATTAAAAGCAGTTGTTTTTTTTAGGCTAGTATCGTTGCATTCGCTTCCATTCTTTACTTTGTGTAAAATGATTGATTCCGTTCTTGTGTTCTTTAAATGATTTTCTTATTTGACGAATAAACAGGAAGTAACCGAATCCACCTGCCTTCATCGCACAAACTAAACAAGTAGGTATTCGTTTAGACAGGTGCAGCGCATTGTGTGATGAACGCCCTCGGCGTGAAATAGATGGCGTATCGCTATCTACCTGCCGACTACGTACGCGCGTAATCAGCGACTCTCGTGCACTTCGACCGCCGCTTCGGAAATCTTGAAAAAAAAAAGAAGGAAAAAAAAAGAAAAGAAAGCAAAAGGAGGCGAATAAATAAAACGATGTTAAGGCATTAATCTCGTTCTTCATGAAACGAAATAAGAAAATTCCAACGCGCAAAGACAAGACAATATATGAGACGGAAGAGAGCGTTCTGCGGTGTTTTAGGTGAATCCGACTCAATGCCTGCTATGTAGAGTAATAAGTCATAATGATTAATTCTAGTCCAGCTATGCGATCTTTCTGATGTAAATAGATCATTCCATGTTTCACACACACACAAACCCACACACACACACACCCACCCACACACACACACACACCCACACACACACATATATATATATATATATATATATATATATATATGTATATGTATATATATATATATATATATATATGTATATGTATATATATATATATATATATATATATATATATATATATATATATAGAGAGAGAGAGAGAGAGAGAGAGAGAGCATAATATGAAATGAAATAATAAAATAAGGTGCGAATCAAATTTTATTAGAATTCAAAATTCAGGCAAAGTATCTCAACGTCCTTAACTCATGAGTTGTCAAAGATGATTCTTCTCATCAGAGGACCATTAGAACAATTATCTTTGAAAACTCATGAGTTAAGGACTTTAAGGAACTTTGCCTGAACATTGAATTCTAATAAAATTTGATTCGCACCTTATTTTATTATTTCATTTTATATCATGCTATTAATGCTCTATCCAGTATATTGAGCTTCAGTCTTTATCCGGATGTTTCACTAATTAAAAGATATTAGTTGCCTTTTATATCTTTTGTTGGATTAACTTCATATATATATATATATATATATATATATATATATATATATATAATCTAGGTAAAGTTTACATCAACAGGTAAAAAAAAAACATCCAGAGAATTCTTACTATGTAAAATGATAAACATTCCACCAAATGAAAACGTAAAGAAAAGACGTCAGGCTTGAAAAGGTCTGGCTTCTTATAGCTGTAACCGAAACATGTTATGCAAATGTGTAGCCAAATAATGTTTGGATAAATACAAATCTTTAAAACCATTATATATATTTATATTACTCCAGCTACACATATATTATATAAATGTTGTTTGTGTGTAGGTATGTGTTATTAGTTAAAAGTTAAAATAACTACGCATCAAACACCACAAAGTTGATATATTCTTTTCGAATGAGCCAGAATATAGACATATTTTTTAACATATCAATTTTTAGGGGGGAGGGGGTTCACCGGGAACAATATTAGTTGGGTGGGTGGGGGTGTCGAAATTTAAATCGATTTTCTAATGTTACTATGTAATAATCCGTCAACGATGTTTTCTAGTTGCAAGAGAAAATGAGAAAGGGGGATAGATAGAAAGAAAGAGGGGGAGAAAGAGAGAACTTTAGACAGAAAGATATTACACCCACTTTTTAACGGTTTGATTTTGTTGTCCATTCCTCTGGAAAACGCCAGATAACCATGCTAATTAATATATATATATATACTAACTGAGCTATCAGGCGTTGCCCGGGGCCATAAAAAGCAAAATAGAAGAAGTTAAATAATAAGACTTCTATTTATCTACTGCTCTCTGTCCGTCAATTCATCTTTCCTTATTCCCCCCTCTCCAAATATAATACTGTAATCTTAAATTTATTGCTCCCGGACAACGCCGAGTAAAACGAATGGTCCCGGAAGATTCCGAGTTTCCCCCCCTCTCCTCTCACAATAATTTTAATAAAAATTATGTTGCTGATGACAATAGCCCGAAGACCAAATGTAATACTGTAATCTTAAATTTATTGCTCCCGGACAACGCCAATTAGAACAAAATACACATAAATCCATGCGTCTGGACAATTCCAAGTTTCTTATTTTTCTCTTCTCAGAATAATTTGAATAGAAATGATGTTGATGATGACAATAATCCGAATACCAAATGTGATACTGTAATCTTATAGACAATGCCAAGTAGAATAAAATACAATAAAATCAATGCTCCTGGACGATTTCGAATTTGTTCAATCCACCCTCTCCTCTCACAATAATTTGAATAGAAATGATGTCGATGACGAAAGTAGTCCGAAGCCCAAAATAAATACATAAATTGCTCCACGGAGAACACCGAGTAGAATAAAATACAATGAAATTCATGCTTCCTGACAATTCCAAGTTTCTTGCCCGCTCCGTCTCCTCTCACAATTATTTGAATGGAAATGATGTTGATGATGACAATACTCCGAAGACCAAATTAAATACTGTAATCTTATATTTATTGCTCCCGGACAACACCGAGTAGACCTAAAATACAATGAAATTAATGCTCCCGGACAATTCAGAGTTACTTGCTCGCTCCCCCCTCCTCTCACAATTTGATTAGTAATGATGTTGATAATAAGAATAGTCCGACGAATAAATGCAATATTGTAATCTTACATTTATTAGTCCCGGACAACGCCGTGTAGAACAAATAAGCCTGTTTCGTTCCTTGTTTCTCTTTTTCTCCCTTTCACAATAATAGAAAAAGAAATATTAGAACTGCAGTAATGTGCTCATCTATGTATATCGAATTATCTGTTATTATATATATATAAGTGATACCATCCAACTGTAGTAACGTGCTCATCTATGTATATCGCATTATCTGTTATTATATATATAAGTGATACCACCCAACTGCAGTAACTTGCTCAGCTATGTATATCGCATTATCTGTTATTATATATATATAAGTGATACCACCCAACTGCAGTAACGTGCTCAGCTATGTATATCGCATTATCTGTTATTATATATATAAGTGATACCATCCAACTGCAGTAACGTGCTCATCTATGTATATTGCATTATCTGTTATTATATATATATAAGTGATACCACCCAACTGCAGTAACGTGCTCAGCTATGTATATCGCATTATCTGTTATTATATATATAAGTGATACCATCCAATTGCAGTAACGTGTTCATCTATGTATATCGCATTATCTGTTATTATATATATATAAGTGATACCATCCAATTGCAGTAACGTGCTCAGCTATGTATATCGCATTATCTGTTATTATATATATAAGTGATACCATCCAATTGCAGTAACGTGTTCATCTATGTATATCGCATTATCTGTTATTATATATATATAAGTGATACCATCCAATTGCAGTAACTTGCTCAGCTATGTATATCGCATTATCTGTTATTATATATATATAAGTTATACCATCCAACTGCAGTAACGTGCTCATCTATGTATATCACATTATCTGTTATTATATATATATAAGTGATACCACCCAACTGTAGTAACGTGCTCAGCTATGTATATCGCATTATCTGTTATTATATATATAAGTGATACCATCCAATTGCAGTAACGTGTTCATCTATGTATATCGCATTATCTGTTATTATATATATATAAGTGATACCACCCAACTGCAGTAACGTGCTCAGCTATGTATATCGCATTATCTGTTATTATATATATAAGTGATACCATCCAACTGCAGTAACGTGCTCATCTATGTATATTGCATTATCTGTTATTATATATATATAAGTGATACCACCCAACTGCAGTAACTTGCTCAGCTATGTATATCGCATTATCTGTTATTATATATATAAGTGATACCATCCAATTGCAGTAACGTGTTCATCTATGTATATCGCATTATCTGTTATTATATATATATAAGTGATACCATCCAATTGCAGTAACGTGCTCAGCTATGTATATCGCATTATCTGTTATTATATATATAAGTGATACCATCCAATTGCAGTAACGTGTTCATCTATGTATATCGCATTATCTGTTATTATATATATATAAGTGATACCATCCAATTGCAGTAACTTGCTCAGCTATGTATATCGCATTATCTGTTATTATATATATATAAGTGATACCATCCAACTGCAGTAACGTGCTCATCTATGTATATCGCATTATCTGTTATTATATATATATAAGTGATACCATCCAACTGCAGTAACGTGCTCAGCTATGTATATCGCATTATCTGTTATTATATATATAAGTGATACCATCCAATTGCAGTAACGTGTTCATCTATGTATATCGCATTATCTGTTATTATATATATAAGTGATACCACCCAACTGCAGTAACTTGCTCATCTACGTATATCGCATTATCTGTTATTATATATATATAAGTGATACCACCCAACTGTAGTAACGTGCTCAGCTATGTATATCGCATTATCTGTTATTATATATATAAGTGATACCATCCAATTGCAGTAACGTGTTCATCTATGTATATCGCATTATCTGTTATTATATATATAAGTGATACCACCCAACTGCAGTAACTTGCTCATCTACGTATATCGCATTATCTGTTATTATATATATATAAGTGATACCACCCAACTGCAGTAACTTGCTCAGCTATGTATATCGCATTATCTGTTATTATATATATATAAGTGATACCACCCAACTGCAGTAACGTGCTCAGCTATGTATATCGCATTATCTGTTATTATATATATAAGTGATACCATCCAATTGCAGTAACGTGTTCATCTATGTATATCGCATTATCTGTTATTATATATATATAAGTGATACCATCCAACTGCAGTAACGTGCTCATCTATGTATATCACATTATCTGTTATTATATATATAAGTGATACCATCCAATTGCAGTAACTTGCTCAGCTATGTATATCGCATTATCTGTTATTATATATATATAAGTGATACCATCCAATTGCAGTAACTTGCTCAGCTATGTATATCGCATTATCTGTTATTATATATATAAGTGATACCATCCAATTGCAGTAACGTGCTCAGCTATGTATATCGCATTATCTGTTATTATATATATAAGTGATACCACCCAACTGCAGTAACGTGCTCATCTATGTATATCGCATTATCTGTTTTTATATATATATAAGTGATACCACCCAACTGCAGTAACGTGCTCAGCTATGTATATCGCATTATCTGTTATTATATATATAAGTGATACCACCCAATTGCAGTAACGTGCTCATCTATGTATATCACATTATCTGTTATTATATATATATAAGTGATACCACCCAACTGCAGTAACGTGCTCAGCTATTGCAGTATTATTTAATATATATATCGATGATACCAAAAAACTGCAGTAATATTTTAAGCTATGTACAGTGCACTATCCTTTATAATACATATCGGTGATACCATCAAACTGCAGTAATGTGCTAAACAATGTACATTGCATTATAATTTATTATATATGTCGGTGATACCATGAAAGTGCAGTAGTATGCTTAGCTATGTACATTGCAATGTCATTTATTATTTATATTGGTGATACCATGAAACTGCAGTAATGTGCTAAGCTATTAATTGTTTTTCATTTAAATCAAATATTTCGACATAAACAAGTCTTCTTCAGAGTTTACAGTCATTTGTTTTCTTCTGTTTTATGTCGGCCAACCCGATCAGAGATCACGAAATCTCTCGATGACAATGGAGTGTGTCCTAACGTATTTATTAAACTGCCGCGTGTCAGCGTGTGGCTACTCATGGACTAACAAAAGAAAAACAAGACACCCCATTATCATCGGGAGATTTCGACAATGAAAAAGAATTAAAAAAAAGAAGAAATTACTGTAAAGACTGAAGAAGACATGTTTATTTTGAAATATTCGATTTAAATGAAAAAGTAATAAATATTTCATTTATTGGAAAACAGCTCGCATCGCTTATCTTGTTTATTTGATTGCATAATTCTCACTTGTTAATTAGCCGTAACAGAATTATTAAACTGCCGCGTGCCAGCGTGTATACGGCTCTGGAGTTACAAAAAGAAACACGCCCTATTGTCATCAGAAATTTTTATATCTGATTGGCGAATTTCAAGAAATACCCCCCCCCCTCATAGTACCTCGAGATAATTACATATTCTTGGAAGAAGGCAGTCCACGTTAAATAGTTTTTTTTTGCTGTTTTCACACGTGTACTCGGTCGGTGCAAATCTGATATATTTTAATTTTCAAATGGGACGTTGTCCCTATAACCCTAAAACATTTTCAAAATATCCCAAAGAAACTGAAATTTGAGGAATATTTATTAATTAATAACTAAATGGTGCAATCTCCACCTATATATATTAAATATGTTGTCACTCTCTCTCCTCCTAAATATACGTCTCAAATAGTTCATTTCCCCCTCTCTCAAGATAGGTATTAAATATGTTATCGCTCTCTCTATATATATGTGTTGAAATGGTGAGTGTAAGTTTCTATTTTTTCATTTAAAAAAATGTAATCACTTCACTTGGATGCTTGAATAAGGGTCGAAATAAATTATTGAACCGGTGATTATGTGATTCCGTGTTACTTTATTATATATATATATATATATAAAATGATTCAATTCGGAATGTCGACGATATATTACCTATCTAATTGTCAAGAGAAAGTCGTTTGGGACCAGCGTGCTATTGTTTTGTGAAATAAGTGCCGCCCGTGGTTTATAGAATAAAAGAGAAAGAATAATTGAAAGGGAGAGGGTGAATAGTGATTTAGGAGGAAGGACAGAGAGAGAAAGTGCAATAGAAAGCGTATTTAGAAGAAGAAGAAAAGCATCACGGAAAAAGGGGCAAAGAACAATAGAAAGCGGGCGAGAGAGAGAGAGAGAGAGGGGGGGGGGAAGAAAAATTCAGAGAGAAAGATAGAGAAAGAGAGAATTGAATAGCGAAGAAGAGATATATGGGTTAAGATAGGGTAAGAAAATAAGAAAGAGAAATAGAACGATAGGATTGGGTAGCGGTGAATGGAATGAAACAAAGAAAACAATTGTGAGGTATAGAGAAAGAAACAAAAAAGGGAGAAAGGAAGAAAGAGAAAATGAGAGAGGGAGAGTATTAGAGAAGGAGAAATCCCGAAGAAGTAAGATATAAAAAGAGAGACAGAGTGAGGACGTAAAATAGACAGACATAGGAAGAGAGTGAATGAGAGAGAGAGAGAGAGAGAGAGAGAAAGGGGGGGGATAAAAGAAAAGAGAGACAGATATTGTATGATATGGAGGGAGGGAGATCGTAAAAAAAAGCGCATACCCGCAGCATAACGATTCCCTGCGGGGATGAAACGCGTAGGTCTCTGTGTAGCTTAATTGCCATAAATATATTTTCATACTTTACTAAATAGATAGATAGATAGATAGATAGATAGATAGATAGATAGATAGATAAATAGATGAATAGATAGAAAGATGAATAGGTAGATAGATAGATAGATAGATAGAGAGAGAGAGAGAGAGAGAGAGAGAGAGAGAGCGAGAGATCGTGAATGAACAATAAATATCTTAGAAATGAAAGCCTGTAAGTTCAGATTCCATGAATGACTTCCTCGTTCTCAAGAGAGGAAAGATTATCTTTTTGCATTTGATTATCGTCTTCATCTTCATCACCTGCCAGCCTTGTCTGCAAATAAACACACATCGAGCAACGCTGATAAAAGATAACAAGACGCGCCTCACATTCACAATCGCTCATCTCGTTCACGCGAGATCGGACGAGATCTACACGCTATTTTCCTTCCCCAGAATTCAGCCATGTTGTTGCTTGTTTTTCCTATCAACTATTTTCAACAATCTTTTCATCTTATGGGTCCGTTTTCTTATTTTTTTAGGGTCTAGTTAAGAGTCCTGGGAGAATTTGTCGGTTATGGTTCGCTGTTATTTCCCACTTCCGAACTTTTGCTTACACGTGTAGACATTAAACAATGAAAATAGCGTTTTTACTCAGAGCACTCTTTTCTGCCTCGACGGAGTACAACATCGACTTCGAAATCTATATTTATATATTTCCCCTTCTCTACAACCCCGTTCGCGCAGAAAAGACGTTGTTAGTCTTTCTCTACTCAATCGCTAGTTTCATGGCAGGTGTTCGACTGAGCTCCAATATCTGGTTCCTTCTCAGAGGTCACGGCCAAATTTAAGACATTTAGGCATGTATTAATGTCACGTCGCAAACAAGAGCGTCCTTGATCAGGCGGACATCACAAGCATGTTCGCTCTACTCACTTAACGACGACTCTGGTGGCTTGGCCATACCAAACCAATGGACAATGGGAGGATTCCAGACGATTTTCTATATGGCGAGCTCGCACCTAGCTCCAAACCAACAGGAAGACCTGTCCTACGTTACAATGATATCTGCAAGCAAGACATGAAGACAGGCGGCATCGACCTATCAGACTGCGAGTGCGTGGCTGAATACTGCAGCCGCTGGAGAAGTGTTGTGACGGCATGCTCCAAGAGGAGTGAGAAGAAAGAGATATTAGCATTAGAGGGAGGGGAGAGAGCACAGACGGTCGAGAGCTGCAACAGAGCTCTTGCAACCATATGTGGCAACTGCAACAGAGCCTGTCGATCCAGGATAGGCTTGCACAGCCACAGCGGATGCTGCAATTAGCAACGGGTTAATCTGAGGCGCAAAACTTTATTGTTTCGTGAGAGAGACGGATGCCAGCCAATGCCACGTGAGATGCAATGCCCTGATTAATTTTACATTTTATTCTGGAATATTTTTGTTTAATTTACTAATGATAAACCATTTATCAAGGCTGAAAGCCACTTGAGGATAAGGGTTAATGATATGGATAGATTGTCAGTTGAATGATGAAGAATATTATGAGAGGATTGAAAATCATAAATGGAATGAGCAAAATTTGAATACTTATGAGAACGGTTTATGACAATTATTTGTTGACAATGGATTTGAAGATGACTATAGTGTAGCCTGCAGGGAAATAATCCCTTAGTACTGTGTTGAACAGATGGATAGTTTTTGGAAAAAAACTCTGTTCATGGAAATTCTGTTTGATGTTAAGAACACGAAGGAAGAAAAGAAAGTCTTTTGCAGTTGCGGTAGAAGACGAGTTGCTGGTGTAGATGATTTACAAAGAAGAATCACAGATAAGATCTCAGTCGAGCACTTTTTCCATAAAAATGACGATAGAGTAGAGAAAGACTAGCAACGTCACTTCTGTAAATCTTTTTAAAAAAATATACAATACATTTTCATTTTAAATCAGTTTTTTTTATATACTGATGAGTCACCACTTATCAAGGACAAAAGCCACTCAAGGATAAGAGTTAATGAGATTAATAGATTGTCAGTTTAATGATGAACAATATTATGACAGGATTGAAAATGATGATTCGATTACTTATGAGGACGGTTTATGACAGGTTGACATTTGATTTTAAGAAACCCATGTTATAGTATGCAGGAAAGCAGTCCCGTGGGGATGTGTTCTACAGTTGAAAATTTATTGGAAAGAAACTTTGATCATGGAAATTCAGCTTGGAGTTATGCACAAGTTTTTTTCAGTTGTGGTAGAAGACGAGATATGGCTGTTCTATTTGAAATGTAAATTAATTACTTAGTTCGTTACGCAATATTATGTTAATAACGTGGCAATGTTCCCATATGGGAGCATGTCCTTATCGACCTGCATAGTTACTCAGATCTGAAACTTTTTATCAGTGTTTTTTTTTTAATTTTAGAATTTGTATCGTAGCCTCGAAGGCTTGTAAGAAATGTATGACCACGTTAGGCTGAAAGCTTCGATATACTGCAACTTATTTTGAAATATAGAATAATTTTAAAACAGCTTCAGTAGATTAAAAGACATACAGATTGGACAAAAATTAAATTTTAATGACAGTTATTAGTTGTATTTTTGTTTAATTTTCGATTTTTCAGCTGTTAAAAATACTAGAAGCTAAAAATCAAGTAAATCACGGCGGCCATGTTAGATCCTTTTTTACAAGCCTTCGAGTTTGCGAAACAAATTCTAAAATAAAAAAAAACTTACAAACAAATTCAGAATTGAAAAACTATGTAGATCGATAGAGAATTTAATTTTCTTGCGTTTGGTAAAAGTTATTTCTTGTATATTTGTTTTGCCACATATTTTTCGCTGTTAACTATACTACACTTTTACTTTATTTGGTTATCCATTGGCATTATTTCTAAATAAATAATTTATCATATTGAATGCGTGGTGTCAGCTAAAGGATAAACGGCAGAAAGTTCTTATTAAAATTCGCGTTTTCAAATCATTATGTAAATACGACGTCCCATCACTGTTGCATAACAACCCTTTTATATTTCAGATTTTTTTAAAGTGAGGATTGATAATTTGTATTATTTTGATTATTCGGACTACTGTTCAAATCTTGAATGTTATTCTTGCTACGTTTTGGTCGATGTAACCACCGATCATTGTTTAGGTGCATCTCGTCGAACTCGGGAATCTTTATGTTGAACTCAATAATTTTTACAAAATTTCAAACGGAACCCTTTATTTAATCCACAAGTGCAGCAAGTTCAGCGGAGCACATTCATTTTTAATACTTGTAAAACAAGCACAGGGATGCAACATTGCGGCGATGGAACAGAGCTTGGAGCCCAGTATACAGTGTGGAGCCTATTTGATTAGAGACTCTTTTTGGGACTCTGTCAAAGAGAGAGAAACTAGTGGTTGGTGCACTAGCCAAGATTTGGCAACACTACTCCATGGTGAATGGTGGGTTCGTGGAATTATAGGATGTTTTCTAGCTCAGCAGATGAAGCCCACCCTTTGCAGCAGACTTGGCAGTATAGTCTATGTACTTATTCCACTTCATGTTAATTTCCTTCATTTCGCATCATTTTTTGACAAAGAGCGGAGGACTGCTCGAAATATCAGAATAAAATATAATAACTCCAAAACAACCACATCGTTTTTATGCTTCATACATCACCAATCATCTTTAAAACACTTCTCTAGAAACATACGTGGAATAACAAACAAATTTACACACACACACACACACACACACACACACACACACACACACACACATATATATATATATATATATATATATATATATATATATATATATATATGTCTTTTCACTCATGTCATACGTTGATTGAACACAGCCAAACTGATGAGTCTTCAAAAGACGAAACACGTTTGTGGTTGATAGTATGCATATATAATATCCTCCACTCTATAATAAAGACATATGTGTATTTATTTGTATATAAATATAAATCCGTTCCGTCGCACAATATGTAGAGAGTAAAATATGTGCCTTTTTCTAGCCTCTGGGTGAAACCATTTCAAGTGGTGATGGAAAGCGAGAAAGCAAATAGCAAGTCAGACAACCACCATTGAAATGAATTTAGAAAAAAATCATTCACTCTAAACAAAAAGTCAACAGTTGCTGTTTTTTTCTTTAGGTCATGTTTTTAAAGAGTGGCAGCCATCTTGAATTCTTTACTCCGCCTGACGGTCCTACTTTTGCATTCCTTTTTTCGAAATTATTAAAAAGTGTTACACTGTCCCTGATATTTTTTTTATTAATATTTTATTAATAACATTTCACAGTAAGTCTCATATTTACTGATATGATACGTAAAAAAACTTTTAAAAACTAAATTGATGTTGTGAAAGTTCGTAACACAAATATTGTATTCGGTTGTTTGTTTATGTTCATACTTTTTTCATCATTCCGGTTTTTCTGCATTGCTATCAGCCTTCATAAATACCTACATACTTATTTGCCAGCAATGCTTCAAGCAAACTATCATTCTCTTTTAATATATATATATATATATATATATATATATATATATATATATATATATATATATATATAAGTGTTACATATATATATATGTAACACTTTTTTTGATGACTCGAGGAATGAGTCGGTGTAAGGAAAATAACTCATTGCGAAAAAATCAGAGTTACTTCCCTTTAGTTAGTACATCAATTATCTGAGAAATAGATTGACGAAACCTGGCCCTGGTTACACTCAAAGAATAACATGTTGTTTCTAAAATTTACATATTATACTACACTGCCAGGGCAACGCCGATCAAGAAAATATAAACTTTGTGGGTCGTTGTTTATTAGTTTAAGACTTTTAGCTGAACATACACACACAACTGCATTTTATATAATAAAATATATTTACGGTGGGCATAGATCGCTCTCTCTTTCTCTCACTCTCTCTCACTCTCTCTCTCTCTCTCTCTCTCTATCTATATATATATATATATATATATATATATATATATATATATATATACTTCTCTCTTTTTTGCAAGGGGCAATGGGATAAATAGAGGAAATAAAGAGAGAGAAAAATAGTGTGTGTGTGCTCCTTCTGTTATATTCTCTAGGTTGATTACTGACTACAGTCCCTCCACAGGGGGCATACATGTTTCCGTTAATATCGTCTCTCATATCTCCCTAGAATATGTTACCAACTTCTATTCTTTGTGGGTTTTTTTTATAACTAACGCCTTCTTTTTATTCTCCAATGACCTCCTTCTCAAAATAACATTTTCTTTATTTCAATCCTCCGAAGGTTTGACGTAATCGAAACACTAAAATTATCGTGGTTGTTCAGTTACGTAGTTTTTCAACTTCAAAAGATGTCAATATTTTCCGAACTGCATTCGATTTCTTCTGTTCTACAGATGCTATTCAAGAATCGATTCTTTTCTCGAATGTTTAAATTTAAATTATCATAAAAAGATACCCCCCCTATCACCTCAATTAATTAATCAATCTATTTTTTAATGTTATGTCTTGTCTTCCTTACCAACCGTTCCGGGTGACACGTCGTAACGATTTAAATATTAGATTTACGTTTACGTTTCATTTCTATTTGATCAGGTCTTTAAGCGTTTGTTTCTCTCCTTAAAACTGACATCTATTCAGAATAAAGGTCAGTATTGACACGGCGGAGGGTTAACTGCTTTGGATGGTGCGTTATCCGGCTTCGACACAAATAGAAAAACCATCGAAAGAGGCCGACGCGCTGATTTTCGCAATCAATAAAACAGCAAAGAAGTCCCGGCGTCTGCTGCCAAAATACTGTCTGTAGTTTTGAACTGGAGAGAAAAAAAACTGGGATGGAAGTGCAGGCGGTGAGTTTGGGCGACTGCGAATGAAAAGGCAAGAAGGATGTAGCGAATGGTCTGTTTAAGCGATGATAGTGCGACGGAGGTTCGTACGGGTGATGGGTTTTTTTGGTGGTTGTTCGAAGACGTCTTTGGGAGGGCAGGTGGTTAGCAGAGAAAGCGAGGGGAGAGGAAAGGGTTAGAGGTGAAAATGATGGCGAGAAGAAGAAAGGATACTATTAGAACAGCTTTGGCGGTAAGGACAGTGCTTGGTTTGGTGGAGTTGGCAGGGGTGCACGTTTCATTGTAGCAATGGTTGCGCTGGTTGTGGTTTGGGAGGAAACAAAAGTAGTGCAGGTGTAGGTGGAGGTATGGGGGATCATTTCTAACTCTTTTGCTGATGACGGCGGGGTTGAAGGCGGTGGCCCTTGGACAGTGGAGATGGTTGCTGGCTCTGTCTCTTTTCGAATTGTTATTAACGGTGATGATTACCATCTATAGATCAATAACTCTTGCTATTACTTACCTACCTACATACGTCAATCTCTAACGGATATCTATATCTATAACGTTATTTAGTCCAGTTCAGATAATCTATATTATGAAGCATTTTTAACAAATCACCAGAAAAATATCAAATTCAGTAAGGCATCAAATTTATCAAGAAAAAAAGAATTAACTGGTTTGACCACATCGTAAGAAGAGGTTTTGAAAGCAATTCAGAGCTTCAATTCAAAGAAAGAATATTTCGGTAAAAAGATCTTGTCGTAAGCCTCCAAAGCACTGAACTGATCAGATCCGTCGCGATGTGGAACTTGATAAATATTTTTTTTATCTTGTCGGTTTGCTCAGGTCAGACCCAAATAACATTCAAGCTGACAAATCAAACATTTTTCTGACTTGAAAATTTTAATTTGTTATTGTTTTACCATGTTATTGGTAATATAATAACGTACTTAGCTATACTTTATTTTTTAAATTACGGACCAGACTTGTTTTTACCCCTAACCCTAACCTAACTCTAAGTTAGCCCTAAATTAACCCTAAGCCTAACCCTAACCTAACTCTAAATTAATCCTAAACTACGTCTTAGGTTTAGTTCGGCAAAAGTCGATTTACTTTGGTTCGTATTTTGTAGAAGCACCAACATTACTTAATCCAGTCAAGACAATCTTAGAACCATTGTTGGAAAAATCCGTTTGGATCGTTGTAAGAAAACTATATTTAAAGAAACTTGTGTGTTTCGAAATGACATCATCAATGACATAATCAATGACATAATCAATGACATAATCAATGACATAATCAATGACAATCAATGACATCACCAATGACATCATCAATGACATCATCAATGACATACTCGATGACATCATCAATGACATCATCAATGACATCATCAATGACATCATCAATGACATCAAGAAAAAAAGAATGAACTGCTTTGGCGACGTCATCAGAAAAGGCCCTGAAAGCAATTTATACCGTTTATTCAAGGAAGAATGTTCCGGTATACTACTTTGTGGTAAGCCTCCTTAGCGCTGAACTGATCAGATCCGTCGCGATGTGGAAATTCTTTTGATAACCATAGAAAGATTAGTAAAACTCGAAAGAAAATGGAAGGATTGTGTATCTAGAAAGTATGCGAAGATCCTTTGAGAATTATGCAATAAAGTGAAGCACGTGCTTGGTGAATCCCAACGATGAGTTTTTGTTATGTGTGTCTGACCACTGATCTCATGTTTTCTTGTAACTTTATACTAGTGAGTCAGCACTTATCAAGCCTAAAAGCCACTTGAGGATAGAATTAACAAGATGGATAGAATGTCATTTGAATGATGAAGAATTATATGAAATGATTGAAAATGGTGAACGAAACTTAATTATTTATGAGGACGGTTTATGAAAAGTGTTTATCGACACTGAATTTGAAGACAGCCATGTTGTAGTCGGCGTGGGATCAGTTTTGTAGTAATGTGTTCCACAGATGAGAAGTTCTTGGAAAGAAACTCTGTTCATGGATAGTTCCGTTTGATGTAAGGCAGAGGGGAAAAAAAGGAAAGTAATTAGCAGATGTTGTAGAGAGATGAGTTCTTGCTTTAAATGTTTTACAAGGAGGAACCAGACATTTGGGCTCAATCGAGCACCTTCCATGGAAATAACGATAGAATAGAGAAAGACTATCAACGTCTCTTCTATAAGAAAAGAAGAGATCACCTTTCACTAGATTGCAAAGTTGGTTTTGTGTTTTGCAAGAGGAATGTATTGAACAGCGAATAGAATTGCATCACGTGTTTGTTGACTTAAATAAAGCGTTTGATACCATAGCTAGGATTAGCTCTCTAAGAGATTTTAATAAAATTTGTTAGCTTTGAAAAGTGTTTCAATACTGTGTCTATTTCATGATGGAAACAGGCAACGGACAACTGTGGTGGTCATAACAAATGACTGTGAGTGATGTAGTACAAGTAAATCCATATGAATCAGCATGACACGACTTTTTCATCGTCTTGATTCTGTCGACTAAACCGTATATGTCGTTGTGCAGCTGTTCATAAAAAGAGCATCGTCTAACATTTTTTTCTTCTGTTATTAACAACTGTTTTATTTTTTTCAGCAATTATATATATACACGCGTGTCAATTTTATGTGCTAAATTTACCGTTTAGGTTTTGGTAAAGTAACATGTAGTTTAAAGAATTATCTTTATAACATTTGTTTGTGCATTTCCCTTGGGTGGGAGCACCTTATATAACTGACAGAAAATATATTAACTTTCTTGCAATTAAAGGGATAAAAAAACAGCTTCATAAAATTAGTAGAAAGAAAATCCTCTGTTTCGTAAGTAATACTTTTTAGACAGACTAATAGATTAATTGTCATTTGTTCACAGTTTCATTTAAAGACTGTCTGGAATCAAGTAGTTACAGGAGAAACTAGAAAGTATGTGAAGGTTGCATACATCCATATTGAAAGTGGTGCTATGGATTCGAACTTGGCACACACAGGCGATCCATCCGCGTCGTGATCCACTTTACTACAGCCAACTCTGGTGAATGGAGATTCATGCTGAGCGATGAAGCCCCTAGAATGGTAATGCGCCTTTAGATACGAGCTTCCCTCCTATGATTATTACCCACTTAAGACGTTACAAATCGATAATTCCAGATAGTGGTATCCTTTAGTCAGTAGTGTTTTTATGTCCATAGATGAGCAGCTCATTATCTCATGTTGTGTTTCTGGTGTGGTCCCAGTTATATGTATATATATTCCAGCAGAGAGTTATAGAGTTGGTTGGTTTTCTGGACGTGTCACAGTCAGTTTACGTTTACATGTCTCTCCAAGCAAGATTGGCCTCAGGTTCTTTGCAAGTCTGTTACCCAGTAGAACTACACGAGTATTGTTGTAACATCTCTTAAAATATATACTTTGTTACTCGTTTTACACTAGAGTTGTAATTTTATTTGGGGTGTGAATTCTTCTGCTTCAGCACTGGCTGAGACCACACAATTGACACTTCGACCGGTGTCGGAGTCGAGCAACAACTTTAGACCAGCACAACGATCGGACGATCACAGCCTGTGCAGTGAACGCACACAGACCGCGTTCAAATGTGTACTATATTACTTGTTGGATGCAGATGCAGCAACTAGGAAGCCTTCATTAGCTTTGCTTGTGGACAATATAAACTCTAAGAAATTCTTCCCGGTATACGTTGATGGCAATGGTAGTAGATCTGAGTGTGAGAGTGAAAACTCCCCCTATCTGTATGTATGACCAATTAAAAAAGTATCGAGCAGGACTGAATATTAAAGATCGCAGAAAATGAGCCACACCGAAATTTTTTTCTAACAACATGGGTCAATATTTGGCAAGAATAACTAATAGAATAGATGTATTTATGTGTCTTTTGTTACCGCAGTTATAAAGCACCCATGTAAGAAGGCAAATTTACTCTCTCTATAAGAGTAATTGGAGAGATCATCTAAGTGATATTGACTTGTTTAGAAGATGGAGGTGTGACAGCAGTGAAGCACAGTTTTGAAAAAAAAACACTAAAATAAAATAATGATTACACAGGTTTTCAAATATTATTGACAGATTGTCTGTTGTTTTTAATTGATTTCGGGCAATTTTAAACCGCTCAATCTGAAAATGACACCCGTTTCTCCTGATCAGGTCATGTTTTTATGCTAAGTTTATTTTTTAATCCAATCTTCTGATTGAATCGATTACATTTTTGTGACATTATTGCTCGTTTTTTCAGTATTTCTCACCAGGAATATTTTTAAAGAAAAAATGCGCGTTTTAATATCTATTATTAATTAAATGTTACAAACTTCGAGCTTTGTAAATTAAATAATAGACATTGATAAAGATAAGTACATTTAAATTGAACTTTACATCAACGTTGTGTAAATTTCAAGTCATGAAGTTTATTTTATTTTAATTCCTAAAATAATTACTGATATGGATGTCTCTCCTCAGAGTGCAACAGTAATCAGCCATTTTCATGTCGCAATGAAATTTCCCTCATGTTGAATTTATGATGTGCTTAAAAGAATAACGACACAGTGATCTATAAAAAGATATATTTTATTGCCGGTGGCGGTGAAGGAGTGTGGGTTAGTGAAGAAGGAATACGTCCTCATCGATACCGGATTCACATGAAAACCGATCCATATGTGAAAATAGGAATGCATTTTGATGCTCACGTATCATTTAATGTTTCTAAAATCAGTCAGTATATTGATGAGAATGTCCGAATAGTTCCTAGCCTTGTTGTTACCAAGAAAGTTTTTCACGACCAGAACAAAGGCCTTCTACGCGTCAAGTTCCACTTCGTTTATTGACTTTTGAATATGAGAATCTCTGATGCGTAGTTTGATTTGAGAAAACATAAAAGATACCAGCTTTCAACTTCTAATTGAAGTGGCTTATTTCAGAAAGTTGATCTGATTAAGCAAAACCAATGCTTTTACCATTCTCTACATCAAAGTTCTCCTAAATGATATAAAGAAAGCGTAGACAATAACTTTGTTGTTAACCACTCTGACTGAATAAAAGCAAAGAAAAAAGGGTCTCTATAGATGAAAACAACCTGGTCGCCACCGGAACTTCCTTACGCAGTATACTCTTTTTTAATAACATCGTCTTCAACACTAATCTATATCACGCAATGATCTTAGCCAATTGCGTGCTAAAATGCGACTGACAACTTCTATTAGACTCGTCTTTTATAGGTGGAAAAGCACGTCGGCTACACGTGATCGTTACGCATGTATACTCTTCTTCCGACGTGAACTTGTTCTTTCTCACATCCGGGTTCTGAACGCCAGGAAGACACGAGTCATTTAATAGCGACGATGCGATGACTCAATATTATCTCCATCGCTTGATTCGTGTCTTTTCTCTTCATGTTCGCCAGACAGTGGTATAAATTGCCGAAGCAATTCCGGAAAACAAGCAATTGGAAAACGATTTCCACAAAAGCTTAAGAAACCGCTTAAGGACTTCCTGAATTATTATTTCAGGATTGTGAGTATCTCTGCAGTTGAATCGGAAATACGAACACTTGAGAGAAAGTTTTACATTTAGAAACATAGAGTATATTTGAGAGAATGCAATTTGTTAGTATGGCAGTGACATTCATAAGAATATATCTTAGAAGATTGTACTGTGGCGAACGTGATGATCGAGCGGTGGAAGTGGTCCCCACTTCCACCGCTCGACTTGCTTAGTCCACGCCATAAAAGGATTCGTCTTTGCTTGGCATGTAGTTTGAAAAGTGGGGAAATGTCAAGCAACGATGGTTGCTTACAAGGATCAAAGTTACGACCTATGAAAAACGGTGCGCCTGGTTGTTGCACTGGAGTTGGCGAGTTCATCTTGATAAGAAGAGTATGAACCTGGAATTGTCAGTGTTCGCATTGGTCAAAAGGTATTGACAGAGATCATTTAATGTGTGACATTTGCTGACATGAGAGGAGAAAAAGAAAAAAAGGAGAAAAGAGAGAAGTTAGAGACAACGTCGAGTTATTTGTGAGCCGCATTATTTTTTATTGAAGTATCAGCGAGATCGTTGGTTTCATCCAGTGAAACGGAGCTTGGGAGTCCGAGTGGTAGACTTCCAAACACCCTCTTTCAAGTACACACCGAAACTGGAAACAGTGGTTGAAAAGGTAAATCGTAAAACTCTTTGGGCCATGACCGAACAAAAGAACGCAGCCAATCCAAGAGACCAGGCGTGATTAAAATCAACAGAAAGGACAAAAACCTGTGAAATTGTAGAGTTCGTCATCCCAGCCGTTCACAGGGTGAAGATGAAGTGGGCAGAAAAACTAAGGAAATACATGGAAACCCGTCAGAAAGCTAAAGCGAATATGGAACATGGAGAAAGCCACTACAATACCAATAATTGGGGTACTCCTAAGAAATAGGTATCCAAAAATATTTTCAGTACTTATGTCATCAATTCCGAGTTTCACCGAAGGCTTCCGAGACTGACGAACGTAAACGAACTTCACCGAACAAACTGAGTGTATTATTAGTGTTATTTAACGAAAGATACTGTTGATTTTATCTTGTATTCTGTAATGTTGTTTCAGTATTTCTACACAATACGAATCGACCTGTTTTTTACCCTAACCATAACCCTAACCTAATCCTAAAGTAACCCTAATCTAACGCTGACATAAGTTTTTGGTTTAGTTCGGCAAACATCGCTTTAGATCGGTTTGTATTGTGTAGAAGCATCGTAACTTGATTCGGCTTTCTTTGTTCGTAGTTGGAAATGCTTACGTCACGACGGCAAATCCCTGGATACCTATTCCTAAAAAGCGCCAATAATTGTAACGGCGCTAGTAACAGTTGCGAAACACTTGGAAAAAGACTAGGGGAAAATGTAGAAAAATGGAGGATTAACACCATGCGACGCACGGCACTGATGAACAAACTTAAAATATTAAGAAACGTTCTCGAGTGCGGAAACCAACCAACCAGCGAACACCAACCAATCACGGGTAAGATGAAATAAGAATAGGACAAAACATAATAGAAATAACATTGCATTAATCCAAGGGAATTGAAACTACAGAAACCCCATAATCTGACATTCCCCATGTCAAATAAACTACACACGCACACAAATGTGGCGGGCCCGCAAAAATGGGCTTTGAGGATCAAAGAGGATTAAAAAGTCAAGAGCGAGGGTAGGGTACCAACCAGACGTCGATTGGAAAGGTGTGGAAAATATTGGAACCTTGGGAGGCTTGTTGGCACTAAAATTTCAGAGATGGTCAACGTTCGTTGTCAGCGAAAAATCAATGGCAAACAGCTGTTGCAAAAAAGCAAAATGATTTCAAATGATTATCTAATTATGCATGGAGTGATGTAAATGTGGGAAGACTTGTTGTCATTCAGACTCCAGGGAACATCACTTGTTATTGTTAGTGAGCAATAATTTATAATGAAACTCTTAGTTAGTAAATAACAACAACAACAACAACAATAATAATAATAATAATAATAATAATAATAATAATAATAATAATAATAATAATAATAATAATAATAATAATAATAATAATAATAATAATAATAATAACACCAATAATCGTAGGAGCACTCGAATAATACCAATAATCGTAGGAGAACTAGGAACAATCTAAAATAAACTTGAAAAAAGGACTGGGAGAAATTGGAATCAAAGGGATGGCAATTATGAATACACCTGGAATCTTAAGGAAAATCCTTTAATACGGAAACGAACCAACATAAGCTACGAATGCTAACCAGTCACGTGGAAGTTGCAATAGGAATAAAACACAAACACAGAAAGATCACCACCACATGAAACCAAGGAACAGAAAATGCAAGAAATTTCATAAACTTCCCTAAAGAAAGTGATGGAACCAGCCTCGGCTGATACCACACAAAATAGCCGATAAGGGTCAAGTATGGTGGAAAGACGGAGGAGAGAGAACACTAACCAGACTTCCACTGTAAGAGTGCGGAGAGGACCGAGACCTTGGGGAGGCTTATTGCCATCCAAATATCAGAGAAAATCGGTGGTCGTTTCCAGTGAGAAATCGATGGTAAGTGTCTGTTGTGATAACGCAAAGTATGTTGCAATGTTTATTGAAAGAGGTAGAGAGTACTGGAAACTTGGAGAAACTTGTTGTCACTCAGACTCCAGGAAACACCACCGGTGATTATCAGTGAGCAATCACTGATGATGTCCTGTGTGAGAACTCCTAGTGAGTACACATACTAAGAATGGGTAATGATAATGGTCACAGTATAAGACAACAAATACATATATAAGTACATAAATAATGAGATACTTTTTCAATTAAATAAAATTAAAAAATATTAATAATAAAAGGATTTTTTCCCACGTGTAGTGAACAGGAATATTACAGCATTTTCTAATATGTAAAGAGTTCTGAATTATGACTGAAATACAAACGAAGTAACAACGTCTACTGATTGCCTTTTAGGGTCATGCAACCAGGTATAATGTTGGATGTTTGGCGTGAGTTGAAAGAAGTTTTAAGAAGTTTTCGATGTCACTGGAGTAACAATAAAATGTCTGAAAAAGAAGAACAATTATTTATTGATTGATTTATTTAATATCTGCGTCTCGAGCGACAGATCCCGCGGGGTTTGCTAAATTTTATCACGCTTATTAACTCTCTCATACTCTCCCCCCCTCTCTCTCTCTCTCACTTTCATACTCTTTCTCATACTCTTTCTCATACTCTCTCTCTCTCTCTCTCATACTCTCTCTCACCTCTCTCTCACAGTCATACTCTTTCTCATACTCTCTCCCATACCCTCTCTCTCACACTCCCTGCCCCCTCTCTCTCTCTCTCACTATCATACTCTTTCTTATACTCTTTCTCATACTCTCTCTCAAACTCTCTTACTCACTGTCACACTCTTTCTCATACTCTCTCTCTCATTCTCTCTGCCTCTCTCTTTCTCATACTCTATCTCCCTCTCTCTAATACTCTTTCTGATACTCTCTCTCTCATACTCTCTCACTCTCATACCCTCTCTTTCATTGGCTCTCTCATACACTCCTTCTCTCTCTCATACTCTCTCTCCCTCTCTCTCATACTTTCTCTCTCATACTTTCTCTCATACTTCCTCTCTCACATTCTCATGCTCTCTCTCTTTCTGCTATGCCCCCCTCTCTCTCATATTCTCATTCATTCTCTCTCTCATACTCTTTCTCATACTCTTTTCCATACCTTCTCTTTTTTTCTACCCAAACCCATCTTCTTAATTACTCTCTATAGGTCTCATACCACTCTTTCCGTATCTTTCTATCTCTTTGCCCACCACCTTCTTGTCCCTTTCTTATTTCTCTCTCTCTCTCTCCCCTTCCCCCCTCTCACTAAAGTAGGTGAGAGGAGGTCATTGTCAAAGCCTACAATACCTATTAAATATTTGGCTTAGCTCTATCACTTATTAACGCTTCGTGCGCCGGCGCAGATTGGCCAGGAAAATAACAAAATATTCGCTATGATTCGCAGTCATCCGTGTAATTTCCATCGTGTACCAGAGTCAATTTGAAACCATTCAAACCTTCAATTTCCTTTAATTGGCATTTTAACTTAGGACATTATTACTTCAACGAATGAAACTTATTGATTTAAAGTTATGTGGTGAATACGTGGAGATGAAATACCAACTGACCTATTATTACACTGCTTTTCTTTCTCTTCCCGTTCTGTTTTTTACTTTGTCATTCCTTTCCTACCTTCATTCTTTTCCGTACTTCTTTTTCATTGACGAGATAAGCAATACGCATATAAGCAACGAAGTTTTGTGGGCGGTTAGGCCAGTAAGTAGAATCAAAATTCAAATATTGGATTTGGATTAATATACCAATCAGGAGGAGAACAAATTCTCAGAAAATAAAAGTGTTTTTTATTTTAGCCGATCACGCGATAAATAAGTTCATATCAGCGAGAGGTGTCGATCCACAAACATGTGAAGAGAAAGGCTCTTCGCAGACAAAGGTTTGTTGTCTTCAGAGCCATCTCGGACGCCAAATATAAATACCCAACTAGAGATAGGCGAAGTGAGTGCCAGCAATCTGACCATACCACCTACCAAGCAGAACTGCCACAAACAACACAGTTTAGAGTTTCCCTCAACGCATATCTACAGAATTTCTCAAATACATTTTATAATTTTTTTCTGACTTTGAGCTCGTGCTCGTCCTCATTCTCTTGACTATGATGATGAGCATTGAGGTTTAATCGTCAACTGAGTTATGCCCCCTTTACAGATTGGCTGTTTGGAGTCTCTAAAAGCTAGATGGCTCTGGTTGGTAGTCAATTTGCGTTGGTGGTGGATTGATTAGTATAAGAACTGTACACTTTGGATTGAAGAGTGGAGTTCTTCAGACAGCAGAGTGAAGTGAAGATAGAAAGTAGTGGAGATGAACATCGATTGAACATTGGATTGCTATTATATTTCCGAATTTTTTAGATGAGGATTGATAATTTGTATAATTTTGGTTATTCGGCCTACATTTCTCATCTTGAGTGTTATCATTACAACGTTTCGACCGCTATAACCTCCGGCCTTCTTCAGGTTATCTCTTCGAACTCGGGAATATTTCTGTCGAACTCGGGAATCTGGACAGAATTTCGAACGGAACCCTTTATTTAATTCACGCAGGGACCTGTGGCGCAGTGGATATAGTACTATCTTAAATTCATTACTAAGTGATAGTCATCTGAAGGTTGAAGGTTCAATCCTCGGTGCAGGCGATACGAAAAATTGTGAATTACTGAAGACTTCTCCCAGTCATGTCTGACGGAACAAGAACATGCTACCCCGTGAATTAAATAAAGGGTTCTGTTCTAAATTCCGTCCAGATTCCCGAGTTCGACAGAGAAATGTAGTTCGAATAACCAGAATTATACAAATTGGATCGCTAGTAAAACATTTTTTTATAAACTTTCTCTTACAGATAGACCGCAAGCATCAAGTAATATTATTACAATCCAATAAATTATTTAATCTTGATAACTCATAAACCTTTGTGTTATTCGACTTATATAAAAGAGCATTAGATAAGCTCACTGAATTACTTCAGTTCCTATTTACATGCCTTCGCACGAGAGCAGAGTTAGAGACAAGGTCGGATTGGAACTAAAATTAAAATGGCTTCGGTTTAGAAGGACTTTTCTTAACTGACCTAGGACTGAAAAAACTAACTGCAACATCACAACAGATATAACACTTTGCTCGTGGCCAAAGGACCATTCCGCTTATTATAACGACTTGTTGCAATGATTTAGAGGCTAAAAATGGACGCATGTGTTACGTAGTATTGTCAAGCATGATGGCCATTACTTTTGTTCAGTCCTTTTACTAATGTGGAGCGACGTTATACCGCTTACTACTCTAAGTAGATAGTTCATCCTTGGTTTAAGACGTTTGTTCCGCTTAGCGCTAAAAAAACGAGATAAGCACCAGTCCTATGAAACTTCCGGTTCAATTAAGAGCTTCACTTATAGTAACCGGAAGAACAACAATCATAAAAAGCTATATATATATATATATATATATATATATATATATATATATATATATATATATATATATATATATATATAACAATTTATATATATATAAACATTTATTATTTTTACCTACCGACACATATGTTTCATGCTTACGCAATCTTCAATGTAGGAGATGATAATTTTTGCCGGTTGAAGGATTCAAACCCAGTTGCAAAGTCACCTTTGACTATGCTGCCTGGTATTCAAGTTCAAGGCCCCCATCAATTGCCATGGGAAAGAAGAGAATTTAAATTCTATATAATGTCGAATGTGTGGACATATACAGTAAGCTTAGTCATAAAGTGTTCAACAGCAGAGGTCGGCACATCGCGTTACGCATAGGTTGACAACTTATTATAAATTCTCCTAAAGGCAATCCTTGTTAAAGGGGGCGATAACGATATATATATATATATATATATATATATATATATATATATATATATATATATATGTGTGTGTGTGTGTGTGTATGTGTGTGTGTGTGTGTGTGTTCATGCATTAGAAGGATACGCATTCCAGGACTGGTAAAATGAATTCTCCCGAACAGAACAGTTTTGTATCACTTTTATGTCCCCTTACGAAAATTAAAATCAAGATATAATGCTACAAAACCTCTTGTTAGAATCCTTATTTTGATTAAAATCCGTTACATGATTTTTATTCTGAAAAATATGTCAAGTGAAAACTTAAGCTTAAGAGGTCTTAAGAAGAAATTGAAACTCAAGGAATTTTTGTTAATTGGTGTCTACTGACTATGGATAAAATTCAATGAGAGTGGAAAAGAATGATAGATAGAAACTTCGCGAGTAATTTTGAAATTGCGGCTAATTAGAACAATTAAAATGGAAGTTTATTCAAACATAACTTAATACAAAATTTGAGGAATATTTTAGCATGTATTTTGGATGATCAAAATATACAGGAAAAAAGCCTTTGTCAAACAAATGTATATTAACTCAGTTATACAATAGATAGAACACTTCAAGTAATCTATAACATGTAATAATGTTTAAAAACAACAGGTAGACATCAATCGGATAGCTTCCTATCTTTCTCCATAAATATAACAGAAGAGTGAACTCAACGGAGCCAACTTGTATTTAATTTAATCCAACATCAAATAAATGTGATATACAACTTCTAGTAAACTGCGTTAATCAAGTTTC
>OY744539.1:4851277-4941277 GCA_963556195.1 Sepiola atlantica | reverse complement strand
ATCAACATGGTACTACAGGTTAAACGCCCGAGTGGGCCCCGAAATAAAATGTCTTAAGATAGTCCAGGCGATTTATTTATGAATATAAACAAACACAGCGAAACATTATTTTTCTATCTAGGCTCGCTCGAGGCTGAACATATGGTACCATGTCGACTTCACCTAATCTTCTATAACAGAATTAATAAATAAATGGTATGCTCCTATCATTTAATAATTGATCACTCTGTTGAATCTCTTTCTACTAAAAAAAAACAATATATATATATATATATATATATATATATATATTATTAATGACAATATATGTATTAGTATACTATCAGTTCCTTTTACTTTGTAGTCTCCTTAAAAGATTCAGCTCGATGATTGTCAATTATTGATAACAGAGCCAATATAAGTCAGTTCATATTATATTCCAATAACCATGGATTACTTTTATGTACGTATAAAATTAATATATATATATATATATATATATATATATATATATATATATATATATATATATATATATATATATATATATATATATATATATATAAGTCAGTTCATATTATATTCCAATAACGATGGTTTTATTTTATTATTTTAATTTTTCACATTTCCAAAAAACATAACATTTCTGTGAGATATATTTTTACGGTTCGTTTCATTTGTCTTGTGCCAAACAACATTTTTATGTCAATATCGTCTCTGCAACACTACAAAATCATCAGAAAAAAATCACAAAGAGTAAAAAGTTTTTGGATTAAAGTGTCTTGATAAAACCTACACTATACAGTAGGTCATTTTTGGGTGAAAGCAAACAAACAACGAATAAAAGGAGAGCAAAAACTCACACGTGGGGGAAATCACTAATACGCCATTTTAATAAATACTAAACATCTTCGCATATGCATATTAATAGACATATTAATAAACAAATAATAGAATGCACACGACCTAATATTAAATATAAGCATGAAATTAAAGTGAGACCTAATATTGACATTGGTGCTTGTCGGTATTCACATCATGATGTGAATTAGATTTAAAACGGAATCACGATTAACTTTAAGTACAAATGTCCGTAAAAACTACCTTTGAATCCTCATAATACTTTAAAATGAGGTATTTTAACATCATTTCATAAAAAATAAAATAAAATAAATAAATATTTAATAGCTCTCTTCGGTATTTGGAATCATGTCTAGGTAACTATAAGATATTTTCGTTGTGAGTGACAAATCCCCCCCCTTAGTTTCGCATTTAATAGAAACTTACTACTTAAGTGAAGAATTCTGGGTAATTAAGCTTATCTTAGTATTGATGGAAACGATTTATTAATAAATACTATATTTCTTCCACAAAAACACCGAAGTATAACAATTCTAATAGTTGCTTAAATTGACGGCTGAGATTATGAAACTAGCTCTAAACTGTTGAACTTAAAAGAGTTTTGTATCTAAATGACCTAAATAGACATTGATGTAACTTTAGTAAGTAAAAAATTATCCTGAAGTGAATTAGAACTTTTATAAATAAATTATAGAACTTATTAACTATTTTAAGAAATATTACCGAATTAAATTTATAATTGTTCGAACAATTTTTTAGGATGTACTAGCTTTGAACGAAAAATAAAAAATGGCGTATTAGTGGGTTTCCCCACGTGTGAGTTGGCTCGTTTCTTTGTTTTTTGTTTGCTTTCACCCAAAAATGACCTACTGTATAGTGTAGGTTTTATCAAGACACTTAAATCCAAATACTTTTTACTCTTTGTGAATTTTTTTCTAATGATTTTGTAGTGTTGCAGAGACGATATTGACATAAAAATGTTGTTTGGCACAAGACAAATGAAACGGACCGTAAAAATATATCTCACAGAAATGTTATGTTTTTGGAAATGTGAAAAAATAAAATAATAAAATAAAACCATGGTTATTGGAATATAATATGAACGTACTTATATATATATATAAATATATATATATAATTATTTCCACAATCAGACAACGCCGCAACCTACAACCCATGAAAATAAATAAACCGGAAGTCCTAGACTCGAGTCTAAAACTTCCGGTTTATTTCTTTTCATGGGTTGTAGGTTGCGGCGTTGTCTGATTGTGGAAATAATTATATATACCATCTCACATTCAAGAAATCAAATATATATATATATATTAATCTTATACGTACACAAAAGTAATCCGTGAACCCGTATTTATGTCTCACAGCCGTCATCAGCATGGCTAACTAAGACAAAGATCGTACCTTCGCTATTGGGGTCTGTAGTCCAGCGTTTTACCATTGGACTACGACGCCCTACCTAGAAATATGTACTATTTTTATCACTTAAATATATAATGTATTTTTATGTAATTATTTTTTACTGGTGATTGCAGCGTTCGTTGTTTTAGATTACTACAACCATTTCGATTGTTTCACTTCCTCAGTGATTAAGGTGCAGAAAATTGCATTATTAGTCGCTCTTAACTTTATAGGGCATATTTTTCGTTCATATATATATATATGCTTATTAATTTTATGCGTACATAAAGTAATCCATGGATACGCGATTCTGGCTCATAGCCGTCATTAGCATAGATAACTTAGACAAGGAGCAAATCATATATATTGATGTCTATTGTCCAACGTTTTGACATTGGACTACGACGCCTAGAAATATGAACGATTTTTATCACCTAAATATTTAATGTATTTTTATGTGATTGTTTTTACTGATGATATATATATATATATATATATATATATATATATATATATATATATATATAAAGTTAAATGGACGAAGAGTGATAAACATGCACGAATGTCCAAATTTATTTCAAACTTCAAATGTTCAAAACAGGGTATATTCTGTAATAAAATTATGTTTATTGTTCTTTCCTTAAGCCAAGGCTTTTCAAAGATCGAGATCTTATCATCAGAGGAATTATACAGATAGATAAGTTGGCAATAGAAAAGCCAAAGTTCAACATTTGAAAAAATATGAAAAAATATTCAGAAAAAGATGGGTGAGAAAAAAAACGTTCGAGTAAAAAGATATTGGGTTTGTCCGGATGGTAAATTGTCCGCCGATAAGGTGTCCAATGAAGTAATAAAATAAGGTGTCAATCAAATTTTATTAGAATTCAAAGTTCAAGCAAAGTATCTTAAAGTCCTTAGCTACTAATTATAAGATATTTGTTGACGCTTATATCTTTTGTTGGATTGCTTCATATATATATATATATATATATATATATATATATATATATATATATATATATATATATATATATATATATATATATATATATATATACACATATATATATATATATGTATATATATATATATATATAATCTTAATTAAATGATATTAAATTATGTTTACCAACATATGCCAGCGTTTCAAGATGCCTTTCCGGTGAAGTATATCTTAAAAATATGAACGTTGATTCTTCCCTAAAAATTGTTATCCCCTGCGAATGATGCTTCAAATGTAAACTGGCCTCGCGGCGACATAACTGTGCAAGCCTGCTTAGAAAACTTGCGCTGTCAATCACGAAATACTCCGTCACTCTTGACTTACCAACGGAATTAACTGCATGTCCACATGTTAATGAAGTTGATTAACAACCGGTATGTCCAGTGGTGTGCGTTCCAGATGAGCAACATTCGTTGCGCCTGGCGTCGCAAAATCCGGAATTGATGGTGGGCAGCGATACAGAACCGATCTTTTGACACGCTGTTTTAATAATAATAATAATAATAATAATAATAATAATAATAATAATAATAATAATAAGAAGAAGAAGAAGAAGAAGAAGAAGAAGAAGAAGAAGATAAAGAAGAAGAAGAAAAAAAAACGAAAACGACGGCAACGACGAAGTCTGTTTCCTTATCGAAAAGGATTGAATTGGCGTCCTTGATATCAGACTAAAACGATAATTGGCCAAAATAGTATGCATGCTTTAATACAATATAATAGATACCTTATTTCGAATAAAATTAGAAAAGGTTCGAAATCAATGGAATTTGTTGGTTTAAGATTACACCTTTTTTCTATGGCTCAAGTTAGGAATGGCTCATATAGGGAAGTTAATGTCATTTGCATGGAAGATGGTGTGATAACGTAGACTTGATTTACCATTGAACACAAACTAAATTTCGGTTAGTAGTTTTGTATACGACACGATTTAACATTGCACCTTGATGTTCTCGTTTTGATACTAATGCACGATTTCACACTAAATATTGGCGAGATTTTGGTTGCTAGTCTTGTAAAAGACACGATTTCACATTGAATCTTGATTAAATGGGATATTCTCATCTTGTAACAAAAACACGATTTCACATTGAATCTTGACGTAATTTGGGTTGCTGGTCTTGTAACAAACACGATTTCACATTGCACCTTGATGTTTTCGTTTTGATACTAATACACGATTTCACACTAAATATTGGCAAGATTTGGGTTGCTGGTCTAATAAAAGACACGATTTCACATTGAATCTTGATTAAATGGGATATTCTCATCTTGTAACAAAAACACGATTTCACATTGAATCTTGACGTAATTTGGGTTGCTGGTCTTGTAACAAACACGATTTCACATTGCACCTTGATGTTTTCGTTTTGATACTAATGCACGATTTCACACTAAATATTGGCGAGATTTGGGTTGCTAGTCTTGTAAAAGACACGATTTCACATTGAATCTTGATTAAATGGGATATTCTCATCTTGTAACAAAAACACGATTTCACATTGAATCTTGACGTAATTTGGGTTGCTGGTCTTGTAACAAACACGATTCTACATTGCACCTTGATGTTTTCGTTTTGATACTAATACACGATTTCACACTAAATATTGGCAAGATTTGGGTTGCTAGTCTTGTAAAAGACACGATTTCACATTGAATCTTGATTAAATGGGATATTCTCATCTTGTAACAAAAACACGATTTCACATTGAATCTTGACGTAATTTGGGTTGCTGGTCTTGTAACAAACACGATTTCACATTGCACCTTGATGTTTTCGTTTTGATACTAATACACGATTTCACACTAAATATTGGCAAGATGTGGGTTGCTAGTCTTGTAAAAGAAACGATTTCACATTGAATCTTGATTAAATGGGATATTCTCATCTTGTAACAAAAACACGATTTCACATTGAATCTTGACGTAATTTGGGTTGCTGGTCTTGTAACAAACACGATTTCACATTGCACCTTGATGTTTTCGTTTTGATACTAATACACGATTTCACACTAAATATTGGCAAGATTTGGGTTGCTAGTCTTGTAAAAGACACGATTTCACATTGAATCTTGATTAAATGGGATATTCTCATCTTGTAACAAAAACACGATTTCACATTGAATCTTGACGTAATTTGGGTTGCTGGTCTTGTAACAAACACGATTTCACATTGCACCTTGATGTTTTCGTTTTGATACTAATGCACGATTTCACACTAAATATTGGCGAGATTTGGGTTGCTAGTCTTGTAAAAGACACGATTTCACATTGAATCTTGATTAAATGGGATATTCTCATCTTGTAACAAAAACACGATTTCACATTGAATCTTGACGTAATTTGGGTTGCTGGTCTTGTAACAAACACGATTTCACATTGCACCTTGATGTTTTCGTTTTGATACTAATACACGATTTCGCACTAAATATTGGCAAGATTTGGGTTGCTAGTCTTGTAAAAGACACGATTTCACATTGAATCTTGATTAAATGGGATATTCTCATCTTGTAACAAAAACACGATTTCACATTGAATCTTGACGTAATTTGGGTTGCTGGTCTTGTAACAAACACGATTTCACATTGCACCTTGATGTTTTCGTTTTGATACTAATGCACGATTTCACACTAAATATTGGCGAGATTTGGGTTGCTAGTCTTGTAAAAGACACGATTTCACATTGAATCTTGATTAAATGGGATATTCTCATCTTGTAACAAAAACACGATTTCACATTGAATCTTGACGTAATTTGGGTTGCTGGTCTTGTAACAAACACGATTTCACATTGCACCTTGATGTTTTCGTTTTGATACTAATACACGATTTCACACTAAATATTGGCAAGATTTGGGTTGCTAGTCTTGTAAAAGACACGATTTCACATTGAATCTTGATTAAATGGGATATTCTCATCTTGTAACAAAAACACGATTTCACATTGAATCTTGACGTAATTTGGGTTGCTGGTCTTGTAACAAACACGATTTCGCATTGCACCTTGATGTTTTCGTTTTGATACTAATACACGATTTCACACTAAATATTGGCAAGATTTGGGTTGCTAGTCTTGTAAAAGACACGATTTCACATTGAATCTTGATTAAATGGGATATTCTCATCTTGTAACAAAAACACGATTTCACATTGAATCTTGACGTAATTTGGGTTGCTGGTCTTGTAACAAACACGATTCTACATTGCACCTTGATGTTTTCGTTTTGATACTAATACACGATTTCACACTAAATATTGGCAAGATTTGGGTTGCTAGTCTTGTAAAAGACACGATTTCACATTGAATCTTGATTAAATGGGATATTCTCATCTTGTAACAAAAACACGATTTCACATTGAATCTTGACGTAATTTGGGTTGCTGGTCTTGTAACAAACACGATTTCACATTGCACCTTGATGTTTTCGTTTTGATACTAATGCACGATTTCACACTAAATATTGGCGAGATTTGGGTTGCTAGTCTTGTAAAAGACACGATTTCACATTGAATCTTGATTAAATGGGATATTCTCATCTTGTAACAAAAACACGATTTCACATTGAATCTTGACGTAATTTGGGTTGCTGGTCTTGTAACAAACACGATTTCACATTGCACCTTGATGTTTTCGTTTTGATACTAATACACGATTTCACACTAAATATTGGCAAGATTTGGGTTGCTAGTCTTGTAAAAGACACGATTTCACATTGAATCTTGATTAAATGGGATATTCTCATCTTGTAACAAAAACACGATTTCACATTGAATCTTGACGTAATTTGGGTTGCTGGTCTTGTAACAAACACGATTTCACATTGCACCTTGATGTTTTCGTTTTGATACTAATGCACGATTTCACACTAGATATTGGCGAGATTTGGGTTGCTAGTCTTGTAAAAGACACGATTTCACATTGAATCTTGATTAAATGGGATATTCTCATCTTGTAACAAAAACACGATTTCACATTGAATCTTGACGTAATTTGGGTTGCTGGTCTTGTAACAAACACGATTTCACATTGCACCTTGATGTTTTCGTTTTGATACTAATACACGATTTCACACTAAATATTGGCAAGATTTGGGTTGCTAGTCTTGTAAAAGACACGATTTCACATTGAATCTTGATTAAATGGGATATTCTCATCTTGTAACAAAAACACGATTTCACATTGAATCTTGACGTAATTTGGGTTGCTGGTCTTGTAACAAACACGATTTCACATTGCACCTTGATGTTTTCGTTTTGATACTAATGCACGATTTCACACTAAATATTGGCGAGATTTGGGTTGCTAGTCTTGTAAAAGACACGATTTCACATTGAATCTTGATTAAATGGGATATTCTCATCTTGTAACAAAAACACGATTTCACATTGAATCTTGACGTAATTTGGGTTGCTGGTCTTGTAACAAACACGATTTCACATTGCACCTTGATGTTTTCGTTTTGATACTAATACACGATTTCGCACTAAATATTGGCAAGATTTGGGTTGCTAGTCTTGTAAAAGACACGATTTCACATTGAATCTTGATTAAATGGGATATTCTCATCTTGTAACAAAAACACGATTTCACATTGAATCTTGACGTAATTTGGGTTGCTGGTCTTGTAACAAACACGATTTCACATTGCACCTTGATGTTTTCGTTTTGATACTAATGCACGATTTCACACTAAATATTGGCGAGATTTGGGTTGCTAGTCTTGTAAAAGACACGATTTCACATTGAATCTTGATTAAATGGGATATTCTCATCTTGTAACAAAAACACGATTTCACATTGAATCTTGACGTAATTTGGGTTGCTGGTCTTGTAATAAACACGATTTCACATTGCACCTTGATGTTTTCGTTTTGATACTAATGCACCATTTCACACTAAATATTGGCGAGATTTGGGTTGCTGGTCTAATAAAAGACACGATTTCACATTGAATCTTGATTAAATGGGATATTCTCATCTTGTAACAAAAACACGATTTCACATTGAATCTTGACGTAATTTGGGTTGCTGGTCTTGTAACAAACACGATTTCACATTGCACCTTGATGTTTTCGTTTTGATACTAATACACGATTTCACACTAAATATTGGCAAGATTTGGGTTGCTAGTCTTGTAAAAGACACGATTTCACATTGAATCTTGATTAAATGGGATATTCTCATCTTGTAACAAAAACACGATTTCACATTGAATCTTGACGTATTTTGGGTTGCTGGTCTTGTAACAAACACGATTTCACATTGCACCTTGATGTTTTCGTTTTTATACTAATACACGATTTCACACTAAATATTGGCGAGATTTGGGTTGCTAGTCTTGTAAAAGACACGATTTCACATTGAATCTTGATTAAATGGGATATTCTCATCTTGTAACAAAAACACGATTTCACATTGAATGTTGACGTAATTTGGGTTGCTGGTCTTGTAACAAACACGATTTCACATTGCACCTTGATGTTTTCGTTTTGATACTAATGCACGATTTCACACTAAATATTGGCGAGATTTGGGTTGCTAGTCTTGTAAAAGACACGATTTCACATTGAATCTTGATTAAATGGGATATTCTCATCTTGTAACAAAAACACGATTTCACATTGAATCTTGACGTAATTTGGGTTGCTGGTCTTGTAACAAACACAATTTCACATTGCACCTTGATGTTTTCGTTTTGATACTAATACACGATTTCACACTAAATATTGGCAAGATTTGGGTTGCTAGTCTTGTAAAAGACACGATTTCACATTGAATCTTGATTAAATGGGATATTCTCATCTTGTAACAAAAACACGATTTCACATTGAATCTTGACGTAATTTGGGTTGCTGGTCTTGTAACAAACACGATTTCACATTGCACCTTGATGTTTTCGTTTTGATACTAATGCACGATTTCACACTAAATATTGGCGAGATTTGGGTTGCTAGTCTTGTAAAAGACACGATTTCACATTGAATCTTGATTAAATGGGATATTCTCATCTTGTAACAAAAACACGATTTCACATTGAATCTTGACGTAATTTGGGTTGCTGGTCTTGTAACAAACACGATTTCACATTGCACCTTGATGTTTTCGTTTTGATACTAATACACGATTTCACACTAAATATTGGCAAGATTTGGGTTGCTAGTCTTGTAAAAGACACGATTTCACATTGAATCTTGATTAAATGGGATATTCTCATCTTGTAACAAAAACACGATTTCACATTGAATCTTGACGTAATTTGGGTTGCTGGTCTTGTAACAAACACGATTTCACATTGCACCTTGATGTTTTCGTTTTGATACTAATGCACGATTTCACACTAAATATTGGCGAGATTTGGGTTGCTAGTCTTGTAAAAGACACGATTTCACATTGAATCTTGATTAAATGGGATATTCTCATCTTGTAACAAAAACACGATTTCACATTGAATCTTGACGTAATTTGGGTTGCTGGTCTTGTAACAAACACGATTTCACATTGCACCTTGATGTTTTCGTTTTGATACTAATGCACCATTTCACACTAAATATTGGCGAGATTTGGGTTGCTGGTCTAATAAAAGACACGATTTCACATTGAATCTTGATTAAATGGGATATTCTCATCTTGTAACAAAAACACGATTTCACATTGAATCTTGACGTAATTTGGGTTGCTGGTCTTGTAACAAACACGATTTCACATTGCACCTTGATGTTTTCGTTTTGATACTAATGCACCATTTCACACTAAATATTGGCGAGATTTGGGTTGCTGGTCTCGTAAAAGACACGATTTCACATTGAATCTTGATTAAATGGGATATTCTCATCTTGTAACAAAAACACGATTTCACATTAAATCTTGACGTAATTTGGGTTGCTGGTCTTGTAACAAACACGATTTCACATTGCACCTTGATGTTTTCGTTTTGATACTAATACACGATTTCACACTAAATATTGGCGAGATTTGGGTTGCTAGTCTTGTAAAAGACACGATTTCACATTGAATCTTGATTAAATGGGATATTCTCATCTTGTAACAAAAACACGATTTCACATTGAATCTTGACGTAATTTGGGTTGCTGGTCTTGTAACAAACACGATTTCACATTGCACCTTGATGTTTTCGTTTTGATACTTATGCACCATTTCACACTAAATATTGGCGAGATTTGGGTTGCTGGTCTCGTAAAAGACACGATTTCACATTGAATCTTGATTAAATGGGATATTCTCATCTTGTAACAAAAACACGATTTCACATTGAATCTTGACGTAATTTGGGTTGCTGGTCTTGTAACAAACACGATTTAACATTGCACCTTGATGTTTTCGTTTTGATACTAATACACGATTTCACACTAAATATTGGCAAGATTTGGGTTGCTAGTATTGTAAAAGACACGATTTCACATTGAATCTTGATTAAATGGGATATTCTCATCTTGTAACAAAAACACGATTTCACATTGAATCTTGACGTAATTTGGGTTGCTGGTCTTGTAACAAACACGATTTCACATTGCACCTTGATGTTTTCGTTTTGATACTAATGCACCATTTCACACTAAATATTGGCGAGATTTGGGTTGCTGGTCTCGTAAAAGACACGATTTCACATTGAATCTTGATTAAATGGGATATTCTCATCTTGTAACAAAAACACGATTTCACATTGAATCTTGACGTAATTTGGGTTGCTGGTCTTGTAACAAACACGATTTCACATTGCACCTTGATGTTTTCGTTTTGATACTAATACACGATTTCACACTAAATATTGGCGAGATTTGGGTTGCTAGTCTTGTAAAAGACACGATTTCACATTGAATCTTGATTAAATGGGATATTCTCATCTTGTAACAAAAACACGATTTCACATTGAATCTTGACGTAATTTGGGTTGCTGGTCTTGTAACAAACACGATTTCACATTGCACCTTGATGTTTTCGTTTTGATACTAATACACGATTTCACACTAAATATTGGCGAGATTTGGGTTGCTGGTCTCATAAAAGACACGATTTCACATTGAATCTTGATTAAATGGGATATTCTCATCTTGTAACAAAAACACGATTTCACATTGAATCTTGACGTAATTTGGGTTGCTGGTCTTGTAACAAACACGATTTCACATTGCACCTTGATGTTTTCGTTTTGATACTAATACACGATTTCACACTAAATATTGGCGAGATTTGGGTTGCTAGTCTTGTAAAAGACACGATTTCACATTGAATCTTGATTAAATGGGATATTCTCATCTTGTAACAAAAACACGATTTCACATTGAATCTTGACGTAATTTGGGTTGCTGGTCTTGTAACAAACACGATTTCACATTGCACCTTGATGTTTTCGTTTTGATACTAATACACGATTTCACACTAAATATTGGCGAGGTTTGGGTTGCTGGTCTCATAAAAGACACGATTTCACATTGAATCTTGATTAAATGGGATATTCTCATCTTGTAACAAAAACACGATTTCACATTGAATCTTGACGTAATTTGGGTTGCTGGTCTTGTAACAAACACGATTTCACATTGCACCTTGATGTTTTCGTTTTGATACTAATACACGATTTCACACTAAATATTGGCGAGATTTGGGTTGCTGGTCTCATAAAAGACACGATTTCACATTGAATCTTGATTAAATGGGATATTCTCATCTTGTAACAAAAACACGATTTCACATTGAATCTTGACGTAATTTGGGTTGCTGGTCTTGTAACAAACACGATTTCACATTGCACCTTGATGTTTTCGTTTTGATACTAATACACGATTTCACACTAAATATTGGCGAGATTTGGGTTGCTAGTCTTGTAAAAGACACGATTTCACATTAAATCTTGATTAAATGGGATATTCTCATCTTGTAACAAAAACACGATTTCACATTGAATCTTGACGTAATTTGGGTTGCTGGTCTTGTAACAAACACGATTTAACATTGCACCTTGATGTTTTCGTTTTGATACTAATACACGATTTCACACTAAATATTGGCGAGATTTGGGTTGCTGGTCTCATAAAAGACACGATTTCACATTGAATCTTGATTAAATGGGATATTCTCATCTTGTAACAAAAACACGATTTCACATTGAATCTTGACGTAATTTGGGTTGCTGGTCTTGTAACAAACACGATTTCACATTGCACCTTGATGTTTTCGTTTTGATACTAATACACGATTTCACCCTAAATATTGGCGAGATTTGGGTTGCTGGTCTCATAAAAGACACGATTTCACATTGAATCTTGATTAAATGGGATATTCTCATCTTGTAACAAAAACACGATTTCACATTGAATCGTGACGTAATTTGGGTTGCTGGTCTTGTAACAAACACGATTTCACATTGCACCTTGATGTTTTCGTTTTGATACTAATACACGATTTCACACTAAATATTGGCGAGATTTGGGTTGCTGGTCTCATAAAAGACACGATTTCACATTGAATCTTGATTAAATGGGATATTCTCATCTTGTAACAAAAACACGATTTCACATTGAATCTTGACGTAATTTGGGTTGCTGGTCTTGTAACAAACACGATTTCACATTGCACCTTGATGTTTTCGTTTTGATACTAATACACGATTTCACACTAAATATTGGCGAGATTTGGGTTGCTAGTCTTGTAAAAGACACGATTTCACATTGAATCTTGATTAAATGGGATATTCTCATCTTGTAACAAAAACACGATTTCACATTGAATCGTGACGTAATTTGGGTTGCTGGTCTTGTAACAAACACGATTTCACATTGCACCTTGATGTTTTCGTTTTGATACTAATACACGATTTCACACTAAATATTGGCGAGATTTGGGTTGCTGGTCTCATAAAAGACACGATTTCACATTGAATCTTGATTAAATGGGATATTCTCATCTTGTAACAAAAACACGATTTCACATTGAATCTTGACGTAATTTGGGTTGCTGGTCTTGTAACAAACACGATTTCACATTGCACCTTGATGTTTTCGTTTTGATACTAATACACGATTTCACACTAAATATTGGCGAGATTTGGGTTGCTAGTCTTGTAAAAGACACGATTTCACATTGAATCTTGATTAAATGGGATATTCTCATCTTGTAACAAAAACACGATTTCACATTGAATCTTGACGTAATTTGGGTTGCTGGTCTTGTAACAAACACGATTTCACATTGCACCTTGATGTTTTCGTTTTGATACTAATACACGATTTCACACTAAATATTGGCGAGATTTTGGTTGCTGGTCTCATAAAAGACACGATTTCACATTGAATCTTGATTAAATGGGATATTCTCATCTTGTAACAAAAACACGATTTCACATTGAATCTTGACGTAATTTGGGTTGCTGGTCTTGTAACAAACACGATTTCACATTGCACCTTGATGTTTTCGTTTTGATACTAATACACGATTTCACACTAAATATTGGCGAGATTTGGGTTGCTGGTCTCATAAAAGACACGATTTCACATTGAATCTTGATTAAATGGGATATTCTCATCTTGTAACAAAAACACGATTTCACATTGAATCTTGACGTAATTTGGGTTGCTGGTCTTGTAACAAACACGATTTCACATTGCACCTTGATGTTTTCGTTTTGATACTAATACACGATTTCACACTAAATATTGGCGAGATTTGGGTTGCTGGTCTCATAAAAGACACGATTTCACATTGAATCTTGATTAAATGGGATATTCTCATCTTGTAACAAAAACACGATTTCACATTGAATCTTGACGTAATTTGGATTGCTGGTCTTGTAACAAACACGATTTCACATTGCACCTTGATGTTTTCGTTTTGATACTAATACACGATTTCACACTAAATATTGGCGAGATTTGGGTTGCTGGTCTCATAAAAGACACGATTAAACATTGAACCTTGATAAAATGTGATATTCTCATCTTGTAACAAAAACATGATTTCACATTGAATCTTGACGTAATTTGAGTTGCTGGTCTTGTAACAAACACGATTTCACATTGAACCTTGATGTCCTCGTTTTGTGACTAATACATGATTTCACACTAAATATTGGCGAGATTTGGGTTGCTGGTCTCGTAAAAGACACGATTTAACATTGAACCTTGATTAAATGTTATATTCTCATCTTGTAACAAAAACACGATATCACATTGAATCTGTACGACATTTAGGTTGCTCGTCTAGTACCAAACACGATTGAACCTTGATGTTATCGTTTCCTGACAAATACACGATTTCACATTGAATCTTGATAAAATGTGATATTCTCATATTGTAACAAAGACACGATTTCACATTGAACCTTGATGAATGTAATTGGCTTTTTTCTTGTAACAAAGACACGATTTCACATTGAATCTTGATGAAATCTGGGTTGCTGGTTTTGTAACAGGCGCAATTTTACATTGAACTTTGATGAAATGTAATGTTCTCGTCATGTAACAAAGAGACTGTTTCATATTAAATTTTGACGAAATTTAGATTGCTCGGCTTGTAAAAGACACAATTTTTCATTGAAATTGGATACTATGTGATCTTTTCGTCTTGTAGCAAAGACACGATTTCACATTGAATGTTAACGAAATTTGATGTTCTCGTTTTGCAACAGACACGATTTTACATTGAACCTTGATGAAATATGATGTCTTCGTTTTGTAACAGACACGATTTTACATTGAACCTTGATGAAATGTGATGTCTTCGTCTTTTAACAGACACGATTTTACATTGAACCTTGATGAAATATGATGTCTTCGTCTTGTAAAAGACACGATTTTACATTGAACCTTGATGAAATATGATGTCTTCGTTTTGTAACAGACACGATTTAACATTGAACCTTGATGAAATGTGATGTCTTCGTCTTTTAACAGACACGATTTTACATTGAACCTTGATGAAATATGATGTCTTCGTCTTGTAACAGACACGATTTTACATTGAACCTTGATGAAATATGATGTCTTCGTCTTGTAACAGATACGATTTTACATGGAACCTTGATGAAATGTGATTTTCTAGACTCATAACAAAGACACAATTTCACATTGAACCTTGATTAAATGATATGTCGTTGTCTTTAAACATACACGATTTTACATTGGTTGTTGATTAAATGTCATGTCTTCGTCTTGTAACAAAGACACAATTTTACATTGGACCTTGATTAAATGTGATGTTCGCGTCTTTTAACAAAGACGATTTCACATTATATTTTGATTAAATATGATGTCTTCGTATTGTAACAAAGATACGATTTTACATTGAAATTTGATTAAATGTGATGTTCTTGTCTTGTTACAAAGACACGCTTTCACGTTGAATGTTGACGAAATTTGATTATCTCGTTTTGATAAAGACACGATTTTACATTGAAATTTGATTAAATGTGATGTTCTTGTCTTGTTACAAAGACACGCTTTCACGTTGAATGTTGACGAAATTTGATGATTTCGTTTTGTTAAAGACACGAATTTACATTGCACTTTGATAAAATGTTATGTTCTCGTCTTGTTACAAAGACACGATTTCACATCGAACGAGGACGAAATTTGGGTTGCTGGACTTGTAACAGACACCATTTTACATTAAACCTTGATGAAATGTGATGTTTTCGTCATGCAACAAAAAAAACAATTTTATATTGAATCTTGACGAAATTTGGATAGCTGAAATTGTTAAAGACAGAATTTCTCATTGAAGCTTGATGAAATTATATGTTCTCTTCTTGTAAAAAAACACGATTTCACTTTGAATCTTGACCAAATTTGGCTGGCTGTCTTGTAACTTACACGATGACACATTGAACCTATATAAAATGTTAACTTTTCCTCTTTAAAAAAGACAACATTCAACATTGAACTTTGATACAGTGTGATCATTTCGTCTTGTAGGATAGACACAATTTCACATTGAATGTTGACGAAATTTGATGTTCTTGTCTTGCAACAGGCACGATTTTACATTGCACCTTAATGAACTGTGATGTCTTCGTCTGGTAACAAAGACACAATTTTACATTGCACCTTAATGAACTGTGATGTCTTCGTCTGGTAACAAAGACACAATTTTACATTGCACCTTAATGAAATGTGATGTTTTCGTCTGGTAACAAAGACACAATTTTACATTGAACCTTGATGAAATGTGATTTTCTTGTCTTGTAACGGACACGATTTCACATTGTATGTTGATTAAATAAAATGTCTTTGTCTTTTTACAAAGACAGGATTTCACATTGAACCATGATGAAATGTGATTTTCTTGTCTTGTTATAAAGACACGATTTCACATTGAATCATGACGAAATTTGGATTGCTATTCTTGTTAATTTCAAGAATTCACATTGAACTTTGATGAAATGTGATGTTATCGTCTTGTTACAAATACTCGATTTCACATTGGATATTAATGAAATTCGCGTTGCTGGTCTTGTACAAGACACGATTTAACATTCAAACTTGATCAAATGTGATGTCTTCGTCTTTTAACAGACACGATTTAACATTGAACCTTGATGAAATGTGATGTCTTCGTCTTTTAACAGACACGATTTTACATTGAACCTTGATGAAATATGATGTCTTCGTCTTGTAACAGACACGATTTTACATTGAACTTTGATGAAATATGATGTCTTCGTCTTGTAACAGATACGATTTTACATGGAACCTTGATGAAATGTGATTTTCTAGACTCATAACAAAGACACAATTTCACATTGAACCTTGATTAAATGATATGTCGTTGTCTTTAAACATACACGATTTTACATTGGTTGTTGATTAAATGTCATGTCTTCGTCTTGTAACAAAGACACAATTTTACATTGGACCTTGATTAAATGTGATGTTCGCGTCTTTTAACAAAGACGATTTCACATTATATTTTGATTAAATATGATGTCTTCGTATTGTAACAAAGATACGATTTTACATTGAAATTTGATTAAATGTGATGTTCTTGTCTTGTTACAAAGACACGCTTTCACGTTGAATGTTGACGAAATTTGATGATCTCGTTTTGTTAAAGACACGATTTTACATTGAAATTTGATTAAATGTGATGTTCTTGTCTTGTTACAAAGACACGCTTTCACGTTGAATGTTGACGAAATTTGATGATTTCGTTTTGTTAAAGACACGAATTTACATTGCACTTTGATAAAATGTTATGTTCTCGTCTTGTTACAAAGACACGATTTCACATCGAACGATAACGAAATTTGGGTTGCTAGACTTGTAACAGACACCATTTTACATTAAACCTTGATGAAATGTGATGTTTTCGTCATGCAACAAAAAAAACAATTTTATATTGAATCTTGACGAAATTTGGATAGCTGAAATTGTTAAAGACAGAATTTCTCATTGAAGCTTGATGAAATTATATGTTCTCTTCTTGTAAAAAAACACGATTTCACTTTGAATCTTGACCAAATTTGGCTGGCTGTCTTGTAACTTACACGATGACACATTGAACCTATATAAAATGTTAACTTTTCCTCTTTAAAAAAGACAACATTCAACATTGAACTTTGATACAGTGTGATCATTTCGTCTTGTAGGATAGACACAATTTCACATTGAATGTTGACGAAATTTGATGTTCTTGTCTTGCAACAGGCACGATTTTACATTGCACCTTAATGAACTGTGATGTCTTCGTCTGGTAACAAAGACACAATTTTACATTGCACCTTAATGAACTGTGATGTCTTCGTCTGGTAACAAAGACACAATTTTACATTGCACCTTAATGAAATGTGATGTCTTCGTCTGGTAACAAAGACACAATTTTACATTGCACCTTAATGAAATGTGATGTCTTCGTCTGGTAACAAAGACACAATTTTACATTGAACCTTGATGAAATGTGATTTTCTTGTCTTGTAACGGACACGATTTCACATTGTATGTTGATTAAATAAAATGTCTTTGTCTTTTTACAAAGACAGGATTTCATATTGAACCTTAATGAAATATGATGTTCTCGTCTTGTTATAAAGACACGATTTCACATTGAATCATGACGAAATTTGGATTGCTATTCTTGTTAATTTCAAGAATTCACATTGAACTTTGATGAAATGTGATGTTATCGTCTTGTTACAAATACTCGATTTCACATTGGATATTAATGAAATTCGCGTTGCTGGTCTTGTACAAGACACGATTTAACATTGAAACTTGATTAAATGTGATGTTCTCGTCTTGTAAAAGACACAATTTCACATTGAGTGTTAATGAAATTTGGTTTGCTGATCTTGTAACAAAGATACGATTTAACATTGAACTTTGGCAAAATTTGATACGGATCCACATATATGCTACTACTAATTTCCATTATTGTCTTTTAGTATATTTTTGGGTTCATGTTATTGCCGGACAATCATAAAAAGCAAATAACAAAATATTACATCTTGAATTATTTAAGGAATAAGATACTACTGATACTATGGGTTTCAGATTTGCGAGTGTGAGTGTGAGTGTGAGTGTGAGTGCGAGTGTGAGTGTGAGTGTGAGTGTGAGTGTAAGTGTGAGTATAGGTGTGAGTGTGAGTGTGAGTGTGCGTGTGAGTGTGAGTGTGAGTATGAGTGTGAGTGTGAGTGTAAGTGTGAGTATGAGTGTGAGTACACAGAATTCACGTTAATTTTCGGGCAACGCCGATAGTGGCAGACGAGCTCATCATTGTTTCTTTCGGTAAAAATGTTCATTATATAGATACTACACTTTACTCCTAGACAAAAGGCAAAGGAGAAAAATCGTGGCTACATTAACGATTGCATACATCTCGTATCGCATACTTTTTTAATTATTGTTTTGCTAGGTCTTAAATAGACAAGACTTTCGTTACAAACCCCATGTGGAAAGAGATAGATATATAGATAGATAGATAGAGAAGGAAAGAGAGTGATATATATATATATATATATATATATATATATATATAGGGAGAGAGAGAAAGAGAGCGCGATTGGGGGTATGGGATGGCGGCGGCGAAGAAGCAGTGGATTTTTAATAGCAGTCCGTTTTTAAGTGAGGTTATTTCTGTTTCATAGACGCCACGCTGTCACATCTGATGCGAAGCCGTGATAACGAGGGGAAAGGCATAAAACCCAGCAAGGAGGCGCACCACAAACACACACATTCTCTTCCGTTTATGATTCTCTGTCTGTCTGTCTCTCTCTCTCTCTCTCACTCACTCTATCCTACTATCTCTTCCTTCATCCTCTATTAATCTATCTTTCCTTCTCTCACTCTCTGTATTTTTTTTATTTATGCACGTACACGCGTACATATATGCATATGTATTAACACACTCATTTAAAAACCTCCCCTCTATTTTGCACTTACTAAAAAAGCATGTGCACACACGCACACACACACACACACACATATATATATATATATATATATATATATATATAAATATATAGATATATAAAGTATAATGTTATGTAGTTAAAATGATAAAGTGCTCAACTACGTTAGCAAGAGCCTGTCTGTCTATCTGTCTGTGTTACATTAGTCTAGCCGTTGATGAAGAAGTGGTATCCAAACATCTATTGCCCCAGAAACCATCGGTACGGATGGCTAAGGACAAAGAACAGGTTATACCTGGTGTGGTATTCCCGGTCGGGAATATCAACTGCACAAGCGGTACCCAGCTACATGTATATCCCGGTCATTTGAAAATGACATCAACATCTAGCATTGCCAAATAGTCACCCATCTAGTACTGGCCAGGCTTCACATCGTTTAACTTCGGTCATCTAACGAAAACCGGTGTGTCAACGCAATTATGCCGTGCTGATGGCTAACCAGCACATAATTGTATGATATATATTGATATTGCTGCAGGGTCCGGTCACCCAGGGAGTTTTTTTTTTGTCCGGACACTTGAACAGCGCACGGTGACACGCTTGGGCAGCGCACCTACTCTGGGGTGATCGGTCTTACGACTAAGAAAATGGACACAGGCAAATTACGGCAATGGCAAAGAAAGGAAGACAAACACCAGCAGCAGCAGCACCAGCAGCAGCAGCTATCCAGGTTCCAGTTTTCCCCGCTTCTGTCAACCCAGCCTTTCCCACTCACCGGGTTCCGGCAACATCCTTCCTGCTGTCCAGGTTCCAATGTCCTCATTCCAACCTTTCCTGCTTCCAATGACGTCATCCCTGTCATTCCAGCTTTTCCTGCTTCCAGTGACCTCATCCCTGTCATTCCAGCCTCTCCTGCTTCTAATGACCCCATCCTTGTTATTCCAGCCTTTTCTACTTTCAGTGGCTGCGTTCCTGTCTTTCCTGTTGGTGACGTCACCTCAGGTATCCTCCTCACGTTATCACCTTTATGGTAATTAAACTTCTATTTATCAATTGTTCATCTGCGTTTTCCCTCTATTCTTTGCCATTGCCGTGTATTCGCCGGTGTCCACTTTCTTAGTTGTAAGACCAATCATCCCAGAGTAGTGATGCTGCCCAAGCGTCGTACCCGGCGCTGCTCAAGAGTTCGGCGAAAAAAGGTCTTTTAGTGACCGACCTCTGCAAATATATATATATATATATATATATATATATATATATATATATATATATATATATATATATATATATATATATATATATATATATATATACAGGGTGGGCAAAAATAAGGGTCCTATTTTTAAAAATTCATAACTTTTTATTTTATTTTTTTTTTTAAATTTTATTTTTTAGAATAAGTAAAGGACCCCTTCCGAAGCAAGCATGAGCCGTATTAGCCCTAAGGAACGTACCCTCATTTAGAAAACATTATTTTTGCTTAAAAAACTCAAAACAGTGTAAAAAACAATACTTTAGTTTTTGTAAGTTTTAAGAAGTGTTTTTCGGCTAAAATTTGTTTTGTTTATTTCAAAATATCTCGGAAGGGTCAGTCTACACACACATAAAGTTTGGTGAGTTTAACTTTTATTTGTGGAAGTTATTCAAATTCAAGTTATTCAAATTTAAAGATAGGACCCTTATTTTGGCCCACCCTGTATATATATATATATATATATATATATATATATATGTGATTTTATGAAGGCTTACCAAAGCATTCCTTTCAAGACACCAATGATCACCATTAAAGATATTTTTTCTTACAAATACTATTTATTCAAATTAAACATTTGAACATTTAATTTGAATAAATAGTATTTGTAAGAAAAAATATCTTTAATGGTGATCATTGGTGTCTTGAAAGGAATGCTTTGGTAAGCCTTCATAAAATCACATATACATGCTCTGTACTCTGTAATCGAGTATCATCGAGCTTGTTTTTTATTGGAACAACCCCGGTCTTCACTGAATGATCTATTTTATAAGTGAAAAATCTAAATCTATATATATATATATATATATATATATATATATATATATATATATATATATATATATATATATATATATATAATATTAAAATAAACATAGTTTGAGTATCCGACAATTGTTTCAGAACCTTCTCGGCTCCTCCTCAGGGATATACAGGAGGAGCTGAGAAGGTTCTGAAACAATTGTCGGATACTCAAACTATGTTTATTTTAATATAAAAGCTCTAATATATATTGAGCACTTTTGAACAGTAATGGTTTTGTTCATTTAGTTAATATTTGAACTTAATTAATTAATATATATATATATATATATAGTAATCCAGGTAAATTTTTCATCAACAGAGTAAAAGAATCCAAAGAATCTTTACTGTTTTTATATAATAGTGCTCAATAATAAATAGAGCTATTTACTGGTTATAAAGATTTTAATTTATACAAACATAACTTTACGCTTTCATTTTGTGGTCACAAAATCAAAGCGTAAAGTAGAGAAAAGTCTAGCTTTTTTTAGCTGTGACTGAAACATGTTTTGCAAATGTGTAGCCAAATTATGTTTGTGTGAATAAAGATCTTTATAACCAGTTGGTTGATATATATATATATATATATATATATATATATATATATATATATATATATATATATATATATATATATACGTTCAATATTTTCTATGTAATTTTATACCATTTCAATGTTTTAAAAGACAGATTGACGTTATTTCATAAAACTTATAGAATGAATAAGATGATTAAAAACCTAAAGAAAAAAAGAGAATAACTGGGTAGAAAAAAAACAGAGGACTGTCAGTGAAAATATATGCTTTAATTCAGGAATAATTTTGATTAATAATTATAGCTGATGATGAATGATTAGAAATACAAATAGATAAAAGGATAGGATACATATATGTTACCACATGGATATAACGGGACCATAATTCCTGTGAGGAATATATATATATATATATATATATATATATATATATATATATATATATATATATGTATATATGTGTGTGTGTGTGTGTGTGTGTGTGTGTAGTAGAATAGCATAAATCGTAAAAATGTTAACATTTACAAATAAATAATGTTCCCATGCTACCTACTAAAATTTATAATGATGCGTTTAATAGTATAAGAGATTACCATATATATATATATATATATATATATATATATATATATATATATATATATATATATATATATATATATATATATATATATATATATATATATATATATATAGAGAGAGAGAGAGAGAGAGATAGATAGATAGATAGATAGATAGATAGATAGATAGATAGATAGATAGATAGATAGATACATTTTTTTTCGCAGGTACTCTTCGTTTCTTTCCTGTTGTCATTATTTCCTGTTTTCTATGTTCTTGCTAATATCTTTGCGTTGCCAAGACTAGTAAAAGAATTTTTTCTTCGCAGGTTTTTTTTTTTCGTTTATTTTATTTTATTTATTTATTTCATCTATATTGTTCTCTCTGCTGTCCACGACGCTTCATGTGTCTTTCTTTCTTTTTTATGTCCATGCTAATAATTCTTTCTCTGGAGGGGTCAATGCGTTTGAAGATTAAAAGGGGGGGGATATCCACTATCAATGTAGTTTAAGAAAAGGGAAAACCCCCACTGTAGCCCTCTTAACTGTGTTTTAAAAAGCCACGTGTTGATCCATTTATATCAGCGTCCGTCGAGAGATGAAGATCCCAAAATCAAATGTAGCTTGCAGGCCGGGTTTTAGAAAGGAAAAAAAACAACAGCTAAGTCTAAAATTACCTCACTGTCTTAACTCCCTCGACCGTTCCTTAGTACTCGATTTTTATTCCTCTTATTTATACCTACTTGCGGGAGGGAAACCTATCTTTAACTCTCTGTTCCCTTTTTAGTATACAATGAACTTATTCTATCTACATATGTAAATATATATACATACGTAATATTGGATTTGTTTAATTTTTAATTTTTAATTTATTTATTTATTTATTTATTATTTATTATTTATTTTTTTTATTTTTTATTTATTTATTTATTTTATTTTATTTTTAATTTTTTTAATTTTTTATTTTTTTAATACCTGCGGGGGACAGGAAATACCCGACTAGTAAACGGGTGCAGGATATTTTCACCCTTCTCGGAGTGTTGGACCCGTTAGACCTTGTAAGGCTATCCATCTAAGAGAAGGAAACCTCTGACAAAAAAAAACCTTGCTACTTACGTCGTGGCAGTAAACCGTTGGGGAGGGAGGCCTCCTTAGTCCTGATCGACAACCTTCCTAGAGTTGGAATCTCGAACAAAATATCCGGTTTGCAAACCTACAATTGCTTAAGGAGTAGATAGGTTCTGCCTATCGCCGGCCCTCGCACTCCTTCCTTGTCTAGTAGTCAGGCGCAGAGGTAACAGTGCTGGGACGCCTATAAACTCTCATTGCCTAGCCTTGTTTCCTTACTAGGTCAATGAACGCCGTTCTCTTTCTCTCTATTTTGGCAACATGGCCAGGTTGAGGGTACAGGTTAGACAGCTTGTCTGGCTGCTGTTTCCGACTGACAGGACAGGAGCCCAAACTCTTGGGTAGCGCCAAGAACGGCTGCTCCATCATCAGTTGCATAATACCGTGGGTAGTTGTATGTGCCATGTCGCGCATGGAAAAGGACCCTGCAATTATCACCGGTGGGCTTTCCCGAGGCCACAACCCCCATGGACCAGGTTCAGACTAATGGACTGGTTATGTGAGCTTATTGGCACCAAACAAGTACCCACCTTGACCAACCCACTCTATAATCAAAATAAACATGTCGTTACAAAAAAATAAACGCAAACCTAAACCAGACACCCAACAAAAAACAATTTCGCCTCCGCCCTTGAGGCTCGCATTAACAAATATCCGGGGACTTAGAACCAATATAAACGACGTAGAATCCTTTCTCCTGACAAACTCCCCGGATATCCTAGCTCTAAGTGAAACTAACCTCCAATCCTCAAAATCCTCTCACCACTTTGACATGACTAACTACCTCCTACTCTACCGTAAAGACTCTGACAAACATATGCACGGGCTAGGAGTTTATGTTCGGAACACCCTCCCCCTGACTAGAGAACATAGGTTTGAATCAGATCACCACGACTACATGTGCTTTAGATTGACTTTACATCACAGCATCAGTTACTTATATTTCTTATACCGCTCCCCGTCGACCCAGGACTGTACTCTGTTAAACTCTGTCTCTGTAAGCATAGATAGAGCACTCTTAATTGACTCGAATGTCCACATACATGTATTTGGGGATTTTAATGCCCACCACCGTGACTGGTTGGGATTCTCCAGCCTTACTGACGCAGCCGGCAACTCTACGTATAATTTCTCCTTAGCCCACTCCTTCTCTCAGACTGTCGATTTTCCGACCCGCATCCCCGATCGAATAGACCAACAAGCCTCACTTCTAGACCTTTTCTTGACCTCAATGCCCGAGGCTTGTGTGACGAAAGCTCATAGCCCACTCGGGAATGCTGATCACATTGTGCTAATGATACATATCACCCTAAGAAGTCGTCCAAAAGCTGATGAACCGTTGCTCAAAACAACAAGATACTACGAGCGGGCTGATTTTGAGTCAATCAGAGATCACATCAGTGACGCCCCATGGAGGGAAACCTTCTCACTCCCTGCCAATCAGTGTGCAAACAAATTAACTGAATGGGTCAAAGCAGGCATTGAAGCATATGTCCCCATGCGAAAATTCTTCAACAAGCCTCACTCTCCTCAATGGTTCACCTCGGAATGTGCAGCTGCCATTTCTGAGAGACAACAAGCATTCCGTAAATTCGGCCGACATAAGTCAGCTACTAATAGAAATAAATTCATAGAGTCAAGAAATAATTGCAAGGCCGTGATAGGTGAAGCGAAGAGAAGGTTTAATGAGTTAACAGAAAAACGCATCCAGTAACAGAAATTAGGTACTCGGGATTTCTAGAAAATCTACAATAGTGTAGTGAATAATGGTCAATCAACGATTCCCCCACTATCAAACCACAATGATGTCGCTTGCACGGCCACTGATAAGGCTGAACTACTTGCCCAGCGCTTCGCTTCTAACTCTACTTTGGACTCAGATAACTACCCCCTCCCTGAATTCCCTTTGCTGACCGAAGCCACACTTGATAACCTGGTCATCACCCCATCCCAGGTCAGAGACATCATAAAACACCTTGACACCTCCAAAGCTTGTGGGCCTGATCTTATACCCACAATAGTAATAAAGAAATGCTCTGCTGAACTGGCCCCTGTCCTCTCCAAACTCTACAATAAGTGTCTAGCTGAATCTTGCTTCCCCGATAGCTGGAAAATTGCCTCTGTGGTACCAGTCTACAAGAATTCTGGAAATAGAACCGATCCCCAGAACTATCGCCCAATCAGTCTGCTGCCTATCTTTGCCAAAATCTTTGAATCCTTAATCAATCTAGCAATAGTACGACACTTAGTTAATGCTAAACTTCTTTCTGACCGCCAGTATGGATTTAGACAAGCACGATCTACTGCAGACATCCTGACGGTCATTTCTGAACGCATGTATCATACACTCGACAAGGCAGGTGAAGCTAGGGCAGTAGCGCTTGATATATCCAAGGCCTTTGACAAGGTATGGCATAAAGGGCTCCTCCTGAAAATACGATCATACGGTATTACTGGGCAATTACTAAATATAATTAGATCCTTCCTAGACAAAAGAAAAATCCAGGTTGTCCTCGATGGCCGTTCATCTAAGCAACATGACATAAATGCTGGTGTACCCCAGGGATCTATCCTTGGACCCTTGTTGTTCCTGATCTATATAAACGATCTCCCTGATGGCATAGAGTCTGAGATTGGTTTATTTGCTGATGACACCGCCCATTACTCTCGCCATGTTGGCAAAACCGACGCAATTATATCTGATGCAATGGCTGAATCTTTAGAAAATGACCTCCAGGCTGTAGTGGATTGGGGTAATAAATGGTTGGTAACTTTTAATGCCGCAAAGACAAAACTCCTTTCCTTCAATAACTACAAGGAACCTTTTCAACCACCGATTGTCATGGCAAATAACACCCTACCTGAGAGTTCATCATTCAAACTCCTCGGCCTAACGTTCACAGGTAACATGAATTGGAACAAATACATTGAAGACATTGCCAAGGCTGCCGCAAAGAAGGTTGGCTCCCTCTATCGTGCTAGTAAACTCCTCACACCTGACATTATCCTGTATCTCTACAAAGCCACCATCCGCCCATGCATGGAGTATTGTCGTCATATCTGGGCTGGTGCATCATCTACTAGCCTCTCCCTCCTTGACAAGGTCCAAAAAAGAATCGACAACCTAATAGGTCCCTCACTGTCAGCCAAGCTCCAGCCTCTGTCCCATCGTCGCAATGTAGCATCCTTGTGCTTGTTTTACAAATACTTCAATGGATTATGCTCCGATGAATTGGCTACTCGACGTAAATTCACTAGACTAACTTGACAATCAACTAAATCTCATTCATTCACTGTGGAGGTCCTCAGATGTCGGAGAGCCTTCTACTCAAATAGCTTCTTTCCTCGTACTGCTGGCCTCTGGAACTCTCTCCCTGCCTCCTGTTTCCCCAACAGTACAGACATGCAGAAGTTTAAAACTAATGTAAACAGACACCTCGCTGCGCTGATCCCAATCTAGGTTGACCACCCCCTACCTTCTCCCCTTTTCTATACGTTTTTGATTCTTAGTCGATCAATTCTCAGGTGACAAAAACAAATGAGAAAAGAAGAGAATTTCAAAAGACAGCAAAAAGGCACACATGAAGTTAGACTAAAAAGAACGGATTCGCTATTTCCAGGAAATATTTTAACAATTTAAATTCCGGGAGGCAAAATTAACGTTATACGATAAAATTGTATTACGGTAAGCTTTAAAAAAATGTTTATACTAGTTTGATACTTAATGTTATTACTTGCCGGTTGATGGGTTTTAATAAATATGGCTTCGAGTATTTTTTACTTTTTAAAATAATAGAAAAAGATGACTAAAAAAATAAAAATTATAAAATTGAGCAAAGAAACGCTGTTGTTTTAACAATGTTTGCTTAAATGAAAAAATGCTACCTAAATACGCACAATATATATATATATATATATATATATATATATATATATATATATATATATATATATATATATATATATATAAATATATATATATATATGTGAGAAGAATGTTGTAGTTCGCTTGGAGCATTGTGTATAGTGTAAGAATAATATTATTTTTTTGAAGGCGATAACAATGCGTTGTTAGAGTGACACATACGACACGTGGAATCGTAAAAACAAAACAAAGTGACAATATTGAAAAGTCAATAATTTTCAACTACTCTCCGATCTATCTCTTTCTGTCTCCATGTCTCTCTCTCTCTCTTTATATATATAAATATATATGCATATGTTTGTGTGTGTATGTGTGTGTGTAAATATATACACATCCCTAACTTTATATATAGAGAGATTATCCAGGCGACCATTTCTGCTACGTGGTTCGAAAAAATAAAAGAAATATAAACTGCTTTAAAAGCGTATGGCGCGAAACTGACAGTCACCATGCGTTGTTGACTATGTATGTCAACTACTCACCGATCTATCTCTTTCTGTCTCCATGTCTCTCTCTCTCTCTCTTTATATATATAAATATATATATATACATACATACATACACAGACACACACACACACACACACACACACACACACATATATATATATATTTATATATATATATTACAGTCATACACACATAACAATTAAGATACAAATACACCAGTTAAAGAGAAAAGAAGAACTTGAATCTAGCCAAGGGCAATAACTCTCTTTCATCCGAGTTATACATAATTATCATGTTATGCAATGCTCCATGCTATATTTCGATTCGCACACATCTAATGAATCGTTAAATCGAATGCACACCACTTATTCTTATTTAAATTCAGACAATCGTTAATCTAAATACGCTAATAACATACACATAAAAAGAGGAAAAACAGCTGGATTTATGCATTAACAATATTAGCCTTCCCCTTTCACCCCAAATATATATATATATATACTAGGTGTACCTACCGGGCGTTTCCCAGGAGTAAAATGAGAAATTAGTAACTTTTTTACAGACAAGCAGAAATCAATTTTGTTGACTTTAATTTTGTAATTAAATTACTTTATAAAACACAAATTGTTAAAAAGTTAATCAATCAATAGGAAAGAACACACAATAATGTGCAATTAATTTGGAAACTCCTCGTTTAATGTTTAAAAGCATACCGTGTTTTCGTATTTTTTAAATAAATTAATGTAGTTTGCTTGAAACATTGTGTGTAGTGTATATATATATATATATATATATATATATATATATATATATATATATATATAAAAGATGCATAGATGCTTGAAACATTGTGTGTAGTGTATATATATATATATATATATATATATATATATATATATATATAAAAGATGCATAGATGTAATGGGATAAACGCAGACTGAGAACAAATTAAGACATACAAAAGTTGACATGGGTTTTGTATCTTTTATTAATTGTGTTTTATTTTATATGTTTGTTAATAATTATATTACAAGCTTACTTTCTATCAGTGCAGTTTTATGTAGAGTCTGTATGACATAATACTTCGGGGAAAAATTCCCGTCATCAGATTTTTAACTCTAGTTGCAAACGTGCAATTATTGTACAAAAGTCAAGAGAAATAAGGCATTATATAATTATCCTTTTTTCTATTAGTGTTAAATAATATCCAGTGAGTAAAGGAAAATATCCCTACTCTAGCTCTATTTAAAGTTTGAAAAGGGGTTCGGCCCCCATAACTCCCTTGGTTTATGAAGCAACTTAAAAATTCGGGAGCACTTCCATTGTCTTCCACAATAAATTTTATACATATGTTTTAAGTTTCATAAAAAATAGGATATATTTGAAGTTTTAAGGGGGTTATGCCTTCATAGTCGCCTTAGGAGTGCACTTAGAGGTTCAGAAACACTTCCATTGTCTTCCACAATAGATTTTACATGAGAATACACTTTTAGATTTGATGTAGATTCTCTAACTTTTCTTTCTATAGGGAACACACAAACATAACATCAATATACACACATACACACACATACACACATACACACACATACACACACATAGACACATGCATTGCGTTTTATATAGAGAGATTACGCTCATTAGGAGTTCTCACACAGGTTATGATCAGTGATAGAGTCTGAGTAAAAAAAATCTCACCAGATTTCCAGTACTTTCCAACTCTTTCGATAAACATTGCAAATGACTGCGTTATCGCAACAGCCGCTTACCATTGATTTTTCACTGGCAACGACTATTGGTCTTCTCTGGGATTAAAGTGGCAATAAGCCTCTCCGAGATCCCAGTATTCGCCGCATTTTTCCAGTAGAGTCTGGTTAGTGCTCTCCCTCCTCGATCTTTCCATCCTTCTTGACCCTTCACGAATATTTTGTGCGGTATCAGCAGAATTTTATGCCATTACTTTTTTAGGGGGGGGGGCACTTTATAAATTTTTGGCATTTTCAATTCCCTTGGGTTCGTTTCATAGTGTTCTTTCTAGGTTTTGTTTTCTTTCTATTGCAATTTTCATGTGATTGGTTATCGTTCGCAGTTTATATGGGTTAGTTTCCACATTCGAGGATTTTCCTTAAGATGTCAGCTGTTTTCATCATTTCCGTCCGTTACATAGTCTGTTTTTTCTTTGATTCCGATTTCTCCCAGTATTTTTCCAGTTTCTTTTCGGGACTTTTCCATAGTGCTCCTACGATTATTGGCATTATATCAACTGTCTTCATATTCATTATCCCTTTCAGTTCTCTGGTAAGTTCTTTGTATTTGACTTCGTTTTTCCGTCTCTTTGATTTTCAGCCTGTGGACTGCTAGGACGGGAAAATCTACGATTGACTAGTATGACATTCGGTTTCCTTGCTTGGGTGAGTTTATCTGTTTTTACCTCCGTGTTCAAGAATATTTTGTGATTTTCGTTCTCCATTACTGCCTCCGGTTTGTGTATGTACCATTTTCTGCGTGTTTACAATACAGTCGTTTGCATTGTTCCCAGTGTACTGCTTTCCCCACACAGTCATGTCTGTTATTTCATTCTTTTGGGGCTAGTTTTTTACATTCACTTATCATGTGATCTACCGTTTCGTCTCTTTGTCCACAGAGTCTACATTTGCTGTGTTCCTGGGGTTTGTCTATCTAAGCTTTGATATAGTTAGTTCAAATCGCCTCTTTTGTGCGGCTGTTAGTAGTGATTCTATTTTTCTGTTTAGATGTCATTTTCGCAGCCATCTCCTTGGGTTTCGCTTATGAATCATCCGTGTAGCTGTTTCTCTTCCAGCGTTTCTTTCATCGTCTCGTTTATCATTTCTTCGTTCCCTGCATTGTCTATTTTTACGGTGTTATTTGTTGTGGTTATTAGCTTTTCTGTGTACTGAGTTATATATTTTTTCTTATTCTTTCTTGTGTCATTCACAATCTCCTATACTTACCAGTCCTCTTCTTTGTCTGTCCTTTTCACGTAGAGTCGGTCAGTATCATCTTTCAGATGAAGTGCATCGTTTATGGTCATTAGTTTCCTCGTCTTCTGGTCAATATGTTTAGTTTCTTCTTTGGTCAAGCCTATGAATGGTCCAGAATATCTTACTAGTGATGCTGTCCAGATGTTGTTTTCCTTTTACTTGATTCCATGTTATATAATTTAGTTTCTAAGAGTATTCTTGTTCGTTCTCAAGTTTTCCCTTTTTCATCTCGAGTAGTGCACATTTTTTTCTATTCCGAATTTTATTGGAAATTTTATTGGAATGTCCTGGCTGATGATTCTGGTTGTGTTCATCAGAATTTCTAGTTCCTTTTTCTTTTTCTATTTTTTGCAAATACCTTCAAGTTGTCCATATTCATGAAATATACACATTTTTTATATAGCATATATGGTATATACGTATATATTATTTATATAATATATACTTATGTACTATATGCAGTATATCAAATATTATTATTATTATCATTATTATTATTATACTATTTAGTAGTAGTAGTAGTAGTAGCAGTAGTAGTCGTCGTCGTCGTCGTAGTAGTAGTAGTAATAGCAGTAGTAGTAGTAGTAGCAGCAGCAAATCTAATATTTTAATGCCTTTTTTGCTATCCGCTCTTCTTGTTCGTCTTTCTCTGGTTGATCAACCGTGACAGTACGAGCCACAAATGTGTCCGCTATTCCGCCAGTCTCACTTCACCTGCTAGCCACTTAGAGCCAGGATAAAAGCAAGAAAGAAAGATGGTGTTTTATGTCGAGAACTGATAGGAAATTGAGGGATGTGCATAGGGCGCGAGTGGCGACGAGGTTACAACGGTTGCAGGAAGGAACGAAGTGGTAGTGAGAAAGACGAAGGGGTGCGACACGAGGGAACGGAAGGGCGGGAATGGCTGTTGTCTACGGTGGCGGATAAGGAGAATGATGCAGATTTTTCGTAGTCACACGAATACACACGCAGAATATATAAAGAGAAAGAGAAAGTTGGATCGATTCCAGAATCACCAAAAAACCTGGCATAGACAACCTATCTGATTTCTGGCTGAATCAACTAACACCACTTTATAGTCACTATAGTGGCTGCTTCACTAGACTGCTGAAGAGTGAACCGGCCACATCAACATGGTTGGTAAAAATTGATACAACCCTCATACCGAAAATATGAGACACAACTCTCTAATAAATACAGACCAATCTGTTGTCTCACTACTACCTACAAGCCCTTCAATGGCCGGCTTATTATTATATTATTTAATTTAAATTATGACTATGGTTTAAGAAACTGTTTACGAATTATGTGTCACGTGTTATTTTTCGCCAAAAATGTAAAGCTTCCAGATATCATCTTTTTCTTTCTACGGCCAATTTACATAACAAGTCATTATCTTTGCTAAAAGAAGTATGAAGGACATTTTGAATTCGTCAGTAGTCAATTAAATTTTCTTTTGCGTGAATAGTTTGATTAGTATTTTTAGGTGATTATTTAAAAATGTTTCATATTACTAAATGTCCGGACAGCACTAAGTAATTTTACAAATAAATTGTATCAAAGTTCATTATTATATTACCATTAACATGGTGCAACAATAACAAATAAAAATTGGCTAGTCAGAAGCAAAGTTTGATTTGTCAGCTAAACTAATATTCAGCTTCAGCTTATTAAATCTGAAAAAAATAATTATATATATATATATATATATATATATATATATATATATATATATATATATATATATATATATATAATCTTGAGTATACCAAGAAACAAACGACAAAAATTAAACAAACAGGATGCAGGAGGGAGTGTTTTACCAATAAGGACCTAATTAACAATACCATAGTTGAAGACTGTAGGAAGAGGCAGATAATCCTAAGATTATCAAAAAGAATATGATAGTGTGGCCCACTCGTGGCTACTACTGTGCCTTAGATTAAATAAAATCCATCCAGTAATCTATCACACGCAGGGCTATTCTCTATCTCTACGAATCTACTACCAAACTATGTATAGAGTACTGTTTCCATATTTGGGCCGGTGAATCTCTGTCCCATTTGAGTGTTCTTGATAAGGTGCAGAATGTATCTGTAATTTGATTGGTCCCACCGTTTCTTCTTCTCTGCGCCTACTCTCTCACAGATGTGGTGTTGCTAGACACAGTCATTTCTATAAATACTATTATGGCACGTGTTTTTCAGAATTGTGTGATCTATTCCCTGCTTCTTTTGTTCCAGCTCGTTTGACTCGTTAGTCTAGTGGTCTCCATCAATTCTCTGTTTTGATACCTCATTGTAATACAGCTTCTTATTTCAAGTGTTTCTTTCCAAGAACTGCAGTTTTTTTGGAACTCGCTTCTCGCTTACTGTTTTCCTCCTACCTATAACCTTGGTCTTTTCCAGACTAAGGCAAACAACCATCTTATGTCTTTGTGATAATTATATTTCGTTCTTGTTAGCTCCTTACATACAGTGGCTTCATGCCTTGTTTGGAGCGATTTCTATGAAAAAAAATTTGTTTTAATTCCGGAGGGCCTACAACCTCAACCAGAGCCGCCAATGACACCGAAACAAAAGAGTCAACCACCTGCTATTTTATGGATAACCGCAAGCTGTATTCCAGCTCAGACACTAAATTAAGTCAACTCTTGCAGGTTGTACATATTTTCTCCAAAGATATTGGAATGACGTTTGTTTTGGACAAACGTGCCAAGTGCTCCCTCAGAGCTGGGAAAAAGGTCCACGTGGAAAACAAATCAAATATTCAGATTTACAGAAGAAAGAAACAGGGGAAAAAAAACTTGGACATTATCTACGAAAAAAACATATATACTTTTATTCTTTTCCACGATACATGCAGTAAATGAAAACTCCATGTCCGCGATCATTCCATCCAAAGGAGTTCAATATTGAAAAATTTACAATAGAGCTATCCTTTTTTTTTCTTTTTGCGGGAAAATACTTCAATTTATAACCGCTTTGGAATTAAATATTAGTACTTCCAATGAGTTTTTGTAAGTCCGATTGGTTTGTAGCTGTCACATGTTACTTTAATAAATCCGTTGTGCTGCTTATAAGCATCGCCAAGAGAAAATTATGAAATCAGATTATTATTATCATTATTTGTAAACACTAGAAGTACTCACACAGGTCAACATTAGAGATTGCTCACTGATAATAACCGGTGGTGTTTCATGGATTCTGGGTGACAAGTCTCCCAAGATTTCCAGTACTCTTATCCTCTTTCGATAACCTTTGCAAATGACTTTGCGCTATCACAACAGCCGCTTACCATTGATTTATCACTGTTTTTACACTAGGGTTTGGTTTGCAACAAGCCTAGTTGAGGTCTCAGTAATCTTCGCACTCAACCAGTTGAGGTTTGGTTAGTACTCTCCCTCCTCGGTCTTTCCATACTCCTTGACCCTCCACAGCTATTTTATCTGGTATCAGCCGGGGCTGATGCCTTTGCGAGGCACAGTTTATTTGATTTCTTGTAGTTTCAGTTCCCTTGGGTTCATGTGGTGTTTTTCCATCACTTTCTGTTGTAATTTCTATGTGGCTGGTAACCGTTTGTGGTTTATGTGGGTTTGTTGCCGCATTCGAGGATTTTCCTTAAGATTTCAGCTGTTTTCATCATTGCTGTCCTCTTTATAGTCTCAGTCTTCCCTTTTATTTCAATTTCTCCTAATCTTTTTTGCAGTTTTTTTTTCTCGAAAGTGTTCCTAATGCTCCTACAATTATTGGTACTATCTTGACTTCTCTATGTTCCATATATCCTTGTATTTGTTTCTTTTTTCTGTATCTTTTATTTTTACGCTGTGGTCTTCTGGGACGGATAAATCTATGATTTGGCAGTTTCTTTCCTACTTGTAAACTATTATGACAGCAGGTCTCATTTCTTGGATGAGTTTATCTGTTTGTACCTCCATGTCCCAGAAGATTTTGTAGTTTTCCTTTTCCAGTACTTTTTCCGGTTTCTGTCTGTATAATGTTCAAAATGCAGTCGTTTGCATAGTTCCCAGTGTACTTCGTTTTCTATTCAGTCGTGTCTGTTCTTTTATTTGGGAGGTCTAGTTTGCTGCATTCACTTATTATGAGATCTACCGTTTCGTCTCTTTGTCCACAGAATCTACATTTACTGTTTTCCTGTGTTTTATCTATTTTAGCTTTAATGCAGTTAGTTCCAATTGCATTTTCTGTGCAGCTGTCAGTAGCGATTCCGTTTCTCTATTGAAGTGTCTATTTCTTAGCCATGTCCAGATGTTTTCGTGATTCTCTTCTCTTGTTATTCTTACGAATCATCCATGTAACTGTTTCTCTTCCCACTTTTCTTTTCCTATCTTTTTGTTTCTGGTTTCACTGTTTCACGTATTGTTCATTTTGATGGTGTATCTTGCTGCGGTAATCAGTCTTTCTGTGTTCAGGATGATGTATTTTCCAAAGTCTTTTCTGTGTCTTCCACACAGTCTTCTATACTTACCAGTCCTCTTCCCCCCTTCGTTATTTTTCACGTAGAGTCTGTTAGTATCATCGTTCGGGTGTAGTGCATTGTGCATGATCATTAGTTTCCTCGTCTTCTGGTCAACATGTCTAATTTCTTCTTTAGTCCAGCCTATGAATGGTCTGGAATATCTTATTAGTGATACTGTCCAGCTGTTTATTCCTTTAACTAGATATTTTCTATATAGTTTTGTTTCTAAGAGTTTCCTTGTTCTTCTCAGGTATTCCTTTCCAATCTTCTCTTTAATTTTTGTAGATTTGATGGTGTCTGCTTCCAGAACTCCCAAATATTTGTAGGCATAATGTTCGTCAAGCGAATGACATTTAGCAAATGACATGCCAATTAAGAAATTTAAATGTTACTTAGGATACTTAATTATTAATTAATTAATCCGTCAAAGGCTGCTTTGTATATTAGACGTTAGGACTTACATTTGATCTTTAGTAAATAGTGGGGTAACTCTTAATTGCAATTATATAGCATGCCGAGGGAATAAGGATGTGTAATGTCTATGTCGGTGAATCGAGATAGTATTAGGTTACATGGAGAGTCGAGAACCCATATTCAGTCAATCTTGAATGACTAGTTTTTAATGTTGGGGTAGGATAACAGGATTCTAGTGTCATTATTAGTCTAAGATAGACGGGGGTAAAAACTGAAAGGAATGTTTAATTAAGTAGGGATTGTTATTTCTAGAATTGAACAATGACCATACCTAAAGGGTGGACTATGACTAGTACAGTTAGAAGCTTTTATAGAGTTTCGGGACGGACAGGTAATTATATGATTTAGATAGGTAACAGTGTTAGACAATCAGAGATGTGATAATGAATAAGATCTAGACATGGAAAGGTTGGGAGAGATGAAGCTTATTACACAGAAAGGATGGGGCAATAAATTGCGGAGTCTAGGTTGATTCTGTGGACCGTCTGAGATCATCATCCCTACACTGATGAGAGCCAAAGCTTGAAACGCGTATATAGGTAAGAATAATTTAATATTATCTACTTAAAATTAATATTGTTATTAGCCTTTTTAATAAGATTAAAGTTGAGCCCTGTTCGCAGAAGTTAAAAATAGACTGACACGTAGCTATAAGGCATATTTCGACAACGTTCGTAGAATCTTTAGTCAGTCTTTCTAGATATGCCGCACTTCGGATAAATAGAACTTAAATTCTCATCTTGAATATAGTCATATCTCGTGGCCTAATGCTTATGACGCTTGCTTGCTTGCGGAGTCTAGGTTTATTCTAAGTCAGGGGTTCGAACCGTGCGATCGTCCGAGATTATCACTGATGAGAGCGAAACCTTGAAACAGATGTGTGTGTGTGTGTTTATGTATGTCTATTTGTGTATCTAAGTACTTTTATGAATGTTTTCTGTAATAACAATTTATTAAAAAAAAAACATTTTTCAACTTTTTTGCGTTTAATTTTAATTGTAAAATTTTCTTTGGATCTTTTAGATTTTTGAACTTGTTTAAAATTGTTAAATTTTCAACTTTCAACTCTGGTGAAATATTTCGATATACTATTCAGAGCAGGTTTGGGAAATTTGACTTGCGATGCTTATTTATTAATAATCGTATTCTCTTAAATTATATATTTTACATGTTTTAAATATATTTTGTTTCAAATAAACTTGAATCAAGGAACCTATAGACTAATCTTCTTTAATCTCTCCAAACAAACTGAAACTTGAGGAATATTTATTAACTGATTAAATTGTTTAAATTCTACAAAGTAGAGGTGGCTGAATTTTTACAAAAGGCTTCCACCCCCTTTTTACTACCTCATCATGAAACTAAATGAAAGTAAATATAACCCACATTTAGATCCCTTAAGCCTAGCAGGTGTGTTCTAAATCCATAATGATCGGTTAATTAGTTTAGGAATGAATTCTGTACATACAAATATATAAAAATATTGAGCTCCGATCCCTAGTACCTCCTGTAAAACATTCACAGCAAGAACTCGCTCAGCTACAACCACAGCAAAGTAATCCCCTCTCCCCCTCCCTCCCCTCTCTTTCTTTCTCTCTCTATACCTAAAACCAAACGGAACTTCCATCAACAAAATTCCTTTTCTAGAACCATCCATCTGTGAAACAAAATACCACCAGACTGCTTTCTAACTGACTTCAACATGGCCATCTTCAAGTCTAATGTAAACAAATACTTGTTGAGCCGTTCTCTTGAATAATCAATTCCTCTTAAGTAATCTTCTGCCCATTCCACCCATTGTTTTCTAATCTTCTCGTGATGGCGATCATCCTCCAACTGAACATCTATTTAACCCTTATACTCGAGTGGCTCCTGGGCCTTGATAAGCGGGGACCCATTATATATATATATATATATATATATATATATATATATATATATATATATATATATATATATATATATATATATAGTATGAATTTTTATCTATACAAACATTATTGGTTACATATGTGCATACATGTTTCGGTTGTATTCTTCACAAAGAGTCAATCTCTTCAGCCAAGTCTGAAGAGGTTGACTCTCTGTGAAGAGTACAACCGAAACATGTATGCACATATGTAACCAATAATGCCTGTATAAATAAAAATGTATACTTAATAACAGCTCTACTTGTTATTGAGCACTTTTTATAGACACTGGAGTTTCAACGGATTTACATATACAGAAACTAATACAATACGTGTACCATATATATATATATATATATATATACCCTGAAGATCCCCCCCGGGGATGAAACGCGGGAGCTTCTGTGTAGCTTAATTGCCATATATTTTCATAGCTTACTACTATATATATATATATATATATATATATATATATATATATATATATATATATATATATATATGTATATATATCACTTTCTGTAGATAGAGATATAATCTATCCCTGACACCAAGTCCTCTCACCTAAAAAGTATGACATTTGAAAACATAATGATATATGTGGCGAGGTTACCTGCAATTTTTTACTATGTATTTTTATTTTTATGGATTACCTAATCGTGATATAAAGTGCGCGCATGCATGCGTTAGAGTCTATATTGCTTGCTAAAGCTGGGCGATGATGTACGTAAGAATTAGTTCATTGTGTACGTGTATATCTGATCGCTTGTTAAGGAAAAAGTAAACAAAAAAATGGAGAGAAGTCAAGTGAGCAGCGACGGAAGGAGAGAAACGAACGTGAATGGGGATACATAAAGGGAGAGAGAGAGGGGTAGGAGAGAGTGAGAGAGAAATAAAGAGAGGGGTGCATAAGATTGAAGTAAAAGAATTGAAGTAAAAGAAGAAAGAAAGAGTATACAAGTATATATATATATATATATATATATATATATATATATATATTATAAGTGTGTATAGTATATAAAATAAAAAGGGGGCGATAAAATCAAAGTTAAAAGTAAAGATTCATAAAATATTTCGATTGTTGCCAGTCAGGTACACTTCTGATGATCGGTGATACCGTGAAACTGTAGTAAAATATTAAAGCTAAGTTTATTTTATAATATATATATATATATATATATATATATATATATATATATATATATATATATATATATATATATTATGTGCCTGCTTGTCAGGAGGTGAGAAACAATGTCAGGTGTGATTTTTAGAAATCAATACACTAGGATACGCGCGCATTAGCCTACATAAATGCCTAAGCAGCCCCGCTGGCATTCCCCTCTAGGGATTCCTCAGGCGATTTGTGATAAAACTAACCCTTTCTCAGATAGAAGGCAAAAGCCTGGGAGGACTGAGCACCACCGCACCTCAGCCCGACAGCAACAAAGCTACTGTCGTATATATAGTTGCTATATTTATATGGGGAAAGTACTCCATGAGTAACCAAATGGTGTAAAAGAACGCGATGCGAGAAACTGCCAGTCACTATGTGCTGTTGGTCACATGTTTACAAACTTGGATCTATATTTATAAAAGAAAGAGATTGAGAGAGGGTTTATTAAAAATAAAGCTACATAAAGAAAAAGAGAGAGGGGGGATATTTTTGAAAAAGAAGAAAAAAGATGGCGACGAAGAAAATAACTTTTTTTCGAAATAGTCACCCACGAGGTAAAGAAAGCTAAGAATGTGAAAGGTTCGGAAGGAGGTAAGGAGTATGTATGAAGGTAAGAAAGCAAAGATAGAGAGGGTGGAAGGCTGTCAGCGAGCACAAACAAAGCATTAAGGTGGTGGGGGCGCAGAATGAGGGTGGGGGTGAAGGAGCGCGATATTTTTCTCCCGCTTGCAAAGTAACGGTGAGAGGTGGGGTGGGTGAGGTAATGGCGGCAACAAGGGAGAGATGAAAATTGTATATATAAAAATAAATAAAGAATGGGTTGCAATAGTTGCAGTGAAGGTGGTGGTTGGAGAGGGGGTAGAACGTGGTTGGTATACAGAAGGGATTGGGCGGTGGTAATGGTTATGGTGGTGAGGGTCAGGTTGGGGATGAGACGAATTCACCTTTTTACACGTTCTTTAGGTAAAGCCTCGGCCGCCACTGGCGGTGCCACTTGCTTGTAACAGCAGTGAACTATATTGATTAATGTGGCAGGCAATATAGGGAAAGGGGCACACATGGAGGGCGGTGAGAGTTAGTGTTAGAATGGGGGGGGGGGGGGGGAACGATACCAATTGAAGAGAAAGGGAGCGAGAGAGAGAGAGAACATGTTGGGGAGAGAAACATTGAGGGGATAAGGAAAGAGGGCGCGAATAGCAAGACACACGAAAGAAAGAGACGTGTGTGTGAGAGAGAGAGAGAGAGAGAGAGAGAGAGAGAGAGAGAGAGATAGACAGACAGAGAGAAAGAGAAAGAGGGGTGAAGGAAGACAGACAGCGCTTGTATAAACGAAAAAGAAAGAGAGAAAAAGAGAGAGAGAAGGGAGAGAGGGAGAGGGAGAAATAACGTGTTAAGAAGAGGGAGAGAGAGAGCTTGCTAGCGAAAGAAAGAGAGAGAGAGATTAAGAGAGAGGCAGAGAGAGAATATGAGAGGTTTGGGAATAGAAAGGGTAACAATTTAAGAAAAAGAGTATACATAGGTAAGTCAGGGGGATGAGTTAAAAGAGGGTAGAGAACGCATGGAAGAATGCAACAGAGAGAGAGAGGGGGAGAGAGAAAGAAAGAAAGAAAGAAAGAGAGAGAGGGGAGAAGGGGAGAGATGAAGGCAAAATAAAGAAGAAGGATGGATTGGAAGAGAGAAAGGGTTAGGTGAGAAAATAAATAATACCAAGAAGGGTTGAATAAAGAATGAGGAAATAGCTGAAAGAGAACGCGGGGAGAGATAGAGTGAGGGAGGAGGAGGCAATAGAAGAAGGGAAAAGACATAACACCAATTGAAAGTGTGTGAGAGAGAGAGGGAGGGGAAGAGGGAGGGAAAGAGATAGTGTGTGTGTCTGTGTGTATGTGTGTGTGTAAAAAAAATCAGTTAAAAAGCATTAAAAGCACACGTGTCGGAAAGCATGTTTAACAGATGAGGAGAGATTGAAAACAGGGAACGCGTGTATGAGAGAGAGAGAGAGGGGGGAGATAAGGAGACAGGAAAAAGAGAAAGAACGAAACACACAGAGAGAAGAGAGAGAAAGAGAGAATATGATCAAATATGAGATTCCGAAATATATACGAAAAAAATAATTAAAAAAACGAAAGATACATAACAAATATCATGTTTGTTTTGAAATAAAAATGGGTTTACAAGGAAGATGAAGACGGGAAAAGTTTTTAAGAAATGTCGAGAATGAGATAATTTCCAAAACGATCTAAAATAGAAAAGGCAATGAGATAGATAGATAGATAGATAGAGAGAGAGAGAGAGAGAGAGAGAGAGAGAGAGAGAGAGAGAGAGAGAGAGAGAGAGCATTGAGGGGATCGAGAAATAAAGTTTTCAAAAAGGAGAGTTTGAAAAGGAGAGCTTTGAAAAAATAGACCAGGAAATGAAAAGTTTTCAAGAAATGTCGAGAAAAGTGCGTGTTTTCAAGAAAGAGGAAGTTTTCAAAACAAAACAAAAAAGATTGAAAAAGCGGGTTCTCAACAAATGTCGAGAAAAAGCGTGTTTGTAAGAAGACAATTTCAAGAAAAACTGAGAAAGAGAGGGTTGAAGAGAGATAAAAAAAAAGAAGAGTTTATCAAAAAAGATCCGGAAATAGTGTTTTCAAGAAATGTCGAAATGGTGCCAGAAAGACATGTATTTCTTTGATCGAGAAAAGAAGAGTTTTCAAGAGAGAGCAAGTATGAGAATTAAGGAAATATTGACATATATAGTTTTCAAGAAAGATTTCATAAAGAATTTGCAAGAAACATATAGAGTGTTCACAAAGATTGGAAAAGAGAGTAATAAAGAAATATTGAAATATTAAGAAAATCGAGAAAGAGAGAATTTTGGAGAAAGATCTAGAAAGGAAGTTTTCAAAAAGAGTGAAACAGAGAAAGAGGGAGTTTTCCAGAAAAGTGTTTAGAAATTTGAGAAAAGAGAGAATTTTCAAGATAAACAAGAAAAAATGTGACTCGTTGGGTCACCCATCCAACTCGTTGGGGTTAGATTGTTTGAATCAGGGAAAAGTGAATTTGAAAGGCCAGTTATAAAAATAAAAAGATAAAATCCCAAATTAATTGCTGTATACTCGCTATATCCTCTCCCTCTCTTCCTTTCTCTCTCGGCTACGGGTTAAATAATTTTAATACTAGTGCGGTTGTTCCCTTTTGTTTGTCATGAACTATTCTAATATTTTTTATTTCTTGGGGTCAACTGGTAATAAACACACACGGAGAGAGAAAGAAAGAGAGAGACGGAAAAGAGAGTGAAAGAAACTATATAATATGAGTGCACGTCAAACAATATACAGTGAGAAAGAAATAGAGTGATAGTCGAGATGAATCACTTTGTTAGTTAATCGCAAATCAATTCGAATTAAAACAATTAAACTTGGATTTATTTTAAGCATAACTCAATCCCAAAACTAAGTACATTTTTATTATGTATGTTGTGTGATAAAATATATAGGAATAAGGGGCTTAAGGAAACAAATATTGATCAAATCTGCTTTAGTATAAAGAGAGTTTTCAAAATATGTCGAGAAAGAGCGTTTACAAGAAATATTGAAACAGACAGTTTTCAAGTAAGATCTAAAAAGATAACATTTTCAACAAATATCAAGAAGGGTGGCGTTTCCATTACAGATACACAATGAGTGTATTTTCAAGAGTCTAAGTTTTCAAAAGAATGTTTTCAAAGAAGAAACAAACAAGATAAAGTTTTAAAGATACATCGAGAATGAGAATGTTCTAGAAAGATCAAGAAATGGATTTCTAGAAAAATTGAGAAATACCTTTTTAGACAGGAGCGAAAAAGGTGTTTTAGGAAAGAAAAAAATTAATAAATATAAAAAAAAAAAGTTCTTACAAGAACGAGGAAGAAAATGTCGTGTTTTCAAGAAAGAGAATCTTCAAGATAATGGTGTGCATAAGACATTACAATATCAAATGAGTGTTTGCAAGAAATACCTCGTCTTCAAAATGATCGAGAAAAAAGGAAGTTTTCAGGATCGCGAGACTGCTGCCCTGCTGGTTACAACCCGGTCGTCTTCAAATTCAATGCCAACAAATGTTCGTCATGGATTCCCCACAAGTAATCAAACGCAGTTCATACCATTTATCAATGTTAGTACTCCCATAGTGTTCCTCATCTTTCGACTGACAATCATTCCCACCTAATTAACCGTTTTTCTCGAGTGGCTTTTGGTCTTGATAAGTGGTGAGCTTAATAATAAAAACAAAAGAAAACACCAAGAAACTGGTGCGTTCGCGAACAATCGAGAGCAGTTATTAAAGTAACATGAAGAAATAGAGTTTTAATTTTTTTTTAAACTTCGAGCAAATGAGAGTGTTTTTAAGAAGTTTTTTTAAAAAAAAACTTAGTTCACCCCAAACAAGACAAGTTGCCACTGGCTACTTAAAAGCACATTAGTTTTACATTTCTCCATGTCGAGGGGCACCAGAGCAGCAAGTTCATCAGAGAAAATTCCATTGAAGTACTTGTAAAACAAAACAAAGGATGCAACATTGTGACGATGGGACAGGGGCTGAAGCTTGGTGGATACTAAGAGACCTATCAGATTAGAGACTCTTTTTTGGACCGTGTCTAAGAAGGAGAGACTAGTGGATGGTGCACCAGCCCAGATGTGACAACAATACTTCATGCATGGGCAGATGATGGCTTTATAGAGATATAATGTCAGGTGTGAGAAGATTTCTGGCTCGGTAGAGGGAGCCCAATAATTTGTATATTTGGGATGGGTTTGGGATGAATTATACTTTATGCACGCCAGAATCAGCAACGACCAAAAGAACGCATTTTGATTTGCTAGTTTTTCTTTTCTTTTTTTACTTCCGGTTAAATTATAAATAAAACATTCACTCGCAGATTTTTTAAATTTTAATTAAAAAAAGTTTTATGTACAAAACGTTTTGTTTTGCAAATGTGTTATTAAACAAAATGTATAAACAAACGAAAACAATAATTAAACAACAAACATTTAAATAAGTGGATATTGTGCAAAGAAGAGTTAGAAAACTTTTTGTTTTGTAAACTTTGGAGATTTATAAAAAAGGGGGAGAGTTATATTAAATATTTATTTACAAGTATGATAAAAAAATAATTTGAAAAATATATCGAGTGAGCTTTTGTGGGGATCTGGATTTTCCCTACATTAAAAACCGAGCTTGTGTCTAACACTGCCCTCAACAATGTTTTTTTTAAAAAATATTTGATTGTTTTGTTTGTTTATTATGAAACATTTTGTAAATAAAACTATGTATTTTAACAATTTTATTTTATCATGCTTGTAAATAAATATTTTATGTCAGAATCCCTTTTTTTAATTTCCAAAGTTTACAAAACAAAAAGTTTTGTAAACTACCTCTGCACAACATTCACTTATTTAAATGATTTTTGTTTAAATTTGATTTGTTTGTTTATAAATTTTGTTCAATAAACCGTTTACTATTTTCTTTTTAAGTAAAATTTTATTTTTATTTGATAAATCTCCAAAGTTACAAAACAATACGTCTTGTAAATAAAACATTTTAAAATTAAAATTAAAAAAGCCTGCGAAGCCAACGTGCATATTGTTTTGTTTTTAAATTAACCGGAAGTAAAGAAAAAAGTAACCAGTGTCAAACCAATGTGTATTCCTTTGTTCGGTTCTGATTCTAGGGTGCTTCAAGTATAATTGCTCCAGAGTTTGTATTTTAAAGCTCGAACTTAAAAAAGATTTACAGAGATTTTTCAAAGGAAAATTGTGAACGAGAAAATCTGCAAGACAACTAGAAAGGAAGAGTTTTCAGGATTGATAAAGGAAGAAAAAAGTTGGAAAGGAAGATTGAGAAAGAGGGTTTGCCAGAAAGATCGAGAAAGAGAAAGTTTTGAAGAAACATGGAAATTGAGAGCTTTTTAGAAAGATTTGTTCCGTTCGGAAAATTAATTTTACCCGTACTGTGACAGGTATTCTTTAAGTATATTAATGAATTAATATAAACATAAAAACACGGATAAAAAAAAGGATGGGAACAATGATAATTGACCCGAAGGAATGTGTTCTTTCTACTTCGCTTTATTCCAACCCACGGAAGCAGGGACTGCATCGCAAACGCCTTGTGCTCCCTAGTCACCATCGACTATGTCACCATCGGTGATTATAATATAACCATAAGGCGTCCTCTATGGCTTCGGTGCCGAGATGCAATCTCTTTAGAGGAGTAAAGCATGGATGCAAATTGGATTGTGGCTTGACGGTCATCTGGAAAAAAAAATAAGAAAGAAACGCCATTCTTGCACTTGGAAAGAAGAACTCTTCGCGTCCATCTTTAAGCTTCTTAATCTTTCTCTATCAGACAAATCAACAAAAAAAAAACAAAGAAAAAACATCTTAGTGGCTGAATTAGAAACATGGTGGATCTCAATAATGTCACAAATGTCGATAGCAAGTTGACGGAGAGGGGACAAAACACGCCTTACGTGTTCATAATATGTGACAAGAGGCCAGCAAGACAAATAATTCGAGTGTTTCAATCAGATATTAAGGGTTGGGAACAAAAGGAAACGTCAAAAAAGAAAAATAAGAAAATACGATTTTTTAAATTGTCACGGCAAAATGTGTTACGACAATGGCGGATAGTTTGGTTTAGATTATGTGATCTGTTTTACGGCATATCAAACTCTTTGGGGCATCTATATAATAAAAGTTAACGTACGTGTGTACGGCTTGCTTCAATAATCACGTATGCAAATTTAATTCGTTCAGCAAGAAATGTGGGCTTGATCTGTATAATATCTGATAATAATGATAAAGAAAGGAAAGAATACTCACCTATGCAAATTTATTTATTATGAACAAATAATACGAGGCGTAATCTTAACTGAAAATGCCGAAAATAATAATCACGCGTGCAAATGTAATTTTATGAGCAAACAAGAGGAAGCTTAACTTTAATAGCTGATTATCTATATAATAAAAGTTATCATCAGTGCGTCAGGCGCGCTTCGCTGTAGTAGGAGATGGATAGATAGATAGATAGATAGATAGATAGATAGATAGAGAGAGAGAGAGATTGTTTGAGGTAGCAATAGGAGTAAGCTTGTCTTTTCTTATCGACTAGTTTTGTTTCAATGATTTAAAGTAGCGAATAAGAAATTAAAGTGCAAAGCAATAGCGAGAAGGCAAAGTCAGCTAGTTTAACAATAAAGTAAGAAATGAAAACTAGAAGGAAATAAAAGGAGTAAGGTAAGGTAGACGAATAAAGACAGCAAAAAAGAAAGAAAAGGCTGAAAGGAAACACGGAGGAAAAAGCAAAGGCAACTTAGTAAAAAGAAAGTATATATGATTGAATTGAGTTTTGGTTGACCTGGTTTACGGCTATCACCCTTTTTATTGGATCATTTAAGAAAAAAGAGGGAACATGTCAAAGAAAGAGAAGCTTAAAGGTAAGTCATTTTCATGGCAGGGCTTCTTTGCAAGAGCCTCCTGTGTTATATTGACTAGTTTCTTAATAAATGTTTATAATAGTTCTTAATACTTGTGTCGTAATCTCTTGGTCGTAGAACTCTTCGTCTGTTGATCCGAAACGAACGGCATCGCTACTAATGGGCCGATATGTCGTTTCTTAATTCGGCGAATTCCAACAGCCCGGGAACTATTCGTACTGCCTTGTTGTGCTTCGTTTCGCCTCGCCGTGTGTCGCGACTATTTGTACTAACCTTACATCGTTGTCGCCTGCAGTTTGCTGTCGGGCTGCTATCATCTGTCTATCGCTCGCCGTATGAAACTACTTGCACTACTGTGCACCATTCTTCTGCCGTTGTATGCTTGCTCTGTCGGGCTGCTATCGTCTCTTCATACCGGCGGTTTCTTTGTGGGCTGAAATCAATCTTTCTTCAATAAATTTAACAAAGTCTTTTGCTGTTTAAATTCGAGCCATTTTTATTTACTAGCTAATTGACGATAATGAGCGATCGTTGTTTAAGAGAGAGAGAGGCTACGCTAATTAAATTTCCTACGTTAATCACGTAATCACTTGCAAGGGAGGAAGATTAGGAGATTCATTCTGTGGCTCTTATGTTGGGATTCAAATCCCTTAAGCTTGTAACAGCTACATTTTATTGTGCGATGTTCTTTCGTTGGCTTCCAGGCAAGAACTTTCTCACAGCGGAAAACTGACGTCACGAAATCTCGTGATCAACACGCCAGGTGTGACCTCAACTCTTGACCTTCCGGTCTCGTCATTGTCACCGCAAATCGTGGGAACCTCGTCCACCAAGTTGCACGAGGTGACACCGCCACAAATCGCGTAAGTCAAACCCGACTTCCACAGATGCGTCTATCTCTCACAGGGCCATTATCTAACACCTACACGTGGAACATATTGCTGCGAGACTGCTTCCCTGTCCATTAAAACATAGCCATCTTGAAATCCAATCACGATATGAACAAATGCCAATGATACCGGATTTAAAATTATCATAAAATCTCTCGAAGTTTAAAAATATCTGCGAATGGTTTGTGTTTCTTGGCTCAGTTGTTCCATGATCCCAATCTGATATTAGTAGAAGAATAGAAATAGCACTTCTGCCTTTGGACGTCTAAAAGAAAAGATATTGAGTAGGAAGTACATATCAACGCCTTTGAAGTTAAGACTGTACAATGAATTGATAGTTGCTATTGCTGTATATGCAAGTGCAGCATGGACTGGCAGAGAATGAGTGAAAGCTCAGTATCTTTGAAATGAAATATTTAAGAATTAAGTACTCTTAATGATGACGCACCATGTGTCTGTGACTTCGCGTCGTCAACGTTCGGGCAGGTTACGGAGGCGCCCGAGAGTTGACGAGGCAATAACTGTCAAACGCTTAATGGAAGATTGTCAGCAGATTAATTATGATTAAAAAAATCAAACTAAAATACATATATGCAAATAAAGAACGAACAAACCACAGCTAAACAATAGTTATTAATTAGATGTCTATTTTTGTTATTTTTTGTCAAAGGAATCATTGTTAATCAAATGTTTTTGAATAAAATGTTTTTTTTTTGTTTGTGCACCGTAAAGTTTCAAATGATGATTTTGTTTGATTTGTTAAGCAAATGTTATTGTTTTTTTTGTTTTTTTTAATTTTTAAATGTTTTTGTTTTACATTTTTTGTCAATATTTGTTGTTGTCAACAAAAACAACTGTTTTTAAACAATGTTTGTTTTGTTTTGTTTTCTTATTTTATCGAAAACAAACTGTTTATGAGCAAATGTTTCTTGGTTAATAGTTTTGACAACTCTCGAGCGCTTCCGAGACCTGCCCGAACATTGACGACACAAAGTCACGGAAACATGGTGCATCAGCTATAAGAGTACCAAGAATTATCCTTGTAGTAACTTGGCGAGATATATTAAGAAATGTAGATGCAAAAAAAAAAAAATATTATCAACAGATAACAACGTTATGCAAAAAAAAGAAGGAGAGATTAATATGGTTTGGACATGCTGCTCGGCTATGTAAAGAAATCATATGCAGAATATTCAATTGAAGAACAATTAAAAACGACGACCACACAAAACATGGATGATAGATAAGCTTTGGGACTGGCATGCCGCTCACGAAAGCTGAAAGAATGACCCAACACCGTTATAAGTAGCGGGATTTTGTTTTCAAGTATATTGCGAAGCTCTCTGAAATGATTCAAATGAGTCTAGTAAGTAAAACGTATGAGAATAGGTAAGAATAAACAGTAAGAAAGACAAGAAAGAAACGAAGACACGTCAGGTAAAGACAGTAATTGAAAGAGCCTATCCCCCAACATAAGCAACATAAGATCACCTGTGTCATGCATGACGACTATACGAACTGTGATAAAAGCAGGCAGTTATTCACACGCCCTCACTTAGAACCAGCCCTTTATGTATCTATACCTAGCCTTACTCATCATCTTCATACCTACACACCATTAACTACTTAATTTTTGATAAATATTTGTATATTCACCATATTTCGCCATTACTTATATATAGTCTCGGAAGTTTCTCAACCATTAAAAAAATTAAAAAATAAACAAAAATAAAAAAAACCTTAAGTCCTAAGTCGTTCAGTGGAAAATCACTCATGTAAGTCAATTTAGTTTTTACAGTTATTATATTGCTTCTAACATTATTTAAGGGATCATCAGTTGTTTACCATGAAAAACTGTTTCGGGAATCTAAAAACAAGTATTTGATTTCATGGCTTCCCAGCAGAGTTGATCAGACCCCACTTCCCTTAAAGGGCAAAAACATAAACGTTCCGTATACTACATCTAAGTTTTGTTCCGTATACATGTTTTGCTAACTTATATTAGTTATTAAAAAAAAAATTTTTTTAAATAAAATATATATATATATATATATATATATATATATATATATATATATATAAATAAAAAAATAAAAAATAAAAATTCCTCCTTACATGTGTTGTTCGTTTATCTAATAAAGTTTATCCGTTGCTTACAAAAATGTTGCTGCATTTTAAAGTGTTTAGACGAATCTATCACACTACCTTTTAGGTGATTAATGTATTTTTAGTTTTATATTAAAAATATAAAAATATCAACATATCAAAATAGTTATAAAAAAAATGAATAAATAAATAAATTAAAAAATTAAAATTATATATATATATATATACATATATATACTTTTAGTCCTTTTTTTTATAAATACTAAGATTCCTTGCCCATTCAAAGCGTATATAAGCTTAACAGCCGATTTTTCTCTTTATTCTTCTTTTTTAACTCACAGCGTTTCCAATTGATGTTCATAAGCTAACCGTCTATTCTTTATCTCTTTCTTCTTCTTCGTCTTCTTCTTTTTTAACTCACAGCGTTTCCAATTGGCGTTCATAAGCTAACCGTCTATTTTTATCTCTTTCTTCTTCTTCTTCTTCTTCTTCTTTTTTTTAACTTACAGCGTTTCCAATCGGCGTTATAAGCTAACTGTCGATTTTTCTCTTTCTTCTTCTTTTTAAACTTTTTTAACATTTCTTTCTTTCTTTATCCCTTTCTACTTTTTATATAATTAGTATATGTGTTATATATACGTTTATACATATTCTACATTATTTTTATTTTTATTTAGATGACTTTGGATTTGCTCTATCAATTTATTTTGATTTATTTGATAAGACTTAAAGGCATCAGGATTGCGAGTAATTACCTTATTTAATTGTCTAAATATTTTATTTTGATCGCCACCTTGTTTAATCATTCTTATTATTAGGTCATAAATTGGGGGCATAAAATCTACCAATTTTAAGGTAACACGAGCAATTCTCAGAAATTCGGATATAATACTCCCGTAAAATATATATACAGGGCAGTTACTATTTTTATGTGGCATCCGCACAATACGAAAAGGAAATGAATTTCTTTTATCAAACAGTTTATAGATACATATTTTATCTTCAATTTTTATATCCAAATCAAGAAAAGTAGCTCGTGTTCCCTTATGTTCACAGTTTAATTTTAACTCTTTAGGATATAGTAAATGTTTACTATTTGCAAACTAATTGCTATCATTAATGCAAACAAGGTCGTCAATATATCGCCTACATCCATGATAACTATACGCTCTAGATGTATCATTTTTTTTATTAATGATGATATATATATATATATATATATATATATATATATATATAAGTAATGGCGAAATATGGTGAATATACAAATAGTTATCAAAAATTAAGTAGTTAATGGTGTGTATATATATATATATATATATATATATATATGCATGCGGAGGATTTGTTTTTGTTTCGTGTGTAAATGACTGCTAAAAAACATTTATGGATATATATATCAAATATTTATAACATACGGACGCCAGCGTTTCAAGCTTATTTCTCTCATCAGTGCAGGAAAGTAATTATTTCAGACGGTCAGGGGGCGCGAACCCGGTTACGAGTGTGAGCTTAGAATCTGCAAGCACTCGCCCTATTTTTGCGGCCACCGTAAACTGGTATGTTATTAAAGCGAAATTAAAATTTATATGTGTGTAGAAGCTGGTACAGATAGAAGACTAATCGAGAGGGTTAAACGAACGTATTCGGAACTTTGCATTAGAGCTTTTTGATAGTTTATTTTTAACATCCCCTAGAGTTCTCGAATACATTTCTTAAAGGGAATAATTATAAAATTTATAAATGAATATTAAACTATTTATAAGCTACAAATCTGTACACTCTTGTAGAAGATGGTGTTGATTGACACTTACTACTTGTTGATAAAATACGCCAATGAAAATGTCGTCAGGTTGCACATGGCGGATCTAAAGTCGTCGCCTTCACACACACATACACACACACTATTATATATATATATATATATATATATATATATATATATATATATATATATATATATTTTAATTTATTTATTTTATATATAATAAAATATATTTATGGCAAATAAGTTTCCGTGTAGCCCAATGCATGAGTAAAGCTCTTCTCATGTATTGAAATAAATATTGAAAAAAAATGTATACATAATGTATTATAAGTCTAGCACTTCTGTCGTATATATGGAAGCAGCTGCCGATTAAGAAATCGAAATTGAAGAGTTCCGTTTTTTTTTCTCCAAATACCATTCATTCAGAATTCACCGGAAGTTGAATTTAGTATTTAGAAAATGTGTTAAATGAGATTAATCTTCGAGACATTGGTAATTTAATGAACAAGCCGCAAAAAACAATAGATTTTTTACAGGCACACCGCCTGATTTCTTAGGGTTAGGGTTAGGGTTAGGGTTTAGGGTTAGGGTTAGGGTTAGGGTTAGGGTAAGGGTTTGGGGTTAGGGTTTAGGGCTAGGGTTTAGGGTTAGGGTTAGGGTTAGGGTTAGGGTCAGGGTTTAGGGTTAGGGTTTAGGTTGGGGTTTAGGGTTAAGGTTAGGGTTTATGGTTTAGGGTTAGGGTTAGGGTTAGGGTTAAGGTTAGGGTTAGGGTTAGGGCTTAGGGTTTAGGGTTTAGGGTTAGGGTTTAGGTTTAGGGTTAGGGTTTAGGGTTAGGGTTAGGGTTAGGGGTTTTTATTTAAATTGTTTTACTTCATATAATAAAAAAAAGAAAATGTTAATTATTACCCAAAAACAAATCAGTCTTGCATTTTTTTATGTTGTAAAAAAATCACTTCCGGTTGAATTACCTCCCTTTATTTTCAGTAGAAGGACAGAAAATCTGCTACTTCATATATACGACAGAAGTGCCATAAGTCTCTCTCCCTCTCTCTCTCCCCTCTCTCTCTCTCTCTCCCTCTCTCTCTCTCTCTCTCTCTCTCTCTCTCTCTCTCTCTCTATATATATATATATATATATATATATATATATATATATATATAAAGTATGAAAATATATTTATGGCTATTAAGCTACACAGACGCATCCGCGTTTTTTATTACTTAGGATTTAGTAAACAAAGAAATTCCAGAGCCTATCTGTAAAATATTAACCATAAAATATCCTTGGTTGGAAACAAGAAAAATGCGAAATATGTTTATTGACGTCAACTGTTACATAATCAAGAGGACTCCATATTGATAAGTAACTAGGCATACATAGAGACAGGCAAATAAAAGAGAGACGAACATATACGTATAACACAATAGGGTGAATATTTTAAATTAGTCATTTGAAACAATATAAGAAAAAGACGAGCCTCTGTGTAGCTTACTTGCCATTCCTGCAGGGATGAAAAATGGACGCCACTGTGTAGCTTAATTAATATAAATATATTTGCATGCTTTACACCTAAGCCCTACTATCGTATTGAGCACTGTTGAAGTAAATACTGAAAATCTCCGCACAATATATTATATCACCCTGTAATATTATGCATGTATATATGAAATAATAATAATATATATATATATATATATATATATATATATATATATATATATATATATATATATATATATATATATATATATGAAACAGCAGAAATATATGTATATGTGTGGGTGTGTCTGTGTGTGTGAGGGGTTTCTTAATATATACATGAAGTAAAATGGAGATGTTTTATTAACGTCATTGTTGTTGTCATCCTCAGGGAGTGCTCTTGTCATATTGTGTTGCACAATGTTGTCATGGTGATTGGACCGACCTCGATGGAAAGCTCGGTGAGTATTGAGTTGAATGGTAACTGGTGGAAGTTGGACTTGGAGGTTGAGATAAAGGGATAGTGGCATGCAGGGCGTTTGGGACAGCCAGTTTTATGAAGGACGTGGGGGGGGGAACAAGTGCTTGAGATATCAAGAGAATAAAAAAGAAAATTGAACGAACAGAAAGAAACGAAAAAAGGAAAGAGGATAAAGTAAAAAGAAAGAAACTTGCAAAAAAAAGAAATAACCACAAACACGCACAGACACACACATATATATATATATATATATATATATATATTTAATAGTTTACCAACGTACGACGTCGTTTGAGCTTACGGCTCTCATCAGGGAAATAACAATCTCAGGGAAATAACAATCTCAGACGGTCACAAGGCACGACCCTGGTTCATAAATACACCTTGTAAGCCGCAGCTCAGCCATTTAGGCCACGGGAGATAGTCACGTGATAACGGAGAAAAGTGATATTTAACACTGAAAGCGGCAAGTGTAAACATTAAGACATTCGATAGAACTCGACAACAGAGTCGGAGTATTGCACTGGGGCTTCAGGTGAATGTCTATTTTAAATCTTTCCAACAATGCTCTCACTTTAATTTTACTTGAAGAAGCTTCTAATATGTTAAAATTATATATATATATATATATATATATATATATATATATATATATATATATATATATATATATATATATATATATATATAAGTGGGGCGCGGGGAGCGGGGAGCGGGGAGCGGGGGTCGGCAAAGAAGCGAATACTTATTGGTCAAACAGATGTCGTATTGCGTTAGAGAAAATAAATTTTGAAATAATGATTTCAGTCAAAATAACTGACGAGATACATCGCTAACATACAGGTTGCCATGTGGAACGTTCGCCCCCAAGGTCACTTAAATCAGGATATGATTCAAAGTGATAGTAACACAACGAACCGGTCGATGATGGTTTGTTCAAATAATAATTATAATAACAACAACAACAACGACGACGACAATAATAATACTCTGTTAATAATTGAGTTTATGTATCTGTCTGTCTTTCTGTCTGTCTGTCTAAAGCCGAAACTCCATCAAAGTAGTATGACTATTTACTAAGTCCGCCAGCTTCATTATATACTACTTAAAAACCCACCGTAAACACTATGCGCATTTCTCAATTTACATAATCAATTGCTTTTGAACTTCTAATGGATTAGTATTCGCAAATATACACTCATGATTGTTTTCTTCAGATTTCCACATGTATTTATGCTTTTTTGCTCGCTAATAATCTTACTTATAAATTATAATTATTTATTTTATTATTTATATATATATGCATACATGAAATGAGTTACGTAGTTAATATAAGTATGACGAAACTGATTAAACAGCCAGCGTTAATCCATTGAATTGCTCCCCCCCCCCTCCGTAAATTCAGTATGGACCCAAGACGGCGCGTTATTTTAAATGTAAACAAAACGCTGGCATTTACCGTGATAGTTTTTCTCTTATTTTTATTTATTACACTCATGATTGTTTTCTACAGATTTCCACATGTATTTACGCTATTTTGCTCGCTAATAATCTTACTTATAAATTATAATTGTTTCTTTTATTATTTATACTAGCAAATATATACTCCCTCCGGTCGCATATTTTTGCTAGGCTGCCGCGTCAGAAATGAACTCACTTTCGTAAACCGATGGAGCCCCAGTCATATTTCTTTGGTGTTTAGACACTGATTTTCTATGTTTAAGACCAAGAATATTTTTAGATGAAGATAAAGAAAAAAAAATTTCGACCCCACCCCGATTTTTGTTTTACCCTCCACCATAAATAGAAATATTTTTAGTTTAAAAAAAAGAGAAAACATTTTGGGACCCCGCCCCCTCAATTTTTTTATTTACTCTCCCCCATGCATAGAAATAATTTTAGTTAAGATACACTGATTTTTTTCTTGACCGCATCCCTCCAATTTTTTTTTTATCCTCCACCATACATATACATATTTTTAATTTAAAAAAGAAAAACAGTAAAAGAAATCAAATCCAGAGAACACGATTAGTTATTTAAATGTTGTCGAGAAGAGGTTTGCCTAAATTAAATTCAATAGAATGTGTGTGTTTTTTTAAATAGTAATTTTTAAATCAATTTTTATTTTAATTTAACAATTTGATCCAATAAAATTGCTAAAATCAATAATTTAAAAACCTAAATACAGCGAACAGTATTTTTCGAATCGGAAGAAAAGTGTATCTAAAATAAAACAATAAAAAAATCGGTACTCTTTTATTGTAGGACCCGCGCTAACACTGACCATGACGCTAACTCTAAACCCTAACCCTAACCCCCACTTTGACCCTGACCATAAAGACGGAGTCAAAGTTAGCGCGGGTCCTAAAGTGTAAAAGCATGAAAAAATCAAATACAGTAAACACGATTAGTTATGTGAATGCTTTCGGAAAGAAAGTTTACCTATTTTAAATTCGTTAGAATGTGTGTGTGTGTGTGTGTGTGCATTTGTGTGTGCGTGCGTGTGTTTGTTTAATGACCTTTTTTAATTAAACAATTTGATTCTAAAATTAGTTGTATAGTTTTTCTAGTACAATGTGTTAGTTTTTTTGTTGACAGAAAATAATAAAAATCACATCTTTTATTTTAATAAATAAAACATGGAATAATAAAAACAGTTTGTAACTAAAAGCTTAACAGCGTATAAGGTGAAATTTAAATCATAAATTCAGTTGAGGTCGTGAAAAAATCATAATATTGGATATGAAAGTATTAAAAAATCAAATGCAGTAAACACGAATAGTTTTTTTAATTCTCGAAAAGAAAAAGTTTACCTAAACTAAATGCGTTATAATGTGTGTTTGTGTGCGTGTTTTTAAATAGTAATTTTTAAATCAATTATTATTTTAATTAAACAATTTGATTCCGTGAATTTGTGTTTTAAAACATTATGGCTAATAAGATTATGAAAATAAACAAACTCAGAACGTTTTAATAAAAAAGCGTTTTGTTTACATTTTAAATAACGCGCCGTCTTACGTCCATACTGGCTTAACGGAGGGAGGGAACACATTCAATGGAATAACGCTGGCTGTTCAATCAGTTAAATAACGCGCTGTCTTGCGTCCATACTGACTTAACGGAGGGAGGGAACAAATTCAATGGAATAACGCTGGCTTTTCAATCAGTTAAATAACGCGCCGTCTTGCGTCCATACTGACTTAACGAAGGGAATGAACACATTCAATGGGTTAGCGTTGGTTATTTAATCAGTTGGACGTAGATATATTAACTACGTAACTCATTTCATGTGTGCATATATATAAATAATAAAAGAAATAATTATAACTTATAAGTAAGATTATTAGCGAGCAAAATAGCGTAAATACATGTGGAAATCTGAAGAAAACCACCATGAGTGTATATTTGCGAATACTAATTTATTAGAAGTTTAAAAGCAATTAATTATGTGAATTAAGAAATGCGAATAGTGTTTACGGCGGTTTTTGTAGGAGTATATAATGAAGCTGGCGGACTTAGTAAATAGTCATACTACTCTGATAGAGTTTCGGCTTCAGACAGACAGACAGACAGACAGAAAGACAGGCAGATACATAAACTCCATTATTAATATATATATATATATATATATATATATATATATATATATATATATATACATAGATGAAATGAGTTACGAAACTGATTAAACAGCCAGCGTTAATCCATTGAATTTGTTCCCTCCCTCCGTTATGTGATTTTTTTCTTTTCAACAAAAAAACTAACACATTGTACTGGAAAACTATACAACTGATTTTAGAATCAAATTGTTTAATAAAAAAACGGTCATTAAACAAACATACACACACAAACACACACACATTCTAATGAATTTAATTTAGGTACACTTTCTTTCCCAGAGTATTTATATAACTAATCGTGTTCACTGTATTTGATTTTGGTGCTTTTTCACTTAAGGACCAGCGCTAACTTTGACTCCGTTGTTAGGGTTAGGGTCACGGTCAAAGTGGGGGTTAGAATTAGGGTTTAGAGTTAGGGTTAGGTTTTTCTTTTTTTTCCTTTTTAATTAAAATATTTATATGTATGAGGGAGGATATAAATAAAAAAACTGGGGCGGGGGGCAAAAAAACTTTTTTTCTTTTCTTAACTAAAAATATTTCTCTGTATAGACGAGGGTATAATTAAAAAAATTGAGGGGGGTGTCCAAAATCTTTTTTTCTTTTTTTTAAACTAAAAATATTTCTATTTATGGGGGTGGGTAAAACAAAAATTGGGGTAGGGTCGATTTTTTTTCTTTATTTTCAACTAAAAATATTCTTGGTCATAAACAAAGAAAATCAATGTCTAACCACCCAAGTAATATGACTGGGGTTCCATCGGTTTACGCGTGAGCTTTCATTTCTGACGCAAAAATATGCGACCGGAGGGAGCATATATTTGCTAGTAATAATAATAATAATAATAATAATAATAATAATAATAATAATAATAATGATGATGATGATGATGATGATGATAGTAGTAGTAGTAGTAGTAGTAGTAGTAATAATAATAATAATAATAATAATAATAATAATAATAATAATACACTCTAGATTAAATCCTCTTAGAAAACAAACGTTGATTAATTCTAATTTAGTATAAGAATAGATATTGTTTAATTCTACTGTTCAATCCCAGGGAAATGCGCCCTATATACTGAAAATTACACGGAGCACTCTTTCTTTAGTAGGGGATGGTGTTCTCTATACAGCCTATCTCTTACACAAGAGACGTTGCTAGTCTTTCTCTACTATATTGTTATTTTCATGAGCTACAATTTTCACAGCAATTATTCGTCTTACTAACACCACTGCAAAAAAACTTTCTTTTCTTCCTCTGGTTACCGAGAAACCAAACAGAGCTTTTATCCAATAACTTCCCATCTGTGTTTAGAAACTTTTTAGATGATGATTGATAATTTGTATTATTTGGATTATTCCGACTACTGTTCTCATCTTAAGTGTTATTCTCACAACTTTTCGGCCGATGTAACCTCTTACCTTCTTCAGGTGTACCTTGTCGAACTCGGGAATATTTGTGTCGAACTCGGGAATCTGTACGGAATTTCGAACATAACCTATTGTATAGGCCACGGCGATGCTACATCTTATGAAATTTCACATGATTTATTCTTTAGGCCGCAACAGTAAAAGATCCTATGAAATTTCACAGATTCTATAGGACACTATAGTGTAACATCTTATGGAATTTCACATAACAGGTTTGACAGGCCGCGACGGAACAACATCTTATATAATTTCCTAGAATTTATTGTATAGGCCGCGATAGTACAACGCCCTATGAAATTTCACACAACCGATTCTATGAGACGCAATGGTAAAACATTCTATAAAATGTCAAATAACCGATTTTATAAGCCTCGACGTTACAACATCCTATGAATTTTCAAATAACCGATTCTATAGGCCTCGACTGTACAACATTCTATGAATTTTCAAATAACCTATTCCATAGGCCTTGACGGTACAACATCCTATGAATTTTCAAATAACCGATTCTTTAGGCCTCGACTGTACAACATTCTATTGATTTTCAAATAACCTATTCCATAGGCCTTGACGGTACAACATTCTATGAATTTTCAAATAACCTATTCCATAGGCCTTGACGGTACAACATCCTATGAATTTTCAAATAACCGATTCTATAGGCCTCGACTGTACAACATTTTATGAATTTTCAAATAACCTATTCCATAGGCCTTGACTGTACAACATTCTATGAATTTTCAAATAACCGATTCTATAGGCCTCGACTGTACAACATTCTATGAATTTTCAAATAACCGATTCTTTAGGCCTCGACTGTACAACATTCTATTGATTTTCAAATAACCTATTCCATAGGCCTTGACGGTACAACATTCTATGAATTTTCAAATAACCTATTCCATAGGCCTTGACGGTACAACATCCTATGAATTTTCAAATAACCGATTCTATAGGCCTCGACTGTACAACATTTTATGAATTTTCAAATAACCTATTCCATAGGCCTTGACTGTACAACATTCTATGAATTTTCAAATAACCGATTCTATAGGCCTCGACTGTACAACATTTTATGAATTTTCTAAATAACCGATTCCATAGGCCTTGACGATACAACATCCTATGAATTTTCAAATAACCGATTCTTTAGGCCTCGACTGTACAACATTCTATGAATTTTCAAATAACAGATTCCATAGGTCTCGACTGTACAACATCATATGAATTTTCAAATTACTGATTCTATAGGCCGCCACGGTGCAACATCCTATGAATTTAGAATAACAGATTTTATAGGCCGCGACGATACAACAGTTCGTGCCAGATAACTCAGAATTTTCCGGCCGATCTAGAATATTGAACGTATAATTGTAGATGAAATGGATGAGGTTGAAGTGATTGGGAATCCATAACAATTATAATTGAAGTTTTAGTTGCGGTCGACGGTCCTTCTAACCGCATGTTCGAAACAGCTAGATAAAATGTCCCTTCGATTGTTTAACAGAAAATGCATTTTATTTTGGCAGAACTGGAAAGGAACAAAAAACATCGAATCGTAATCTTTACAAATTGTTGGGCACCGCACATCCTGTCAGATGTTAATTGTAGGCTAGTGTTTCCTTGTGCAGCCTGATTCCAACTCTTTCAGGCGGGTGATTTAGAAGGTAGGAATCAGGTGAGAGCCATCCAGAGGCGAGAAAGCATTCATTGCTACTTTTACACTCATAACACACACAAATAAAATGATTTCATTTTAGATTATGTTCATGAATAAAATTATTTTCATCAATAAAATGTTCAATGAAATCTACGAAAAATAATCTTTTTAGAGAAAAAAAGGCAAAGATTATTTTATTATTCATATGTCAGAAATTCTTGTTGCTTTTTAACATTTGCTCACTTTAGGTTGTGGTGTTGCGTTTATATTTGATCTTCCTGGTTTATTAGCTATAACTAATGTTTATTAGGAGAAACACTTGCGTTGTCGTGCTTCGATAAACCAGTCCAACAGACTGTATTCATACGCCAAGCCATTCTATTGGTCGATGGGTTAATTACTCAAGGCTAAACTTTGTCTATTTACACCAGGAGAAAAAAGTACATCAAAACATGGGACTGCTATAAACATATTTGAAAAATTAAACCCAACTAAAAAGAAAAAGAAGATGGTCGCAGTTTGTTTTGATTTCAATGCAAAGCGTCAATTACAGAACCTTAAGTGATACATCTACGTGACGCATTTGAAATAAATCGAATGTGATTTCCTTCCACTAATTTGATTATTGCACGCGATAATGGAAGAATGTGGAGTGAAAACGGGGTGTAAAGCAGTACAAAAGAAATGATCACTTAATGCTCGCCCAGCGGTGGGGAACAAACGCTGAGATCTCAATTCCATTTGCGGAACAGGAAGCGGAAGCGTGATTTTTGAAAGGCAGCGAATTGTCCAAATCTCTTTCTTTTTCATACGACGTCGTTACGCAGGAAAAGAAACAAACTGTTGAATGGAAAGAAGTCGAAACGAATTAATGCCAACGCAGCAAAAGTGTCCGAGAATGATGCCAAAGATGATTCCTCTGCCGCCGTCGTCGTCGTCGTCATCATCATCATCATCATCATCATGGTCGTCGTCGTCATCAGCATCATCAGCATCATCAGCATCATCAGCATCATCATCATGGTGGTGGTCGTCGTCGTTGTCGTTGTCGCCGTTGTCGTCGTCGTTGTCATCATCATCATCATGGTCGTCGTCGTCGTCGTCATCATCATCATGGTTGTCGTCGTCGTCGTCGTCGTCATCAGCATCATCATCATGGTTGTCGTCGTCGTTGTCATCATCATCATCATCATCATCATGGTCGTCGTCGTCATCATCATCATCATCATCATCATCATCATCATCATCATCATCATCATCATCATCATCATCATCATCATCGTCATGGTTGTCGTCGTCATCATCATCATAATCATCATCATAATCATCATCATAATCATGGTCGTCGTCATCATCATCATCATCATCATCATCATCATCATGGTCGTCGTCGTCGTCGTCATCATCATCATCATTTTCACTATGGTCGTCGTCATCAGCATCATCATCATCATCATCATCATCATGGTCGTCGTCGTCGTCGTCGTCATCATCATCATCATCATCATCATCATCATCATGGTCGTCGTCGTCGTCATCATCATCATCATCATCAGCATCGGCAGCATCAATGTATTATTATAACCATCAGTTTAGAATGAAAAAAAAACCAACTGGCTATACAAGTACACACACACTAACGCGATTATCAAACAAGCCATCTAGGGTTCAATTTTGGGTTGGTATGTCCCTATTTACTTGTCCCAACGAGGGCAGAGTTAGACACGAGTTCGGTTTTTAATGTGTTGAAAATCCAGCTCGCTAAAAAGGAGCACTCTTAATAGGACAAAAATCAAAATTGCCCCAGTCAAGAAAGATCTCTCTACTCTTACCGAGAACACAACAAATACTACAGTTTGACACTAGCCCGAGTCTATCATAAAACTAGCAAATACTAAATAATAAATAGCAAATAATTTTAGTAAGAGATGGGTCCTTATTTATTTGCCTTGGCACGAAGGCAGAGTTAGGTAGGAAGGTCGGTTTTTAATGTGGGGAAAATCCAGCTCTCCAGAAAGGGGCACGCTGGATTGGTGTATGAGGTTACAAAATTTAAAACTGGTGAATTTACTACGAAAGTCGATTAAGAGCGTTTTAAAACATGTTAATATACCCTCCTCTCGTATCGAGCTTGGGCTCTATTCTAGGCCCAACACTGTTTCTTCTCTATATAAATATGATTATCGCAGAGAATATTGTTCAGAAAATTAACATCTATGCTGATGATACCGCTCTCTATTTTGGTGTTGGTTTTCGCCTATCTCCCTCGCATCAGTAGAAATATGCAGCTGATCTAGAAGTTGACCTGGGTTCAGTTGTGGATTGGGGTATGAAATGGCTTGTTTCATTTAATCCAGTTAAGACCCAGTATGTGTCTTTCAATCGTAGACGTGCTCATTTTCTTCCTTAGATTCTTGTGGATGGCTCTGCTCTTGAGGATAAATCGACTCTGAAACTTATTGGTCTTTCTCTCTCATCAAATCTTTCTTGGAGTTTATTCATTAGATCCATTGCTCTTTCTGCTTCTTATAAAGTCGGTTCTGTCTATCGCTCCAAACACTTTCTCTCACCTGAGGCTATACAAATCTACAATCAGACCATGTACTGTTGTCATATTTGGGCTGGTGAATCTCTGTCCCATTTGAGGGTTTTTGATAAGGTGCAGAAACGCATTTGTAATTTGATTGGCCCTACCCTCTTTTTCTACTCTGCACCCTCTCTCAAAGACGTGATGTTGCTAGTCTCAGTCTTTTCTATAAATACTATTATGTCATGTGTTCTTCAGAATTATGTGATCTATTCCCTGCTCCTTTTGTTCCCGCTCGTTTGACTAGTTTGTCTAGTGGTTTCCATAAATTCCCTGTTTTGATACCTCATTGTAGTACAGCTTCCTATTCCAGTAGCTTCTTTCCAAGAACAGCAGGCTTGTGGAACTCGTTTCCTACTAACACTTTTCCTCCTACCTATAACCATGTGTTTTTGAAGACTAAAGTCAATAGGCATCTTCTGTCTTTGCGATAATCATATTTCGTTCTTGTTAGCTCCTTACATCAAGTTGCTTCATGTCTTGTCTAGAGCGATTTCCATGAAAAAAATGGTAGGAGAGGTCCACACTACTAGTCTAGCCACGGCTAGGATCGTAAGAAACACAAGTCGTTCATCACTAGATCACAAAGGCATCACATTGTACACTATAGATATTAGATCTAGGGGTACCAACTGCTTGGGGACGATCCGAGCCGTTACCTCGTTGACATAGTTCCAAAACTCTCGCAGCCTGCTGCAATTGAAGAAGGTGTGCTCGGGCGTTATTTCTTCGACAAAAGTCTGTCATTAAGGAGTAGTGAACTCCGGACCATCGCCAGATCAGAGACAACTCAAAGTTATTAAGATGACTCCGGCGCCCAACTCCACTGAGACCGGATCTCCATCTCCGAGCATCCTAGCCGCTCCTTGAGCGGACTCGAAGCCGTCCCCGGCACTAGCCTCCAATATGGTGTCTTTCTAAACCGTGCAAGGTCACTGAACACCGACAGTAATCTAAGCACAGCACGACAGTCGTTGAAGAACTGCGATTGGCCCCTTGGTTTACGTTGTCCTTCAACCAAATGACCGGGGCTAAGTTTAGGAAAGGTTTTCTCAACTTCAATATATTTATGGCAATTAAGCTATACAGAAGCTTCCACGTTTCATCCCAGTAGGGAATCGTCAGGTTAAACTACGGGGATGAAACGCGGAAGTCTCTGTGTAGCTTAATTGCCATAAATATATTTTCATAACTTACTACTTAGCTTTACTCACGTATTGAGCACTGTTGAAGTAAATACGGAAAATCGATACATAAAATATTATAACGTTTTATGTGGATACATGCAAACTAATATATATATATATATATATATATATATATATATATACAGAAAGGGGGGATTTTTTTAGAAAGAAGGGTTTGGCTAATAAATAAATGTTGACCGTTTTTTATGATGATATCCATTTGTTTTTATATTCAAGTAAGTTCGATTTGGGAAGGAGCGTTCGGTGCTCGTGATATGCTTAGCAACAAAGCATCATTCCAGGTACATCAATCGCGTCTAGACATTTGTCACTTCATCAGCACGCATCATTCCGCCATCTTGTTTTGTAAATCGAAGCAAAATGCAACCATTTTTTTGGGGGGGGGGTGAACTCTGTCTGTCTCTATTAAGCGTGAGTATGTATATCGTCGGAAAAGAAAGAGGCGAAAATAGAAATAAATAAATAACCTAAAAACGAAAATTAAAACTTAGACGAAAGAAATAAATTTAAAGAAATAGAACGAAAAAAAAAAAACGAGATAAAGAAAACGAAAGAAAAAGAGCGAAAAAGACAAAGAAAAAAATTGAAAAAAAAAAATTGAAGCAAAAAGAAAAATACAAACGAAAACTAGTAAAGAAGACTAACAAGATATGTATAAGTAAATACACTAGACAAACTCGACAATCAGCAAGCTACCATCCATTCACTGTGGAGGTCCCCAGATGCCGGAGAGCCTTCTACTCCAATAGCTTCTTCCCGTGTGCTGCCGGTCTCTGCAACTCCCTCCCTGCTCCCTGTTTCCCCGACTGTACCGACATGCAGAGGTTTAAAACTAATGTAAACAGACATCTCGCTACACAGCTCAACGCTTAGGATGAAACCCAAAACCTATACCCTAATTCTCAGTAGCCCCTTACGTCTACAGTGGCGGCCTGCCTTGTCTGGGGTGATATATGCTAAAAAAAATTAAAAATAAATGAAGAGAAAAAAAGGAGAGAGAGAGAAATAGAAAAAAAAATATATAAAGAAAGATATAGGGAATAGGATAAACAGAATAAACAGAAAAAACAGAACAAGATATACATAGAAATATAAAATCGAGAAGAAAAATGAATGAGAAAAAGATAAATAAATAAAGAGAGAGAGAGAGAGAGAAAGAGAGATAGAGAGAGAGAGAAAGAAAGAGAGAGAAAGAGAGAGCGAAGAGAAAGATGAATACACAGTTAAGATAAAGAAAAGATAGAGTAAATAAACAGGAAACAAAGGATCGGAAAAAGAAAGTGACAAAAAAAAGAAAAGAAAATGGCAATAAACAAACACACACACACACACACACACACATATATATATATATATATATATATATATATATATATAGTATTTATAAATATATACCTGATGTCTTTCCAGAAAAACATCGGGGAAACTAATGCCAATTATCTGATTCACACGAAGAAGTACTAAATGGGTGACTATTTGGGAATACGAGGTGCTCTATGTGCTTATTTCGGCATTGTTTCCAATCGTCCTGAATTTATTCTTGCCACTGGAATCAAGCAGTTGATAATTACGCAACCTTTGCTTCACAATTACACGTGAAGCCACCATTGTGTTTCAAGTATGAACAGAGAGAGAGAGAGAGAGAGAGAGAGAGAGAGAGAGAGAGAGAAATATATATGTGTGGGTACTTCCATCCCGTCACGCAAAAGCGAGTGAGTAAAACAAGCACTTGTTTTCTAGTCCCCGGACGAAACAATTTCAATTGATGGAAGCTAGAAAGCAAATAGTAAGTCAGACAGCCACACCAGAATTACTCCGCTGCATGAAATGAATTAGGAAACAAATCCTTATCTCTATAATAAAAAAGTTAATTGTGGGTGCTTTTTTTTGTTCTTTCTTTTATCTATCTATCTATCTATCTATCTATCTATCTATCTATCTATCTATCTATCTATCTATCTATCTATCTATCCCTCCTCTCTTTCTCTATCTCTGTATCTCTACGTGTACGAAAATAACCTGTCTCTGATGTTTTCTGCGACTGTTCTTTCTATAATAAGCCTGTATCAATAAAACACAACATCGGCGTTCGAATGATTGTATTCGCAGATAATCAAGAACCTGGGTTCCCGACAACCACACGGGTCTATAATGGTTTATACCAGCGTCGGTAAGTGAAAATATATAACAAGTCGAAAAAAGAAAAAGAAAAGGAAAACAGAAAAAATAAGAGAATGAACATTGACGAAAGAAAAGAAAGTAAAAAAAAACGGAACAAAATGGCGACCGGCCAAGGCTTAAAATGTTTGTGCAATTATCAGTCGTACTAAATCTTCCCGCCCGAGTCACGATTTGACTTTAGGCAGTTCATGCGATGATTTCGATGAGATCGGAAACACGTCTGTTCATCCAACTAATTCTAATGTTTATTCATTTTTCTTTTTTTCTTTCTTTCCTTCTCTTTTTCTCTCGACTCACTCGCAGTCACAGATGTTAACAAAGCCTGTACTTTCTACTATGCCCAGTTAGCATCTGATTGCCACTTTGTTAAATGATACAAGGGATTTCTTTTCAGCGACTCGTGACTCTAATTCTCGCTCAGAAAGTAATTCAATAGCGATAGGAAAACACGGCGAGTCAGCGTTAACTAATTTCCTCGGTCAAGCAAACTTAGTTTAACGTGCTAACAATCCAACAGCAAATTCAGCCAACCTGCTGCATTTCCACGTATTTATTTGAAGAAGAAGAAGAAAAAGAAGAAGAAGAAGAAGAAACAGCCGCAAAAAAACTGCCATTTTCAGGGCAACTATTTCTCACTTTTCTACAAACTCATAAATCCGAACGGCTGCCCTTTTCAGGGCAACTTTTTTCTGCTAAACAATTGCGATAACCCTTGCCTCCTAGATCATTCTCCGGTATCCGCTGCTGAAGAGAAATCCTCTTGAACCTGGCGACGTTCCTCGGCTCCTGCTGATCTCATCCAGTCTTTCCAGTTCATCATCGACGTACTGCCTTTCTTGTGACTGGCGACATCCTCTTGTCGATCCAGCTCTTAGTAACGTCCACACGGAAACGCCCTACCTGTAGACACATATACCTCGACGGCCTCCACATCAATATTTGTGCTACTTTTGCCAGCCTTACTTGCTATCATATTCCTAGTCACGCAATCCTGTCTTTTACTGCTATCCAGTTCCCAGTGACGCAATCCTGTCCTTTCATGCTATCCAGTTCCCAGTCACGCAATCCTGTTCTTTCCTGCTATCAAGTTCCCCCTGACGCAATTCTGTCCTTTCCTGCCATCCAGTTCCTAGTGACGCAATCCTGTCTTTTCCTGCTATCCAGTTCCCAGTGAGGCAATCCTGTCTTTACCTGCTATCTAGTTCCCAGTGACGCAATTCTGTCCTTTCCTGTAATAAAGTTGCCAGTAACGGAATCCTGTCTTTTCCTGCTATCCAGTTCCCAGTGACGCAATCCTGCCTTTAACTGCTATCTGTTCCCAGTCACAGAATCCTGTCTTTACCTGCAATTCAGTTCCCAGTGACGCAATCCTGCCTTTAACTGCTATCTGTTCCCAGTCACAGAATCCTGTCTTTACCTGCACTTCAGTTCCCAGTGACGCAATCCTGCCTTTAACTGCTATCTGTTCCCAGACACAGAATCCTGTCTTTACCTGCAATTCAGTTCCCAGTCACACAATCCTTTCTTTACCTGTTATCCAGTTCATAATGACGCAATCCTGTCTTTACAATCTATCCAGTTCCAAGTAACGCGTTCCTGCCTTTACAAACAATCCAGTTCCCAATGACGCAATTCTGTCCTTTCATGCTATCGAGTTCCTAGTGACGCAATCCTGTATTTTCCTTCTATCTAGTTCCCAGTGACGCAATACTGTCTTTTCCTGCTATCCAGTTCCCAGTGACGCAATCCTGTCTTTACCTGCTATCCAGTTACTAGTGACGCAATCCTGTCTTTACCTGCTATCCAGTTCCTAGTGACGCAAACCTGTCATTACCTGCTATCCAGTTCCTAGTAACGCCATCCTGTCTTTACAAACTATCCAGTTCCCAGTGACGCAATCCTGTCTTAACCTGCTATCCAGTTCCTAGTGACGCAACCCTGTCTTTACCTGCTATCTAGTTCCCAGTGACGCAATCCCTTCTGTACCTGCTATCCAGTTCCTAGTGACGCAATCCTGTCTTTACAAACAATCCAGTTCCCAGTGACACACTCCTGTCTTTACCTGCTATTCAGTTCTTAGTGACGCAATCCTGTCGTTACCTGCTATCCAGTTCCTAGTAACGCCATCCTGTCTTTACAAACTATCCAGTTCCCAGTGATGCAATCCTGTCTTTACCGGATATCCAGTACCTAGTGATGCAATACTGTATTTACCTGCTATCTACTTCCTAGTGACGCAATCCTTTCTGTACCTGCTATCCAGTGTCTAGTGACGCAATCCTATCTTTACATACTATCCAGTTCCCAGTGACACAATCCTGTCTTTACCTGCAATCCAGTTCCTAGTAACGCCATCCTGTCTTTAAAAACTATCCAGTTCTTAGTAACGCAATCCTGTCTTTACCTGCTATCCAGTTCCTAGTGACGCCATCCTGTCTTTACCTTCTATCAAGTTCCTAGTAACACAATCCTGTCTTTACCTGCTCTCCAGTTCCTAGTGACGCAATCCTGTATTTAATTGCTATCCAGTTCCTAGTAACGCAATCCTGTCTTTAAAACTATCCAGTTCCCAATTAGGCAATCCTGTCTTTATCTGCTATCCAGTTCCTAGTGACGCAATCCTGTCTTTACCTTCTATCCAGTTCCTAGTAACGCAATGCTGTCTTTACCTGCTATCCAGTACCTAGTGACGCAATCCTGTCTTTACATTCTATCCAGTTCCTAGTAACGCAATCCTGTCTTTACATGCTCTCCAGTTCCCAGTGACGTAATACTGTCCTTTTCTGCTATCCAGTTCACAGTGACGCAATCCTATCTTTACCTGCTATCCAGTTCCTAGTGACGCAATCCTGTTTTACCTGCTTTCCAGTTCCTAGTGACGCAATCCTGTCATTACCTGCTATCCAGTTCCTAGTAACGCCATCCTGTGTTTACAAACTATCCAGTTCCCAGTGACGCAATCCTGTCTGAACCTGCTATCCAGTTCCTAGAGACGCAACACTGTCTTTACCTGCTATCTAGTTCCCAGTGACGCAATTCTTTTCTGTACCTGCTATACAATTCCCAGTGACGCAATGCTGTCTTTACTTGCTATCCAGTACCCAGTGACGCAATCCTGTCCTTTCCTGCTATCTAGTTCCCAGTCACGCAATCCTATCCTTTCGTGCTATAAAGTTACCAGTAACGATATCCTGTCTTTTCCTGACGCATTCCTGTCTTTACCTGCTATCCAGTTCCCAGTCACGCTATGCTGTCCGTTTCTTGCTATTAAATTTCACAGTGACACAATCCGTTTTTTTTATCTATACAGTTCCCATTAACACTATTATGTCTTTACCTGGCTATCAAGTTTCCAGTAACGCATTCCTGTCCTTTCCTGCTATCAAGTTCCCAGTAACGCAATCCTGTCTTTTCTTGCTATCCAGTTACCAGTGACGCAATCCTGTCTTTACCTGCTATCATGTGTCCAGTCATGAAATCCTGTCTTTAACTGCTATCCAGTTCCCAGTGACGCAATCCTGTCTTTACCTGCTATCCAGTATCCAGTGTTGCAATCCTGTCCTTTCCTGCTATCCAGTTCCCAGTGACGACATCCTGTCTTTACCTGCTATCCAGTTCCTAGTCACGAAACCCTGTGTTTACCTGCGATCCAGTTCCCAGTAACGCGATCCTATCTTTACCTGATATCCAGTACCCAGTGACGCCATCCTGCATTAACCTGCTATCTAGTTCCCAGTGACGCAATCCTGTCTTTTCCTGCTATCCAGTTCCCAGTGACGCAATCATTTTTTTCCTGCTATCCAGTTCCAAGCAACGCCATCTTTTTTTTACCTGCTATCCAGTTCTAAGTGACGCAATGTTGTCCTTTCCTCCTATCCAGTTTCCAGTCAATCAATCTTGTGTTTGACTGCTACTCAGTTCCCAGTGACTGAATGCCGTCCTTTCCTGCTATCCAGTTCTCAGTCAAGCAATCCTGTTTATTCCTGCTATCAAGTTTCCAGTGACGCAATTCTGTCCTTACCTGCTATTCAGTTCCCAGTCACACGATCCTGTCCTTTCCTGCTATCCAGTTCCCAGTGACACAATCGTCCCATTTCCTGCTATCCAGTTCCCAGTGACGCAATTCTGTCCTTTCCTACAACCCATTCCCATTAACGAAATCTTGTCTTTTTCTGCTGTCCAGTTCCCAGTGACACAATCTTGTGTTTTCCATCTATCCAGTTACCAGTGACGCTCCTGTCCGTTCCTGCTATCAAGTTCGTTGTGACGCAATCCTTTGCTTTCCTGCTTTCCAGTTCCCAGTGACGCAATCGGGTATGTACCTGCTATCCAGTTCCCAGTGACGCAATCCTGTCGTTTCCTGCTATCCAGTTCCTAGTGACGTAATAATGTCGATTCCTGCTATCCAGTTCCTAGTGACGCAATCCTGTCTTTTGTTGCAATCCAGTTCCCAGTGACGCAATCGTGTCCTTTCCTGCCTTCAGTTTCTTGTGACGCCATTCTGTCCTCTCCTGCTATCCAGTTACTAGTGACGCAATTCTGTTATTTCTTGCTATTCAGTTCCTAGTGACGCAATCTTCTTACTTTTCCTGCTATCCAGTTCTTAGTGAGGCAATTCTGTCCTTTTTTGCTATCAAGTTCCCAGTGACGCAAACCATGTCCTTTACTGCTATTCATTTTCAAGTGACACAATCCTTTTCTTTTACTGCTATCTAGTTCCAAGTGACGCAATCGTGTCCTTTCTTGCTATCCAGTTTTCGGTCGCGTCATCCTTTCGCTTTCTTGCTATCCAGTTCCCAGTTACGCAATCCTGTCCTTTCCTGCTAACCTTTTCCCAATGACGCAATCCTGTCCATTCATGCTATCCAGTGCCAAGTTATGCAATACTGTAATTTCCTGCTATCCAGTTCTCAGTGACGAGACCCTGTCTTTATCTGCTATCCAGTTCTAAGTCACGCAATCCTGTCTTTACCTGCTATCCAGTTCACAGTGATGCGATCCTGTCTTTATCTGCTATCCAGTTCCCAGTGACGCAATCTCGTCCTTTCCTACTATCCAGTTCCCAGTGACGCAATCCTGTAATTTCCTGCAATCCAGTCCGGAGTCACGCAATCCTGTCTTGACCCGCTTTAAATTTCCTAGTCACGCAATGTTGTCTTTACCTGCTATCCAGTTCCCAGTGACGCAATCCTGTCTTTACCTGCTATCCAGTTCCGAGTGACGAAATTTTATCCTTTCCTGCTATCCAGTTCCCCGTGACGCAATCCTGTCCTTTCCTGCTATCAAGTACCCAGTGACGCAATCCTGTTTTTTTCTCCTATCAATTTCTCAGTGACGCAATTCTGTCCTTTCTTGCAATTTAGTTCTCTCTGACGCAACCCTGTCTTTATCTGCTATCCAGTTACCAGTGAGGCAATCCTGTATTTTCCTGCTATCCAGTTCCAAGTCACTTAAACCTGACTTTTTGCTATCTATTTCCCAGTGACCCAATCCATTCTTTTTCTGCTACTCAGTTCCCAGTGACACCTTCCTGTATTTTCCTACTATCGAGTTCCCAGTCACGCAATCGTGTCTTATATTGCTATCCAGTTCCCAGTGACGCAATCCTGTCTGGTCTTGCAATCCAGTTCCCAGTGACGCAATTCTATCTTTACCTGCTATCCAGTCCTCAGTGACGCAAACATGCCTGACCTGCCATCTAGTTCCCAGTGACGCAATCCTGTCCTTTCCTGTTCTCCAGTTCCCAGTGACGCAATTCTGTTATTTTCCTGCTATCCAGTTCCCAGTGACGCAATCCTGACCTTTCCTTCTATCTAGTTCCCAGTGACACAATCCTGTTTTTTCCTGCTATCTAGTTCCCAGTGACGAATTCCTGTCTTTTCCTGCTGTCCTGTTCGCAATGACGCAATCTTGCCATTTCCTGCTATCCAGTTCCCAGTGACGCAATCCTGTATTTACCCGCTATCCAGTACCAAGTGACGCAATCCGGTCCTCTCCTGCTATCCAGTTCCTAGTGTCGTAATCCTGTCTATTCCTTATATCCAGTTCCTAGTAGCGCAAACCTGTCTTTGGTTGCAATCCAGTTCTAAGTGGCGCAATCCTATCCTTTCCTGCCTCCAGTTTCTAGTGACGCTATCCTTTTCTTTTCCTGCTGCCCAGTTCCCAGTTACGGAATCGTTTACTTTTCCTGCTATCGAGTTCCCAGTGACGCAATCCAGTCCTTTCCTGCTATCCAGTTTCTAGTGACGCAATCCTGTCCTTTCCTGCTATTCAGTTCTCAGTGACGCAATCCTGTTTTTTACTGCTTTCCAGTTATAACAGACGCCATCCTGTCCTTTTCTGCTATCAAGTTCCCATTGACCCAATCCTGTCCGTTTCTGCTATCAAATTCCCAGTTACCTAATCCTGTCCTTTACTGCTATTGAGTTTCAAGTGACGCAATACTTTTCTTTTTTTGCTATCCAGTTCACAGTGACACAATCCTGTCCTTTCCTGCTATCCAGTTCTGAGTGATGCAATTCTGTATTTACCTGCTATCCAGTTCCCAGTGACGCAAGTCTGTCTTTAATTGCTATCAAGTTCCCAGTGACGCAATTTTGTCTTTACTAGCTATCAAGTTCCCAGTGACGCAATCTTGTCTGTACCTGCAATCCAGTTCCCAGTGACGCAACTCTGTCTTTTTCTGCTATCCAGTTCCCAGTGACGCAATCCTGTCCTGTCTTGCTATCTTGTTCCCAGTGACGCAATCTTTACCTTTCCTGCTATCCAGGTTTCAGTTAGAAAATCAGGGCTTTTTCTGCTATACAGTTCCCAGTGACACAATCCTGTCTATTCCTGCTACCCAGTTCCCACTGAAGCCATCTGTCCTATCCTGCTAGTTACGTTGTTAGTTACGTGATCCTGTCCATTCCTGCCTCCAGGTTCTAGTGACGCCATCCTGTCTTTTCTTTCTATCCAGTTACCAGTGACGCAATCCCGGTATGCCATGATATCCAGTTCATAGTGACGCAATCCTTTACTTTTCCTGTTATCGAGTTCCCAGTGACGCAATCCTTTTCTTTTCCTGCCATCCACTTTCTATTGACGCAATCCTGTCCTTTACTGGTATTCAGTTTCAAGTGACGCAATCCTTCTCTTTTCTTGCTATCCAGTTTCCAGTGACGCAATCATGTCCTTTCCTGCTATCCTGTTCCCAGTGACGCAATCCTGTCTTTACCTGCTATCCAGTTCCGATTTACGCAATCCGGTCTTTACCTGCAATCCAGTTCCCAGTCATGACATCCTGTCTTTACCTGCTATCAAGTTCCCTGTGACGCAATCCTGTCTTTACCAGCTATCAAGTTCCCAGTGACGCAATTCTGTCTTTACCTGCTATCCAGTTCCCTGTGACGCAATCCTGTCTTTTCCTGCTATCCAGTTCGCAGTGGCGTAATTCTGTTCTTTTCCGGCTATCCAGTTTTTCTGTGATGCAATCCTATCCTTTACTGCTATTACGTTTCTAGTGACGCAATCCTGTCTTTTCCTGCTATCCCGTTCCCAGTGGCGCAATCCTGTCTTTTCCTGCTATCCAGTTCGCAGTAACGCAATCCTGTCTTTTCCGGCTCAACCAGTTTCTCTGCGACACAATCCTATCCTTTACTGCTATTACGTTTCTAGTTACGCAATCCTGTCCTTTCCTGCTATCCAGTTCCAGTTACGCAATCCTGTATTTTCCTGCTATCTAGTTCCCAGTGACGAAATCCTGTCTTTACCTGCTCTCCAGTTCCCAGTTACGCAATCTTGTCCTTTCCTGCTCTCCAGATCCCAGTTACGCAATTCTGTACATTCCTGCTAACTTTTTCCCAGTGACGCAATCCTGTCCTTTTCTGCTATCCATTTCCAAGTAACGCAATCCTTTTTCTGCTTACTATCCAGTTCCCAGTGACGCAATTAGGTCCTTTCCGGATATCCAGTTCCGGGTGACGCAATCCTATAAATTCCGTCTATCCAGTTCCCAGTGACGCAATCATGTCTTTACCTGCTATCCAGTTCCCAGTGACGCAATTCTGTCTTTTTCTTCTATCCTGTTCCCAGTAGCGTAATCCTGTAGTTTCTTGCTTTCCAGTTCCCAGTTACTCAATCCTGTCCTTTCTTTCTATCCAGTTCTTACTTACGCAGTTCTGTGCTTTCATGCAATCCAGTTCCCAGTGACGCAATCCTGACCTTACCTGCTATCCAATTTCTAGTGACAAAATCGTGTCCTTACCTGCTATACAGTTTCCAGTGACGCAATGTTGTTTTTCCCAGCTATCCAGTTTCTAGTGACGCAATCCTGTCCTTACCTGCTATCAAGTTCCCAATGACGCAATCCTGTCCCTTTTCTGCAATCCAGTTCCCAGAGACGCAATCCTGTCTTTACCTGCTATCTAGTTACCAGTGACGCAATCTTGTCTTTTCCTGCTATCCAGTTCCCAGTGACGCAATCATTTCCTTTTCTGCTATCATATCCCCAGTGACGCAATCCTGTCATTTCCTCGTATCCAGTTCCCAGTTACTCAATCCTGTCTTTTTCTGCTATGCAGTTCCCAGTGACGCAATACTGTCCTTTCCTGCTATCCAGTTCCTTGTGACGCAACCCTATTCCTTTCCTGCTATCCAGTTCCTAGTGACGCAATTCTGTCTTTACCTGCTATCCAGTTCCTAGTTCCACCATCCTGTCCCTTCCTGCTATCTTGTTCCCAATGACGCAATCATGTCCCTTTATTCTATCTAGTTCCAAATGACGCAATCATGTCTTTTCCTGTTATCCAGTTCCCAGTGACGTATTCTTGTCCTTTTCTGCTATCCAGTTAATAGTGACGCAATCCTGTACTTTCCTGCTATCCAGTTCCCAGTGACACAATCTTCTCTTTTTCTGCTATCCAGTTCCTAGTTACGCAATCATGTGCTTTCCTGCTATCTCGTTCCTAGTGACGCAATATTTTCTTTTCCTGCTATCTAGTTTCCAGTGACACAATTCTGTCTTTACCTGCTATACAGTTACCAGTTACGCAATCTTGTACTTTTCTGCTATTCAGTTCCTAGTGACGCAATTGTTTCTATTCCTGCTATCTATTTCTTAGTGACGCAATCCTGTCTTTTCCTGTTATCCAGTTCCCAGTGACGCAATCCTGTCCTTTTCTGCTATCCAGTTCCCAGTGACGCAATCCTGTTTTTACCTGCTATCCAGTTACCAGTGACGCAATTTTTTACTTTTTTGCTATTCACTTCCTTGTGACGCAAAAATGTCCGGTCCTGCTATCCAGTTCCTAGTGACGCCTTCCTGTCTTTTCCTGCTATCCAGTTCCTAGTGACACAATCCTGTCCGGTCCTGCTATCCAGTTCCCAGTCACACAATCTTGTTATTTCCTGCTATCTAGTTCCCAGTGACGCAATTCTGTCCTTATCTCCTATCCAGTTTCCCGTGACGCAATACTGTCCTTATTTGCTATGAAGTTCCTAGTTACGCAATCTTGTACTATCCTACTTTCCAGTTCTCAGTGACGCATTCCTGGCCTTTCCTGCTATCCAGTTCCTAGTGACGCAATATTGTCTTGTCCGGCTTTCCAGTTCCAAATGACGCAATCTTTTATTTCTGCTATCTAGTTTCCAATGACGCAATCATGTCCTTTTTTTGCTATCCAATTCCAAGTGACGCAATCCTGTCCTTTCCTGCTATTTAATTTCTAGTGACGCAATCCTGTCCTTTCCTGCTATACAGTTCCCAGTTACGCAATCCTGTCCCTTACTGCTATCTAGTTCCCCATTACGCAATCATGTTTTTTATTTCTATCCAGTTCCCAGTGACGTATCCTGTCTTTTTCTGCTATCCAGTTCCCAGTGACGCAATCCTGTCCTTTCCTGCTATCCAGTTCCTAGTGACGCGATTCTGTCCTTTCTTGCTATCCAGTTTCTAGTGACGCAATATTGTCTTTTCCTGCTATCCAGTTACCAGTGACGCATTCCTGCCCTTTCCTGCTATCCAGTTTAAAGTGACACAATCCTGTCCTTTACTGCTATCCAGTTCCCAATGACGCAATCCTGTCCCTTTTCTGCAATCCAGTTCCCAGAGACGCAATCCTGTCTTTACCTGCTATCTAGTTACCAGTGACGCAATCTTGTCTTTTTCATGCTATCCAGTTCCCAGTGACGCAATCATTTCCTTTTCTGCTATCATATCCCCAGTGACGCAATCCTGTCATTTCCTCGTATCCAGTTCCCAGTTACTCAATCCTGTCTTTTTCTGCTATGCAGTTCCCAGTGACGCAATACTGTCCTTTCCTGCTATCCAGTTCCTTGTGACGCAACCCTATTCCTTTCCTGCTATCCAGTTCCTAGTGACGCAATTCTGTCTTTTCCTGCTATCCAGTTCCTAGTTCCACCATCCTGTCCCTTCCTGCTATCTTGTTCCCAATGACGCAATCATGTCCCTTTATTCTATCTAGTTCCAAATGACGCAATCATGTCTTTTCCTGTTATCCAGTTCCCAGTGACGTATTCTTGTCCTTTTCTGCTATCCAGTTAATAGTGACGCAATCCTGTACTTTCCTGCTATCCAGTTCCCAGTGACACAATCTTCTCTTTTTCTGCTATCCAGTTCCTAGTTACGCAATCATGTGCTTTCCTGCTATCTCGTTCCTAGTGACGCAATATTTTCTTTTCCTGCTATCTAGTTTCCAGTGACACAATTCTGTCTTTACCTGCTATACAGTTACCAGTTACGCAATCTTGTACTTTTCTGCTATTCAGTTCCTAGTGACGCAATTGTTTCTATTCCTGCTATCTATTTCTTAGTGACGCAATCCTGTCTTTTCCTGTTATCCAGTTCCCAGTGACGCAATCCTGTCCTTTTCTGCTATCCAGTTCCCAGTGACGCAATCCTGTTTTTACCTGCTATCCAGTTACCAGTGACGCAATTTTTTCCTTTTTTGCTATTCACTTCCTTGTGACGCAAAAATGTCCGGTCCTGCTATCCAGTTCCTAGTGACGCCTTCCTGTCTTTTCCTGCTATCCAGTTCTTAGTGACACAATCCTGTCCGGTCCTGCTATCCAGTTCCCAGTCACACAATCTTGTTATTTCCTGCTATCTAGTTCCCAGTGACGCAATTCTGTCCTTATCTCCTATCCAGTTTCCCGTGACGCAATACTGTCCTTATTTGCTATGAAGTTCCTAGTTACGCAATCTTGTACTATCCTACTTTCCAGTTCTCAGTGACGCATTCCTGGCCTTTCCTGCTATCCAGTTCCTAGTGACGCAATATTGTCTTGTCCGGCTTTCCAGTTCCAAATGACGCAATCTTTTATTTCTGCTATCTAGTTTCCAATGACGCAATCATGTCCTTTTTTGCTATCCAATTCCAAGTGACGCAATCCTGTCCTTTCCTGCTATTTAATTTCTAGTGACGCAATCCTGTCCTTTCCTGCTATACAGTTCCCAGTTACGCAATCCTGTCCCTTACTGCTATCTAGTTCCCCATTACGCAATCATGTTTTTTATTTCTATCCAGTTCCCAGTGACGTATCCTGTCTTTTTCTGCTATCCAGTTCCCAGTGACGCAATCCTGTCCTTTCCTGCTATCCAGTTCCTAGTGACGCGATTCTGTCCTTTCTTGCTATCCAGTTTCTAGTGACGCAATATTGTCTTTTCCTGCTATCCAGTAACCAGTGACGCAATCCTGTCTTTACCTGCTATCAAGTTACCAGTGACGCAATCTTGTCCTTTTCTGCTATTCAGTTCCTAGTGACGCATTCCTCTAGTTTCCTGCTATCCAGTTCGTAGTGACGCAATCCTGCCTTTTCCTGCTATTCAATTCCCAGTGACGCAATCCTGTCCTTTTCTGCTATCCAGTTCCTAGTAACGCAATCCTGTCCTTTCCTGCTGTCAAGTTCCCAGTAACGCAATCCTGTCCTTTTCTGCTATCCAATTCCCAGTGACGCAATCCTGTCGTTTTCTGCTATCCGGTTCCTTGTGACGCAATCCTGTCTTTTCCTGCTATCCAGTTCCTAGTGACGCAACCCTTTCCTTTTCTTGCTATCGAGTTCCTAGTGACGCAATCCTGTCTTTTTCATGCTATCCAGTACCTAGTGACACAATCATGTCCCTTTCCAGCTATCTAGTTCCTAATGACGCAATTATGTCTTTTCCTGATACCAAGTTCCTAGTTACTCAATCTTGTCCTTTCCTGCTATCCAGTTCCTAGTGACGCAACATAGTCTTTTCCTGCCATCCAGTTCCAAGTGACGCAATCCTGTCTTTACCTGCTATCCAGTTACCAGTGACGCAATCTTGTCCTTTTCTGCTATTCAGTTCCTAGTGATGCAATCCTGTTGTTCCTGCTATCCAGTTCCCAGTAAGGCAACTCTGTCCTAACCTGCTATCCAGTTCCAAGTGACTCAATCCTGTCTTTTCCGTGCTATCCAGTTCCCAGTGACGCAATCCTGTTCTTTCCCTGCTATCCAGTTCGCAGTCACGTTCTCATGCATTTCTAGCCTTTCCTGTTATTCTTTCTACCTTATCAGTGCAATAAAACCACCTTATTTTTCTATATTGTTCACCTGCGTTTGTTCTTCTTTCTTTGCGATTACCCTGCCTTTGTTAGTGTATCTTTATGAGTTGTAAGACCAATCAACCAGCTTCGGCCCCTGCAACAAAATATAGATATCAATTTTATTGACAACTTGTGTAGACAACGAAAAGTAATGTGATTAAAGTGTCCAAGAACGTTATCGATGAAAAAAAAAGTCTTGTTTGTCAGAAGAAGTGAAGCAGTCATGTTTGTTCCGACTGGTGTTGTGTGAGTTTGTGTGTGGTATTATGTGTATTTGTTTTTTCTTTTGCTTGTTTTTTGCAAATTTAAAATGAATGAAATCGATTCAATCTAGGCGTCAGGAGACTTTTCATCTTCCAACTAGGACACACTCTAACCTAGTTACCAAGCTCGAAAGCAGCAGCAGCAAATATACTGCCCTTTTCAGGCCAACTTTTACAAGCTTTTTACCAAACCTTTTTATTTTACTAAACTACTACGATAACCTTTCTTGCCTCATGAGATATCCTCCTGTTCCTGCTAACCCCCTCTTGCATCTCCTACTCCTGTTGAAATTATTCTGCATCTCCTGCTCCTGCTTACGTCTTCCAGCCTTTCTAGTTTCCAGAGACGTCCTCATGCCCCTTTTCCTGCTATCCAGTACCCACTGACACCCCCTACATTGCTATTACCATGTTTCTATCTGTGTCTCCTGTTTACTTGTAAGACCTATCACCTACGAGCACCCTCTGTAGCATATGAAAATGGAGTTATTTTATTTTAATGGAAGAGCAATTGACCACGACTGAAGAGTCAAAATTTTCTGTTTTGTTATTTTTAATGAGAAGGGCAAACATTTGTAGGATGCCAACCGGGTCCCCTATATTGGTTACGTAAGGAATCTCTGCCAATCATGACGCTCAGGTCTTTATTCTGAGCGCCACGGTTTTTATGGCTTTGTTGGTGTATGTGGCAACACCATATCCAGGCTTATTGTCCATGTAATCCTTTCATAGAGATAGTGTTAATCTATCTCATATGTACCCTATATCTTCAGTGTTGATGCTGTGTCACAGAATTTGGTCATCGTTGTTCCTCGGGACGCCAGAAATGTTGGGTTGAGAATTTTCTCTCTACTGATGAAGACTGATGGTGTTGAAGAGTCTTGTTTAGTCGGTGCAATCTTCTCCCACATTGTGAAGTTTTGATCAGATGTCTGGAGTCCGATGTCGGCCAACAGAATGTGGCATCAACTAGATGAATGAAAGATCAGTTCAAACGGAAGCAGTGCACTATCACGCACATTGTACGCGTTAGAAGCTTACATTAAAAAATGTTTATCAGTATTTGTTTCAACGGCTTATATATCGGAAGCCAAGCGTTTCCGGATCTCTCTCTCTCTATATATATATATATATATATACGTATAGAACATAATACTGAAGTTCTATCATCGATCTTCCAAAAGCTCTGTATATGGAACTGCAGAAAAAAGTCAGACTTCTGCATAAAGACAAATGGTATATATTATATATAGCAGATACAATCGCCGTTGTCCGGGAATTAATGATAACTTCATATTACCATTTTTATTCTTATTTTTGAATTTTTTATAATTTTCAATTCATGAATCAAATAAATTTAAGTAAAATAAAAAGCATTTTTCATGTATGGGTGTTCAGAGCGAATGAAGACCGTATAATATTATTGCAAAATCCCCTAGTATTTTTTAAGAAATCATAAGATTTCTCCTACAGTTTTACTAAAGAAAAGTTACGTTTGATCTGAATTTACCGAGAATGAAGTCCGTTTGGTCATTACAACCTTAAAAAGTTAAAAGTCACCAGGGATGGACATAATTTCTACAGAAATGATTAATTCAGGGTGTGATATCATCGTCAAATGGATGTGCCACCTTTGTAATATAGTGTGGACCACAGTTTAAGTTCTGGAAGATTAGAAAAACGGAGCGGTTGTATGCATCCGTAAGAAAGAAAATCTTGTCGATTGTAACAACTGGAGAGATGAACCTTCTATCCATACCAGGGAATATTTATTGTCAAATGATCCTGAACCGTATGCGTCAGGTCGTTGACCAGAAGTTACGTGAATAACAATTATTTTAACGCTGGACCGTATAATTGAGAAACATGTCGAATTTCAAAAGCATCTTTCTGACAGTTTTTTAGATTTTTTAATGCATTCGACAGCATTCACCGGCCATCACTCTAGAATGCATTGCACGAGTATGGCCTGTCGAAAAAATCATTACTGTAATAAAATAAATCTATGCAAGCTCCAAATGTTGCATACAAAGATAAGGTGGTTTCAGTGACGTGTTTGCGACACTCACTAGAGTCCGCCAAGTATGTTTTCTCTCGCCATACTCTTTGTCATAGCCATTGATTGGGTATTAAAAAGGCAAATAATGATCACGGTACTATGTGAGTTGAAGATTGTAAACTTTCTGATCTAGACTTTGCAGACGATATTGCTGCACTAGCAGTGAATACCACTGACCTACAAGGCATTGTCAACAATGTCAAGGTCGAAGCAGAGAGTGTTGGTCTCAATATATGTGACAAGAAGACTAAATAAGTATGGGGAACACCAGACTCCATCAAGCGTTTTCATCGATTAAAAAGAAATACACAGTGTTGACAACTTTACTTACTTAAGAAGACCCATAAACAAGGAAGGTAATACGGACTACAATGCAGGATAGGAAATACCGCGACATCATTTAAGCACTTCTGCAAGATCTAGAAAAACAAAAGATCGCCCTCAGAACTAAACTAACATTCTAGATCAGTAACGTTTTGTCCACACAGCTATATGGAAGTGACATTTGGCATCTCAAAATAAGCCAAGAAGGGAAGTTAGACGCGTTAGATTCCAAATGCCTTAGAAAGAATCGTGGGACCAAAGCGATCGATCGAATTACAAACCAGGAGGTCAGAGACTGCACAAAAACAGTTTGTATCGTCGATAATCTTCAAACGACGTCTAAGCTGGCTCGGACATGGCCTAAGGTTGACTCTAAAGAGAATTGCTAATTAAGTGTATCAGTGGACCCCTAGTGGGAAAATGAAGAAGAGGGAACCAACAATGAAATGGAAGCAAACAGTCGAGAGAGATTTGCAAGCAAAGGGAGGGACGCTGTTGATCTGACCACAGACCGAACGCAATGGAACATTTTGACTACCTCATGCGTTTCAGGTCGTGCGAGTATCTAAGTCTAAGTCAAAACATTGTAACAAGCCTTGTGGGGTGTAAATACTATAAATTAACCGAAATTAATATCAATTAATATAACTTTACTTATACTTTCTCTCACCCCCCATCAATGCGAACTACATACTTGGGTTCCACCCTAAAAATTGAAATTATAAAATGTAAGAATAAAAACATAAGAATAAAACAGGTAATATATAATGTTAGGAGCTGGACGATGCCGGGTCTTTCTAATCGTAAATAAAATAAAGTGAAATGTCATTTTTGCGTTTTATAAATGTGCTTATAATTGTAGCTCGAACAGAGAGACAAACAGACAGAGAATTCATATAAAGTTAGGTATATATATATATATATATATATATATATATATATATATATATAATTTCATGTATCTACATAAAATGTTTTAAAGAGATATAATCTTTTATGTATAATTTTCAGTATTTACTTCAACAGTGCTCAATACGCGAGTAAAGCTAGGTAGTAAGTTATGAAAATATATTTATAGCAATTAAGCTACACAGAGGCTTCCGCGTTTCATCTCCGGAGGGAATCGTTAGACTAAAATGCATTTTAGTCTGACGATTCCCTACAACGATGAAACGCGGAAACCTCTGTGTAGCTTAATTGTCATGAATATATTTTCGTAACTTACTATATATATATATATATATATATATATATATATATATATATATATGTGTGTGTGTGTGTGTGCATGTGTGCATGTGTGTGTAAGGTTAATGGGAGAAAATCTCCACAGAGTACTTTATTATTAAGAAAAATAAAAGATAATAGCGTAATATTTAATAATGTTTTGATTACAGAAGATCAGGACAACATCAGTACCACCGGTTTGAAATCCTAATAAAGGAGACCTTTTGGAACTCTCTTCAGCCTCTGTTTACGTCTGTCTTCACGGAAGATGGCTGTTCACGCGTTATGTTAATTTTCTCACGATATTTCGATTTTCTTTTAATTGTCATAATTTCTACCAATTGGGTATTTCTACCAGCAAATTATACTTATATTTAAGTCATGGGCGAGCAAAAGTAGTTTTTCTTTATGTTCTTTGAGAAAATATATCGATACAATACTAATGTCATGTTGACCTCCGATCCCGGAGAAATACATTTAAAAAAATAAAAGTTTTTAAAATCTAGATTTAAAAGTTAAGACAAGATTACAGAATAAGATTTTTAAAACATAGAGATTTAAAAACATCAAGATTTAAAAAGCGTCCGGCGTTGTCCGGGATAAATAATTGTTAGATTACAGTATTATTTTTGGTAAGAGGTATATATTACATCTTTTTGGACTATTATCTTTATCAACATTATTCACCTTCATATTATTGTAAAATGGGGGGGGGGGGGCGCAATAAATTAGGAATTGACCAGGATCATTTCTTCTGCTCGGCGTTGTACGGGATAAATAATTGTTAGATTTTTTATGGAAGTCGCTCCAGACAAGGCATGAAGCCACTTGATGTGAGAAGTTTAAAAAACTACTTCAAGGTAAAAAAAAATAGATAAGTGTTAGATGGATAGATTTCGACCCAGATTACAGTATTACTTTTGGTAAGTGATATATATTAAAACATTTCGGACTATTGTCTTTATAAACATCATATACTCGTGATATACTAAATATTATTAATAAATGAGGGTGCAGAAAAGAAATAAGAAACTGATTGGACTATTTGTTCTACTGGGCGTAGTCTGGCTCAAAATTGTAAGATTACAGCGTTACTTTTGGTAAGAGATGTATAGTACATATCTTCAGACTATTGACTTCATCAACATTAGGTATCTTCTTAATATGTTGAAATGGGGGTAAGAATTGACCGGAACCTTTTGTTTTACTCGACATTGTTCTGGATCAGAAAACATAAGATTACATTATTACTTTAGGTAACAGGAATATATTAACTCTCTTCGGACTATCGTCTTCATCAACATTATTTACCTTCATATTATTGTGAAATAGAGGGGGCAAGAAATCAGGAATAGACAGAAACCATTTGTTCTACTCAAAATTGTCCGGGATCAATAATCATTATCAACATCATTTTTCTTCATACTTTGATTTTAACTATACTTTTGGTAGTGTTGTGAAGGCCTACTTACTAACATTACAGTAGTATATTTGGTAATTGAAGGTCGGTGGTTACAGAAACGTTTTTCTTACTCTACGTTATCTGGGAGCAAATAAATTGTCATATTAATATCATTTCTCTTCATACTTTGATTTTAACCTTACTTTTGGCAGTGCTGTGAAGGACTACTTACTAATATTACAGTATTATATTTGGTAAGTGAGGTAGGGAGGGTAAAAAACATTTGTTCTACTTTTGCGGGAGCAATACAATTGTCATTATTAACATTACTGTATTAGATTTGATAAGTGGGGGGGGGGCAGAATCTTTCGTTCTACTTAGATTACAGTATTACATTTACATCTATTTGGGCTGTTTTGATTATCAACATCATTTCTGTTCACATTATTTATAAAGCGGGTGGGGCACGGAATTATCCGGTATCAATAATGTCAGTGTGTTTTATTTTACTCGGCGTTGTCCAGGAGCAAGAAATGTAAGATTACATGCTTACATTTAAAAAGTGTAGCTCCAGTAAATGAATTACATTATATATTTTTCAATACATCAAAATAGGAGAGAGGAATGGTTTGGGAGTAGAAAAACGAGATGGTTGGTTATATGGGCAGAAAAATGAATGGGTGGGAAAGAGAGAAAGATAAAGAGACGGCTAGAGAGAGCGATATATATATATATATATATATATATATATATATATATATATATATATATATATAGAGAGAGAGAGAGAGAGAGAGAGAGAGAGAGTGAGGGATAGAAGTTTTAATATAAAGATGTTACACACACTATTTATCTTCTATTCTGTTGTTATCGTTCCGGGCAATACCGGTTAGCCCTGCTAGTATACTATATAAATGTAGTTCAGATTTCAACCACGAAATTATTACTTGACCTCATATTGAAAATGTCTTTCTTTAAAAACAAAAATTGTAAACATAACTATTTAAAATTATTTCCGAAGAGCAATGTATCTCAGCATGGACAACGCCGGATAAATAACGCTAATTTTTTGACATTAAACATGTGTTTGCAAAATATTACTATAATTGAACGCGTTCGATATTGTGATATCTTTTAAAATATCGGTTTCATATCAATTATCAAATTAAATTATGATCTAAAACTCGAATTTGTATTTTTAAGTTCAAGTTAACTGTGATCAAATTGTGGTTGTTGAAGTGCAAGCCGGTAATTTTGTTTGACGCTAAATATATGTGTTTTTTTTTAAAGAGAGCGTCTCAATGAGAGACTGCGAATCACGACGCAGCAATTAAGTTTAAATATCAAGCATCAATACTTTGATGAAAAATGAGCGCTCCATTGAAGAAGGACATTAGACGTTGTTGATACGAAATGAAAATGGTTTTAGATATGCATCTATGGATATCTAAAAGAGGTTTCGTCCGTCGGTCGTCTGTTAGGCTTAAGTTTGAATTAACACGTTCTTAGGTCTGACACGCTTAAATGAAATTTAAATTTAAATTTGAAACATTATTTCCATCGATCTGTCACATTTAAGTTTGAAATAGCATTTTCTTAGGTCTGCCCAGCTTAAATTGGAAATATTATTTTGTCACTTGTCACATTTTGAAATAGCATGTTCTTAGGTCTGTCAGGCTTAAATTTGAAATATTATTTCATCATCTGTCACATTTAAGTTGAAAATAGCATTTTCTTAGATCGTTCAGGCATAAATTTGAAATATTATTTTCATTGGTCTGTCACACTTTTGTTTAAACTAGTATATTTTGCTCTGTCACGTCTAAATTTACAATATTAATTCTTAATTTTGAAAGAAAATTGAGTGGGGGCAGTCTGTTACGCTTAGATTTGAAATTTTTATTTACATCGGTCTGTCATATTTAAGATTTAAATGGCATAATTAGATCTTTTCACGTATCTTCATAAAACGTTTTATCCATCGGTAGGTCTGCCAGATTTAAGTTTGCAATAGATCTTTGGGTCTGTCACGCTTAAATTTGAAATATTATTTTCATCAGTCTATCACATTTGCATTTACTTTCTGTCTGTCCCACTTAATTTAGAAACATCACTTTCATCGGTCGTTCACGTTTAAGTTTGAGATAGGACTTTCTTGGATCTGTCACGCTTTAATTTGAAATATTATTTTGATCGGTCTATCACAATTGCATTTACTTTTTGTCTGTCCCACTTAATTTAGAAACATCACTTTCATCGGTCGTTCACGTTTAAGTTTGAGAAAGCACTTTCTTGGATCTGTCACGCTTTAATTTGAAATATTATTTTCATCAGTCTATCACATTTGCATTTACTTTTTGTCTGTCCCACTTAATTTAGAAACATCACTTTCATCGGTCGTTCACGTTTAAGTTTGAGATAGGACTTTCTTGGATCTGTCACGCTTTAATTTGAAATATTATTTTGATCGGTCTATCACAATTGCATTTACTTTTTGTCTGTCCCACTTAATTTAGAAACATCACTTTCATCGGTCGTTCACGTTTAAGTTTGAGATAGGACTTTCTTGGATCTGTCACGCTTTAATTTGAAATATTATTTTGATCGGTCTATCACAATTGCATTTACTTTTTGTCTGTCCCACTTAATTTAGAAACATCACTTTCATCGGTCGTTCACGTTTAAGTTTGAGATAGGACTTTCTTGGATCTGTCACGCTTTAATTTGAAATATTATTTTGATCGGTCTATCACAATTGCATTTACTTTTTGTCTGTCCCACTTAATTTAGAAACATCACTTTCATCGGTCGTTCACGTTTAAGTTTGAGATAGCACTTTCTTGGATCTGTCACGCTTTAATTTGAAATATTATTTTCATCAGTCTATCACAATTGCATTTACTTTTTGTCTGTCCCACTTAATTTAGAAACATCACTTTCATCGGTCGTTCACGTTTAAGTTTGAGATAGCACTTTCTTGGATCTGTCACGCTTTAATTTGAAATATTATTTTCATCAGTCTATCACATTTGCATTTACTTTTTGTCTGTCCCACTTAATTTAGAAACATCACTTTCATCGGTCGTTCACGTTTAAGTTTGAGATAGGACTTTCTTGGATCTGTCACGCTTTAATTTGAAATATTATTTTGATCGGTCTATCACAATTGCATTTACTTTTTGTCTGTCCCACTTAATTTAGAAACATCACTTTCATCGGTCGTTCACGTTTAAGTTTGAGATAGCACTTTCTTGGATCTGTCACGCTTTAATTTGAAATATTATTTTGATCGGTCTATCACAATTGCATTTACTTTTTGTCTGTCCCACTTAATTTAGAAACATCACTTTCATCGGTCGTTCACGTTTAAGTTTGAGATAGCACTTTCTTGGATCTGTCACGCTTTAATTTGAAATATTATTTTGATCGGTCTATCACAATTGCATTTACTTTTTGTCTGTCCCACTTAATTTAGAAACATCACTTTCATCGGTCGTTCACGTTTAAGTTTGAGATAGCACTTTCTTGGATCTGTCACGCTTTAATTTGAAATATTATTTTCATCAGTCTATCACATTTGCATTTACTTTTTGTCTGTCCCACTTAATTTAGAAACATCACTTTCATCGGTCGTTCACGTTTAAGTTTGAGATAGGACTTTCTTGGATCTGTCACGCTTTAATTTGAAATATTATTTTGATCGGTCTATCACAATTGCATTTACTTTTTGTCTGTCCCACTTAATTTCGAAACATCACTTTTATCGGTCGTTCACGTTTAAGTTTGAGATAGCACTTTCTTGGATCTGTCACGCTTTAATTTGAAATATTATTTTCATCAGTCTATCACATTTGCATTTACTTTTTGTCTGTCCCACTTAATTTAGAAACATCACTTTCATCGGTCGTTCACGTTTAAGTTTGAGATAGCACTTTATTGGATCTGTCACGCTTTAATTTGAAATATTATTTTGATCGGTCTATCACAATTGCATTTACTTTTTGTCTGTCCCACTTAATTTAGAAACATCACTTTCATCGGTCGTTCACGTTTAAGTTTGAGATAGGACTTTCTTGGATCTGTCACGCTTTAATTTGAAATATTATTTTGATCGGTCTATCACAATTGCATTTACTTTTTGTCTGTCCCACTTAATTTAGAAACATCACTTTCATCGGTCGTTCACGTTTAAGTTTGAGATAGCACTTTCTTGGATCTGTCACGCTTTAATTTGAAATATTATTTTCATCAGTCTATCACATTTGCATTTACTTTTTGTCTGTCCCACTTAATTTAGAAACATCACTTTCATCGGTCGTTCACGTTTAAGTTTGAGATAGGACTTTCTTGGATCTGTCACGCTTTAATTTGAAATATTATTTTGATCGGTCTATCACAATTGCATTTACTTTTTGTCTGTCCCACTTAATTTAGAAACATCACTTTCATCGGTCGTTCACGTTTAAGTTTGAGATAGGACTTTCTTGGATCTGTCACGCTTTAATTTGAAATATTATTTTGATCGGTCTATCACAATTGCATTTACTTTTTGTCTGTCCCACTTAATTTAGAAACATCACTTTCATCGGTCGTTCACGTTTAAGTTTGAGATAGCACTTTCTTGGATCTGTCACGCTTAAATTTGCAATATTATTTTGATCTGTCTATCACAATTGCATTTACTTTTTGTCTGTCCCACTTAATTTAGAAACATTACTTTCATCGGTCGTTCACGTTTAAGTTTGAGATAGCACTTTCTTGGATCTGTCACGCTTTAATTTGCAATATTATTTTCATCGGTCTATCACAATTGCATTTAATTTTTGTCTGTCCCACTTAATTTAGAAACATCACTTTCATCGGTCGTTCACGTTTAAGTTTGAGATAGCACTTTCTTGGATCTGTCACGCTTTAATTTGAAATATTATTTTGATCGGTCTATCACATTTGCATTTACTTTTTGTCTGTCCCACTTAATTTAGAAACATCACTTTCATCGGTCGTTCACGTTTAAGTTTGAGATAGCACTTTCTTGGATCTGTCACGCTTTAATTTGAAATATTATTTTGATCGGTCTATCACAATTGCATTTACTTTTTGTCTGTCCCACTTAATTTAGAAACATCACTTTCATCGGTCGTTCACGTTTAAGTTTGAGATAGCACTTTCTTGGATCTGTCACGCTTTAATTTGAAATATTATTTTCATCAGTCTATCACATTTGCATTTACTTTTTGTCTGTCCCACTTAATTTAGAAACATCACTTTCATCGGTCGTTCACGTTTAAGTTTGAGATAGCACTTTCTTGGATCTGTCACGCTTAAATTTGCAATATTATTTTGATCTGTCTATCACAATTGCATTTACTTTTTGTCTGTCCCACTTAATTTAGAAACATTACTTTCATCGGTCGTTCACGTTTAAGTTTGAGATAGCACTTTCTTGGATCTGTCACGCTTTAATTTGCAATATTATTTTCATCGGTCTATCACAATTGCATTTAATTTTTGTCTGTCCCACTTAATTTAGAAACATCACTTTCATCGGTCGTTCACGTTTAAGTTTGAGATAGCACTTTCTTGGATCTGTCACGCTTTAATTTGCAATATTATTTTCATCGGTCTATCACAATTGCATTTACTTTTTGTCTGCCCCACTAAATTTAGGAACATCACTTTCATCGGTCGTTCACGTTTAAGTTTGAGATAGCACTTTCTTGGATCTGTCACGCTTTAATTTGAAATATTATTTTGATCTGTCTATCACAATTGCATTTACTTTTTGTCTGTCCCACTAAATTTAGAAACATCACTTTCGTCGGTCGTTCACGTTAAAGTTTGAGATAGCACTTTCTTGGATCTGTCACGCTTAAATTTGCAATATTATTTTGATCTGTCTATCACAATTGCATTTACTTTTTGTCTGTCCCACTTAATTTCGAAACATCACTTTTATAGGTTGTTCACGTTTAAGTTTGAGA
>OY744539.1:4816277-4841277 GCA_963556195.1 Sepiola atlantica | reverse complement strand
ATTTAAAATAAATCTAAACAGTTTACCAACATTTCTTTGTAGATTGACTTTTCAAATAATGACTCGACACAAATTTGATTTTTCACGGGGAATAAAGAACTCGCCACGCTAGAAATGGCAATTTGAGGCATGGTGGAATCTAACGCGATTATAACTAAACTTCCATCTTGTTTTACGTGGAAAAGGAGAAAGCACACAAACAGTTTCCTTATGAATCTAATAATAATGATGATAATAAAAAAAGCGCAAAATTAATAAAAGGATTTTGCTCTTATATGACTCATTTAACAAGATTTTGCGATTTAGCATTAAAAAAGAAATGTAAATCCTAACGGCACTGGACATTGATAGATTTGGAGAACGAAGCCAAACACGTGCGCTGTTTGCCTTTATCAATCTTAAACCTGATTCCACACTTATGCGTCATATTTAGCGTAGTCAGGAACTGTTGCTTTATTATAGTTTGTATTTTTCTTGCGGTAAGAGAGATAGAGAGAGAGGACATCGGGGGAAAAGAGAGGACGAGGGAATAGAGAAAGAGAGAGAGAGAGGACAGTAGGGAAAGAGAGGACGAGAGAATAGAGAGAGAGAGAGAGAGAGAGAGAGAGAGAGAGAGAGAGAGAGAGAGAGAGAGAGCAGAATTTCACATTACCTTTTAGTCATAAATTTTGCTACCTCAGTGTTACCATTGGAGCACACGGAAGAACTGGTGTTAGAGTGGTTGAAAAAGTAAAGATTGGATCCGTAGAATAAGAAGACAAAGTCTCATTCCAGCATTTAAAACAACTTTATTAAGCCATCTTCGTTGTGGTGTAAATAAAAGGAAAAGAAAGAGAAGGATGTTAGTAAATGAATACGTCACTAGGTATGGACGAAGACAAAAGGGAAGAAAGTTCATACCCGTTATTAGAGAATAGAGAAGAGTTCATATATGAGACAGTCAAAGTCGTGTCCACGCGTATATGTAGGTATGTGTGTGTTACATTGATAAGTTCACGTGTTTGCTATCGTAACCATGTTAAATCCTTAGGTCTTCTCGTCGAACCCAGGGCCAGACGGTTTGGCGTGTTTTGATTTGCGCCCCAAGAAAAAAGTTTTGTGGTCGGTCAGAGCAACGTGGATGAGTTGTTTGCAGTACCGTCTCAGTTTCTAACAGTTATTGATCAATAACATCGACATGTAAGTGTTGCAGATTATGTACATGTCTATATAAATAAAAATAATTATATATATATATATATATACATATAGGTATAAGTTTTTATTTATACAAACATTATTGGTTACATATGTGCATACATGTTTCGGTTGTACTTTTCGCAGAGAGTGAACCTCTTCAGACCAAAGGCTCCAGAGAAGTGGGATGGATTTGGAAAACATTTCTTTTAAAAAGAAATTTGAGGGGGGATAGGTTATTTTTTATGAATTAGTATCGGATTACATACTTTACTTGTTAACTCTTTCAATTAGTTTCTATCTTTTTTATTTTTTTATATTAGCATATCAGGGCAAGATATATCAGCAATATCTATATGAACTAGCGAGACCTGTGGAACTTTCACAGTTGTATCTTTCATCTGTTGTATATTGTTGACGTGCGTAAAATGTTCCAATTTTATAGACTTCCGGCGCTAACGCAAACCCCACGATATTACTATACCACTTATGTTCAAACTAAAACATAGTTATCTAAGTACTCTGGCTAATGTAGTTTCAGAATATATCTAGTAATGTGGTCTATCTCTAAAACCCTTGTAGGAATTTGTGACATAGTTCCATTCTAGGACGTCCGGCGTGAAGACAGACCCAACGATACTAATGTATTATCTTTGAACAGAACAGATATTACACTTTGATCCTTGCCCGAAACTCAAAAAAGTGCATTTTAGTTCGAGTTTCACGTTCGACACAACAACGGCATCAAATAAAAATGATTTAAAATATTCCTTTTTGCATTTCGTCTTCGGCGATTTGGAAATTCTATCTTTTTAAAAAAAGATGTGGAGGGTGATGACGTACGTACGAATATGGAATTACCCTAGCGTATTAGTATATCGATATTTATCCATCTTTCGTATGAGAAAGTATATTTTACATAAAGAGAAGCGAATTATCTCACTTGTATAGCAAACGGTCGACAAGAGAGTTAAATCACACCATTCACCTCGTCCAGACAGTTAAAATAGACAAATCATTGGATCACTCGAATTGGCGTTAAAATACGATCATTTCTGAACAAGTCTGATTTTCTATCTTATATGAATAGAGATTTTGTCCGTCTGTCCGTCTTTTGTTAAACGTAATAAATACATCACGGAATTTGTCACATTTAGAAATATCAGAGATCTTAACTACTTTTAGAAATGGAAAATATTACATTAATAGTAAATAATAAATTCCCAACAAATAAAGTAGATGCCATGACAGGAATTCGAAACCGAAACCTTGAGACCTTCAGTCCGAGCCTCTACTAACCGACCTATTTGTACTTTTTTATAAATAAAAGTTAAAACATTACCTTAACAAAATAATTATAGCTTTGGCGTGATTCCATACATTTATTATTTACGTCATGTTTCGAAACATAAATTCAAACTTAACCGATAATAAAAAATTAAAAAATAAATAAATGGGTAAATATTACTTACAGCGTTGAAAATTATCTTAATAGTTCCAAACAATTTATTTAGCTTTAACAACGTATTGTTGTTAAGAACAATTTAATATTTAATATATACTAGTATTTGGGTCCGTAGGGCCCATAATTCTAGTGCTTCAAATACTAAAGACGTGTTATTCTTTGCTAGTGTATCACATTAGTTGAGAATGAGAGAAAATCGTCACTTGCAAGTGTTAACCTATTGAACTTTGCTTTACCCTTAAAGCATTATTACGGAGAAGTGGACATGTTTCTCATGTAAAATTCTACAAGAAATCAGACGGTAGGGGTCTGCGCTCACGTCGGACATTCGATCAACGGTAGAAACAACGTTTATCGTTTCATTTTATTTAATGTTATTTATTTATTGCTTGAAAATGTAAATAAAGTAAAAAGGTTTTCTCATTTCTTCGAACTCTTTGGAAGTAGATGAATTGTATTTCGTATTTAACGAGATATCTCATTTTGTTTGCAAAGACATGTTCTTGCATTTATTTTCAATACATATCTATTATAATATAACACTTTCTCATACCTGAGTACTGTTGTCATATTTGGGCTGGTGGATTTCTGTCCCATTTGAGGGTTCTTGATAAGGTGCAGAAAAGTATCTGTAATTTGATTGGCCCTACACTTTATTCTTCTTCTCTACACCCTCTCTCTCACAGAGGTGATGTGGCTAGTCTCAGTATTTTTATAAATGCTATTATGGAATGTGTTCTTCAGAATTATGTGATCTATTCCCCGCTTCTTTTGTTCCAGCTCGTTTGACTCGTTGGTCTAGTGGTCTCCATCAATTCGCTGTTTTTATACCTCATTGCAATACAGCTTCCTGTTCCAGTAGCTTCTTTTCAAGAACCACAGGCTTGTGGAACTCTCTTCGTCCTGACTGTTTTCCTCGTACCTATAATCTTAATTTATTCAAGACTACGCCCAATAGGCATCTCCTGTCTTTGCGATAATCATATTTGTTCTTGTTAACTTCTTACATCAAGTGGCTTCATGCCTTGTCTAGAGCGATTTCCATGAAAAGAAAAAGACTTTTTATAAATATATTTTTATTACACAAAATACATATTAAAACATTTATTAGTATTGGATTGTTTTTAAAAAATCTATACTTTGCAATTTACTTACTATAGAAATATAGTAAGTAAATAGATAGAAATATCTATTACTCTCATTTTCTCTCACTGTATAGTGTTTGATCCTCGCTCTTATTTTATACAGTTTCTATAACTCTTACTTCCGTCTTCCGGCCTCTTTCCCTCTCTCTTTCCCTCTCTCTTTCCCTCTCTCTCTCTCTCTTCTCATTAGCAGTGAAGCTAATACTAAAACTAATTATAAAACAGAGTGGAAAACTGCATGGAATATCTCTAGACGCATTCATAATATTTAACTCATATCTGAAGAGAAAAAATATGTATAAAAATTGAGATAGATATACGATTCAGACTTTGTAATAACCAATGCTCTGATTGTGTGGCTATGAAGAAACAGCTGTTATTTTTAAAATTAAACTCAAGTTTACTTGATACGAGATATGGTTTCTCAGAAAATATCTCAATGTATAATTGCTATGGAATTACCCGTTAGAACTCTTGGATCGTCTAATATTACACACTTGAGTTTGACTACACAACCAGAGAGAGAGAGAGAGAGAGAGAGAGAGAGAAAAAGAGAGAAAGAGGGGGAGAAAGAGAGGGAGAGGGGAGAGAGAGACAGAGGGAGAGACAGAGACGGAGAGAGGGAGTAAGCGTATAGAAATATTAATTTTGAATTTTGTCTTTTTATTTTTTAAATTTAACTGGCTTTTCAAACTCACGCTTTTCAGATTCAAACAATCTAACCTTGAACTGAATTGGTTACCCAATGGGTCTCATTTTTTTCCTCGTGTGTCTTTAAATTTTGATATTGTGTCTACTTTTCTTATTACATGTTACTTATCTGTTGGTGTACGCCTAGTTCCCCGTATCATCATCATTATTTACTAAATCATGCTTGTCTTTTATTTCCTTCCCTTTGTATTCATTTCCCATATTGCACAAATTTCGCACCGATTTCCAGCATTTATTCACAATGTTTTGAAAATATGTCTCCCCCTATTCTGATATATACAAATGTTTGACAAAATAATGGAAGCACCTTGTGAATTTTGCATAAAATTTAAAACACCTATAATTTTTTTTTAAATTACTTAAATCATGGTTTCATTTTATTTTTATTTATGGTTATCCTGAATTAATTGGTTAAATTTTTTATTTTATTTCAGATGGTGCATTTAAATGACGGATCTATCAGGTTTCCAAAGAGGACAGTTTGTTGGTGCCCGTATGGCAGGTGCTACTGTAACGGAAGTGGCTGAGATGGAGGCCGTATCAAGAGGAACTGTCTCGAAAGTTATGACAGACTATGAAAAAGGAGGGAAAACATCCTCCTCTAAACAAAATTCTGGAAGAAAGCCGAAGCTGTCTGAAAATGATCGTATAACCCTTGTGAGGATTGTGAAGAACGAGCACAAAACCACGGCATTCAAAATTGCAGCATCTGGATAATCCCGTATCAACAAAAACTGTTCGCCGAGAGTTTCACACGGCTGAATTTCACACCGTATTTAAATAAATTTATTTACAATTTCAATGGTGTTTCCAGTTTTGCACAAATTTCTCCCCGATTTTCCATCATTTATCCAGAATGTCTAGCTAACTGGCTGTGTTTATACCAGCCGATGATACGTATTTCGTATCATTCTGATGATACGTATTTCGTATCATTCTGGTAAAAAAGCGACTGTCTCGCCTGTAAGCAGACTTTCTTTTGTCGGAATTAAATATTGTCCTGTTTAGAACTTATATATTAATGAGTCACTGCTTATCAAGGCTCGAAGGCCACTCGAGGATAAGAGTTAATTAGATGTAGAACAATACTTTAAGAGGGTTTGAAACAATGTGTGCAGGATTTGATTACTTAATAGGACGGTTTAACCAGTATTTGTTTACATTGGACTTGTAGACGACTAAGGGAAGCATCCCCTGGTATTGTGTTCCACAGATGGGAATCTTTTGGAAAGATGCTCTGTTCATGGAGGTTCCGTTTGGCTCTATGTACACAAAGAAAGAAAGGAAAGTTCGTTGTAGTGGTGGTAAATAAACGAGTTTTACACCGGCGAACCATAGATTGTAGCGCAGTAGAGCATCGACCAAGAAAATAACGATGTAAGAAGAGAATGACTAGTAACGCCTCTTCTAGGAGGTGAACCTGCTCAGGCATTACTTTCTCTCTTTGAGAAGTGGTTGGTTTGCTGCCAACCGCCGGAGGCGCCCCTACCGGGAAATGCTAACGGGCATGCTCAAGCTATTCTTTCGAAGCCATAGTGCACCCCTACTTCTGTCAGGTAGCTTTTTACCTTATTATTCCCCGACATCCGGCCTTGTCTCACATCTTCGTGTGGTAGGCCGGAAGTAAATATCGTCTTTGCCAAATTTCTGCCACTGTCGAAACAAAACATAGACCCCCTTCTTTCTTTACAATTAGTCACACCGAGAAACTGCTGGAATATCCAGCGCATCTCCCTAGCTATCATCCGAAGCAACGCCATGTCTATATCAGAGAAGAGTGTGTAAGAATAGGATTAGTAAGGTAAATTTCCACGTAGGGTTAAAAATTAGGCCGAGTGAAATTTTTTAATTAAGATTAGAAGAAGGCTACGTGTCTTGGCTATGACGTCACAGGTACAGAAAGCGGATGTGGCAAATTGGTAGAGAGAATCGAGTAATTTTTGAAGCTCAGTTGTATTTGTTGATGCTTTTCTCTTTAATAACGTTTGTAAAAGTTGCTATTGAGAAAAAGGGGGAGAGCGATGAAGAAAAGAGGAAATGGAAGCGTTGACTGCCACATCAGCAACGAAACACGACCAGTGACTCCCGTCAATGAAGTGGACGAACTGCGGAGATCGAAAAGAAGGCACCGTGGGAATCAACAACCCACTCCCTGTAATGGTACATCATGACGTCATCCAGCAACGTCGAAGTGTTAGATTTTCTTCGTATTATTCTCCCTACTATTGATTTAAATCTCGTTAAATAACGTTATTATCCCGCGCTGTCTATTGTATTCACGTGTTTTATTTACAACAGCTCAGCGTTTTCCTTTGTTTGTGAGCCAATTGTTACGTAAGCGGTCCACCGTACACTCAGCAGATTCAAAGAGTGGGTCCATGTGAAAGAGAGAGAGAGAGAGAGAGAGAGAGAGAGGGGGGGGTAGGGGAAGGCAATAAGACGATAACACCGCAAGAACAATTAACGGGATGTTATTACTTGCGTTTTTAGAGCAACTCTCCTTAAAACATTCAGCTTTTGTTACGAGGCGCGGAGCTTATAAAATGCAAGCTGGGTCTTGTATTTATAAGCTATCGTTAAAGTCTCCTTATATTACACTGTCTTGAAAGTACTTACGCATTATATATATATATATATATATATATATATATATATATATATATATATATGTTAAATAAATATTTATTTATTGAAAATGAACTCAGTTTTTTTCTTCCTCGTGGCATAATAGTAACACGTCTGGTGTGCCTTGGATGTTGAGAACACATACTACACTTTGATCTCAGCCAAAAGGCCACGGAACCCTAAAATAATGTTTTATGGCTAGGCAGAACCGATACTATACTATTCACCCTCATTAAAAGATAATATAATAATAGATTCAATATATTTTTTTTTAATTCATTTTTTAATTAATAATAAAAAATTAATCTTTTACTGTATTATTTTTTAATTGGGGTGAGTAGTATAGTATCGGTTTTGTCCTTTTAAAGGTGGTAGGGGTAATTCTTCCAGGTATTACAACCTCCTTTTGCGGAGGGATTAATGTAGTTTATGTTATGTTATAATGATACCATTTTCCTAGGCACTATCTTCTGCTTTTTATGGGGATGGGTGGTGAGGTATTGAAGTATCTTTTCTATTGTCATAATACCATACTCATAGAGATTACCTTGTCCTTTTATGGTACGTTTCTCCCAGGTATTACCTCCTCTTTTGTATATATCTATACTATATGTTTGTTCCTACATGACACCATCATTCCATTATTATTTTCTGTTTGGAGGGGGTAATGTACTATTTTTTTTGTTGTCATGATATCATCCTCCCAGGTATTACCTACATTTTGGGAGTGGGGGGTCATCAAGATACTATCCTTTCAGTCGTTACTTCCTTCTTTTAGGAGTCAGTGTAGTATATGTTCGTTCACCATGATATCATCTTCTCAGGCAAGCGAAATTATGCGACCGGAGGAAGCATATATTTGCAACTATATATATATATATATATATATATATATATATATATATATATATATATATATATATATATATATATTTGGTACAGAAAATCAGTACAACATAGTGTTGTACTGATTTTCTGCACTAAAAAATAAATAAATATTACGCTCTTAATTTTGATATTCTCAATTAATTGAGCACTCTCAGCATAGATTTTTCATACCATCTTACAAAATAAGTTTATATATATATATATATATATATATATATATATATATATATATATATATATATATATATATATATTAAGTATAAAATCAATGTTATATCATTATATGATCTAATGAGAATTTTGGAAACAAATATCCTGGATTGCCCGTAAATGCTGTCGACTTCACCGAAAACACATGTAAAGGCTAATTTTTTTACCGAAATTGGCATTAAATCATAGAATTATATAATCTTGAAATAATGCTTTATATATTGATAGGGTCTATAGAAAAATTTTTTAAATTGTATTTTTATTTGGAGCATTTGAAAAGGTTTTTAAGGTGCAGAATATGAGCAAATCCTCATATTTTAAAATTAAAATATTTCAGATTTGCATTCAATATGATCCATAGTTATTAGACACCAATTAAGCAAGATTCTCTAAAAAAAAGTTTTCTCCTTAAGACTCCTTAAGCTTAAGAGATATTTTCTAGAGTTAAAATAATGCAATAGATTATAATCAAACTTAGAATAAATGTGCTAGACATCAGGGTTAATATAATTATACGCTCATTTTAATCTTCATAAGAGGAAATTAAAGTGGTGGAAAACTGTTCAGTTCGGGGGCTTAATTTTATCCGTCCTGGGACGAGTATACTTCTAAGTACATAGGAAACAAATTTCGATTTACTCACATTTAGTATAATGATAGATTTATAGGTTCGGCATTTAACATGAGTGGAGTTTATGTGCATATGTTTTCTACCTGTTACAAGTATATATGTATACTTACTAATGTGTTTTCTACCTGTTACAAATATATATGTATATTTACTAATGTGTTTGCTACCTGTTACAAGTATATATGTATATTTACTCATGTGTTTTCTACCTGTTACAAGTATATATGTATATTTACTCATGTGTTTTCTACCTGTTACAAGTATATATGTATATTTACTAATGTGTTTTCTACCTGTTACAAGTATATATGTATATTTACTAATGTGTTTTCTACCTGTTACAAGTATATATGTATATTTACTAATGTGTTTGCTATCTGTTACAAGTATATATGTATATTTACTAATGTGTTTTCTACCTGTTACAAGTATATATGTATATTTACTAATGTGTTTTCTTCCTGTTACAAGTATATATGTATATTTACTAATGTGTTTGCTATCTGTTACAAGTATATATGTATATTTACTAATGTGTTTTCTACCTGTTACAAGTATATATGTATATTTACTCATGTGTTTGCTACCTGTTACAGGTATATATGTATACTTACTAATGTGTTTTCTACCTGTTACAAGTATATATGTATATTTACTAATGTGTTTGCTACCTGTTACAAGTATATATGTATATTTACTCATGTGTTTGCTACCTGTTACAGGTATATATGTATACTTACTAATGTGTTTTCTACCTGTTACAAGTATATATGTATATTTACTAATGTGTTTGCTACCTGTTACAAGTATATATGTATATTTACTAATGTGTTTGCTATCTGTTACAAGTATATATGTATATTTACTAATGTGTTTGCTACCTGTTACAAGTATATATGTATATTTACTAATGTGTTTGCTACCTGTTACAAGTATATATGTATATTTACTCATGTGTTTGCTACCTGTTACAGGTATATATGTATACTTACTAATGTGTTTTCTACCTGTTACAAGTATATATGTATATTTACTAATGTGTTTGCTACCTGTTACAAGTATATATGTATATTTACTAATGTGTTTTCTACCTGTTACAAGTATATATGTATATTTACTAATGTGTTTGCTACCTGTTACAAGTATATATGAATATTTACTAATGTGTTTGCTACCTGTTACAAGTATATATGTATATTTACTCATGTGTTTGCTACCTGTTACAAGTATATATGTATACTTACTAATATGTTTTCTACCTGTTACAAGTATATATGTATATTTACTAATGTGTTTGCTACCTGTTACAAGTATATATGTATACTTACTAATGTGTTTGCTACCTGTTACAAGTATATATGTATATTTACTAATGTGTTTGCTACCTGTTACAAGTATATATGTATACTTACTAATGTGTTTGCTACCTGTTACAAGTATATATGAATATTTACTAATGTGTTTGCTACCTGTTACAAGTATATATGTATATTTACTAATGTGTTTGCTACCTGTTACAAGTATATATGTATATTTACTAATGTGTTTGCTACCTGTTACAAGTATATATGTATATTTACTAATGTGTTTGCTACCTGTTACAAGTATATATGTATATTTACTAATGTGTTTGCTACCTGTTACAAGTATATATGTATACTTACTAATGTGTTTGCTACCTGTTACAAGTATATATGAATATTTACTAATGTGTTTGCTACCTGTTACAAGTATATATGTATATTTACTCATGTGTTTGCTACCTGTTACAGGTATATATGTATACTTACTAATGTGTTTTCTACCTGTTACAAGTATATATGTATATTTACTAATGTGTTTGCTACCTGTTACAAGTATATATGTATATTTACTAATGTGTTTGCTACCTGTTACAAGTATATATGTATATTTACTAATGTGTTTGCTACCTGTTACAAGTATATATGTATACTTACTAATGTGTTTTCTACCTGTTACAAGTATATATGTATATTTACTAATGTGTTTGCTACCTGTTACAAGTATATATGTATATTTACTAATGTGTTTGCTATCTGTTACAAGTATATATGTATATTTACTAATGTGTTTGCTACCTGTTACAAGTATATATGTATACTTACTAATGTGTTTTCTACCTGTTACAAGTATATATGTATATTTACTAATGTGTTTGCTACCTGTTACAAGTATATATGTATATTAACTAATGTGTTTGCTACCTGTCAGAGTTTTACTTACTTTCGGAAATACAAGAATAAATAAATAAATAAATGCAAGGATTAATTTTGGAAGATATTTTTCTGTCGAGGACATCAAGACAAAAAACGTTTGTCAACGACTGAACATGTTGTTATCGATCGGGGTGTTTTGTAGGGCCGAGGTGGGTGGAGCACAATTTACTGCCATTCAACAGTTACAGTCTCCCTTAACTCTTCCGTCACCCCTCTCTTTTTCTCTTTCGCTCGCTCTATTTCTTTGTTTCTCTCTCTCTCTCTCTCGCTCTTTCTCTGCTTCACTATCTATCTATCTATCTATCTATCTATCTATCTATCTATCTATCTATCTATCTATCTATCTATCCCTTTCTCCATCACCTATTTTGTTTACTTCTTCTTCTTCTTCTTCTTCTTCTTCTTCTTATTCTTCTTCCTCTCGTTCTCTCTTTCCCCTATTCTCCGTAGTCGAAACAGTGACAAGCCTCGATCAGGTCTATTAATCGCATTTTTCCAGCTTTCCTCTCGGGAATTGACCAATCAAATTGCGTGGTTTAATTTGAGAAGACACAAGCAGAGGCGAAGAAGACATTTCTGATGAAATCAAAAGGAAATAAAAGCCAAAAACATCAGGAAGAAAATTAAAAAAAGAAACTTTCACGTGAAATTAATGATTTTAATTTAGAATTTTTACTGAAAATGATATTCTTTTAATCACGATTCGACAAAATAATAATGCATATTATTAACATCAAATATTGATCCGACTTTTACGTCAATGGCAGATCTTTATCACATGTGGTTCGGCAAATAACGTGTCTCCATTTAAATACATCACTATAAAAATGAGTTTAACTTGACGACTCGCGATGGAACTGCGAATTGTTGGATTGAACTAAAGTTATCTAATATATAAAGTAAAGTTGGTCTCTTTCTCATAATATTTGTCATCGATAGCTTTTTTCCTATAAAATCAATATTAGATTCTAGTTCGTCAGTTATTTTGGTGGATCATTGCAGCATGTTTTTAAAGATCAATCAAATTAAATTCGATCTAATCCCTTAAAGAAAACTTTGACATGGTAGGAATTATTTTTATACGAATATTACCTTAATAAAGGGACGTAACTCTGTATTCGTCAATTAAAAAATTACCGGACACCGCCGGGTTGGTACATCTAGTTCTTCTCTAATATATAAAGTAAAACCAGTCTATTTCTCGATTTTTGTCATCGGTAGATTTCTTTCTACTTGATTCTGGTTCGTCAGTTTTATTGTGGGTCGTTTTTAAGAACAATAAAATGTAATTCGATTTAATCCCCGTCCCCCCCCCGAAAATAATTCCACCGATTCTGAATTATGTTCACATCTTTAAAACAAGGAACGTAACTCTGTATTCGTCAACACAGTGTTACCTTCCTTTGATTGGAACAAAAAATAATATTTTGAAAAAAAATAGCATTGTTAAAAAAAGCAATTCAAGTAATTTCAAGTAAAACACTACCAGGAAATGCCGTGTATGTCTATCGAATTCTTATCTAATATATAGAGTAAAGTCAGTCTCTTTCTTGATTTTCATAATCGATAGCTTTCTTCCTATAAAATCAATATTTGATTCTTGTTTGTCAGTTCTTTTGGTGGACCGTTGCAGCATATCGTTAAGAATGATAACATATAATTCGATCTAATTCCTTCCAGAAAATACTTTGTACCGGGTAGGAATTATTTTTATACAGATGACATCTTAAAAAGATGGACGTAACTGTATATTAGTATAGAAAAAAACACTACTGTGCAATACATGGGGGAATATTTAGTTCTTATTTAATATATAAACTAAAGGTAGCCATTTCTCAATTTTTGTCATCAACAGATTTAATCTTACAAACGCAATATTGCGTCAATATTTCTCGTGGATCCTTTTTAAGAACAATAAAATATAATTTGATTTAATTTCTTCCGGAAAATACGTTGACCGGATCAGAATTAAATTTAAATACAAGTAACCTGTCTTGGGACAGGGAGTCACTTAGTGTTGTATACTTGGTGACTCGGCTCTAAATCTCCCATACAAAACACCTACCCCTCCTCACGTCACTCAACTAACCTCGAGGCGATTCGCACTTACCTTTTCTTTGCCTATATTATTCAATATCGCTATATGCAGGTGTGAACTTTTGACCCCCGCGCGTTGGTTGACCCGGTTTTTAAAAAAAAATAATTCCCGCTTGTCAGCCGCCGGATGACACCTATCATGCCAATAATATTAATAACAGAAATACCTCATCTCATAAAAATCACCAGAAATGTAGTCCTATGCTACGAACATGCATTTTGACTAGTTGCTCTATGGATCGTTCTCCGCTTATATTGTGTGTAAGAATCCGTCAAACTTAGGAGTATACTTAACTCACATTGTTAGTTCATTTCTTTAACTAAGTCATAAGATAAGGCTGAGAGTCGCAAATTCTCCAATCCTCAGTGTTAGTGTTCCAAGCTCGTGCAGACTTTTCCATCGCACAAAAAAAATCGCATTAAAAAACGATCCTGCTCACGTAACACAACTAACCGAAGAAAACTACAAACAAATCGGTGTGACTCACACTTAACCATTCTGAAAACTTATATCAAAGTTGACCCTACAAAACAAACCTTGCTTATGATACTCAATCTTGCTAAATGCAGGTGTGAGCATTTGATCTCCACGGATGAGTCGACATCCCGAGGTATTTCAAACAATGTCAAACAGTCAGTCGCCGGATGACATCCATCATGGTGTCATAATAGTATAAATCACGGAAATAATAGAAATAAAAGCAATACATCATCTTATAAATATCACTAGCAACCCCCCCCTTATCGAATTCGAAATATCTCTTCTGCTGATACAACGATTGTGAAGAAAACAACTCTAAAAATAATTAACAATTAAATAAAACTTCTTTTAAACGTACAATAGAAAACACAGAACTCAGCGCGAACGTCGACAAGGTAAAACCCAATAAAATAATTATTAGAAAGTAAAAATCCGATTTGAAAATGGTAAATGTTTTGCCTCGTGTTTTATTTGACTTTCCTTGAATATTTGTTTTCTGACACTGGTTGGATTCTGCTACAAGAGGAACGCATTGTTTCTTTGTCAGTGCTAGCAAGATTTATAGTCGAAAGAAATGTCAGACGTCATAGCGTTATCATCGGAACAATAGTTCTGAATTTCAGAAACCACAATGGCAGCGATAGCGATTGGAAATAGAAGAAGAACAGTAAAATCAAAATAGCTCAGTATCATTGATAATAATAATAATAATAATAATAATAATAATAATAATAATAATAAGTAAAATCCTTGAATGCGGAAACCAACCGACATAACCAACGAACGCAAACCTTACACATAATTTTAAATAGGAAAAGAACACAACTTATAGAAACAACATCACACGAGCTAAAGGAAGTGAAAACTGCTAAAAATCCAATAAACTGCCCCCCCCCCCACAGACACCAAAGAAAGATTCATAGATATACACACATTCACGTGGTGAAACAAGCCTCGGCTGGTACCACACAAAAGTATAATAAAGCGTCAAAGAGGATAAAAAACGGATGAGGGATAGCACCAGCAAGACCTCCACAGCAAGGGTGCGAAGAATACTGCAACCTTAGAAAATCTCATTGCCACTCAAATTCCACAGAAAACCAACGGTAGTTGCTTGCGAGAAATCAATGGTAAACAGCTGTTGCAATATCGTAAAGTGATTTGCAATGCTTATCGAAAGAGGTGCGGAGTTCTGGAAATCCGAGAAGACTCCAAGGAACACCATTTGTTATTGTCAGCAAGCAATCACTGATACAAACTTGTGTGAAAACTCCGAGTGAGTAAATAATAATAAACAAGAAAACCGGACATACTAGTAGTCAACAAGAAGGGAAAAAACTGTCGAATAGATTTCGCCGTCCCAGCTGATCAAAGAGTGAAGCTAAAGGTTAAGATAAAGTAAGCGAATACATACGGGCTGGCCAAATAGCTTAAAGGAATACAGAACATGGTGGATACTACTTTAATACCAATAATTGTAGGAGCACTAGGAACAGTTCCGAAAATACATGGAAACACACTATAAAAAATTGGAATCAAAAAGGATTGGCACCATGCACCAATTCAGACAGCTGAATATATATATATATATATATATATATATATATATATATATATATATATATATATATATATATATATATAGTACATGTATTATATTTGTTAATCCATTGAAACTCCAGTGCTAATAAAAAGTGCTCAATAACAAGTAGAGCTCTAGTCACACACTATAGAGCTATAAGGTACTTTACCTTATAAGAGTAAACGTGTGTATGTGTGTATGTGTGCTAGTCTGTGTATATTTTTATATATAAAATAGTAACTCTGTCTGTGTGTGTCCGCCTTATCTTTGTGTCTTATGTTCACCCAAACCGCTGGACAGAATTGCTTGAAATTTTGCATGTGGACTACTGTCCACTTAGTGAAGGTCATAGGCTACATAAGAAATATATCACTTCAACGCTGGGGGTCCCCGGGAGGTACAACCCTCACACTGAAAATTGTTATCCCTTAGATTTAAATGAAATTTAAACCATAAGTAAATGACCAAAAAATGATGTCTATTCCCAAAATGTAAGCAGATTTTGATAATATTACGATGGTCTCCGGGGGCACAACCCCTCCACTGAAAACTGTTTTCCCTTTGATTCAAATATATATATATATATATATATATATATATATATATATATATATATATATATATATATATATATATATGAAGCAATCCAACAAAAGATATAAGCGTCAACTAATATCTTATAATTAGTGAAACATCCGGATAAAAAAACTGAAGCTCAATATACTGGATAGAGCATTAATATTATAATATAAAATGAAGTAATAAAATAAGGTGTCAATCAAATTTTATTAGAATTCAAAGTTCATGCAAAGCATCCTTAAGTCCTTAGCTCATGAGTTTTCAAAGATAATTCTTCTCTTCAGAGGACCATTACCGCAGTTATACTACTACAGGCAATAAAATTACACTTTGAAAATATATAAAATTATATACACAAATATATAAAAATACATAACATCAAACATATCAATCCAAGGACTTAAGGATGCTTTGCATGAACTTTGAATTCTAATAAAATTTGATTGACACCTTATTTTATTACTTCATTTTATATTATAATATATATATATATATATATATATATATATATATATATATATATATATATATATATATTTATATATATATATATATATATATATATATATATATAGTAAGCAATGAAAATATATATGGCAATTAAGCTACACAGAGGCTCCCGCGTTTCATCCCCGGGGGAATCTTCAGGCTAAATGCATGGAGTTATTTTTGTCAGGTGTTTTTATATACATGGCTTGCTAATTAACCAATCAGAGTATTTGTTGTTCCCTCGGCCAATCGTTGGGCTTCCCGTGAACAAAGGCTTTGTTGGTGACGCTCCTATACCTATCCTATTTTTTCTTAACAATGGAGTTTCCTATATCCTGTTTCCTTTGTTGTGTCAATATAGCGGGCGAATTTATTTTAACACGTGGTTTCATACCCACGTAGTATTTCTTGTTATTTGGTCTTTCGTTGGCAAATATCGTTGCTTCGTATACAATACTTTTAGTTAGGCCTTTATTTTGTAGTGGACAAAGTTTACGATTTATGCAGTTACATTTTTTCTCTTTATTGCTTACTTTTTCGTTTCTATTCGGGTAGTTATTATTAGTGTTTTGTTTATTTCTATTAGTATTGTTTATATTTTTGTTCTTCGTAGTGTTATTTTTGTTATATTTTCCACTTTGTTTATTTTTTTCCTCTCTGTTGTTGTCTTTTAGTATTTTGTTGTTGTGTGCCTTAATTATCATTTCTATGTTTTCACAGCAGCTGTAAGATAGTTTTAGGTTATTTTTATTGAATATTTTATGTAGAGGGTTAGTTACGGGGAAGTGTTTTTCAATCAGATTTAGGAATTTTTTGCCTAGTTTAGTTTTTAGCATCTGGTTATAGGGAAGGGTATAGTAGATTATATTTCTTTTTCTTTTGTTTTTCTTTTTAATTTTGTTGTAATTATTGGTGTCCTGTTTTTTATATTTAATTTCGGTATTATGGTAACCACTATTTATTAGAGCTGTATTGTAAATGTTGATTGATTTTTTAAAAACGCTTTCGTTGCTAGAATTGTTGATAAGCCTACTTTCGATCGAATTCAGGATATGTTTTATGATTGATGGGGGGTGATTAGACTTGTGGTGTACGTATATTGGGTTGGCATTATCTTTTAGGTATGGTTCGTAAGTGTTTTTACTTAAGTTTAATGTGACGTCTAGAAAGTTCGTTGTTTTTTATGTTAGCCATTACTTCTACTTTTAGGCTTAGTTTTTTCATTTCCATATGTATAATTTTCTTGAAGTTTTCTCCCTTGACTTTGTTGGAGTCTCTTATTATCGCTAATCCATCATCTCTATAAAGGCCGATATCCGTATTATCGAATATATTTGTGAGTGTATATAAAATGAATAACCCCACAAGATCAGATGCCTCCGCAGAGTCAAGGGCACCCATGGCCAAATCAAAGGAGTTTGTTATATTCGTTTTAATCCATTGGTCCTCGTTGTTGATTAAAACTGATCTCCTACATTTTTTAATGGTGTGAATTTCATCCTTGGATATATCGGTATATGTCTCGGCAAATTCTAGGGCGATGTTGAAGAGTTCTTCTGATATGGATGGGTAGAAGTCCACTATGTCGAATTGTAAGAAGGTACATTTGTTCTTATTTTCTATACTGTTAAACCAAGCGATTGCATCGACAGTATTAATCCATTGGTTTAATTCTAGGTCTTTTCTTATTTGTTTGTTAATTCTAGATATAATTGTTTTGCTGATTCTTCCTATTTCTGGTTTGATCGGATTAATTAAGCGAGTGCTGGGGTTATTGTTAAAGTTACTTTTGTGTTTTTTAAATAAGATATAGGCTTCCTTTGATTTGGCCATGGGTGCCCTTGACTCTGCGGAGCCATCTGATCTTGTGGGGTTATTCATTTTATATACACTCACAAATATATTCGATTATACGGATATCGGCCTTTATAGAGATGATGGATTAGCGATAATAAGAGACTCCAACAAAGTCAAGGGAGAAAACTTCAAGAAAATTATACATATGGAAATGAACTTTTAAAACCTTTTAAAAAGAAATGAAAAAAAAAACTTTTTCCAAATTTTGAATATTGACTGTTATTATCTGTCAACTTATCAATCACCACTTCCTCTGATGATACGATTTTAATCTTTGAAAAGCCGTGCTTAAGAAATGCAATTGAAAGATAAGAAGAAGAAATATTTTTATTTACTAAATGCTCCTTGTTCTGAACAACTGAAGATATTGATCTGTTTCCATTTACAGGTCTAACTATTTTTCATTGACTCACCTTATTTTTGCTCTATCCAGTATATTGAGCTTTCCTCATCTCACAATAGGTCTAATTCTCTAAAAGTTATCTTTTACTTATAAACCTTCATATTTACGCTCCTCCTGAGTTGCGCGTTTTTTTTGTGATATGTGCAGCAAGGAATTTATCCCTCTTTCTGCAAAAAATATCCCAATCCCCTCAAACGAGGCATATATCTGTAAGCTGATCCAAGCGACGAAGAAGTTCATCACTAATGTTCGGTGGAGAGCCTTCCACTACGACCTACGCAGTGGATCAAAGGACCAGGAGCCTGACACTAACATCGTGCCAACCCCAGAGATCGATGATTCGACGCTACCTATGAACTCCTCCATGGAGTTGAGGAAACTGGAAAGACAAACCGCGTCATGGTATGGCCTGAAAACTTCTTTCTTTTGCTGGGCAAAATCATAACCTAAATGAATTTGAAGACGAATTGTTTACTCTTATCAAAAACATTAAATTTAAAAAACACAATAATCACCCTAACCCCATAATTAAAAAAAATCAATAGCTTTACTAATAAGATTAAGAAACACCATGATATAGTAGTCCCTGCAGATAAGACTAAAAATTACTACAAATTAACTTACACTGATTATAAAAACTTAATTACTTCAATTATAAAGAACTTAATAAATTATATAAAAGTACACCTATAAGCACCCTCAATACTATCAACTCGGAGGCCAAATCCATTCTTACTTCCTTAAATGTCTTAAACTACACAGAAATCGTGATCCCTGCCACACCTAGATGTACATTAAAGGACCATAAAACAAACTTCTACGAAAACCCTACCATTAGATTAATATGCCCCTCTAAATCAGATCTAGGCATTATAAGCAAAAACATATTAAATAGAATAATCCTAAACCTTAAATCTAAAATTTCTTACACCCTTTGGCAATCTTCAGATGAGGTATCTAGCTGGTTCATTAACCTTAAAAATAAGTCAAACCCTAACCTAAATTTCATTACGTTCGACATAGATAATTGCTACCAATCTATTACCCCCATTCTACTTAATAAAGCCTTAATACTCGCTAAAAAGAATTCAGATCTGACAGACCTGGAAATTGAGCTGATCAAACTAGCTAGTAAATCCCTTCTCCAATTTGATAACAAGCTTTGGACAAGGAGAGACACCCCTAATAATTTCGACATCACAATGGGGTCCTCAGACTCTGCCCAGGTAACGGACTTAGTGGGGATATATTTAATGAGACAACTGAAATATAACTTCGGACATTTGAGAGGTGGTCTGTACAGGGACGATGCACTATTTGTGTCTGGAGAAAGATCAAGACAATATAACAACACCATAAAAAATCTCCATAGCTTCTTTAAAAATCACGGACTTGCAATTACAGTAGAACCTGAAAAGAGAACATCTAACTTCTTAGATTTAACTCTAAACCTTAATCTTGAAACTTTTAACCCCTACCATAAACCAAACCTAACCTTATTCTACGTACATAAATACTCTAACCATCCTAAGTCAATTATTAACTCAATTGCCCGGTCAGTCTCTAATAGAATTTCTAAACTTTCTGCTAACAAATCTATTTTTGAACAGAATTGCAATTTTTATGATAACGCCTTACGTGCCTCAGGATATAACGATACAATTAGATACAATAACACCCCTCCAACCCGTAAAAATAAAAATAATTTCACTAGCTTAATTACCCATAATATGGCTTTAACGGGAAAATTCTAATATCCCCTCGAATCCTAACTCTCACAATACAGATAACCTAGAAACTATAAATACTAACCAGAAATCTGAGGGAGATAAAAAGTCAAGAAGGAAAAATAATATCTGGTTTAACCCACCCTTCAACTGCAATGTAAAAATAAACATCCCAAAAGAATTCTTTAAAATCTTAGACAAATGCTTTAGGTACCCCCATAAATATAGCACAATACTAAATAAAAACTCTATTAAGATATCCTACTCCACTATGCCCAACATAGCGCACAGTATAATTTCCTCCAATAATAAAAAAATAAAAACTGCCGAACAAACTCCCCCCTTCTCCCCAAAATAAATGTAAGTGTCGTAGACCCAGAGACTGCCCCCTAAATGGTGACTGCATTCATAGTAATGTTATATACGCGTGCACCATTAGGGAATTCCGACAGAGCTCTGGCTTTACATCGAACCCCGTCGTGACAGACCTGCAACCACTGCGTGCTGCTTCTTGCCCCAATGATCAGCCAACCCAGAGTACTAACAATAACCACCTTAGCTCTTACCCCTCACGCTCAACAAGTAATTTTGAAATCGACTCAAACAGCATAAACACCCCGATTGTTCTTGGTCCTCTCCTAACACCCCAACTTAATACAGTTGCAGATTCATCCTTACAAGCAGCTACCAATATCCTTAATCACTCAAATGTAAATTCCGCCCCCCCCCCACAAAATTCACACTTACATAGGTTTGAGCGCCTTCCCAATTAAGATAAGAATCTCAAACCATATGCAATCATTTAAATTAAATAACGATAACTCTAGCACCTCACTCTCTAAATTAGTCAGAAACCTAAAAATCAGTAATACACCCTACTCATTGCATCTTGAAAAAATCTAGATCATACACCCCAGGCTCTCCACATTGCAGCCTCTGCACTATGGAAACTTACACAATAGCTACCGCTTATAAATCCTTAAACACTATTAATTCTAAAAACGAATTGATCTCCCATTGCAGACACAAACGCAAGTTCAAATACTCCAACTTTTTGCCCTCCCCACCTAGCAATAATTAACCGTACTTTCCCTCCCCCATAACACCCAATTCTCTTATTCACTATTTATCTATCATGGGTTATTAATTCCAATCTCTCTAGTTTGAACATTTAACCTATCCCTTAATACTCACTAATCTATTGCTGAACTGCATTGCTGCCCGACGAGTGCCTTGCGGTTGTCTTTGATCTTGGTGCTGATTTGCCATCCCTTATAATATTATGACCTTGCCTAATATCTTGAGTATATGTATTAGTGCTGCGGATATGCATGTTTGCATGTGTATATGTATATAGTCGCCAGAAATCTCGAGTGTATATATTAGTGCTACGGATTTCTGTAGACGTGTGTGCCTGATGTGAATATGTGCGAGGATACTGAGATGCTTTTGGTTTTGTGGATGCGTGTGTATATGTATATATGTGTATATGTATATACGGGTATGTATGTATACATGTGTGGATTTTACATGTGCATTTGTATGTATATGTGATTATGTTCACGTGGCTGCGCGCATGTGCCTTTGTACATTTCATGCCCGATTGTATGGGATGCTCATTGACATGGGGAGCAGTGGGATACTGCCCCGAGCGGTTGAGGGCAGCAGTACAGCTATACATCTATATACCTATTTATCCCCATTTTTAAATTATATTTTATATCTTCCTCATCCTATTTTTCTATCCTTTATATTATTTTTCTATTTCTCACTTCCTATTGCTTATTCACTATTTAATTTTATTAATATACTCTGTATCTGCTAAAACAACCTTTCCTCTCTTTTCCATATTTTGACAACCTACACTGTCAATTTATTTTATAGAATGACAATTAGTTAAAAATCCTTCAGAACCATTTTCTTCTACATATATATCTATTGAATCCTTAGGACTTTTTAAAGCCATTACGGGGAAAACACTGTTCCTTTTTTCACCTCTTATAATCCCATAAACCCTCCCGACCCAATCTCCCCACCCAAGTTTTTTATTTTTTTATCTAACCGTCTTCACAGCCATTTTACTTTTTGCCCCGCCAATAAGTCTAATCATCTTAGCAAAATCTACATCTAGTTATAACCTCTGAAGCTTATCTGCATTTAATCCAAACTTTAAACCCTACGGGAATTCTATTTCCCAGTACTGACCAGAAGTTATAACATTTCTTAATTTGACCACTCTAGATTTTATTTTTCTTCCCTCTTTTGCCTAAACATCATTAACCCCATTCACCACTCATAGGATTGGCGCCCCCCCCATTCTCTCTTGCTTTTTTTCTTTACTCTTTTCTTTTTTCTTTTTTTTCTCTCCTTTTCTTCTGTTTTTTCTTTTTCTTTTTTCTTTTTTCTTTTTTGTCTTTTCCTCATTATTTCTGCTTTCTTTTCGGTTCTTAACCCCCCACCTCCTTTGCTATTTCCACTTTTTTCTTTCTCTTACCTTCCCCTACATATCCCACAATTCCAAAAAAGTTTCACACTTTACAACAATTCGGATTACCATTTTTCATTGAGTTTTGGTTCGTTGTTTTTTGCCTTTGGATCTGTTTACTTGAAAACAGGAAGAAATGCGTTTTCTTAATATGGCTAATTTTGTCTGATCCCCCTCTAAGGACTAAGGACTTGGGTGGAATTTTCGCCGTTGGATTTTCATGCAGATTCTTCTGGATTTACCAATTACATTTGAACCCCATACAACCTGGATCTCCGTGTTTGGTGACTTTCATTTACATTGAAACACACCCGTTTGAACTTTTAAAACATTTTAAAAAGAAATTAAAAAAAAAAACTTTTTCCAAATTTTGAATATTGACTGTTATTATCTGTCAACTTATCAATCACCACTTCCTCTGATGATACGATTTTAATCTTTGAAAAGCCGTGCTTAAGGAATGCAATTGAAAGAAAAGAAGAATAAATATTTTTATTTACTAAATGCTCCTTGTTCTGAACAACTGAAGATATTGATCTGTTTCCATTTACAGGTCTAACTATTTTTCATTGACTCACCTTATTTTTGCTCTATCCAGTATATTGAGCTTTCCTCATCTCACAATAGGTCTAATTCTCTAAAAGTTATCTTTTAGTTATAAACCTTCATATATATATATATATATATATATATATATATATATATATATATATATATATATATATATATATAGGATTCACACTTAAACTAATTATCAGAGCATTGGGAATTTTGGCACACAGCTGATAGTCGTAAGGATGTTAATTTAGTTTTATGCAAAGACGATAAAAAGGAGGTTGAAGTCCTTCTTGAAAACTGAGATACCATTTGTTAACATTCAACAATAAGCATTAGATATTAATGAATAAATATTTTCGCAAATGTATTTTTTTGAGTATTTCAAAGGGCTTTATGGGAGCATGATAATGATCACAACTTCCCAATTATAGAATTCAAATATTTTAGATTTCATTGAATTTTATTCATAGTAATTAGACACCAATTTTCAATTTTTGAATTTTAATTTCTTTTTAAGATTCCTTAAGCTTGAGCCGTAAATTTTAAACATGTTCTAGAATAAAAATCATGTAATGGATTTTGATCAAAATTGGAATAAAGATTCTAGACATAAGTCGCTCTATATCTTGATTTAAATCTTCGTCGGTAAACGAAACTAAAGTTGACGACCATAATCGAGGGCGAACTGAAGGCTCCTTTTGATTGGTTACTACACTGCGATGTATGGGAAAGCGAGAATCCTTTCCCGTGTTTATTCTAATTACCATTGACCCCCACTTTATGATGCTGAGTATTTATCAAGGGAAATAAAGTACCATTTCTTTTAGTCTTTTGTATGACTCGACCGAAGATTGAACTCCGATCTCCCGGCCCATGAACGAACACTAACCATTATACCAAATAGTAATGTAAAATTGCCTTCGTATATATATATATATATATATATATATATATATATATATATATATATATATATATATATATATATATATATATATATATACATATATATATATATGTATATATACATATATATATATGTATATATATATATATATATATATATATATATATATATATATATATATATATATATATATATATATATAAACAATTTATTTAAAAACTATACGTATAATATTTCAGTTTTCGTTTCGAGACGCTGAAGATTCCTTATAGGCTATAGACGGTTTAAAAAAAATTAAAAGTCAGTCCATCTGGATGAAACCGCGGTACGACTCTGAAATATGTAACGTATAGTTTTTAAATAAAGTATTTGTATTTAGTTCTCACTTTTTTTGAGATCGAGCACTTTATTGATTTCTTTTAAATATAACCTGACACACACACGCTATATATATATATATATATATATATATATATATATATATATATATATATATATATATATATATATATATATATATATATATATATATATACTGCAGGCCAACGATATAATGTTCTGTTCGAGTGTGAACAGGAAATCGCCATACTTGCAAATGTGTTCGATTATGTTGCAATTTACGATAGCAAAGATAGCGGTGTTTGTTTATTTTCTAATATAGTTCTAAAGTTTTTTTTTGGAGGGGAGAAGGGGATAACGTGTGCTACCAAATGTTTGTAAATGAGAACTGGGGGGGGGGAGGATACA
>OY744539.1:4803777-4811277 GCA_963556195.1 Sepiola atlantica | reverse complement strand
ACAAGTAAGGTACCTGTTTATGCTTATACACTTGTATGTAAAAGAGTCACTCCTAAACTACTTAGCCGATCATTATCAATTTTTGAACATAACTGCTAGGCGTATCGATGGTAATATGGGTTATTTTTTAATTAAATTTAGTTTCAATCAACAGGGTGATGAAGGATTTAGTTAAAATACAAAAACCTACGATTTTGGTGAAATTTTAACAATAGAATCAAGACATCAATTAGTAAATATTCCCCAAACTTCAGTTTATTTGGAGTATTTTAAAGGGATTTTAAGGGGGCATAATATGGACACAAGCTCCCATTTGAAAATAAAAATGTTTCAGATTTGGATCAAATTCCATCTATAGTCATTAGACACCAATTAAGAAAGATTCTCTGAATATCAATTTCTTCGTACGATGCCTTAAGCTTAAGCCTTACATAGAAATTTTCTAGACTGAAAATCTTGTCATTGATTTTGATTAAAATTGGAATAAAGATTCTAACCAGAAGGTTTGGTAGCATTATCTCTTTGTTTTAATCTTCGTAAGGGGACATAAACGCTGTGTAAAACTGTTCTGTTCGGGAAATAAATTTTACCCGTTCTGGGACGAGTATTCTTCGAGTATATATATATATATATATATATATATATATATATATATATATATATATATATATATATATATATATTAAAATAAACATAGTTTGAGTATCCGACAATTGTTTCAGAACCTCCTCGGCTCCCCCTCAGGGATATACTGATGAGCCTCATCAGCTATCCCTGAGGAGGAGCCGAGGAGGTTCTGAAACAATTGTCGGATACTCAAACTATGTTTATTTTAATATAAAAGCTCTAATATATATTGAGCACTTTTGAAAAGTAATGGTTTTGTTCATTTTGTTAATATATATGGTAATCTCCTAAACTAATAAACGGATCATTATTAATTTGGAAATATATATTCTAGGAAACATTATTTTTTTAAGGTGTGCATATATATAAATTTGCTTTTTTATGAACCGATCATTATCAATTTTGGAAGAATAAATTATACTTACTGCAAGTAATTTTTCTGATAAGTTATGAAAAAAAACGGTTAAATGAAAAAGCTGGAAATGTAATATCTGTTGCTATTGAACTATAAGCCGATACATTGCAAGTTAATGTACACGATCATATGTGCAACCAATACACACACTTCATGATTAGATAGGGCACTGTAAATTGACAAATTCTCATAACTAACATACGACACACAGTGTAAATATGTCAATGCTACTAACCGAGAGTTGATTATTACCTTTTTGGTAAGAGCAATATTGTTTTATTCGTGTCGACAGGTGCGCTCATTGATAAATAATTCACGCACTTTGTGATATATATTATGAAAGTTTTCTCCAAAATAACTTTCAAGTTAATTCTGTCGATGTATCTTCCACCTGCGAAGGACTGAATATTAATTAATTCTGGGGATAAGTTTTGTGCATAGAAAGAGAGAGAGAGAGAGACAGAGAGAGAGAGACAGAGAGAGAGAGAAAGAGAGAGACGGGGAGAGAGATAAAAGAATACAGGGAGTGAGGATGGCGGGACCAAACACAGAAAACAGAATAAACCATTGACATTAATTGAACGAATCGTCTCTTTTGAAATACAACCAATTTCATTAGATGATCAATTTGAAATAACCATATACTTATATATCTATATACCATATTCGTTCTAAATAAATCCCACCAATTTAATTCTCTAAAAAGGAAACATAAATAAAATCAAAAATTTAAAAATAATAACGGTGTACAATCCCCCAAGTGAACATGTGACTTCTCCAATTTGAGAACATGGTGGTAGACAGCCGATGACGGTTTGTATATTATGTTCTATTTTCTGGGACCACACCTGGCTTGAAACCGATGGTATCATGTTGATTTGATCTGATCTTCTGTAACACAATGAATACATAAATAGTATGCTCTTATTTTAAAATAATTGAGTACTGTTAGATTTATTCCTATTAAACTAAACTAAAACAAAGATTTTCATAAATATATTATAGATGCATTCCAATGACAAAAGGAACAATAAATCATTCATTTTCTTAGTCTTCATAATTCGTCGAACGACCACAACCATAGTTTTCTTTTGTTCTTCCAGTATTTTTACCCTCATATATCAGAAAATACCAATAATTTCTCCTTGTCTTACAGGCAAACAAAATTTTCTTAATATGTTTATTTTTCCTCAAAATTAATGCTTTTTATGCATCCTACGCACGTTTCGCAGAAGAGTCGAGAGAAAGTACGAAGGAAAAAAGTTCAATTCATTAGCAATAGGAAACCCCCCAATATATATATATATATATATATATATATATATATATATATATATATATATGTGTGTGTATATATATAGAGAGAGAGAGAGAGAAAGAGAGAGAGAGTTCTGTGAAAATATATGTTTATGCATATACTTTTTATTTTTTATATATACCAACCTTTTCAAAGTATAAGCTCGATGATTTTTAACATATCACAACAGAGCATATATAAATAAACAATATTTTGCTACATTCCAATGACCAATATTTTATTCACATTACGAACAATTTTTTTTTTCAAAATAAAAACTTCACAGATGAACAAACAATATGTGTATGTTATTCCGGATCTTTTCTTCCATGGACTCATCAAAAACCCGAAAGTTCTCATTCAGAAAAAATACATAACTACAAACAATGCAACGATGCAGCAAACAAAAATCTCCCACGCAAACAATTCACATTTAATCCATCTCCATTGAGAGAGAGATTTTGAAATCGTTACCCAGAGAGAGCAAGCATCTTTTTTTCTGAACGAAAAATATCCGTAATTGTACAGAAGTCTTTGTTCTGAAAAAAAAAATGATTTGTGAGGTGAATAAAATCTTCGTTATATATTATTTATTTATCTTTTAGATTTTGCAAAAATATTCACAGTATGGACATTTTCTTTATAAAATTAGATGTGGCACAAAGCCGAAATTTTGGGGGTGGGATGTTGAATCAGCTGTCACCCTCTTGATCTATTCTCTAAACTAGTTTCAGATACCAAAATATAAACTTTATTACATGATCATTTATTTGCGCTTCAAGAATTCAACATTAACCCAGTATGTTTCTGAGACGCTATATTTTAGTATCAATATCGGATCTCTTTAAAAGCACAGTGGTATGGATACATCAAATAAGTACAAAATGGGTAGTAAGTAATATTTAGGGGTGTAGGGTTGGACTCAAAGTGGAACAAACGGATGTAATATAACATGCAAGTAGAAACACATTACAAGGAAGAGGAAACATTTATCTTTTTTTAAAGCACATGAAAGCCATTATAAGTGAAACGCTCTCTCACTGGAGAATCATGCACATATATAATCATAAAATCTGAATATATATATATATATATATATATAGTCTCGGAAGTTTCTCAACCATTAAAACTATATAAAAATTTAAAAAAAAACAAAAAAACTTTTAGTTCCAAGTCGTTCAGTGGAAAATCACTCATGTAAGTCAATTTATTTTTTACAGTAATTATATTAGTTTACTTCTAACATTATTTAAGGGATCATCAGTTGTTTACCATGAAAAACTGTTTCGGGAATTTAAAAACAAGACAGTATTTAATTTCATGGCTTCCCAGCAGAGTTGATCAGAATATATATATATATATGGAAAATGAAAAAAGGTAACCAAAAAGATATTATTCATGTATTCATAAACGTTTCGTCTTCATTTCAAAGCTTCCTCGGGATGATTGTCTGTACTTTTGTGCCTTTTTTCTACAGACAATCATCCTTAGGATGTCTTGCAATAAAGATGAAACGTTGATGAATAAATAAATTATACATCTTGGTTTCTTTTTTTTCAATTTCCATTACGTCGGAACACTATTTCTATTCTTGATATATATATATATATATATATATATATATATATATATATATATATATATATATATATATATATATATATATATATATATATCATTGATTGCAGGTTTGACATGAAACATGAGTATATGGGTAAATTTGAGAATATATATATATATATATATATATATATATATATATATATATATATATATATATATATATATATATATATGAGGATAAAGTATACGATGTCTCATGAAATACAATGACGTGGAGACAGATGTATGAAAGACAGAATGCTTTAACAAATAAACCCATGGAAAAAAAACAAAAAACAAACGAGAGATTTGTCGGTTTCGTTCGGAGCTTAACGAATATGGACTTGTTCTGAAGACGTTCTTTGGTCTAAAGGAAACCGGTCAATTTCGTGTTTTCTATTTTTATTTTCTCTGTGTTTAATTGTTTTTCAATTCTATCTTAATAATGTTCCGAGTATATTTTTCAAAACACATTGTTTTTTATACTGACCATTCTCAAACACATTTGTCTCGATATTGATACACTCAAGATATGTTTCCAACTTGATTTTTCCCAAACAAATAAAACTCTAAAAAGTATTAAATAAACGAAAATCAAAAAAAAAAACATTGATCTCTACTTAAAACATCACCCTATCCACATACATTAGTTTTGTAAATGAGAGAATACCCACAGAAACAAGTAAAAACATATATTTAAAAAATGTTTAACCCACATCCCTTTCTTTTTGCTTTTCATAATTTTTACTTCTTTCTTTTATAGATGATCTTAATCAATGTTTCTTTCGATTGCCACGAAAATCAATCATCTCGCAATTTTGACCGTTTTTTTTTCAAATGTGGCCAAATCCGGTCAAAACGGCGTTTGAATTGCGTGGAAATCAGAATAAACGTTGATTAAGATAATCGTAAAAGGGAAAAATAAATAAAATGCGTCGGAACATTTTTGTATTTTTTAGATATATTTACTTATTTGTGTTTGTGTATATTCCCTTGTTAACAAAATAAATGAATGAGGATAGAAAACACTTAGAGAGCATTGTATCATGTCGGAGGTTTTCATATTTAAGACAAATGTTTTTACGAATGTTTTTATGTTTGAATTACTTTCAGTGAATTGCTAATTTACATACAAACACATAATGTGCCCATGTTACTCGCTGAGTAACCGAGAATATATATGTCAAAATTCATAATATATATTAAATAAATTATATTAAATTATTTTTACCAACATAGGCTAGCGTTTCGAGCTTGTGCAAGTGTGATAACTTCAGACGATCGAACGATTCGAACCCCTGCGACAGAATCAGCATACACTCCGTAAGCAAGGGCTGTGACCATTACACCATGGGACATTACCACATTCAAGAAAGGAATTTAAGTTTTATTTAAACGAAAGGGCGGCATATCTAGAACGACTGACTTAAAGATACTACGAACATTGTCAGAATATGCATTATATATATATATATATATATATATATATATATATATATATATATACCTAACTTTATGTACCCAACTCCTGAATGTTGAAGTTTACAAAATAAATAATGTGCCCACGTTCCTCACAGTGTTGCCTAGAAAATATATTTCAAAATTCATACTTTTGGAATTTATATTCGATAATTCAATAGTTTAGAAGATTTGTTTTTCCGATATGATGACGCCTAAAAGGGATTACAACATCTATTGTAAAGAAATAAAATTAAAGTCAGGAATTAACGAGAATGGTTAATTCTTCCATTCAAATAGCAGTTTGTTTTATATTTGAATTGACATTTCTTGCTTTCGACGTAAGAATATTTCGAAAAGCAATTGGCCGAGCTTTTTGGTGATTGATCTTAAAACAACTCTTTTTTTAATAATTAAAGAACAATATGGTTTTAAATATTCATCTTTTTTTGGCGGGGAAAGGGCCGATTTTTAAGAACCAATGATGAGGCCGATTAAACAAATAGTAGTTTTTTGTTACATATGAACGGGAAAAAATACGGACAAAACAGCTGTCTGAGAAATACAATGACATCTTTTAAACTAAATACTACGATTATATTTTATGTACATATATATATATAATATATATATATATATATATATATATATATATATATATATATATATATATAATTTTTCTCGACTTCAAGACGAAAACACACTTCGATTGGTAATTTATTTTTGAAAAGGAGGTATTCCTCGAAAATGTCAAGAATATTACACCATCAATATCATCGTGATTTGACACATTAGTTCTGTAAATAAATATTCAATTAAATGTTGTCGGTTTACTTTGTCTCATATCAAACGGTGTTTTTGTCACCGCCTTCAAAACTAAACTTCTTACACACTACGCAGAATGCTTCAAGGAAACTATAACATCATTATATATATATATATATATATATATATATATATATATATATATATATATATATATATATAAATGTATATGTATATATATATAGGTATTAGTATTCCATTTGTCCACATAAACTTTTATAAGGAGATATAATTTTTATGTATCAATTTTCAGTATTCTCTTCAACAGTGCTCGATACGTAAGTAGAGCTAGGTAGTAAGCTATGAAAATTTATTTATGGCAATTAAGCTACACAGAAGCTCCCGCGTTTCATCCCGGGGGAATCTTATTTAGCCTGAAGATTCCCACCGGGGATGAAACGCGGGAGTCTCTGTGTAGCTTAATTGCCATAAATATATTTTCATAGCTTACTATATATATATATATATATATATATATATATATATATATATATATATTAGGTAAGTTGAGATAAATAAAATTAGAACAGTATTTATATCAGTTCCTAGAATTCAAACACGACGAATATCTGGTGTACGATCGTTTTTAAAACAATTTAGAAAATTTTATCTTTTCATCAGCGCCCCTTATTATATAATCACATACAGAAGTCAAGAGAGAACAACATCATCTTTTAGCATTACTTGAGAAAGAACCCCACATATTTCGTTAATGTCGGAAAACAAGAACTCTGCATCATGCAATTTCACAGTACTCAAATGTAAAATCGACAATAATACAAATAATAGTATTTTCAATATATAAGATACATACATATATATATGTTAGATATTAATATATATATATATATATACATATATATATATATCAAAATAAATGAAGAAACAAATATATATATATATATTTATAAAAATAAATAAATAAATAAATAATAATAATAAAATAAATGAAGAAACAAATATTTTGATGAATATATAAGTTATAAAAAAATAAAAAATAAATTTTAAAAATGTAATAATAGAAAAATGGAACAGAATAATAAATTTTAGATAGATTCACTTTTACCCTTCTACAATTGAATGATATATATACAAAAGTAAGGTAAAAGATTTAGAAATTTCAAATAAGTGTTGAAAATCCTGTAAAAGAAATTATATATTGGATATTTATAATTTAGTTTTATATTTGTATGTATAAGGGAGATAATTCATTACCATTTTGCAAGAGTTGTCCCACTTTCTCGGAAGGAAAAAAAAAACTAAAATTAAATTTTAA
>OY744539.1:4618777-4801277 GCA_963556195.1 Sepiola atlantica | reverse complement strand
TCTTCTTAAGACTCCTTAAACTTAGGCCTACATTTTCGCGAATCAAAATCATGTAATTAATTATGATCGAAATTGGAATAAGGATTCTAGACATGAGGTTTAGTAGCATTATATGTTGATTTTAATCCTCGTAAGGCGACATAAAAGTGGTGCAAAACTGTTCTGTTCTGGAAATTATTCTAGTAATATATAAAAATAAATGGTGCGACGGTAATCGAAGGCGAGCCGAAGACTCCTTTTTCATTGGCTACAACTCCGAGATGCTGGAAGGGGCGCCACTACTATTCCTGGATTGTTTCACTTTTTCTTCATCTTCAGCTTCTAATGTTGAGTGTTTAACAAGGAGGCATCAAGTATCATTTTTTGAGGATTGAACACCGCCCCACCCCCCGGTCCATTAGCATACATTCTAATCATTATGCTACAATAATTAAACCAATTAAAAACAAACTAAACTAAATAATATCACATAAAGAATAGACGTCTTTTTTATTTGGTTTCGTTTTCCCTGTTTTACAGCATATCAGCCCTTTTTGTATTTAATGCCGAAGGACCGTAGATATTGCAAATGATTGATAGTTCGGTTCGTTTATTTAATTGATTGGCTGGTTTAATTATTTACCGCCTAACGCGATACTTATTGAAAACGATGCATTATGTATTATGTAACTAGCATGTATTATGTAACTAGCATGTATTATGTAACTAGCATGTATTATGTAACTAGCATGTATTATGTAACTAGCATGTATTATGTAACTAGCATGTATTATGTAACTAGCATGTATTATGTAACTAGCATGTATTATGTAACTAGCATGTATTATGTAACTAGCATGTATTATGTAACTAGCATGTATTATGTAACTAGCATGTATTATGTAACTAGCATGTATTATGTAACTAGCATGTATTATGTAACTAGCATGTATTATGTAACTAGCATGTATTATGTAACTAGCATGTATTATGTAACTAGCATGTATTATGTAACTAGCATGTATTATGTAACTAGCATGTATTATGTAACTAGCATGATTACTATGCGTTACCGGAAGTATGGACAACAAATAAGAAGCGTCTCAACCCCCTCCCTCTCTGTTCCCCCTCTCTCATACTCACCCTTCTCTCTCTCTCTCTCTCTCGCTATCTACCCCTCTCTCGCTTTCTCTGCTAACTGGAAAACAATGTTTAACGAATAACTACATAATAACATTAAAAAATCGCCCTAATGTCGACCCCATGGCTAATCCTTTCCCTGTTGACCCCCTGCAAATGAATATTAATAAATGTGTGTATATTTTGTCTGAGGCAATGGTGAAAAAAGTTGTTTTCTACTTTTATTCATCCCAAACAAGGGGCCATATTGCCACTGAGACGTAAGGGGCTACTGTGATTAAGGGCAGATTTATGGAGGGCATCCTAAGTGGGGAGTTGTGCAACAAGATGTTTGCTCACATTACATTTAAATTTCTGTATGTTGGCACAGTCGCGAAAACAGGAAACAAAAGTGGAATTCCAAAGGCAATATATCAGCTTGTATGTGTGTATCAGTGAGTATTTGACTTTTAGTTTGACAGACACACATACAACTTTATTTTATATAATATATTATACTAGAGCTGAGTATAAATACACCATGCCTAGACAGGAAACACGCACTCAAACTTGATTCGTCTAAACACACCTAAGCTAGCGGTACCGAAAATATTAATTCTATTAATTTGACAAATCTTAACCGGCCGTTCAGTTGCTTCATAAGTTTCTATGACCTTTAATTATAATTTCTTAATTCCCCGTTGGCTTTAACAGAGTACAAAATCACAATTGACTTCACAATCGATTGCGGTTTTTTATATACTAATCATTCATTATTACCAATGCCAAAAGCCACTCGAGGATAAGGGTTAATTAGATTGTCAGTTGAAAATGAACAATACCATGATAGAATTATAAACGATGAGTTGTATTACTTAAAAGGACAGCTTAAACAGTATTGTTGACTTTTGACTTGAAAAGGATCATGTTGTAATTAGCAGGGACGCAGTCCTTTGGTAATCCTCTGGAAATAAATTTCCAGGAAAGTTCCATTTAATTTTCGGTACACAGATGAAGATAGGAAAATTCTTTTCGGATGATCTAGCCCTTATTTACAGGCCCTTTCTTACAGAAGAGACGCTGCTAGTTTTTCTCGACTCTATCGTTATTTCCATGAAAAGTGCTCGACTGAGATTCAATCTCTGATTCTTCTTTGTAAGACATTCATAGCAAGAACTCGTCTTCCCACCACAACTGCAGAGCGCTTTCCTTTCCTCCTTCCGTGTTCGAAGAGTTAGGGGTAATTTTCATTATGAACGTGCGTCTGTGTGTGTTCATTGCTCAGGCCGTGATCGTCCGCTCGTTGTGCTGGTCCAAAGTCGTTGCTCGACACCGACACCGTGTGGTCTCAGTCATTGAAATTACAACTCCAGTTTAAAACAAGTAACAAAGGTTTTGTTTTCTTTGAAGGTTACACTGATACTAGTTTTCTTCTACTGCACAACAGACTTGCAGATGAGAATTCTGAGCCCGACCAAATCAAAACACAAGTCCAACCGAACACAAATAGACCACCGAAAACCAATCAGCCGTCAGACCCCAGAAAACCCCTGTCAATTTGCTGGGATATATATAGAGCCATTCGCATCTTTTCTTGTAGACCACCCAGCATGTACTTGAAAATAATGACCAGCTTTATCTATGAACATGAAAAAATTACTGCCTAGGGGGTTCGTCTCTGAACAACATTTAAATTTGGAAAGGCATGAGGGAGTCATAACCACAGCAGAGGAACCTCGTATCTGTACAAGCATTATTGTTTTTCAAGTGGACAAATCGAATTCTGGGTGGTGGAAAGTCCAGACCAGATATATCTCTAGTTTTTAGTATGATTTATTTACTCTTGGTTAAATATCTTTCACTTGCGGCAAGCCTGTTATTCGCATGCATTGCAAACATGCACCCCGCTAAACATGCAACTTCCTAGTGCATGTTTACAGATTCCTTTTTAATGCTGAATGAAGATATGTTGGTTTATTTTGGAAGTTGCAATGGTATTCATTTTTTCCATCTGAACAACAGACTTGCAGTTAAAACAATTTCTTTAACTTGGAGACCAATCTCCATCTTGCTTGGACGGGCACACATACCTCAATTGACTGTGAGACGCCCAGAAAGCCAACTGACCCCTTCTGCTGGAATATATATAGATATCACCGGGACCACCCAAAAAAGACCATTTGAGATAATGCAGAGCCTTATCTCTGAGCATAACAAACCTAATGAATCTTGCCGGCTATTAGTTTTGGGAAAGCTAAAGTAAGGTCATAACCACAGCGGGGAACTCTGTATCTGAAGGAACATTATTTTCTGAAGTGGAGAAATTTAATTCTGAGTGGTCAAACCCCAAATCAGAGATATTTCTCATATTTTCGGTAATTTCTCTTTTTTGCGTTAAAAACTTATAATTCTGAGCATGCATTGTAACTATGCAATCCACTAAAAATGCTGTCTAGTGTATGTTTACATCATGTTCAAGGTTTCTTTCAAAGAAATTCACATCTTTGGAACACATTTCAACGGGATTGTTTGTATTCAAATCCAATGTCGACAAATACTAATCATAAAACGACATACTTAATAATGAAATTTCGTTTATTCTATTTATTATTTTCAATCCTCTCATAATACTCTTCAGCATTCAACAGACAATCCATCCATCTCTTTAATCCTTATTCTCGAGTGGCTTTTAGTCTTGATAAGTTTGAAAATCATGTGCAGATGTAACACGTGATTGTGTTCAAGATGCGTAGAAAAAGAGATTAAGAGAATCTTTTTAAAAAACTTTTTTCTATTTCTACTTTTTGTATTAATCGGTTTATTCGGACTACTACACTTATCTTGGATGCTATTCTCACAACGTTTTGCCCGATGTAACCTCCGACGTTCTTCGGATGCATCTTGTCGAACTCGGGAATCATAAGATCGAACTCGTGAACCTATACAAAATTTCGAACTGAACTATTTATTTAGTTCACGGGGGTAGATTGTTCTGGCTCCGTAAGCCTAAGTCTCGAGTGATATAAGTAATTATTTCATAAGTAGGTTATTCTTAGTTATTATCACTAGCAACACATGTAATAAGGATTGAACCTAAAAACCCCGAGAAGACTCTAACTTAGTACTGATTGTAACCCAACGCCTTCATCCGTTTAGCTACGTGTCCATATGAACTTTTATTTAATATACAGGGGAAGATTGTCCTCGTTTCGTCAGCCATGACCAGGTCGACGTGTTAAGTAATTTTTATTTTATTCTTAGTTAGTATCGCCTGTAGTGAGGATTGAACTTCCAAACTCCAGAAGACTGTCACTAAGAACTGAGTATTACTCAACGCTATTATCTGTGGCCTCACGTATCCAAGTTAATGCTTATTCAACACACGGGGGTAGATTGTCCTGTTCCGTCAGCCATGCCCAGGTAAATGTGTTAAGTAAGTATTCTTTTAAGGTTTTGTTAGTATCGCCTGTAGTGAGGATTGAACCATAAACCTCCAGAACACTGTCACTTAAGACCGATGGTAACAGCATGCCTTTGTGTGTTGCTCCACATGTCTACGTTAAGCATAGTGTGAACAATACAAATCATACAAATTATCAATCCTCAGCTAAAGAATTCCGAAACATAATACCTATTTTTCCTACATAACTTTTGAAAGGCTGATGATGTTTTTATTTACTTGCCTCCCCACGAGGGCAAAGTTAGACACAGGGGCGGGTTTTAATGTGGGGAAAATCCAACTCCCTCAAAAGGAGCACTCTGATTCAAACAAAAATTAAAATTGCCTCAGTCTAAAAGGACTTTTTCTTCACTAACGTAGGGCAGAATAAACTAAGTGCAGTATCAGAACAGATACTACACTTTGTTTCTGCTGTTACGTTGAGTGGATTTTTCTAACATGTACTTCATTAAATGTTCGTATCATTGCTCAACGTGGATATCCCCGAACAAACCCGACGAGCAGCAACATCACACCCCTTTACTGTAAAGGTCTTCAGATTAAAACTTTCTATTCATAACTTTTTTCTTCGGGCAGCTTGACTTTAGAATTGTGTCCATGCTCCCTGTTTCTCCGACTGTGCTAACATGCATAAAGTTAAATGTAATGTGAAAAAACATCTTGCTGCCCAACTTGCTCACTTACGATGCTCCCAATAAATCTGTCCCCTAATAACAGTAGTCGATTACGTCTCAGTGGCAATGTGCCTTATTTGGGGTTAATACAAGTAAAAAATATAGTTTAATAGCTATAATAAAACGCACGAGTGGAACAGAGGACAACAGTTTTTTTACGACGAAAGCGATGACGTCATCATACAAAGTTCTGACGTCAGCCGATATTTAAAAAAAAAATTATTTTTATTGGTCAATTCAGTAACTGTGTTCTTGTAAAGTCTCATGATCGTAGCCTTAGTGGTTTTGGAAACAACTTAAAGAATATAAAAGTACAAAAATATACGGATGCAACTGATGACGTCACAAAAGTATTGACGTCAGCCACATTTTTTTCATGCAAAAATTGCTTGTCTAGAATTACGCTATTTATGCGCCAAGTTTGATTTTCATAGCATTAATGGTTCCAGGATCCCCCAGGTTTACAGATACCCTAAAAATGCTTAGACATAATAGAGTAAAGTCCTCCTATCCTTTCTTTCTGTACGCTTATCTTATTCGTATCGTTTGCCGGGATTGTTTCATTTCAAGTATAATTTTTTTCTGATGCAGAATTTGTCGTTAATTTTGATTTTGTCTCATCTTTTACTCGTCTTTCTTTTTTACCGTTGTTCTCAATCTTCTTCTTTTTCTTCTTCTTCTTTATTATTATTATTATTTTTATTTTTTCTTATCTTTTTCTTCTTTTTTCCTTTTTCTTTTTCTTGTTCTTCTTGTTCTTTTTTGTCTTTATTTTTTATTTTGTCTAATCTTTTTATCATTTTCATCCATTATTCTCAACCTTCTTTTTCTTCTTCTCCTCCTTCTTCTTCGGTTCTTTTTCTTAGTTTTTATTTGTTTATTTTGTCTTATCTTTTTGTAATCTTGATTTTCATCCATTATTCTTATTGTTCTGCGTCTCTTTCTCCCCCTCCTCCTCTTCCTCCTCCTCCTCCTCCTCTATATCATTTCCTTTTCTCTTTATCCTCCGTTTCTTTTTTCTTCTTTGTTTTTATTTCTTATTTTGTCTGATCTTTTTGTCATCTTTTTTCATCAATTATTCTCAGTCTCATTCTTCTCCTTATCCCCCTTTCTATTCCATTATTTTACTCCTTTTCCTCCTTCTTCTTCTTCTTTTTCTTCTTCTTCTTCACCCCCTCTCCTTCTTAGAGCTCTTTCCCCCCTCATTTCTCCACTTTTCTTATTCCTCGCTTTCTCTTATCTTTTATTATCTCCCCCTCTCTCTTCTCTTCATTCTCTTTCTTTTTCTTCCTTAACGTTATTTGTTACATTTCTATCTTATCTCCCTTTTCTCCACTTCTTCCTCTTCCCCTCCTCCTCGGAGCTCTTGTTTGTACTTTTCTCTCCCTTCTCCTTTTCTCTTCTGTCTTCTCTTTCCGTTTCTTTACACTTCTTATTTATTTTTTTACATTCTTCTCCAATCTCCCCCTTTCTCCACTTCTTCACCTCTCTCTCTCTCTCTCTCTTCTTTAGAGTTCTTTTTTTTTAATTTTCCGCCCACCTGCTCCATTATCGAAAATCATCTTTCTATTAAGATTCGAAAGGAGAGCGTTATCTTAAAAGTTCAACATTGGTCTCTTGTCTGTTAATGCAACTGTGAATAGAAAACAACGGATTGTCATAAGAACTCGCACAGAAATTTTTACTAAAGAGGTAATTATTTGCGCTATGTAAGGCTTCTTTAAAAAGAGATTTTTGCGGGAACATTTATGATTGGATGCTTCGAATTACGAAAGTGAAAGTGGAAACAGGAGTTTTATTGCAAAGCAAAATGTATGCTAACATAAACATTTAGACGCCTTTTTGACGACTTCATAACATTAGAATTTCATCCCCTTACAAATGACCAAAGTAGAAAAAAAACTCTTCAAACTAATTGCGTTGAGTTATTCCCCTTGACCATTTTCAGCTTATCGACTATGGATGTATAACTATACCGGCGTTCCCGACCGACCGCCATACCCTATTCGCATGTTTCATGGTTTTTCTTCTTATGATGATTATTCTTATTCTGGCCGTGTTGATTCTCAAGTATCGGTAGTCACCGAGCACGAAGCACAGCTCACAATTTACATACATAATAAGACACGGTTACTTGGGCTTTTGGGCTAGGAGCAAAATGTAGTATCTGTTCTGATACAACACTTCGTCTTTCTGTCTTATTAAACTGAGTCGATTTTAATTTTTGTTCTAATCCAGAGTGCCCTTTTTTGGGGAGCTGTATTTTCCTCACATTAAAAACCGACCTTGTGTCTAACTCTGGCCTTGTGAGGAGGCAAGTAAATAGGAACACAGACACGTGTGTGTGTCGTTGGGAGCACGTCGCTAGCGTCTAAATCTTGATTTCGCCTCCAATATTTCACGTTGTTGATCTCAGCTAAGACTAAATTCTTCCCCGGTCTCTGTCACTCATTGAATCCATTCGCTGCCGATATCTATCGCCGATCTCTTTAACAGGCAGTGCCCGCTGAAAATATATACATTTAACTATAAATCGGATAGTTGATTATTTCTACCGGAAACTAGCTGCATCCTCACCGTCCTCACCACTACCTAGCCACCAGAAAGTTAACAAATTCAGGCTTTGGCGCCATTGATCTGTAGAGTTCAATGGATAAGCCGGTCGTTTTATTGTTATTCATTTTCCTAACTAATCTTTCACGGTGATCCCGGCTGTGGAGGTGAAAACAGTCTATAGTATCACATTGACACGTGAAGGTGAATTTCAAAATGGCGATCTGACCGCAGAAACGCATTAAAAGACACTCGAATTAAAAAAGCAATTCTTGTAGACGCAAGTAAATACATTGTTATCTATCTTTTACATCGATGTTTGTAATTGTAGCGAGAAAGTTGTAACAGGATCTCACGTTCTGATTTTTGGATTTGAACTTCATACTACCCAAGTACAATATGTTTAGTTCTCTAAAAACACAAAACCTGCATGTCCCTAAGTTATTGCTTTATCTCTTCCCTAATGCGAAGTCTAATGTTTTGTATGTCACGGCTAAATAAAATCATTTTTTGTTATCGAATTCAAATCAACAAATCATGAACAGTAAAATTTAATTATACCTCGTGTCTTCAACGCTCAACTACAGCAATCCTCCGAGTTTGAGGACACTTCATTCAAGATCATCTATCGTGGTTTTCTGATGGCTACCTCTCCGTGAGGGGTGAATTATCGCTCTGGAATTTCGCACAACAACATAAAGAAAAGAACTAGATTCTGTATTTGGAGGAAGGGTATTTTATGAGGCTGTTGATGTTGTCTTTTTCTCAACCAGCAGCAGGGGTGAGCAGACAGAGCGCGGCTTCGGATTTCCTTTCGTTTATAATCGATTCTTAAGTCATTTCTTATTCCATCTCGTCGCTTCCAGCTTTCAACTATGTCCCCGCTTTTCGCGCTTCTCTTATCTTGTGTAGCGTCATTTCCTTTAGCTCGTGTTCTCACGGGATGCAATAGTCCTCAAAAGCCTGTCACCTGACCTCCGTATGACTTCTATTTCTTTTTTACGCGCTAACGTTTCCTCTGCTAATTTAAATCATCAAATAAGTACTAGCAGGCGTACCTTTACAATTTAACACAAGCGACACCGACTTAAACAAAACACTTTCTAGACTGAGGCAATTTAAATGTTTCCCCCCAATCGTAAGTGCTTCTTTTTGGGAGCGAAATTTTTTCCGCACATTAAAAGTCGTCCTTGTGTCTAACTCTGCTCTTGTGAAAAGTATGTAAGCAAATTATCTGGACGTCAGAGATAAAAAAAACAAAAAAAAACAGGCGAATCTTCCAACTTATATGGAGCTAGAAATAACGAATCATTTATAACTCTTAGGTCGACAGATCGAATCAACCTCACTGAAGCTAACTTTTTTTTTTAGGCTCTTATGTACCGCACAGACTATTCTTTTTTGTTGACTACAGTGATTTATTTGATCTGCATTTCTTATTCACCTTTACATTGCATTATAAACATTCACGCGAATGATCTAATAAGTATATATATATATATATATATATATATATATATATATATATATATATATATATATATATATATATATATATATATAAATAGGCGACATTTGATAAGTATTATGACTGTGGTGGAAGTTATGTTACATACCATCAACTACAATCATAATAATAACCATTGCCAAATTCTCACACGTATGAGAAGGAACACATGGAAAATTGTCAGGTTATTTACTTTCTTGGTGTTTTTTTTTATCGAGATACACATCGAAACATACAAAAACAAATGACTACCTTCTCGGGTTATCTGATTTAACATAAGTATGGACGCTTCTCATTTTCATTTGTATCGAACCCAGAATTGTGTACGGAAGGGACTGGTCTTACTGAGGCGAAAAATGCAGTCTTTTTTCTTAAGCTTAACATGCCAGTCGAGCATTTGTCCTCAACGATCAGTCCGACAGAAACTATTTCGGTGGCCTTTTATCTGTCGGGCTGATGTATCAGTCTTGGGTAGTCCTAGGAGAGCAACCCTCCCAGGACTTACCTTCACTCTTTGGAAAGGAGTAAGAATATTGTTAACTGTCTGAGGCGCTGTGATCTGGGAATGCCGACGGAGCTTCCCGGGAATTTTTAAGAGATCAGAGTGCCCCTTGTTTAGGGGCGCTGGCTTATCATCTCCATCTTCTGGCCTTGTGTTACATCTTCCTGCGGTGAGAAGGAAGTAAATACTGAGAGGGTCGACCTTAGGCCAAAGTAACCAAAGTACGTGAATCACTTCCTATGTAACACTTTAATATACAGTGTGTTTAAAATAAATTGTCAATTTAAAAATTGTCTATGTAATATGCATAACCAGAAGAATACTCATCGAAGGATGTGTGAGAAGAATTCCCGATCAGAACACTTTGACACCACTTTTATATCCCATTTCGAAGATTAAAATAAAAGTATAATACTAGTAAACGGTATGTCTCGAATTCTTATACTAAATTTGTTCAAAATTCATTACATGATTTTAATTCTAGAAAATGTCTCAAATTTAAGGCTTAAGCTAAAAAGGTCTTAAGACGAAATTGACATCCAACGAACTTGTTTCATTAGTGTCTAATGGCTATGGATCAAATTTAATGCAAATCTGAAATATTTTAATTTTCAAATGGGATGTGATGCCCATACATAAACTACTACAGAGAAAATGGAATTTCAGGTATATTCATTCATTGATGTCTAATACTTATCAATATTTCACAAAAATTGGAGGTATCTAGATTTTTAACGAAAGTCATCCACCCCCTCTCTGCTCTTTCCCCCCTTTGCATTCAACTTAGATAAAATTAATATAGTCCACGTTACCCAACCTTACGCCTATCAGCTTTATTCCAAAAATACTACTGAACGGTTATTTAGTGTAGGAGTGAATCCTGTACATACAAATATGTAAACATATACACATACCTAACTTTATATAAATAGAGATTAGCAGGGCTCCCCGGCATCGCCCGGAGTCATAATCTCCGTAAATTATGTATAGTACCGAACAAAATATGAGTAAAAATCAACAATCTATATATATATATATATATATTAATTTCAAATGTCTAGATTCATTTGGGAACAAAGATAGAATAACAAATAATTATACTTCAAGTAAGCCTTGCCTCTGTTTCTATGTACGACCAGCTAAACGATTGACTTTCACTCCTTGGCGTTTTGGCTAAGAGCAAAGTACAGTATCTGTTTTGATACTACACTTCATCTTTTCTGTCCTCGGTTAGTGAGGGAGAAATTCTTCTAGACTGAGGCAATTTTAATTTTTGTCCCAATTCAGAGTGCTCCTTTTTGGAGAGCTGAATTTCCCTCACATTAAAAAACGACTTTGTGTCTTACTTTGCCCTCGTGAGGGAAGAATGTAAATAGGGGCCCACGGCAGTTTTTTTTTACTAATGAATCGCCACTTATTACGGGCAAAAGCCATTCGAGGATAAGTGTTAATGAGATGGATGGATTGTTAGTTTAATGATGAAGAATATTATAAGATGATTGAAAATGAAGAATTGAATGAACGACATTTGATTACTTATGGGGGCGGTTTATGACAAGTATTTGTTTACATTGGACTTGAAGAAGACCATATGTACTCTGTGGCGAAGGAGTATCGTGGTAATGTGATTCACAGATGGAAAGTTCTTGGAAAGAAACTCTGTTTATGGAAATTCGTTTGATGGGCACACGGAGGAAGAAAGAAACATTATTTTCAGTTGTGGCAGAAAGACGAGTTCTTGCTGTAAATGTCTTACAAGAAGGAACCAGAGATCGGAACTCAGTCAAGCACCATTCCATGGAAATAAGGATAGAGTAGAAAAAGGCTAACAACGTATTTTCTGGTAAAAACGGGCGGTAGAGAACAGAAGCGATCATCACCCACTAGATTGCGTAGTCGATATTGTACTCTTGTAGTTCCTTTGGCGGCACCTCACAGATGTGTCAGCAGTATCTGACTCGTATATAAGTAGGTACTTTCTGGAGCAGTAGAATGATCCAATTAATTTTGCAGCAACCTTAACAACAGATTGGATATAAGTATTACATTTTAGATTTGAAGCGAAATTCCTAGGTGCTTATCAAAACAAGGGGCCTCTTTAAGAAGAGTGTCATTTATTTCAACTGAGGCAAAACAAAGATCAGAGCGTTGGTGATTAAAGGAGAGAAGCTTGTTTTAAATGTTTGAAAAGCCAGTGTTCCCCTATTGTACGATGTGCTCTAGACCGAAAAAAGAGAATCATTAAGATTTTGATCACCAATGCACTTCGAAGTGCTGCCATAGACAATTGTGTTGCCTGCATTGCTGTCAACGATGATCCCAGAATATTAGTGGGAAAATCATCACAGAGAAAAGGATTTGATGATTCAGAAGACATTGCTAGAGATTCAATAGCTAGCAAGTTTGTGAAGCAATCCTTTGTGCCAGACCCTATCGAGAGCCATTGATATGTCGAGAGCTATTGCCCTAGAAACAAAGCCCCCGGCCCTACCATCGAGAGATTCACTGATCTCATGCGATATTACAGTCAGCAGTTGATTTTGAAGGACGAAATTTATATTGCTTGTCACTAAGTAGATTGCCTTTGTTGAGGTGATTTACAATTTCTTTATTCATATCACTTACTCGTGACGCACAAACGACTGATTGGTTAGTACTGAGATGCAAAAGACCGATCACCAATATGTTTAAAATACTAGGCAGACCGACGCAAAGAGGAGAATTTTAAGCAAAGTTCTTTGCAAAATGATTTGCTTTGTCTAATGCCTAGGAAATCATTTGTGATCCATTTATGATTGCTGGGATGGATGTATCACATCTGTTGAATAACCTGGTTGTAATTCTCAAAATCTCTCGTGAACCAAGCCTCTGCCCAGCAACTCTGAATCTACCAAATTGGCATATGTTTAATTTGCGTTTCTTATAACTGATTACGTTGATAGAAATTGACACTGGTTTATATGAGCAATGGCGGGGCACACCTAGGGGTGTATAACGGCTGGCTGTTTGGACTTTGTTTACATTTTTAGAGAGTTTAACAATATCAGCGATTAGCGAATCAGATATATCTAAGGCGACAGAGGACACATTCATTCTGAAACAAAAATGCAGTAGAATTTCAGAGATGAAACATCTAAAGCTATCAGCCCTTGAATACCTATACACTGCAATAAAAAAGGTACATTTGACGTCTCCCTGAACTTAGAGCTAATCTTAATGGAAACAACTGACTACTATGAAGATTCTAGAGAACAGAAAACGGTAGAGATGAAATGTTCAGGGCAAGTTGACAGGAAAAGATTTTTAAAAACTTGCAAAAAGTCTGTCACGATCAGGTATACGAGTGGGTTTAACAATGTAAATTAGCTCATTACTAAGGGAAAAGTCATGACAAAACATTCCTTCACCGTCAATCTAATAAGAGTAGACTAGCAATTCTACATTCAGATAATTAAAGTCACCTGAGATGTAAATTTTAGCTGAATGATAAACAGACAGGATCTTGCTTCTGATTTTTTTTTTAGATGAGGTTGATAATATGTATTATTTGGAATGTTGTGGCTACTGTTCTCATCTTGGGTATTATTCTTACAACGTTTCGGCCGATATAACCTCCGACCGTCTTCAGGTGTATCTTGACAATGACTTATTTTTAACAAACCATAGTCGTTCGAATTCAAAGTGTGTGACGTCTTTATGAAACGGAAACAGCGTTGAGTCGCTTCCATTTTTCTATTAATTCGGGTCCGTAGGGATTTGATATAATGTTTCTGAATTCTTTCCCCCGTTTCATAAAGACATCACACATTTTAACGACTATGGTTTGTTGGAAAAAAGAACAAAGCCTTTCTTTCTACCATTCACCAATAAGATCCATTGTCAAGATTCACTTGAAGAGGTTATATCGGCCGAAATGTTGTGGGAATAACACCCAAGATGAGAACAGTAGTACGAACAACTAAAATAATACAGACAAGATCTTGTTTATTTTTCGGAGCATCACTCAATAACAGTACCCCCACCGTTGAGAGGCAATAGAGATCAATGATAAAAGAGGGCCTGTTAACAAGGAAAGCACGAAAACACATAAAAGGCAACTTAGAATCTTCATTTCAGATGTCCCTACCACATGGAAAAATCGTCCCTAATGAAAGCACAAATTCTATGTTCTTGGCGATGTTGAAAGTCGTGTTCGAATAACCTGGAATCTTGTTGAAGTTACCAATAGAAATTGATGCGTCAATGCGAGTTTCACGCAACAAGTTACGAATGGTCTCAAATAAATGGTTTTCAATCTCTGGAAGGTTGGAATGCAGACCCCTAATGTTGGAAAAAGAGGACCTAGTAGTAGGGATCCGCAGTTGATGTACTTGATTTGCCATTATTTTTTGTGAATGTTAATGCTTGAAATGAATATATCTGGAAGAAGTCAGTAGAAGATTTAGAAGCAGAAAAACAGAAAGAATGAGTAAGTCTAGTAATTTTGTAAACCAGTGAAGAAGGAAAAGCTATGGAGGTTCCTACTAATATGACACCGAGAGTCCCAACCAGAAATGGTTTCAAACTTCATTCACCAAATGGCAATATAGTAGACCCGGTACTATACACCAGCCTCCTCGAGAGTTACTCCAAGGTCCGTGTTCGTTGACTATCAGACAGATAACGTTAACCAAGGTAAAATGTTTACTTCGAGAACTCTTATTAGTAACATGGCAACAAGGAAAGAAAGAAGAAAAATACTTACAGCATCTACTCATTCAGAAGATCAAAGTGTAGTATCTGTTCCGATGGATACTGCACCCCATACTGGTATTGTCTTGTCTTTCGGGGCTTGACTTACGCCGGTCAATGGGTCTGTCCTGTGCAGTTCTAGGAGGTCCACCCTCCCAGGCTTTGCCTCCCCTCTTTGGGGAGGAGTAAGTTTATTGCTTACTGTCTGAGGCGGCCCTACCGGGGAATGCCGACGGGGCTGCCCAGGCAATTTTTAAATGGCCAGAGTGCTCACCTCTCGGGCGCTGGCTTTTCAAACCCCACTTTCCCGACCCGACCTTGGGTCACATCTTACTTGTGGGAGTAAGATAAAAACTAGCCTTGTGCCTAACTCCTGGAGAGGAGTAAATCAATACTCATTCAGCTCGCAGAAAACTGCCGGCCCGAGAAAATAGTTAATCTCCCTGTTTGTCAGAAACATCACAGAACTAAAAGACAAGAAGAGAGAAGCGAGAGTTACGAGGCTGCCGATACTACATCCACAGTACACTTTTAGTTTAGGTGTATATATATAGATCACTATATTGTGCGTTTGTAATACATGCACAGCACGTCCTTTACAATGCTTGGTGGCCAGTGACAAGCTGATACAAGATAACTGAAGCAACAATGTAGAGCGCAGGTTTTACATCAGAGTTTCTGTTTCTTACATAGATTATCTGGCAAGATATGCGGGTTCATCTCACCGAGTGGGCTAACCTACTACTATACAAGGTACAAGGTATTTATAAACCCTGCTTGGTATAAACATGCACATATTACCATTAAAGAAAAATACAAGCTAATACCAAACTCTTAGCTTAGTAGTATGAGACTTGGAGTTGGTCTAATCATACTAATCTGAGCGTAACAATGCGGCTATAGGCGACGAATATCAACTAATAGGTTTTAATAAGTGACGCTGAAAGAAATAAGAAAAGCAGGGAAAGATTGTCTCTTTTGATGAAAAAAGCTGGAACTTTGTTACGTGGTATTATTTTCTCAGGTTACACTGTATTTAATGCAACAACGTGTTTGCCACTAGATCGTTATCACCGAGTAGACTTTTCTCCAACATCATCGTTTTCAATACTAGTCTCGGGAACAATGTGATCGCAACTGGAACTTCGTTACGCAGTGTACTTTCCTCTAACAAAACCGTTTTCAATACCGATCACTATCGCTCAATTATCAGATATTCGTTCGCTAAAACGCGTCTGACAACGTCTACTATGCCTTCTCTTATGGATGTCAAAGCACGTAGTCGATATGCATAAATACTCCTGTTCCGGCGTGTACTTGCTCTTTCTCACATCCAGAGATGAACCCTTTTTATCCCGGCTGTAAGGTAAGGCAAAACTATTTCCACCACTCGATCCAGGTTCTGGATTATCACACCCACCACAGACGTTAGAACGGGCGTCTGTAAATTCGTTAGATAGAAGAACAATGAGTGAACGTAAAGAAAAACAGTGCGAAAAAAGAACAATTGAAAAATACTAGCTCATGTCATGGAGATTATACGTATTTGACGTTTTTACTTTTAGCATTATTAAACCAAGCTAGCGTTAAGGAGAGCTGGAGAAAAATATAAGATGTTATATTATTCGGGTCCCCGCGATTTAAAAAGTATGTTTTCATAAATATATGCCTGTAGAGAAGGGTTGTAATCCTAGTAATAGGGTTAACAGAAAAATGATAGGGAAACACTCCAACAAGTATTGCCGGTAGAAAAGAAGGCTTAACACACAAAAGATACAAAGTGAATAGAATTATTTAGAAATAGCTGGGTTGAGCTAGCATGTCACGATAATGACAGTTATGCATGGGGAACAATGACAATTACGGAACTGAAGGAATCCTTCAGAGAGGAGGTCGGAAACTGACGTCGATTGATTTTTGAGGAAGTCATGAACAAATTTGTGTTCCGCCTCAAGAAATGTACAGATTCAAATGGAATACACACCTAATAATGATAAAAAGTCCAAAGACTCTTATCATTTGGGATGTTTTAAAAAGCAATAAACCACTTATCACCAAAGTTGCATAACATTAAGAAATTGGGGTCCATTAAAAATTGAGGCCCGTTTTATTTAATTTTTTTTTGTCGTTTTTTTTTGTCACCGTGTAGAAAATACAGGAGAAACAGTGACTGTTAAGAAAAAAGCAGCAGAAACGGGAAACGTTGATTAAAAACACAGTGCGAAAACAAACGAATGTAAAAGACTAATATATAACATTGAAATTATATATGTAATTGTCACTGCTGGTTTAGTGTTATTAAACTGTGCTAGTGTTCAGGAGAGATGGAGAAAAATACAGGATTTTATTCTATTTAGGCTTCCGTAATTTAAAAAAGCATGTTTAAAATAAGTTCCTTTATGAAAGTGTTGTAATCCGAGTACAAGTGAAAACAGGGGAAACGATACGGAAGCACTTCAATAAGTATTGCGAATAAAAAAAAGATACAAGGTAGTGATAGGACGATACCAATATTTTTCCCGATTCCGATACAATTAACGATTCTGTTCTAAATTCCCGATTCCGATACAATTACTGATTCTGTTCTAAATTCCAGATTCCGATACAATTACCGATTTGAGTTCTAAAATCGTCTAATCGCATAAAAAAGTAACATTTCAGGGGACACTCTGGAGAGGTGCAAAAGTAGACGTGGACTGACAAATCGACATTCCCCAGTGAAGGCGCCTCAGGAGATCGGCGATCGCTGGTTCCGAAGGAGGGGATACAGCCTGTGAGTATAGCCTCCTGATACAGAGAAGGCAGCAATTACTCTCAACCAGCCCGAACGAGCTGGCAAATTTCAGGAAGTTATTTTTGATTCCCACGGGTCAAAATGCTATCGTTTTAAGTTGAAAAGTCTAGCTCCCCTCAAAAAGAGAAATACTGTACGGGCACAAAATTAACCATAAACGGACCCGTCGACATTCTCCGGCGTGGACGTCTCAGGTAATCGCCACTACCCCCTCCTCTACTAAAAGAGAATACTATGTAAGAGGGAGGGGTAACCCTATCGCCGTATTCGAAGAAAGAGTTGCAACCTGGGAGAATAGCCTCCAAAGAGTGAGCAGGAACATCTACCTTCAACCAATTGCGAAGGCTCGGCTGCAAATAGCTGGACAAACTAGCAAATCTCTTCAAATCTGGTTCGTTTTTGTACTTTTTATTGGAAGAACAGATCAATCCATTCTCTTTATTTAGGAAGTATTATCACAGGAAGAAAAATTGCTGCGCGGATAAAAGCAAGGAATTCTCGCAAGACTGCTTCCCTGCAGACTACAACATTGCTGCATTCAAGTCTAGTGTCAACGAATGCTTATCGAGCCGTTCTCTTAAGTAATCAAATGTTGTCCTTTGTTCAAATTGACTGGTCATACTCATGTTAAAATAAAGTATTCTCGCAGTCGTTTGCTCTTACCAAAGTCAAGAGAAAAACCCAACGACCTTTCACCCTTTCTGACCTTTATACGCTTGCTTAACCTTTCATACAAATAATTCCATTACATCAGATTCGCATTTTGACGGCTTAGAAATGTCTGCAAATGGCAGACTTACAACCGAACGACTCACGTGTTTTATTTTTTACCTTCGTCTTACACAGTTTGCCTTTCGCGTTTGCCATAAATACATCATCTCCTTTCAGTCCTCATCACGTGCGTTTTAGCCTTGATAACCGGTGATTTATTGGTATGAAAAAATCTACGCCCTCTCGTAACTAACTAAGCACAATTAAATAAGTTAACTTCGAAACGAACCAGAACACTGCAATTCAGTGTTATTACACTAGCATGTGGCGTCCATTGCACGGGATGTTGTTCCGGTCCAAAGTTGTTGTTCGATTCAGTCAGTGCTGCAATTAAAGAATTCTCCCTCCAAACAAAAACACAAAACTCCAGTTATAAAAAAAATGACATATGTTTATTTTTCTTTAGAGATTAAAATGGTACTCGTTTTCTTAGGTTGAATAGCAGATTTACAAAATGAGATTTTTGTCCGACCAAACAAAAATCAAAGCCCTTTAGTTTACAGCATCAGAGCCCACTTCTCTCTAAGAGGCACACAAATCCTACCGGCTCTCAGGCGTTCAACTCTAACTGGCTGCATCACACCCTAAGGGCTGGCTCTAACTGCTCTCCCCTGACCATAGGCGAGATTCCGGTCTTTCTCACTTATCCACATTCTACCACACAAAGATTGACTACTTGAGATATCCACCAGAAATAACGGATAGCCAGTGTCTGCTCAAAAGATCCTATCGCAAGACAATCTATGAACATTATTTTTCTCAAGCATATTGCTTTCGGTATGAATCCCGTTTAAAGATGCATTACTTTATTTCCAAAGAGAAATTAAATTCTAATCTAATAATCATAATACACTAGGGAATCATAAAATAATTTTTACATGCATAACAAAACATTACAATACATGCATCTAATAATCATAATACACTAGAGAATCATAAAATAATTTTTACATGTATAACAAAACATTACAATATATGCATCTAATCATCATAATACACTAGGGAATCATAAAATAATTTTTACATGTATAACAAAACATTACAATATATGCATCTAATAATCATAATACACTAGGGAATCATAAAATAATTTGTACATGTATAACAAAACATTACAATATATGCATCTAATAATCATAATACACTAGGGAATCATAAAATAATTTTTACATGTATCACAAAACATTATAATATATGCATCTAATAATCATAATACACTAGAGAATCATAAAATAATTTTTACATGTATAACAAAACATTACAATATATGCATCTAATAATCATAATACACTAGAGAATCATAAAATATTTTTTACATGTATAACAAAACATTACAATAAATGCATCTAATAATCATAATACACTAGGGAATCATAAAATAATTTTTACATGTATAACAAAACATTACAATATATGCATCTAATAATCATAATACACTAGGGAATCATAAAATAATTTTTACAGTTTAACAAAACATTACAATATATGCATCTAATAATCATAATACACTAGGGAATCATAAAATAATTTTTACATGTTTAACAAAACATTACAATAAATGCATCTAATAATCATAATACACTAGGGAATCATAAAATAATTTTTACATGTATAACAAAACATTACAATATATGCATCTAATAATCATAATACACTAGGGAATCATAAAATAATTTTTACAGTTTAACAAAACATTACAATACATGCATCTAATAATCATAATACACTAGAGAATCATAAAATATTTTTTACATGTATAACAAAACATTACAATAAATGCATCTAATAATCATAATACACTAGGGAATCATAAAATAATTTTTACATGTATAACAAAACATTACAATATATGCATCTAATAATCATAATACACTAGGGAATCATAAAATAATTTTTACAGTTTAACAAAACATTACAATAAATGCATCTAATAATCATAATACACTAGGGAATCATAAAATAATTTTTACAGTTTAACAAAACATTACAATATATGCATCTAATAATCATAATACACTAGGGAATCATAAAATAATTTTTACATGTTTAACAAAACATTACAATAAATGCATCTAATAATCATAATACACTAGAGAATCATAAAATATTTTTTACATGTATAACAAAACATTACAATATATGCATCTAATAATCATAATACACTAGAGAACTATAAAATAATTTCTACATGTATAACAAAACATTACAATATATGCATCTAATAATCATAATACACTAGAGAATCATAAAATAATTTTTACATGTATAACAAAACATTACAATATATGCATCTAATCATCATAATACACTAGGGAATCATAAAATAATTTGTACATGTATAACAAAACATTACAATATATGCATCTAATAATCATAATACACTAGGGAATCATAAAATAATTTGTACATGTATAACAAAACATTACAATATATGCATCTAATAATCATAATACACTAGGGAATCATAAAATAATTTGTACATGTATAACAAAACATTACAATATATACATCTAATAATCATAATACACTAGGGAATCATAAAATAATTTTTACATGTTTAACAAAACATTACAATAAATGCATCTAATAATCATAATACACTAGGGAATCATAAAATAATTTGTACATGTATAACAAAACATTACAATATATGCATCTAATAATCATAATACACTAGGGAATCATAAAATAATTTGTACATGTATAACAAAACATTACAATATATACATCTAATAATCATAATACACTAGGGAATCATAAAATAATTTTTACATGTTTAACAAAACATTACAATAAATGCATCTAATAATCATAATACACTAGGGAATCATAAAATAATTTTTACTTAACATTATAATGGCCCGATTTAAAAGTTTAGCTTCTTAAATTAAGCTGATGACACACCGATGATACTCCTCCGTGATTACCTATTTTGCGGGTGTTATCATGCAACATCATACTAATACCTACTCACACTTACCAACAGGCTCGTTGCAGATGTGAAACAAGTTGCAGTTTAACACATTTTTGTTGAACCTTATATTAAATAGGCATTTTGTTGGAATGTGTGATATTTGAAACAAAAGCATTTAAGAGTTTACACTAATATGTTAATTCATATGCGTGTAGAACATCATTAGTGGGTGTTATTGATAGGATCACTTTTTCTACGGATAGTCGAATCAGATAAAAGGATACGAACAATATTTGGTTGCGGTTTACAGAGACGAGCAAGATTGAACGGAGGTGTGTAAAATAGTGTTAAAAACGGTATTTTCTACGTGAGGTTAAATTAAGTAGAAGAGTGGAAAATTCTATTCAAAGTTAGAATTGGGGATACGTGTTAGGATATGACATCACGGCCAGAGAGTGTAAAATAAGAAGAAATGGCGAAGATGAAGAGAAAAAAAGATTCTCTCTTCGCCGTTTATTTTATTTGTTACCTATTGCAAAACCAGACAAGAAGAAGAAGAAGAAGAAGAAGAAGAAGAAGAATATGGAAAAGAAAACAATGAACTTCTGCTATTTCTTCACTACGTCTAGGATGACGCGATTTACTTCCTTCCCATCGCAGGATGCTGTGACACAAGGTCGGAAGATTGGGAGAATCAAGCCAGCGCCCCTAAAGAATGGGCACTCTGGCCTCTTATACATTGCCTTGCCAGCTTTGTCAGCATTCTCCGGTCGGGGCGTCCCAAGCAGTTAGCAATAAACTAACTCCACCCAAAGAGGGGGGGCAAGGCCTTGAGTGGTGGACCTCATAGAACTGCCCAGGATAGAATACCCCACCCTGACAGAAATGGCCCAGTTTCTGCCGCACTGATTGTCGAGATCTGAACCTCCACTGGAATGTCCGTCATCGTTACCGGACGGCAAATGAATGACGTCGATGACTTTACGTCTAGGATGACCGTTAAACAACGGAAAAGAGGGAGATGTCACTATCCAATGAGGCAACTACTTATATGTCGACGCGAAAAGCAGATGTTTTCTGCCATCCAGACGACAGGCCAGCTTACAAGACTCACACTTTGGCGTAAACAAGACTTAAAAAATGGCCGCCATGAAACAGAAAACGAAATAAACAAAAACAGTTAAAGTTATGGGCAAGAAATTACCAAATAAGTGTGAACAAAAGAAAATAGATTAAGTTGTATTAAAATAATATTAATGATAAATATGATAATTCAAGAGTATTCACAGGTAAGAGAGAGAGAGAGAGAGAGAGAGAGAGAGAGAGAGAGAGAAAAGCGAACATTTCTATGTTAAAATATTAAAATACTTGTGGATTGTCTCATACAGCAAATCAAATTTCAAAACATAATATAAACTTGTTTTACAAGTACTTTAATGGATTGTGCTCCGACAAACTCGTAGCCCTCTCGGCGTAAATACCCTTGACTAACCCGAGAAGTAGCAAAATCCCACCTCTTTACTGTAGAAGTTCCCAGATGCCAGAAAGCCTTCTAATCTAATTGTTTCTTTCCTTAGACTGCTAGACTTTGGAATCCCCCCTGAAATTTAAATATAATGCAAACAGACATCTTGCTGCTCAACTCCCTACTTAGAGTGTCCTTGTGGGCATGGTCCCTAATTCACAGTAGCCCCTTACGTATCAGTGTTAACATGCCTGTTTTGAGGCGAATAAGAGTAATAAATAAATAAATAAATAAATAAACTAAAATGTTATCAAATCAAAACTACTTTCAATCGAAGTGTTTCTCTAATACTTCGATCATTTAAATCGTTTGAGATCATCTCAATACAATTAAATTAAATTAAATTAAATAATTTTACCCAGACCGTTTCATTCGGACTCAATTATCTTCTCTTTAAAATTAAAATTGCTCTATTTGGGGCACACGGTCCACGTTGAGAATGACGCATACAGAATGGGGAACAGTTTCATAATCACTACGTGTGGAAGTGTGCTCGCATAAAACATGGGATTAAAAACCAGAAATATACAAAACGGATAATTTTTACACGTGCCCATTCAATCGGTGTCTTTAGCGACGGCAATTCCACCGTTGAACGTCAGCTGTATTGCAACTCGGCTAACAGGGGTCTGTTGGAAATAGAGGAAGAGTCGGTATCAGGATCCGTCGTTGTCTGGTACTCTTTTCCTCTGCGTATGACAAGCAAAGTCGTGTCAGGCGCGGAATCACAAATCAATTGAGCGAAAATGGCAACGTTGCTTCTGCGTTATTCCTCTGTGTTTTCTGGGCTAAACCTTCCTAGACTTCGCATGCAACCACTGAGCCTTTCTGCTCTCGGTGTCGGGGGTAAAGACCTTCAATCCTGAAGGATAACGGATAACTGCTACTAACGAGGAGGACTTCATACGGACCAGACAATTTTGAGGCACGATCTTCGTGAGTTATATGCTCAAATCCGACTCGCTTAACAAACAAACAAAACTGTAAACTTATTTACAACAAAGCGACAAGCGTAGTGACCGACTTATCGACAAATCATCTTGTAGAGATGTGTTTATCGGTGTGTTGCATAGTGTAGGTTCTTATTTAACCCCTTTTATGAACAACTGGTCGGTTTTGTGTTTTAGACACGAAACAGCTGTTCAACTCTCTAGAGTTTTTGGTGATGTGGCATGTTGATATTTTCTTCTACCTTCACAATGTAACCGGAATAATTAAAAGAACACCAAATAACGTCATTATTTGCCTCTGTGGTTTACTTTACTTTTTCCATCCTATTTCAAACTTATGCGTGACAGACTGCAGGACGTAGGGAAAGATCTACCTTGTGAGCTTCAGATATGTATGGCCGCATCTAATAAAAACAATGAAAGCGGACATAAAGACAGGCGGACAGAAAGACAGGCGAACAATTTTATTCTTTGATATGTAGATGAGTATTTTTATTAGCTGTTGCTGCATGTATGCGAATGAAGTTCCTTTGTATGGCTTTTACAATTTCATAGCTGGACGTCTATAGTTTATTGTTGTGTAAAAAAAAAAGTGTGAAAAAAGCTCGTGTCAGCGACTGGATAGACTAGATTTGTCCATCGCTGTTCGCGTTCCGACCTGTTCTGGTGTGTTCTTTCATTTGTTTGTTTTTATATCAAAGGCATCTCCATGCCTCGCGTGATTTTGAAGAAGTTTGTAATCATCGAATTTTTTAATGATAAGTCTCTTGACATTCTTAGAATAAGACGTTTTTCTCAAGGGCGTTTGACTTTCTCTAAGAATTTCGACGGTTTAATAAGCCGTTGTCTCCACAGCATTTGACATTTGTTTATCGAATCAGCTATTTAATAGAACTTGACTTCTTTTAAAACATCTGTTATTTGAATTAGCGGATTTTCAGTCCCGTAGATCTTGACTACTTCTAAAACTTCCGTCATTTGAATCAGCCGTTTCCACTACAAGACTTGACTGTTTCTGAAATATTCGAAAAATCCAGGTTGTCCTCGATGGCCGCTCATCTAAGCAACATGACATAAATGCTGGTGTACCCAGGGATCTATCCTTGGACCTCTGCTGTTCCTGATACATATATATATATATATATATATATATATATATAAACGATCTCCTTGATTACATAGTGTCTGAGATTGGTTTATTTGCTGACGACACCACGCTTTACTCTCGCCATGTTGGCAAAACCGACGCGATCATATCCGAGGCATTGGCTGAATCCTTAGAAAATGACCTCCAGGCTGTAGTGGATTGGGGTCATAAATGGTTGGTAACTTTTAATGCCGCTAAGACAAAGCTCCTTTCCTTCAATAACTACGAAGAACCTCTCCAACCACCGATTGTCATGGCTAATAACACCCTATCTGAGAGTTCATCATTCAAACTCCTCGGCCTAACCTTCACAGGTAACATGAATTGGAACAAATACATCGAAAACATTGCCAAGGCTGCCGCAAAGAAGGTTGGCTCCCTCTACCGTGCTAGTAAACTCCTCTCACCTGACATTATCCTGTATCTCTACAAAGCCACCATCCGCCCATGCATGGAGTATTGTTGTCACATCTGGGCTGGTGCATCATCTACTAGTCTCTCCCTCCTTGACAAGGTCCAAAAAAAGAATCGCCAACCTAATAGGTCCCTCACTGTCAATCAAGCTCCAGTCTCTGTCCCATCGCCGCAATGTAGCATCCTTGTGCTTGTTTTACAAATACTTCAATGGATTATGCTCCGATGAATTGGCTACTCTGGTGCCCCCTCGACGTAAATTCACTAGACTAACTCGACAATCAACTAAATCTCATTCATTCACTGTGGAGGTCCTCAGATGTCGGAGAGCCTTCTACTCAAATAGCTTCTTTCCTCGTGTTGCTGGCCTTTGGAACTCCCTCCCTGCCCCCTGTTTCCCCGACAGTACAGACATGCAGAAGTTTAAAACTAATGTAAACAGACATCTCGCTGCGCAGATCCCAATCTAGGTTGACTACCTACCTACCTTCTCCCCTCTTCTTTTTTCTCAGTAGCCCTTACGTCTACAGTGGCGTCCTGCCTTGTTTGGGGTGAACTATGTTAAAAAAAAAATCCGTCACCCCCTTCCCTCTAACACACCACATTTAACTTCTACAATATTCGTTTTTTTCCAAAAAGCATTTGACTTCTCCGAAACCATTTGTCATTCGGATCAACGTTTTTTCCACATAGCATTTAAGTTCTTCTAAAATATCCCATATTCGGATCAGTCGTTTTCCCATTTGGAACATCACTACTTCTAAAACATTGAACATCAGATCAGTCGTTTTAACTATAGCGAGTAACTTGTTCTGATTAACCATTTTCCGAAAGGCACTTGGCTTTTAAAACATCCGTCATTCGAAGCAGCCACTTCCTCCAGAGCGTTTGATGTTCGGATCCTCCTAGCATGGAACATCGCCATTCAATATTTTACGCAATAATTTACGCAAAGGTTTTCGCATGAATACATTTCTTCTAGCGACAAGGTTTTCGGAAAAGGATAAAAATTTGACATCAGCGTATTGGTGGTCGATGATGCACGTTTTTGGGATGCGAAAGAAAGAAAAAAAAGAAAAAGAAGAAATAAGAAATAGATGATTAGAAACACGTGAGATATTAAACGGCAAAACATGAACAAAGAACGCGGCGAGAAAGATGGCGGACAGGATTGGCAAGTTTTATCTTTAAAACCACCACGACTTATTCATTTGGAAAAACGAGGGCTTCTCTTTACAAATATCAAAAACGATTTCTCTCGCTAGAACCTCTATCAAAAAGTGATCTCAACACCTTCATCTTATTTTCATATCATCTGTTGTCGTTACACTTGTTGTCTCTCTCTCTCTCTCTCTCTCTCTCTCTCTCTCTCTCTCTCTCTCTCCCTTTTCTTTCATTACTATTTCATGTATATACACGTATAACGTGATATTGTGCATATATTTTTCAGTATTAAATTCAACATTGCTCAATGAGTAGTAGCAGTATGAAACTATATATATGGTAAGTAAGCTACACAGATGCGTCCATAGAGCAATAATAACAATTCGATTGGTTAGATAGAGTAAACACTACTTAGATATAAATAAAAAATCGCAAACAATAAATACCTGCATTTAGCCTGATATATATATATATATATATATATATATATATATATATATATATATATGTTTGTCTCCTTTCATGCTGATGATTGCAGGTTTGGCATGACACCTATATATGGGTTAATTTGAAAATATTATTTGTAAATATATATATATATATATATATATATATATATATATATATATATATATATTTAGCACTTTATTTTAAAAAACAGCAGCAAAGTGCTGGATCGTATGTTTTACAAGAGCTAAATTATTTTGTTTAAAAACTATACATTCTATACATTACAGTGTATATTGGATGCACCGGGGTTTCATCGTTACGGACAAACGGTATCTATGTAATAGTCCGCTCCAAATCCATTTCTATCCCAGATACCGGTTGTCTATAACGATGAAACCCCGGTACATCAAACAGGCACTGTAATGTATAATTTTTAAATAAAATACTTTAAATTAGCTCTTGTAGAACATACGATCGAGCACTTTGTGTTTGTTTTTCTCAACAAAATTATGATATATATATATATTTATATATTCATTTCGCTATCATTCTTTTTCTCACTCGTGAGTCTTTGCCTTTTTCCCCATCATTCCTCCCTAGAAAATCAATTTCAGAATATTGCCCACCCACACCTACTCGCCCATCACCCGCTTCACTCTCAACACCGACCACGCTCTCTAGTCGCACAGTCTCCTCCACCGCCGCCACCGCCACCGCCACCGCCACCGCCGCCGCCGCCTCCATTTCCTTCCTACTCCACTCCCAGAATGCAACAGCTTATATCTCTTCTTTGTTGACTGGCATCTTTTGAATTAGGCATAAATTCAATAAGGCATCTGTAGATTTCTCGATTGCCAACAGCGATTGACTGAAACACACATTTTATGTGTGATTATGGGTGTTGTTGTGGCAAAGGAATCGAGCACGGGGTGTCGCGTGGACAGGTACGCCCGCGTCTGATTATATAGGCGCCGTTGATCGTACCTGTTCTTACTACATTACTCATACATATATAAAAAGATACATTTTTAAAGCCTATATGAGCGTTCATGGTTGCGTTGTATTATTCATTTAAATAAGCATACGTCTTTATATGGAAGGTGATATATGTGCATATATATATATATATATATATATATATATATATATATATTAGTACTTCATGTATCCACATAAACTATTATAAGGAGATATAATTTTTTATGCGTCAGTTTTCAGTATTTACTTCAACAGTGCTCGATACGTAAGTAGAGCGGGGATGAAACACGGGAGCCTCTGTGTAGCTTGATTGCCATATATATTTTCATTGCTTACTATATATATATATATATATATATATATATATATATATATAGAGAGAGAGAGAGAGAGAGAGAGAGGGGGAGAGAGAGAGAGAAAGAGAGAGAGAGAGTGAGAGAGAGAGAAGATAGATAGATAGATAGATAGATAGATAGATAGATAGATAGATAGATAGATAGATAGATAGATAGATAGATAGATAGATAGATAGATTAGTTTGGTAGTCCACGTATGCTTTTAAAGATATGCGTTGATAATGATGAGTGGGTGCTAGTTGAAAAATAAAACGATGTCGTTGTTTTTTTTATAATTTTCATTGTTATAATTTTTATTCAATAATACTTTTCCTCTAGCCTCATTTGATGAAGAACGCCAGGTGTTTGAACAATATATATTTTATATTCTTAGATAGAAATGCATACATATATACATACAGGGTGATTCATAAGTCACTTCACTTAGCTATTTAAAATGATTACCATATTAAGTACAAACATACTATGAACTTTTGATAATTGTTATCTTACTCTCTAATTACTGCTATTTGTTAGGCAATGGAAACGTAATGTGAACAGAAAGCCTCCTTCGCACAACACCATAATCAATCAAATATGCTACAAAGAGTCGTAAATTCCTTGCAAAAAAGAATGGAGCTATGCATGCAGAACGAAGGTAGAAATTTTGAAAATGACTCCCGTAAATGAATTTGTTGAATACACTTTCTGTTTTGTATTACCGTATTTTTTAACTTTAGAAATTAAAATAAATAGCTAAGTGACTTATGAATCACCCTGTATATATATATATATATATATATATATATATATATATATATATATATATATATATATATATATATGTATATATATATATATAGAGAGAGAGAGAATATATATATATATATATATATATATATATATATATATATATATATATATATATATATATATATATAACATTCTAGAGCATTTAAATATAGACAATAGAAAAAGGCAAATTCCAGCGACGATATGTTCATTTTCCAGTAAAGAGATTCATTTTAACTGCCGTTTCACCATTTGTCCAGCGACTCACGGGTTTCAAGCATATCTTGCACATTCTAGGACAATGGTTCATGGAGAAAAAAAAAAAAACAAGAAAATATTTGTTAAAATCGAAAACTTTTAAGTATGTTTTGTGTACTTTCTCCATATAGCTTCTCCACATGACTGAGAATAGAACTTTCGCGAGAGGACGGTTGTTGCTTTGTGCGGAACATGTGGATTAGAAGGTTACACTGAAGTACTTGTTAAAATCATTTTCAAGGCTGTTTTTTTATGGAAGGTTTCGCCGTCATTCCACATACAGCGCCTTTATGTTTTTGTTTTTTTCAACTAAATTATGATTATATATATATATATATATATATATATATATATATATGTACATTTGGTCACTCATTTGGTACTGGCCAGGCTCAACGTTGCTTAACTTAATATATATGCATAAAAAACTCACTAGATCTTGCTTGTTTGCTTGCTTGTTTTTATCTTATTTCTTCCCATGCATATTAGATAAGGATGATGCCATAGATAAGTATTATGCCATAAATAAGGATGGTGCCATCGATTTAGAACAAAGATGAGGATAACCGGACACAACGAATAACGATCACAAAATTATGACGTTATACATCAAACCAGCGAGACGACCTGTGACCTAAAGTGTCACTCCCAAGTCATGTACTAGATGAACGTCTAGACCCCTGTCGATCTAATATACTCCTAAAGCTCTATGGATTTTATGTGCTATCTGGTTGTCTCCGTGCAAACTTGATGGCGTAATAAAACGATGATTAAACTGAATTAAACAAATAATTATCTTCTATTATGTATCCCACTCTTATCTAAAGCTAGTATTAAAGAAAACAACACACACTTCGACTCTGGATGATTCCCTGCTTTTAAATTATGTTCTTTCGATTTTCTTTACTTTGCTCCTATCTTTTACCGTCATTTTACTGATGCGACATATATATATGGCTGACTCTGTGTACCAGGTTCGCGCCTCTCGACCGTCTGAAATTGTTACTTCCCTGCACTGATGAGAGCAATAAGCTTGAAACGCTAGCGTCTGTAGGTATAAATAATTTAATATTTATTTATAAATATTATACTAAGCCCCTTTAAGAAATTAAAGTTTCGCACTCTCGGGGAAGTTAAAAATAGACTGTCAAAAAGCTCTAATGCAAAGTTCCGAATACGTTCGTTGAACACTCTCGACTAGTCTTCTATCAATGCCCGCTTCTAGGTACATATAGATCTTAATTTCCCTAAATTACGTGACAGTTTCCGTGGGCCGAGTGGATATGGCTGACTCTGTGTACCGGGTTCGCGCCTCTCGACCGTCTGAAATTGTTACTTCCCTGCACTGATGAGAGCAATAAGCTTGAAACGCTAGCGTCTGTAGGTATAAATAATTTAATATTTATATATAAATATTATATATATATATATATATATATATATATATATATATATATATATATATATATATATATATAGAACTATTTTAAGAAATATTACTGAATTAAAATTTATAAATGTCCACACAACTTTTAGGATGTACTAGCTCTGAACAAAAAGAAATGGCGTATTAGTGGGCTCCCCCACGTGTGAGTTTGCTCTTTTCTTTGTTTTCTGGTTGGTTTCACCCAAAAATGAACCACTGTATAATGTAGGTTTATTCAAGGCACTTTAATTCAAGAACTTTTTACTCTTTGTGAATTTTTCTGATTATTTTGTAATGTGGCAGAGACGATATTGACATAAAAATGTTGTTTGGTACAAGACAAATGAAACGGACCGTAAAAAATATATCTCACATAAATGTTATGTTTTTTTTGGAAATGTGAAAAAATAAAAATAAAAATAATAAAATAAAAACATAGTTATTGGAATATAATATGGACCTGACTTATATTTTGCTCTGTTATAAATAATTGACAAGCATTGAGCTGAACATTTTAAGGCGACTACAAAGTAAAAGGAACTGATGGTATATGCTAATACAGATATTGTCATTAATAATTATATATATATATATATATATATATATATATATATGTATATATATATGTATATATATGTATATGCATATGTATATATATGTATATGTATATGCATATATATATAGGTATATATATATATGTATATATATGTATATATGTATATATATATATATATATATTTATATATATATTTATATATGCATATATATATATATATATATATATATATATATATATAACTTCTAGCAGAATAATACATTGGCATGACGCAGGGAAGCTTCAAGCAAATATTATACGCACACAGAAACACCTTCAGATACTAAAACAAGGCAAATACGGCACTCGCGACCCGGATATGGCAACTTAAAGATGAAAAGACACCCTTCACCATCAAATAGAAAGTAATTGAGAGAAGACCATCTTTCTCTCCAGCGATAAATAGATGTCTTCTGTGTAACGCTGAAAAATACCATATATTATGGGCCATCATTGACCCAAATGCTGTCCATTTGAATATTTGAGATGAAATCTTGAAAGGATGCATCCACAGGAGACAAGCACTACTCATGAACTGGACTTTCCGATACACATGAAGGCCTAGCAACCCCCCCCCCTATTCCAAATACATAACTCCATAATTGCCCCATTGAATACCGACTTTCACTCCGGAAAATCTTCCCAACTATCACCCCTCATAAATATAAATAACATTAAAAAATAGGAACAAATACCTTAATCAGCCCATATCCACACTACTTTTCAAGAGCAATAATTTTAACTTTCCCAAAAATATTTCTCCAGTCATTAAGAGGGTAACACCCCCATTTCACATAATTATTACTCCCATAAGTCCCCACCATTTATCGGTCATAATGCTAATATCCCATATCTCCCAAACAGATCCAATCTTGCTGACCCAATCCTTACTCTTATCTCTAAACCAGTTTTCATCAGCATACCAATTTTATAACCCCCATAAGCATTCACTATACCTTAGTTAATAATGTTAAATCCCGAATACAAATCATTCAGAAACCCTGCAGAGTTACTGCTCTTTGACCGCCCGAATGATATCTTTATTTAAATTCCTTTGGGATAGATTTAAAGTCCTTTACTCCAGGATTTTAACTTGAATTTAATTAATGTTGTTCCTTTTAACTTTTTTTAAATCTTATCATAAGTATAATCCTTAAACCCATTTAATCTCCCTAATTCCTTAAGAAGACACATCATTAACCCGCAAACAGTAACGGCCAAATATACGATACTCATAACATTGGCTCACGGGATTTATATAGAAATATTTTTTTATTTTTTATATCTCTATAAATCTTCTCCAGTTTTAATCTCAACTGTTTATACTGATTGCTTTATCGGTAACCCATTATAACCCTACTGGCGGGGGGTTAGCCCACCGGAGGGGGCGTTGACACTCTCGGCCTCCCGGGTTCCGTGACCAGGCCCTCCACACTCCTCCTGGCCACTTCCACCGGCAGTTGCCCGACTCTCACCACGAGGAGGTGGTGCAACAAGAGAGTCAATATATATATATATATATATATATATATATATATATATATATATATATATATATATATATATATATATATATATATATATCAGGTTGGAAAGAAAGTAATGTCGTATTTTTTACTTTATCACTTTGCAGCCTCATAAGTTGTACACAGTTCTAGATTGTTTCGTGAATGTTGTCTTACTATCTTGCTTTGCCTTTCAGATATAGTAATTAGTTGGAAAATATTAAGTTTAACGGTCTCAGCCGTCAAAAACTGGATATTAGTGAGGAGCATCTGTCAATTGCATGCTCTATGAAAGGAAACTCAGCTGCAGAAGCTACAAGGAATATTGGAACTGTCTATGAACTAAATGTTCTGAATGATCGAAAATGTCAACGGTGGTTTGCAAAATGTTCTTCTGGAGACTTTAACCTGTCAGATCGCCATTAAAGACGCTGTGGAGGCCAATCCAATGTTAACCAACAGAGAATTAGCTCAACAATTCAATACAACCCATACCAAAATTATTTAATGCCTTCACAAGTTAGGAAATGTTTTAAAACTGTGACTCTGGGTTCCCCACGATTTGACCAACGCTATTCCAAGGCCGCCTGAAAATACGTCTGGAAAATTCTCTTTTAATTCCCTCTTGAGTTTTTTCTGCCTCCACATTCGAATCCTCAACCTTTTGGCAAAAACAACTTAAAGGCAGATCCCATAGTCTAAACTTTTAAATTAGATCAGTTCCAAAAAGGTTATTCGATTTTCGGATAACAAAAATTTTGGCTTTTTCGGTCTTATTCTGGAAAGAAATATTCGTCAATAATTCCCCTTCGAAGGTTATTTTTTCACCACTGACGCTTCTCGCCGTTTTATTTTTGTGATTTGATCATAGTGGGTCTCCCAAGCTTCTTCCATGTCTGTACATTAATGATGGAAATGTCAGACCCACTATCAAGCTGTAGTCTTACTATTTTTTAAGCATTTTGACCTGTACATATTTCCGGATATTTTGTTTGTCAGGTTCAATTTTTGTCAGTTTAATGGCTGTCTTTCTATCAGATTTTTTCCTACAACGTGATGCCTTATGTCCTTTCTGGTGGCAGTTGTCACATTGTTTGAATATGTAGGGACACTCATTGTACCAATGGTTATCTCCACACCTCCAACACGGTCCAGGTGGATCTTTCTCATGTTTTTTTCTCTGGTTATTCTATTTATAGTGAGAACCGGTGTAGTTTCTCTTCTGTTAGAACGGCCGGTGTAACAGTTTGGAATAAATTTAATATTTTTCATAACCTTTTGTAAAATTTAATAGAGATAAAGTGCAACGGCACCCGTTTTGTGCAACCTTCAACCATACATGGCTGAGAGAAATAACCAGAATATTTATACGTCTCATGAAATTGTCATCAATTACGGACGCACAGTACTATGATTATCGATCCCTCGAAGATATCGGTTTTGTTTTGAGACAGCTGGGAGTCATTAAGTGCAAACAGGTATGTGAGGACAACGTGTCACTTATGTCGGTCACCCAAAGGTTAAAAACGCGGCGTGTTTACTTACAAACCTTATATATTCTGATTTAGTATGAACTCGGACAGGTTATGGTAAAAGTAATAATGTAATATCAAATCAGTTGAGGTTACCCGAGACCAAATCAGTGACTGAAGAGTCAGAGAAAAACGTTGTTTTATTCCAGAAATAAAAGTAAATACATCTATAAGTTCTTTCTTTCGTACAAATTAAAGTTTAAAATGATAGAAATTAACAAATAAGAATACTATAAACATGGGAATCGGGCATAGAATCAGGTGTACACATGGTGTTCTTTTTATTCCTGGGCAACGCGGGATAGTCCTGCTAGTGAAATATAATGACTGCTATAATTTACGTCCGTATTCCTTAAAGTTTATATTTAGAGTTTTGAAACTGCAGACACGAAATCAACTTTATAATAAGAAGAAAATGTTAAGTTTCCTTCTGGTCGCATATTTCTGCTAGCCTGGGAGGATGGTTGCGAACGGACGAACATATACTACACTGTACATAAAAAGGATCAAGTAATGCCTGGGATGATGGTTTTATGACAAAAGAAAATATACAGAACTACCCCCAAAGGAGAATGCAATGCTTAGGAGGATTATTTCAAAACAACAGAATAGATATACACCCCCAAAGAGGGAGAGGTAATGCCTGGGAGGACGGTGTCATAACAATAAAACAGATACTACACTACCCCACTCCCTCAAAATAAAACAAAGGTTAATGCCTGGGATGATGGAGCCATGAAAAAAATACTAAACTACGCCCCCCCCCCCTAAAAAAGACGAGGTATGACAACAGAATTGATACTACATCTCCCACTCAAAAGAAAAGATGAGGTTATGCTTTGGAGGATGGTATCATTACAACATAACAAAAAACAGATACTAAACTACCCGCCTCAAAGAGGAGGTACTGCCTGGGAGGATGGTATCACGACCACAGAACCAATACCACAGTACCTCCCATGAAAAGAGGAGAGGGTACTGCCTGGCAGGATGACAAAAACGGATTCAACACCGTCCCTAAAGGAGAGGGTAGTAATGCTTTAGAAGATGGTCTCATGAGCACAGAGCAGATACTAGACTAGCCTGCCCCAATTAAGCTTTAAAATTGATAGAAGTAATAGTATAGTTTTGGTTTAAGACATACCGATACCAAATCTCAGTTAGTAATACGTTTGAAAATATGTCACTAGCCAAAACAGATTCGTTTGGATTTTAACTATCATCTGCGATTGTGTGCGTGTGTGTGTGTGTGTGTGTGTGTGCGCGCGTGTGTGTGTTTACGGTTTATAAAAGAATGCAACAGAATTGGTTTCTTCTGCAATGTTTTTAGATGAAGAGAATCTTGTTGCCAGCGTCTCCCTGCCAGACACCCGTCAACCACGTCGCCGCCTACCGCGACCAGCACGGCAACCGTCGACCGTCGTTCTAATTCAATATAGGTTTGTGAAATCTATGGAATTATCCGGGCTATCTTTTGTTTAGCGTCCGTCTTCTTGGGTCAGCAGGTTTGACTGGTGCACTACAAGTCAGACATCACTTCTGAAGAGGTGTCAATATTGATTTGATGGTGTGGGCTTATTCTTTAGTTATTTTTGTCTGCGTTTTCATTTTTTTATGTCTGTTTTTTTTTTCACTTCCCCCTCCCCCTTTTCCCTTTTACTATTATTAGTTTATTATTCATTTATTTATCTTTTTTTTTAGTGCGGTGGGCGTTGGTGTCTGTGTCAGAGAGGTGGTTAAAGCATGACAGAAGGAAACATAGAGAATATAGCAACGAGAAAGAGAGAGGGGGATAGAGTGAGAGAGAGAAAGAGAGAGAGAGAGAGAGAAAGGTAGATAAAGGTGGAGAAAGGGGGGGTTATATTTTGACGAGAGCCAAAACAAAATTAATAAAAGATGAAAATAAGAAAAATATAAAAATAACAAAAAAGGAAAAAAAATGAGGACAGGGTCTGGATAATTGAAGATTTATGTCTGTTTTAAGCGTCTAAGAAACGTGTTTCTACCTAGATGTCTGTGCCAATTTTGGAATACGAAGTAACAATGTATGTATACCCCCCCCCACACACACACACACACATATATATATATATATATATATATATATATATATATATATATATATATATATATATATTACCAGTAAGAATTATTGACGTTTGGGGTTAAATTTAATGATTCATTTCACCACATCTTCATACGATTATTTTTATTATATATATATATATATAAAAGAATAAAATATGTACGAATAACAAATGTTATTGTAATATATATATATATATATATATATATATATATATATATATATAGTCATCCACAGACAGACTGTTTCGCTGTATCATAGCTCTTAAGGGTGACTAGACCAGCACCAGTCAGGGATCGAACTTTCAACCACCTTGTCGATAGCCGGCAGCTCTTACCACTAGGCTACGAGGAAGCGGTATCTACGATTTCTTTTTTAATATATAGACGGTGACTGCCGCTTTACAGTGCTCAATGTGTTTATTTACAAAGAGATTTGTATTACACTGAGAAGCAGCAGGAGACATCACTTAACAACAGTGCTCGATCTGAGAAGGAGTAAATAAGAAATAAAAATTTCAGACAAAATGGAAAATTAGTTTATGCAATAGAAGCAGGCTAATAGAAATAAAAACACAAACACATTATTAAAGCTGAATAAAGATATTTCGGTCAATTCTTTCGACCATATTCAGTCAGTAAAAATAATTTATTAATATTATAATTATTTTTACCAAATGAATATCGTGTCTCTATTTCTACGGTTTTGTTGCTAATCATATCGACTATTCCATAAACTAATTTTCCATGTGTAACATTGTAGAAATCCTGGTTTCTTCGCTTCGAGCGATTCGTCAGATAGCTAATAATAATGAAATAAGATCTGTTAAAAAGTTTTAATTCCAACCTGATTCTCGATTCTATGTTAATATAGGTAACTGGACCTCAATGCTTATGCGTGTGCTTGGCTACGCCTCTGTGTGTTCATTTGTGGATATTTTTGTTTTTGCACGTTTATTTTACGTTTCGCTAATGTATGCGAGTATGGTTGCTTGTTTTCATGTTTGTTTTTTCCTATGTCTCTTTTTAGGCTCGCCAGACAAAAAAGTAGTGAAGTAATGGTAACATAGCTAAATTGACTTGTGTGTATCATTGTGACACAATGAGGAGTTTACTGGTGCACTATTAATTGATTAATTAAGTTAAATTAATCCTAGAATGATTAATTTAACGAAATGAGAGACTTCACACTTTGGGGCGCAAACATATTTTTACAAACGATTAACTGAAAAGGTCATATTCTTTGTATTTGAGTGACAACCAGTGGCATTGGTGCTTAATTATGAATAACAAAGTTTAAAAGGTCCTCTTCATGACGTAATTTTGCAAATGCATTGCCATTCGAATTGTTTCCACACCAAACCTATTCTCCACATCTGGACCCCAGCAACTACCGGCTGTTTGCAGACCTTTAGATGCTCTAGGGAAAGAGATTTGGCCACAATGAAGAAATTATATCTGAAATTTAGGCGCATCTTGAGGTCCAAAAGAAATCGCTTAACAAAAATATCATCGAATTTTTAGGAAAACATTGGAATCAGTGTACCACTCTCGAAGGAGACTATGTTGATGAATGAAGTCGAATTTTGCTTAAAAGTTGTTGTTTTATTAGTAAAGCCTGGGACGTATTGAATGCTGTGTTATTAATCAATTAGTTTTTCAATTTAAAATGAACTAGCGTAGAATAAAATGAAATTTCCCGAAAAATTAAATTTACCAGAATGCATTTCGCCTTATTAGTATATAAGTCAGCCATTTTAATGTTTACTTAATAGTTGACAAAATAATGAATTATTTTGCGACCCTTGGAAATTTGAAAGGAATTGATTTGGAAGCATTTACATTTCACTTTAAAAAAATACACAATCAAATGGAGAATTATCAAATTGCAAAAATCCTACAGCCGCATAGCCAAGAGATGCTTACTAGTGATGAGTTTAATGCAAAAAGAAATAAGAAAACACATTTCATACAATTTCAGACTTTCGTCAAATAGTAAAAACTTGTAAAATCGGCTGGTTATATTTTTAGGGATGTAATTCGTAGAAAACACCGGTTTCAATCGCACCTCACATTTAGACACTTATTTAAAATAGTGTTAACGCAAAAGAGATTAACTTGAAAAAGGTTTCTACCTATTTTAAATGATTCTCATTTATCTAGATAATTTTCAAGAAAAGTCCTTTATAATTAAACGTGATGCACAAAATGAGGTTTAAAAACACTCTATGAATAAATAAATAAATTATACAACCCAAAAAGGGTCCGGTCGTGGCCTGGCGACGGACAATGTTTTTACATACGTGTGACAATAAAAATGAAACACTAACCAGCTGAATAGAAAATGACATGCTTTGCATGTCGTATATGTCCATCTGCCAGAGTAAAACAGAGTTTCTCTTCACAATTGTAGACGTTTATAGTAGAAACTGATCTGCACATGTGAATAGTCAAATTGGCATATTTAGAGACCAACTAACTCAAATGAAAAGACGACTGAAAAGCAATGAGTCGATTTTCAGAGACCAGAGAGAAAGTGGTGGAGCTAGAAATCTGTTTGAAAGTTTTAATCTTTTTTTCTAACAGTTAGATTACAAGCTATTTCGGCCTAAAATGGACAGCCGTTTAGACTTAAAGATCATTTCTGAGTTTGATGTGATTGGGCTAGTCGTTGTAATGGATTGAGAAAGTGTGATTACTGTGACTTATTTGGAGTCAAGCGGCTTAATCATTTCATCCCACTTCGGCTAATTGGGGGAGCGCTCGCAGTTTACCAGCAACTAACTAAAGAAAATAAATAGGATAACGCACGAATTAAAGAAACACTATTTGCCGCCTTTGCCGATGGCAGATTTACGGCGTAGTTCGATGTACGTGTGTTGCGTCCGAATGAGACTGTATATGTGTATTTGGTGGATTTGCGGAAGATGTCCGTTCTATTTGGATGAATGCAAGATCATATAATAGTGTGCGTGTTTGTACTGGAGCCCCTTGAGCCTGTGAAAAAGATGTTGAAGTTCTCCTCTAGGGTGAATGATATGACCTTAGAAGAGTTGTTGGCTCGAGCTCGAGCTTTGATGAAAGAATGTTGAAGTGGGGGAATCAGACGTGGCTGTGGCAGAGCCTGCCCGAATCATTCAACCATCTGTGGGCGTGAGACGACCTGATTATAAGGGTTACAAAGGCAATAGTCCTAATCATTTCGTGAGAGACTGCGTACAGAGAAGATAGACAACGCGTCAACATTATTATCGGTGCATCAAGACCAGTCATGTGATCAGAGATTGTCCGGGAAACGAAATTAGGGACGAGACATCAGCGTCAGTTTATTCCCCAGTCAGAATGTCCATTCGGTTCTACGTATCATTACCGTCTATGTTGATGCACCATGCTTGGCTCTCTTCGACAATGAAGCTACGGTTCCATTTTGAGCGAAAAGCTATGTCAGTATTGGTCAAAGTAAAAGCTATGTCAGTAACCACATTGATCGGCGCTATACCGGCCTACTGCAGAAATGGCACTATTAAGATTCGTACAGAGACTAGTAATCAACGGGTTAGTTATGCAAGGGAAACCTTCTTGATTTTGATCAGGTACTTGGCGCCGTTAAGGCACACGGCGGCGTTCGTATCACACCCCATCTGTGCAGCGCTTCGTATCAACGAAGCTGATCTTGTTGTAAAATTTGACGAGCGTACGGGAGTGTGGGTTGCAGTATAAAAATGGACAGCGTTTTGTGCACCAGGAAAGCATGAAACTCGTATGACCGAATATCCAATGTTTAATCAACTAAAGGAGGATTATGAACGCAGGCTGCAGACCTGAATAAACAACGCTTGGTTGCTGCCATATAATGAGAAGTTTGGCCTACCCAAAAGACTAATACCACTGATGGCCGTACAGCAGGCCAATAAAAAATAAAGTGCATCCTGTAATAGACTATTGTGAATTAAACACCAATGTTGATGCATTCACTGGCGATGTAGATGTCTGCCCAGAGAAAATGCGAGAATGGAGACAGCAAGGAACGAATTTATCAGGAAGGCATACCTACAGATCCATGTTCAAAGGTCACTCTGGACTTACCAGTCAATGCTTTTTAAATAAAGATTTATTCCAACCAGGTAAGGGTTCGGCTTAAATGTGGTGCGTCTGGTAATGCCGGTTGTGCTCAATACTGTGTTAGCCCAGGATGAGAAGATAGGGAGAGTAACGTCGACATATATCGATGACATATATATTAATGTAGACGTGGCGTCGACAGAATCCGTGAGGAAGCATTTGAACCTGTACATACTCATTTGTAAAGATTCAGAAAAGCTTCAAAACGGTGCAAGAGTTCTGGGATTCGAAGTTTGGGAGGAGCATGATCGACTGCGATGGGGGCGAGGAAGGAGTACTGTTGATGATTCTACAACCGTGACAAGAAGATGTATCTTCTCCATGTGTGGCAAACTGGTGGGTCACTTTACCGTGTGTGGATGGCTTCGAGTGGCGACAGGCTTTATCAAACGTCGCGTTACACAAGACTGAGATTACAAGTTTAGCTCTGTTCCTCTGCAGTGTATAACAGCAGACACACTTGCCAGGGTACATCAATCAGATCCCGTCCACGACAAGTAGTGCGTGGGCACGAAAGAACCTTTGTGTGGGTGAACACAAGATCGTTGGCTGTGGGCGTGGTTCTTGACGCCGATGGAGCCATCGTCGAAGATGCGTGCTGGTTTCGACCAACAAAGGATACCCAACATATAAACGTGGAAGAGCTAGATGTTAAAAAGGATTAAATCTCGCGCTTAAATTGAAGGCCAATGTGTTACACATAAAAACAGACTCGCTGGGTTACCAATGACCCTAGAGAAAGTCTCGGTTTAACACCAAGGCCGCAAGCTCATAAAGCGGAGACTGGAAAGAATAGTCTCACTTGTGAAAGAGTACAACATTTCAGCTGATGTAGAACTAGTAAGGTTTGACCAGAACCGAGCAGACTCATTGACAAGAGTACCACAGTAGTGGCTCAATGGTTTTAAGAGAGATTGAACCCACACAGCCAGTGTGTGCTCTTGCCACAGGAAACCTGAAACCAACACAGCTGAACCAAGTTCATCGACATAGTGGGCATTCTGGAGTCAGGCGAACATCATATTTTATGCATAGAATTGGCCCGTTTCTGTCTAAAGCGACAATAACAGCAGTTGTTCTGAATTGTGAGAAATGTCCGACAATAGACCCTGTTCCAGTGCGATGGGGAAAAAGGGCTCAGTGTTTATGAAATCTGGAACCGGCTAGGCATGGACATCACGCACTACAACGGTTGCTATTTTTTTTACACTGGTTGATTGTGGCCCCATGAGGATTTCAATCTGGCAACTTCTACAACAGCAAAACATTGCATATGTGATCCGGCAAGTATGATTAGTGTTTTTTTAACAGGGTCCCCTAGTCGAGATCCTAGCTGATGATGAAACTGCCTTCTATAGTCGACAATTCAGGCAGTTCATAAATAAATGGCGTGTGAACTTCCAATAACGCTGCGCACGCAGACGATCAGGAAATGGTATCATAGAAAGGTGTCATAGGATTGCTGCACGAAAGAGCTGCCCTATTATGGAGGCTGTGTATTGGTACAGCGTTACCCCTAAGGATGATGTCTCCGCCTCGTCAGCACCTACCACTACACTCATACTAGATCAGAGTGAAAGAGGTCAATGTTGTGCCCAATCCGGATCACCAAAGGATCTCTACACATTATAAAGGGAGAGGAACGGTTTGGGTGAAAAAATCAACTAAGACGTAGCACGTCGAAATTAAGACTAGATCGCATCACCGGAGCGATAAGTCCACCGTTAATGGTCGTCAATGGCACTTCTCGACACGTGGGAGACGTGCGCTTACGTCTCGGTTCAGTACTGGTTGTAGACAACAGCAATAACACATCATCAGAAAATGCTGAATGGAGAGAAACAGATTCAGATGACAGTAGTAGTTGTTCTACGTCTGATAGTGAGGGAGTGGTCGGACTTACTTTGGTTTGGCTGCCTTATTCTACTGCCAATTCAGATCCTGGCATATCTGACGCTTCAGTCAGAGAGGAAACATAACTGTGCCACTACGGAAGAGTACTAGGGTTAAACAACTAGCCACCCACTGTCACTTGTGTGATCATAAGATCGAGGAGAAGTGTGACAATAAAAAGAGAACACTGACCAGCTGAAAAGAGAATGAGATGCTTTGCATGTTGTGCATGTCCATCTACCAGAAGAAAAAGGGCTTCTCTTCACAATTGTAGACTTTTATCGTTGGTACTAATCTGCATATGTGAATAACAAATTAGCATATGTGGAGATCAATTGGCATAAATGTAAGGACGAATGAGTCAATTTGCAGTGAGTTGATTTTCAAAGAGCAGAAAGAAGAGCAGAGGTGGTGATGCTGGAAATCTGCTCGAAAGTTTAATTGCCTTTGTAACCTTTTTTTTTCTTACTGTTAGATTACAATGCGCTTAATAAACTGAGAGTAAATATTCCTACATGCTTTAATTCAATAAACTGCTTACAACATAAACTAATAAATACAAAATTCAATACAGTTTTACGCTTTATCAAATAGCAATCAGCTTGTAAAAACATCCAGAAATACTTTTAGAAGGGAAGCTCAACGATTTTCACTGTTATTTATTTGACTTTAGGTTTAAACTCAATTTTCTGGAGTACGAACAAGCTGTGAACCTTTCTCATTCAAAGATGACGAAATAGATGAAACTCAGATATCCCTAACGGACATAGTAATGTAGAGTATTAACCTAATATATATATATATATATATATATATATATATATATATATATATAATCAAATATAAACCAAAAGTAAACTTTTAGTAAATAGGACCTATAGTGAAAAGGTTAAGCTCAATATACGAGATAGAGCAATTATAAAGATAGAAGAAATAAGAGTGATAAACATGTTTGAATGTCCAAATTTATTTCAAATTTCGATTGTTCAATGCAAGGTGTATTCTGTAATAAACCAGTGTTTATTATTCTTTCCTTAAGCCAAGGCTTTTCAAAGATCGAAATCTTATTATCAGAGGAGAAATACAGATAGATAAGTTGGCTGTAGAAAAGCCAAAGTTCAAATATTTGAAAAATATTATTTTAAAAAATGGGGTAAAAAAGTTCGTGTAAAAAGGACATGTGGTTTGTCCAGATGGTAATTGCCCGTAGAAAAGGTGTCCAATGAGAAGGAGATTTTGGAGAAGATGAAAAAAAAAGAAATTTTTCGTAGGGGCAGTATGGAGAAAATGTTCAAAATGAAAGTATATCCAAAAGTGAAAAAGAAAGAATAATAAACACTGGTTTATTACAGAATACACCTTGCATTAAACAATCGAAATTTGAAATAAATTTGGACATTCGAACATGTTTATCACTCTTATTTCTTCTCTCTTAATATATATATATATATATATATATATATATATATATATATATATATATATATATAATTATGCGACGTTCCTGTACACGTAATCTGTTTAACACTGTTAAGACGGATGACTATATTGTCCGTTTTATATGATATAAATAGGATTTATTTATCTGATAGTTACATAACTGTTGAAGTTGGAAAATTTGATTTGGGTTAAAAATGAATCGTGTCTGGGAGTTACAATAGGATTAAACGTATACGTATACGGATACAAATTTAAAATATTTCTTATTTAAAATCATATATATATATATATATATATATATATATATATATATATATATATATATATATATATATATACAAATTACTTTGCAGAATTTTTTAATGGAAAAATCTAAATATAATATATAATCCACATTTTGACCCCTTACGTCTAACAGCTTTGCCCATAAGTCATAATGATCAGTTCATGAGAAGTTAATCATGTGCGGTAGTTAATCATTTACATACACATATATAAATATATAAACATACCCTTATATATATATATATATATATTCCATGAAAAATGCCAGTATACTGAAATCATATGCTCTTAATAGGGTCAAGATGAAAATTCATATACACTAAATGTACAAAAGCAAGGAAATTCCCAAATGTTTACACTTTTATTGTCATTAAGGGTATGCAAGCACAACAGGGCTATGTATTTTACTGATAGGAATTTTTCTTCAGCGCACCTCACACACTTCATCCACTCATGCATAGAGATTTATACTGTAGTGATGTGATAATGAAATGGTTTGGTTGCTATGTAGTCATACCCTTAATGACAATAAAAGTGTAAAAATTTGGGAATCTCCTTGCTTTTGTACATTTAGTGTATATGAATTTTCATCTTAACCCTATTAAGGGCATATGATTTCAGTATACTGGCATTTTTCATGGAATGTCACTACTTTTGTAAAGGCTATGCCTCAATACAATGGTCATTTTAAAGTTTTTTTTAATTTTCTGGAAAACTAAGGTATATGGTAAACTGAAATTAAAATGCCATCAACTAGAACCTCTATCTCTGCCAAAAATCAGCTGAATTCATCAACTAGTTGAGGAAATACAGGGTGGCACATATGTACGTACGTACGTACACACAGATAACACAAAATCACTCCTGACCTTTCTGGATCTCTGGGTTGCCTTGACTAATGATGCTGAAATTCGATACACTTATAGAACCTATCAAATGAAAATTTTGTGCAAAGTTTTAAATAATTTGGTTTATTGGTTTTTGAGTTATGACTGATCAAAGCTATATTGACATATACTATTGTAATCAAATGCAACCAAACTTCACATGAGAAGAAAACGCCATGAAAAATATCATACACTGATACATATCCAAAATTAAACTCATGATTTACTATAAGAAATTTTAACCAAAAATCTTGTAATAAAAACAAACACTTTCCAACCCCCAAACCAATGTTACCTATAAGTTTAAATGCCTTTTGGAGAGAATGTAACTACCACAATACTAATAAAGTTAATAGCTACATTGGTTTTACAACCACTATCCTATCCCGCCGCCTCACCATGCATCTTCTGAACTCTAACTCAATTCACCAACGTCTACAAGAACGTAACTACTCTTCCTTTGATTTAAGACAAATTCTAGTTAATAACACTAAAATAGTACATCCCGAAACCAATGTAAAAAAATTAAATACAGGAAGCTATCTACATAAAAACACGACAACCTAAAATTCATAACATCACATATAAAACGAGTACCAACATTTTAAAATGCTTAACATAATGCGATTTTATTCTGTGATGCCACTCCGACGTCTCTGAATTTAAATCGTCAACGACTTTCCTGGAACAATGCGAAAAACGTTCTCTACCCGTTTCTTCGCCGTCTCTTAAAAATATTCTCTTCTTTCTTCAGCTATTTTATTCATTTGATTTTGACACCTAAGGATTGGACAAAAAATCGAAAACGTTCGTGAAACCTATGAGATATTTATTCATGTTTTTATTTTAATACAAATAAGACCATCAGCATTTTTTTTTAATTTAAAAAGATATAATTAAACGGACGAATTCTGTTATTTTTAACAATTTTTTCATATATATATATATATATATATATATATATATATATATATATATATATATATATATATATATATATATATATATATAAATTAGTCGTCCAAGGCTATAGCAATGCGATGTGGTTGCCGTGAGATGGAAAAGTGAAAAGAAATAAACGCAGGGAGAGAATGAAACTCAAAACGATTTATTAATAATTTCACGAAAACTGATTAAATACCAAATAGTATTTTTTTTTTTTTTTTTTGGTAAGTAACAGATCGGCAAAGGGTAATCTTAAATTTTCGAAAGAACAACTTTCATTATCAGAAGACAACAATAGAAGGCCGAGAGGGTCGGAAAAACGTGGAAAAACCGGTGTCAGATCATCGTATTATAGGGGAAAACAATTGGGAGTAGGAACGCAGAAAACGTCAAAATTCAATTAAGCAATCACATAACTAAGGTTAAAACATTATAAACATTAGTTTAGTAATATACCAATTTTTTAAATTTTTTTTTTTTTTATTATGTTACATTTTAAATGACTCATCAATCTTTATTTATTTATTTATTTATTTATTTTTTTTTTTCATTTATTCTCTTCAAATCTAAATTTAAATTCACTGTCAAAGGGAGATAACTTATTCTAAATAATATGTTCAGACCTTAGAAATATATATATACATATATATATATATATATATATATATATATATATATATATATATATATATATATATATATATATATATTTCTCTCCTGTGTTTCATTTTACTTCAGTCGAAGTTCTCAGAAATCAATGGGCCCTTTTAGGGGGCTTACACTTTATCTCTATATGAAATACATAGCTATTCGAATATTTTATTAAAGTTCTCCTTTATTTCTCAAACGTTGAGTTAATAAATAAGTTAAGAACATTAATTTTCTTCTCCCCAATTGGAAAGTAAAGTATGCTATAGTATAACTTTGTTGTGGTCTCTAGGTCTTATCGGATTCCAGGACAAGAATGTATCTAGTCTGGTGAGTATCTAGCTAAGTGTTGATACTTGAAGTAACTAGGAGAAAGTGCACCATTCCTCGTATGAGCAAGTGTAAAGACGTTTCGAGCAGATCTTATTTGCGCTGGAAATAACATCTTATTTTGAATATTTGGTAAGGGTTTACTTGTAGGGTTAAGTATCCTCATCTCAGGTTGTCCTGGCAAACCCTTCTGCAGAGAGTCTGAAGACACTCGAGGATGGTGTCTAGTAGGTAATACAAACTCTCTTATATATATATATATATATATATATATATGTGTGTGTGTGTGTGTGTGTGTGTGTGTGTGTATGTATATATATACATATAAATAGATAGATAGAGAGCTCATCAAAATTTGCTGAAAAGTAATCAATTAAGTGCTAAATTGTAAGTTATACAATCTAATAATGCAATCTAATATATATTATTTTATTTAAAAACTATATATACACCCCATATTTCATTTCTTCCCGATTTTCTTCGATTTCTGAGGCACTGAAGATTTGGCGTGGATACGAAGTATGGATTCTACTACAGAGGCAATCTGTCCGTAAAGATGAAACCCCATTACACCTAACAGAAATAGTAATGTATTGTTTTTAATTAAAGTAATTTATATATATATATATATATATATATATATATATATATATATATATATATATATATATTTATAATACTTAGATGTAGTTTGCTTGAAGCATTACGTGTAATAAGTATATATGGGAATATTAAGAGGCTACCACAATGACACTGAAATGCAAGAAATGGGGAAAAGAGGACTCTAGAAAAAGTAAAATCCCTCTAAATTCTACATACATTTAATACATCGACGACATACTCATTTTTCTTCTTCATCGAATTAAAATGAATAATATCGCTAACACACCTAATACAACCGGGCTTACCATGAAATTAAACTATTATAAAGAACAGAATAATCGTATCTCTTTTTATACATCCTTTTTACAAAATCAGTAACGCGCTATCATTTCAAGTCTTTCGCAAACCAACAAATAAACAAACATAACAACAGACATTATTACTCCAACCACTACAATACGATAAAAACAGACCTTATAACTTTATCTCCGGGCACCTTAAATATCGACCTGAAGTAAACATAATGCCGACCTCTCAAAAAAATCCTAAAATACCTCAAATATTGGCCTTCATTCAGTCTCAAGAGACAATGGATACCCTCTGTAAGGGTGTCGCGCATGAAGTCATTTTTGAAGTAAGGGTTGTGCAATCCTCAACCAGACTTTACCTGAACCGACACTTTTTCATTCCAGTGACAATGAGAAGTGTAGGGGGATTGGAAACAATGCTGAGATCAGGAGAGAGGTCTCCCACATACAGCACCTGGTATTCTCAAATAGTCACTCATCAACGTCGCTTTAAATCGGTGATCAGACGTAAACCAGTGGGTCAACGTGATTATGCCGTGTAAGGCCTTCTGCATTTTCGATTACACGAATTTGAAATGTTTACAAGCAACCGTCCTGATCTGTCAATCTATCTTTTAACACACACATCAAGGACATATACACTACCACTTATCAAAAGAATCGATGAACAGCCGTCAAACTTTGCGATACCAAAACGTTTTTATTTCGCATATGCTTGATTGCAATCATAAATTTAATTTTGCTAGAGTCACAGTATAAAATTATCACAGACTATGCCCACATACATCTCATTTAAGCTGCTCTAATTGCACACTTTAAAAATAACACTACACCATCATTTTTTTCATACTTGACTTCCACATTTTTTCTCCCACTCATGCGTATTTTCGACTCTTTCACCTACTCCTACCACCTACAGCTATATATATATATAAATATATCGTGCTTCTTTGAGACATGTATCTCGAAAATGCCGGAATAAGCAGATAATAATTAAAGGAATAACAGTGATAAGAGTTTAGAACGTTAGACTATGGTAAGAAGGCTGAAGAACGTAGCTGCTGAAATGATTCGTGAAAATATCACCTTTTTCTTTCTTTCCTGGTCGCTAGATGCAATCAGTGACTTTCAGATAATGTCCATACATCCTCGCCAGCTATTTATGTATTAACTGAACCTTTCTATTCTTCTCCGTCTACCCAATGTTTTCATTAAAGTCATTCGTATTGATTTTTTTCCGGTTTCGCCGCCTCTCTGTCTTTCATTGTCCTTTGAAGTCGAACTTATAATGTATCCATAAATTGTAATCTCTCGCACACGAAGAGTGTGTTCTTCAGCTTGTAAGAAATACGCAGGGCAATACATAGAGTGAATCTGTGGTCACAAAGATGATTGGGGAGATCGAAAAGATTAGTTTGTGGAGGGCGTGTGTCATCGGTGGGTGTCTTACTTGAAGCAGAGAGAGAGAGAGACAGACAGACAGACAGACAGACAGACAGACAGACAGAGACAGATAGAGAAAAACAGGACGTATGAATGATATTCAGAGTGGTATATTTTAATGGAGAAACGGATTTGGACAAGGCTTGATGGGTGTGCAACGGTCATCGTTGAGAGGTGACAAGCTAAGGGCGGTGGGCTACGAATTAATCGATCGATAAAAAGACGCATTGATTTTAGGATTTGGGGGTTTTAGATGTTATGGGAGGGGGTCATCGTGATGGAAAGTCACGAGGTCTTGGCTAGACGGTTAAGTAAGAGTGGGAAGTGGATTGACAAAACAGAACTGGAAACTCGCACTTCATTTCAATCAGAGCAGTGAGAAGCCAAGTGAAACCATCTTTTAAGAAAAGCAAAATATTTCCCTTGTTAGACGATAAACGATCGTTATTAAAATAGAATGTCAGTTGCCTTAATTCATAGTTTTGTGTTTTTGTTTTTATTTAATGGTAAATCAACAGCCACGGTTTGACACGATGCATTGTATACGATTAATTGGACACAAATCGATAATTTATCCATAGCTGGAGTGTGATGAAATCAGTGCGCAAATCTTCATTAATATCTTCCAAATTATATTCTGATATAATTTATTGAAATCTATACATATGATAGTTTTATAAAAAGGCAATAAAAAGGGGGTGAAAGTCTTACTTCAAAATTAAGACAACTCCGATTTTTGTGAAACTTAAACAATAGATATTAGATATCAATTAATAAATATTCCCCAAATTCGAGATTCTTTGGAGCATTTTAAAGGGATTTATGGGCATACTATGGACACAACCACCCATTTAGAAAATTCAAATACTTCGGATTTATCCATAATCATGAGACACAAGATTACGTAAATTTCCATTACTTATGACTCACATTTTAGACATTTTTCTAGAATCAAAATCATGCAATAGATTTTGATCTAAATTGGAAAAACGATTCTAGATATAAGGTTTAGTATAATCTTATCTTAATTTTAATCTTCCTAAGGGGACATAAAATGATGTAAAACATTTCTGTTATAGGAAACTCATTTTACCCGTGTGTGCATATATATATATATATATATATATATATATATATATATATATTAATAGTATTTATGAATAAATATTAATTATTTATTACCTACAGACATCGATGCTTCATGCTAACGCAATCTTCAGTGCAGGAAGCTAATTCCCAACGGTCGGCGGGCGCGAACCCCGATCACAAATCGCCACTGATTTGTAGTCAAGACTCTAAACCCCTCGTCCATAGTTAACTAGTTATTAATTAGGGAGGAATTTAACTTTGTAAATAGCGAATCGGCGGCTAAATTTACACAAGCAGTTTACAGTGATCAACGAACGTATTCGGATCGTGCATTTCGCTATTAGTATTGCTTGTTATTAAAGTCACTCAGAGTGCCCGGCCTTTGGTGAAGGGGGCTTATATATATATATATATATGACCGCAGGAAAAATCAATCCAAAATCATAATTTTCATATCCACTTCAATTTCCTTTATTTTAATATATTAGCGAATACCTGTATTTCTTCTTAATTCTTTCGACAAACAAAACCATTTATATTTTGTATTTTTACATTTTTCCCATTATTTTATTTCTTTCCAAAATTAAAACATTTTCTTACGCGCGTTTCACAGCAAGGTCAAGTTAAAATATATAGACTTCAGTCCAACTTTGCTGATCATCAGAGCAAGGAGTTCATGTACAAGTAATAAGAAAATATATTATTCCAAAAAAAGGAGCACGGAAAATGAGGAAAAACAAGAAAACTTGACCTGACCCCAAAACTGAAATGTGACCAGGCAAAATACATGAGAAAAACTCACATGAAGAATGGTGATAAAATCTAAGGACCCTCTAAAAAACAACACTCGAGATTTGCAAACGGGAGCTTCTAACTTAATTTTGGAAAAAAATAAAATGAAGGAAAAAATGAAAAAAATAAATAAATAAAAGATAAAAGATAAATAAAAGGGTTTTGTTTATCGAAAGAATAAAGAATAAAAGCTGGTATTCGCCGAAATACGGATATAAAGGAAATTGAAATGAAGATACAAATTATGATTTTGGATTGATTTTTCCAGTGGTCAGTTGAATGCAACTATAAAGTATATATGTTCTGAATCTTGTAATACAACTTCATCGAGCTTGCAATTAGAAATATTTCGGAAGTTATAAGGAGTATATGCCTAAATATATATCTTACAATATATATATCTCCTGTTTTTGTTTTTTCCTGCATTTTAACCTGTTTTCCGTTTGTCATTTTTCACACACACACACACACACACACACATATATATATATATATATATATATATATATATATAAACATTAAAGATGTTGGTATGTATATTATACGGAATACTCGTCTCAAGGTGGGTTCATCATATTAGAATGCTATTGGACCATTTTACAAATGTTGGATTCAGACTCTCAAATTTTACGAGTTAATTGGGAATTTTGTCGTGTTCAGTTTATGAATGATATAAATCGTTTCAATTTTCAGAATATAACTAATCATGTGTAAGTCAACTATGAATTTCCGACAAACCAGACAAACAGCAAAATCTCTCCCCTTCACATTATATGTCCCCAAATGCTAGAACACGTTCTACTCTAATAGCTTTTTTCCTCCGACCGCTTGCATTTGGAATTCTATCTCTGTTTCTTGTTTTTTTTAATGTAATGTGAACAAACATCTTGCTGCCCTACTCCCCCAGTTAGAATGACCATATAAATCTAACCTGTAACCGCAGTAACCCTTTACGTTTTAGTGGCAATCTTGTTTCGGGTGAATAAACGTAAAAATAGAAGAATCAGAGATTAACAAATTTCAGTGGAGTGTCAGCTTTCCAATTATAATCTATATATTTAAATGTTGTGCCATTTCTCGCACTAACAGTGAGATTAAAACACTTTATTCAAATATAAACAACAGAAACAACTAATCTTTTAAATATACTGGCGAGGTATATCCAATCTAAGCCCGAGGGTTTACTAATCTACATACTGATTTGCAAAAGGACATTTAATTAATTAACTATGGTTTTTATTGTTGGTAGCTGAAACATGCATGCAAATCAAATCAAAATGGTTGTATAACTAAAGAAATATACTAAATAAATACACTGTTGTACTTGTAATTGAGCACTATTATACAAACACAGTAAATATTCATAGGATAGCTCACCCAATTCATATGAACAACATTTTACTGGAAATAATATATATATATATATATATATATATATATATATATATATATATATTCTCTAGAAAGAAATCTTAATTTCTCACTTACAAGCGGTTAACTGACCCTACAAGATAAGTACGTTTTTAATCATTTTTTCATTTACAGAGATATTGTTCATTCAAAAATAAATCCTTATCCCTATTCATGCTAACGTCTTATCATTTTGAATTTGCTTTGTTCCAAAAACCTAAAATAAGTTAGAACACTATCTTTTCTCTCTCTCATTGTCTTGTTTATTCTCCACTGTTCTTGTCGTGCTTGTTTTATTAATATTTCTGTTAACAAATAATATATTTTTACAATTTTTTTGTGTAATTCCTGTTTTTTCAGCGTGTTGCTATATATTGATATATTCTATTCAAAGATAACCATTTTTTTTATTTTTTAAATATCTATTTGAATTCGGAAAATTATTTATTTGTGTCTAGCGATAACGCGTCCCTTTATGCGACACATCACGTCACGTGACAAATATGCTGTGTTTTGCGCGTTCCGAATCTATGAAGAGTGCTCGTTTCCGCCTAACATTATTAGTATATATATATATATATATATATATATATATATATATATATATATATATATATATATATATATATATTACGTGATTTCTGTTCACCATCACTTATTCTAGAATCACCTGTTTGTTCGTCAACTTTTTATGGTCAAATTTGAATTCCTTCTCAAATATCAGTCATTCGGAACGTCTAGTCAGGCACAAGGTCATTCAATACGTTAAACATTCACAAAGTAGTTATGTGAAGAAGCCACTGATACACCAGAAAGGAAAATGGTTATAAGGATCTGTAACAGACTATAGAAGGGTGTAACATTTAAATTCCGAATTTCGGACGATGCTATTCTGGAAAACGTACCTGCTGAAATGATTCCAGAAAATATCACATGTATTTTTCTGATGAGTTACTACATATCAAGAGTAAAAGCCACTCGAGAATAAAAGCTAATTGCTTGAGGACGGATTATGAAAAATGTTTCTGACATTAGATTTGAAGATGACTATGTTGTATCTCCCAGGGAAACATATTTGTGACAACCTGTTCGTGACTTGTGATGTTCTTGGATAGAAACTGTGTTCAGTGAAATTAATTTTGCTGTAGGAAGAAAGATATTTTTTTACAGTCGTGGTAGGAAAAAAAGTTCTTGCTTTGAATGTTTTATAGAGAAGACTCAAAGATTGGAGCTCAGTCGAGAATCTTTCATTGAAATAACGATAGAATAAAGAAAGACCAGCAACGTCTCTTCTGTGAGAAATGGGGGGGGGGCGTAGATAACATGAGAGATCATTCCCCACTAGATTGCGAAGCCGATTTTGAATTCAGTTAAAGCAAGAAAGGTATATTCTCAGATACCTCAGCAGTACCCGCTTTCAGGAGATATCTGACTCTTATATAGGTAGAGGATTGCGTCAGGAGTGATACACGTTCTTGCGCGGCACAAAGAAACATACAACCATTTTGTCCAGCAACTTTAGCAGCATATTGGATGTAAGTCTTCCATTTTGAATCTGGGGTGGGGAAAATGGTTTAGTCGGGGAAATTCATCTGATAATTGTTTATCCAAAATACCAGTCCTAGGATGACCACAATGGATTTTATTCAACAGCGTATCAAATGAGGTTCTATTTGCATGATGCATTCCAGTTGTGAACAATAAAATCTTTACTCTCATTACGTGTGTGTGTTTATTGACTTCCTCTGCAGGAATTTAGACACAAGGGGGGAGGCTAGACACAAGGTCAGGTGTGGAAAGCCAGCGCACTAGGATTAGCGCGCTCTCTGGCCTACAAAAAATGACTGAGAAGATCCGTCGGCATCCCCCTGTAGAGGCGCTTCGGGCGATTAGCAATAAACTAACCCCTTCTAAGAGTGAAGGTAAAGCCTGGGAGAGTGGGTGAAGGTAAAGTCTGGAAGAGTGGACCTCTTAAGACTAAACAGAATCATACCTCAACCCGACAGCAACAAAGTCGCTGTCGGACTGATGTCGAGGGTGTATCTGCGACTGGTAAGAACACACCTACTAATGTGTGTCCGCGCGCACACACAAGTCAAAAGATGGCAGGAAAAGATGCAACTGTTACCAAGACTGTTTGGTATGATTGTTTGACATATCAATTAGTCTAGAGGTCAAAGATTACTTCAACACGAGCTATTTCTTTTAACCACACCTTTATCCAACGATATTAACGTATACAAGTGATATGTAGTAGATGTAGAACAATTAAAGTAGCAGGTTCAGTTCACCGGAGAAGACTAAGGAAAACATAAGTGATAAGAATAGACTTGAGAGAAAGAGGGATAAATAAAGAGGATAGATAAAGACCTGGCCAGAGATAAGTTAGTCAATTTCTAAAAGCCGTCCAACATATGCGAGCATGTAAAACGGTTGTTAAAGCGATCATGATGATGAAGTCTTAGTCTTTCGTTTGCTTCACAGCATCTCACTGTTAGATTACCAGCTCGGTTGAGAAAAGCCACGCTAATGTTTTGTTGTCTAGCGCAGCTATGCCGGCTTCGCCGTTGGGTGGTCGATGTTTAAGACATGACTCGATGACGTGGTCTACTGTCTGTTCAGAGTGACCACAGTCGCAGACAGCCGAGTCCCTGAGTTCCCATCCTTTCATAGTCGCGACGAAACGGCCGAAACCTGTCCTGTCCACTACCGGCGAGGGAGGTCCATGCCTGGTAGGTTATCCGGGTCCTCCACAAATCTGTGCAACCTTGATTTATCTGCTGCCTGCCCTTCCTCCGTCCAGCAACGTTTCAACCAGATTCGTTTTGTTACGTCACCGGGTGTTGAAAGCAGGAGCTGGAGGGAGGGCATGCTCCGAGAATAGGCGTCGTGTCTTCAGGCGAGCTCTTGGAGGAGTCTCTGTGGCGAGCTTGTGGAGAAGGTGGTCCTCATCGATGATGATGAAGTAAACTGAGCCGATAGAATTCGACCACGTCATAGTAGATTTTTGTTAACAGATGACTTTAGAAAACACTAAATTCTCATGATCTCACGTTTTTAATGTTAATAAGTAAAATTCGGGAGCAATAAATGTAGATTACAGCATTACATTTAAATCTCTTTTGACTATTTTCATTATCAACATCATTTCTCTTCATATTATTGTGAAAGCAAGTGGGGGGAACTGATTTATTCGGCATCAAAAATTTCATGGTGTTTTGTTCTACTCGGCGTTGTCCATGAGCAATAAATGTAAGATTACAGTCTTACATTTCAAAGGGAGAGATCCGGTAAATGAATTACATTACATTAAAATAGGACAGAGGAATGTGCTTGGCGGAGGAGAAAGAGAGGGTAGGGTAGAAGGACGGAAAATGGGGGACAGGGAAAGAAAGAAAGATAAAAGAGAGAGAGGTAGAGAGCTAGAGAGCTAGAAGTTTTGATATAAATAGGTTACAAACATTATTTATTTTTTTTATTTTGTTTTTTTATGTCCCCGAGCAACTTTGGGTAGCCCTGCTAGTATATTCTAAAGGTTTTGTGCTAAACAAAAAATCAAATTTAAAATAAAAAATAACTCTTGTTAAAAGTAAAATTTATATTTTAAGATCAGTTAGGTTTAATTTCCCGATTTGTTTTTTTTTTCTTGCAATGATTTTGATTTCACTATTCTATAAGAAATTGCGACCTTGTTTTAAAACTGATCATTCATCTGTTAGAAACAGAAAATATTGTTGGGAAGGTGTTAGTTAATTGCTAACTGCCTCAGGTCCCCCACTGGAAAATACCGATGGGGCTGGCCAGGTAATTTTTAGATGCCAGTCTGGCTCTTCTACTGAGGCACTGACCATTTCTCCTCCCACCTTCCGAACTTGTGTCACTTTATACTTTAGTGGGAAGTATGTAAATACAAAGTCAGTCCTGGGAGCTTAACAAAAGGGAGTCATTCATTTACACTGGAACAAGACAACGATCGCAGTATTAGGGATAAAAAGAAACGTTTTGTTATAGAGGTGTTGAAAGTAACAAGTCACTTGTTTTTCTTTCCTAGTTTTTTATCTTGACCGAATATGGCAGAAAGACGTTGGACCAGGTATGCTCGAGGTATTAAAGTGTAGCGATAGTGTGTACAGAAACAGATAAACATGACTGATTATGGTCGTGGAAACACAAAATTCGTGCTGAAATGAATTCAAAATAGAAACAAACAAAAAGAACATAGGATTGTTGTTTTAAATGTAATCTTACTGTCAATGTCAAATGTTAAGCGCTAAGCAAACGTAATCTGGGGGAAATGAGTTTCTTCTTTTTACAAATAAACGAAAAAGAAACGGAAATAACTTTAGCTGACGGCAACAAAACTGTAAATGTCTTAATCTTTGACGACATGAAACGTTTACTGTTCGAACAGATCGGTTTTAATGGCGACATTTTTAATAGTGTTCCGGCAACAGGGGAGTCAATAGCATTATCTCTTCTTATCTTTAAAATATGTTAGTTCTCTTTCTGTGATCCGATCTCACAAGACGACCTGACAGATTAAAGCGCTATCACCCCCCTCTCTCTCTCTCACCCTCTCTCTCTCACACACTCTCTCTCTCGTTTAAAATCTCATCGTTGATTATAATTACTACGTCCAGCCACACTGATTTCTCTCGGTTACTGGTAGTGTAGTAAAATATATGTAGACAAAGAAAGCAGTATACTTTCTTTTACCGTTAGTGGCGGGATTTTTAATGCAACGGATATGGTGATTGGTTACGGATCGCATTCGGATATGAACGTGCGTTCGGATTTTTATTTTATTTTAATAGACACAAAATCCCCGTCCACATATGCACGCAATCAAAAAAGAACAATATGAATTATGAAAACTAAATATACACAAAACAATGTCAGAGTCTGGAATCTGTATAAATATTTGAACAGACTAAGAAGAATTTTTTGTTTTCAAAAGAAACTTTTTTCATTAAAGAAATCAGTTGCTTCTAACTGTAATTCACGACGAGATGATCGCACACGCATTTATTTTTTGGTAGAGAGATTTCTTGCACATCAAATAAAAGAATGAATGCTGCACATTCGCACATTCAAGTATTTCTAAACGGTTTCAATTTCATTCATTTTAAAGTCATTTTTGACAAAGAGCGGAGGACCGTTCGAAATATAAAACGTATAACACTTATAATTTTACATGCTTGTACGTTTTTCATAAGGCTATGGTTATCAAATGTGAAGAAATTAATAATTTTAGCCAAGAAGTGGATTATATATATATATATATATATATATATATTAATAAAATTGATATGTAAGCCATTAACAATATTAATATATATATATACATATATATATACATATAAATTAATATGTATATATATATTAATAATTTAATAAATTAATAATTTAATAATTTAATATTTATTCATAAATATTATATATATATATATATATATATATATATATATATATATATATATATATATATATATATATATATTTACATTAATCTTATATTTCGGAATAAATTCCATCTTCAGAGGTGACTAAGTATAGAGTCATTTTTTTTTATCAAAAACAAGAATAACTAAACTTATTTCTTTGTTACTTGATAAAACGTCTCCCCGGCCTGGAGGTGTTAGCGGCCATGATTCAAATTCCGGCCGCCAACACCACCAGGGCGGAGAGACGTTTTATCAAGTAACAAAGAAATAAGTTTGGTTATTCTTGTTTTTGATAAAAAAAAATGACTCAATAACTGGTCACCTCTGAAGATGGAATTTATTCCGAAATATAAGATTAAAGTAAATATATATATATATATATATATATATATACATATAAATTAATCTCGCATTGTTAATGGCTTACATATCAATTTTATTAACATATCCAACAATGCTTTAAATGGACGACCGACCAATACTACATATATATATATATATATATATATATATATATATATATATATACAGTTATTTATTTAAAAACTATATGTTACATATTTTAGAGACGATGATTTGAATTGACTCTAACGGCCTTTTGAAACGGAAAAAGGTCAAACCATGTCAATGAAACCATAGTACGTTTCTGAAATATGTAACATATATATATATATATATATATATATATATATATATATATATATATATATATATATATATATAGTAAGCTATATAGGGAGATATAATTTTTTATGTATCAATTTTCAGTATTTACTGTGAAAATATATTTATGGCAATTAAGTTACAAAGAGGTTCCCGCATTTTAGCCTGAAGATTCCCCCGTGGATGAAACAAGGGAGTCTCTGTGTAGTTTGATTGCCATAAATATATTTTCATAGCCTACTACCAAACTCTACTTACGTATCGAGCACTGTTGAATTGAAGTAAATACTGAAAATTGATACATAAAAATTATAATTCCTTATGAAATTTTATGTGGATATATGATATAGTAATATATATATATATATATATATATATATATATATATATATATATATATATATATATATATATATGTGTGTGTGTGTGTGTGTGTGTGTGTGTGTGTGTGTGTGATCGTGCGAGCCTTTTGTTAAAAAAAAAAAGCACACGACCACATGCATTCCGGACGGACCTTTATGTTGCATTTCCTTCTGATGGAATAGATGTGGAATGCCCATTCTATCAGTGGCTTGGAATGGTAACTTGTGAACGGTGTTTGGACTGTTTGGGTTTTTTTTTGGGGGGAGGGGATACTTTTCATCGTTGTGCCGCCCGACAACAAGGTGTATTCTCGCACATTGTTCCTGTTTCTTTTGAATGCATTTGGGACTAATTCTTTACTATTTTGCTTAGTAGCAACAATACTGTAAAAATCTTACGAGCTACTTTTCTAAGACATTTTCTATTTTTTCCTTTTTATTTTTTAATTTTTTTCTTCTATTCTTAAGTGACCTCAATTAATGCAACACCACATTGTGTAACTCTTATTCCAGGTACTTAATTTCCCTGATGATCTGCCAAGCAAGGACCTGCTTGGTAGTAAAACACGTGTAGAAAAAAACCTTTTAATTTATATATATATATGATAAATAAATAATCTTTGAAAAAAAATTAGATCATTTAAAACTGTTGTTCGGACTTCTGCATAAAGCGCACGAAGATTGTGCCTCATGGTTGTCTGGTCGCAGCTGTTCGTTAACCTGCATGATTGCAGGTGTTTAGCCTACTACACAAAGAACAGCCAGGCTCAGCGATTGCATACGAAGTCGGTGAAGGTTTTTTATGGAAATTGCTCCAGACAAGGCGTGAAGCCACTTGATGTAAGGAGCTAAAATACTACTGCTTCAAGGTCGAAAACTAGCCAACGATAAGTGCTAAATGGGCAGATTCCGACCAAGAAACAGCAATTATTTCCCCTTTGTCAGAACATCACTAATAGAAATTGATGCTAAAGGACCAAATAAGGGAAGCGAGAGTCACGAGGATGTAGGAAGTAAACCAAATGTCCACTTTTTACTCTCCTTGTTGCAGAAGCTACGTTGCTACTTTTATTCCATTAATTTGCGGTTTTTGGTTTGATACGTCATTGTTTTCTACACGCAGAGGCAGAGACGATCAGAGGACGGCGGATAATGATGCCAACTCTTCATGGATTTTGACCAGAGCCTCGTTAGCCGGGTTGTGGCCCTAAACCTCTTTAGTTTCGGACCTGTCCGCCATGGGTGGCATTGCCAGGAACCAGAGTTCCAGGCGGCATAGCTCTGAGACTACCACGTTACCATCGCCCAAACCACGATGAGAAAGGGTTGGACTTGGGGGTGGAGCTGCTTCTGCTATTGTTGTTGTTGTTGTTGTTGTTACTGTTGTTGCGGCTGTTGTTATTGTTGTTGTTGCTGCTGTTGTTGTTGCTGTTGTTGTTGTTGTTGTTACTGTTGTTATTGTTACTGTTGTTGCGGCTGTTGCTGTTGTTGTTGTTGTTGTTACTGTTGTTGCGGCTGTTGTTGTTGTTGTTTACCATCATTAGATCATTTTATGTTGACATCGTCCATATGCTGTATGCAACTGATTTGTAGATTAATTTGAAGAGATTTTTTCACATACAGCACCTTGGTTTTTAGAAATGGTCACCCATTTTATACTGACCAGGCTCAACATCGCTTAACTTCAGTGATCTTACGGGAACTGATGTGTTAACGTGATTATTGGCGTATATTTAATACCGTTGAACTCGACACCTAAAAAAAACTTTTCCAAGTCCATAACTTTAGGTGTGTAAGCTGTATTTTCAGATACATACTGATTAGTTTCTGGTTTGAATCTTATAGATTTTATAGGGTTTTTTTTTTGATAGGGCATGATCCCCAACATACAAACACGGAATTGTTTGTTACATTGATTTTAATAGGATTTTAATGGGATTAAAACTTTAAGTAACAGACATACAATAATTTCTATTCTAAAATTCTGAGCAAATATCCTTCCCTAAATATTGTCGCGTTTTAAACCTTTTGTCATACCTTATTGGTTGTTGTCTTCCTTGAAAGGGCTTCTGCATGATCATTCCAGACTGAGGGATTGCCGTCCTGAAATTAAAGCTTTTTATTTATACTTTTAAAAGGACCAAGTAAAAGCAAAACTACCGGAAGACAGAGGAGGTTTATTCGCCTAGATCTTCGTTTCAAATCACTGACCAGTTGTGTAGAAACCAAGAGAGAGACTGATAATCCCTCTTTAATCATATGCTGTCAGCCCATTTCAGCTATGCGTGTAAATACTCAGTATGCTTCTCTAAACTAAACGTGCTTAAAATTTTAGGCTTAAGCTTAATGGGTTTTAACAAGAAATTACAACTCAGGGAATCCTGCTTTTTGGTGTCAATGACGTTCGATCAAATTCAATGCAACTCTGATATATTTGAAATTTCAATTAGGTGTCGTGCTTATATTATGCCCGCTAAAACTCGTTAAAATACTTCAAAGAAACTGAAATTTGAAGAATATTTATTAATTTACCAGCATGGTTACTTGACATTGCCCGGGTTAGAATATAAGACAGCATCATATGCAACATCATAGTAAGGAGAGTTTACTTCAACTGCAATTTTAAACTGCCAGCCTGATATCTTACCCACTGAGCTATTCAGATATATGCTAATACTTTTAAACGAACGCTTTTACATAGATTTATTTAATTGTCTAACATGTTAGAAAAGTGGCATTAGCTCCTTTAAGATGCAACTAGAGACGCAGAACTACTTCCATTATGTGCACATGGCAATTGTACATGTGAATATACTTATATTTAAGGTACACTCACTAGTATGTCTTGGGTTTTAGGGTCAGGCATACACACAGACAGAGAGGTGTTCCTCTTTACTATATATATAAATAGATTTTGGTATATATAGAGAGATAAAGAGAGAGAAAAAAAGAGATGTGGGAAAACATGCAGATAGACATAGAGGCGTTTGTTCTAAATATACGGCGATTCTTCAATTATATGTTATTATGTTAAAAAAAATGAAAAATATATTTCATATAATTTTATTAAAAAACGTTCAGAATCGAAACCACATACTCTATAGTCTGATACTTTATTTACTGAGAAATTCAGATATGTATTAAGTCATATTTTAAAATAACACTCATAAGTAAATTCCTAGTTTATGTACAGAATGTTGGAAAAACAGTCGTAACTTTCCTTACAAAGGCACATAGAATTAGGAATACTCCCTTAGGATAATTCTACATGTGTATAAACCTTTATATTTTAGGTAGGCTCCCTAGTCTGTGTTTCTGTAAAAATAGCAGACACACACAAACATAAAAACGTTCTCTTTTATTACATAAGTGATATACATAGATGTAGATATATGTAGAGATATTGAGAGAGAGAGAGAGAGAGAGAGAGACAGACAGACAGACAGACAGAACGAGAGGTGTTACATACTAAATATACTAAAATTCTTCGATTACAATTTATTATATATTTAAAACAGGAAAAATATATCCTTTGATTTTATATAATTTTTCTTTTTTTAAATCGGGGGATGGAATCGAACCCGCACACTTGATGTCTTCAGTCTGATATTTTCCCAACTGAACAATTCAAACATATGTTGAGTCGACTTTTAAAACAACACTAATAAGAAAAATCGAATATACGAAGTTTGAAAGGGGTTCTGTCACAATGGGTAACTTAGAGGTGGTCGCACGTAGATATTGGGCACAGAGGCTCACGTACAGATTCGAAACCACTTTCATTGCCTTCCTCGGAGAATTTCATACATATGATATAAATTTCATCAAAATGCGATGTATCTAAAATGTTAAAAGAAGTTCGGTCCCCATGGCTTCCTCAGGTTAGGAGGGTACTTCGAGATTCGCGACAACGTTCATTGTCTTCCTCAAAAAACTTTTTACATATAATTAAAATTTTATTAAATTATTTAAAATATTAATGGAAACGATGCTCCCATATCCCTTGTCTAATATCCACTGAACAAATTCACAAAAATCGGAATTATCTGAATTTTTACAAAGGGCTTCTACCTCTTTTTATTCCCTTTGCATCATGCTAAAATAAAGTAAATATATCTCACGTTTTAACCACTCACGCGTAGAAGCTGTATTCCAAAATGCATAATGATCGGTTGATTAGTTTAGGAGTGAATCTTGTACAGAGAAATATATAAACATATAAACATACCTAACTTTATATAGACAGAGATTTCTTTAATTGATGTTTAATACTTATTGTTCAAATTTCACAAAAATCTCAGGTATCTGAATTTTAACGAAGGGGTTCCTTCCCCTTTTTCCCCCTTTTCCCCCCTTTTTGCATAACACTAAATTAAACTAAATATGATAACCGTTTGGATCCCTTACGACTTGAAGCTGTATGAAACAATTCATAATGATCGGTTAATTAGATTAGGAGTACGGCCTGTATATACAAATATACAAACATATAAACATATAAAGATATAAACATACCTAACTTTATAAAGATAGAGATAGGAGTTAATCAACGTTTATTTCCCTGCGTCTTTTTCATATTCTTCGAATAACACAAAGTATATGCTAAAATATTCTTCAGTTCTAGGTTTGAGTTATGTTTGAAAAATATTCTGGTTTAATTAGCCGTAATTTATAATTAACTAAACAAATCGCCACCTCCCCCTCTCTCTCTCTGTCTGTTCTCTCTTTCTCTCTTCACCCCCTCTCTATATCTCTTTTACTTATCTATGTATTTATCTTACCTCTCTCCCAATTTATGTTGATTCAACTACTTTCTAATATTAATTGATGTCTCATGTGAGCGTTTAGAGAAAGAGTGCCTACCTTTCTTCAGCTTCGTTCTCTAATTTATATACGTGTGTCTGTACACACCACAAATACGTATATAAATTAGATAGCAAAATAATGAGTCTTTTTACTTCTAATAATAATAATAATAATAATAATAATAATAATAATAATAATAATAATTTGGATTGACTACAAGAAAGCCTACGACATAATCCCCCAAACATGGATAATTGAATGCTTAAAATATACAAGATACCAGACAGGATTATTAATCTCATCCAGAAAGCAATGGAAACATGGAGACTAAAACTGACAGCCGGAGGACAATACCTGTCTGAGATAAAAATACAGAGAGGCATTTTTCAAGGAGACTCTCTATCACCACTACTGTTTATAATAGCCATGATGCCACTCAACTACATACTCAGAAAGTGTGATGCCGGATACAGGTTTACGGATACAGAACAAAGAATAAACCACCTGATGTACATGGATGACCTTAAACTGTTTGCAAAAAACAAAGAAGAACTGGAAAAGCTGATAAACACAACCAGGATATTCAGCCAGGATATCCAAATGGAGTTTGGAATAGAAAAATGTGCACTGCTAGAGATCAAAAGAGGAAAACTGGAGACGACAGAAGGTATAGAACTCCCCAACCAAGAGGAGATGAGGGCGCTAGGAGAACAAGATAGCTACAAATACCTGGGAGTTCTGGAAGCAGACACAATCAAATATACAGAAATGAAAGAGAAGATTGGAAAAGAATATCTACGAAGAACAAGGAAACTCTTAGAAACTAAACTATATAGCAGAAACCTAGTAAAAGGGATAAACACATGGGCTGTATCACTAATAAGATACTCTGGACCATTCATAGGCTGGACCAAAGAAGAACTCAGGCACCTTGACCAAAGAACCAGAAAACTAATGACTATGCACAATGCATTGCACCCAAAAGACGACACAGACAGACTCTACGTGAAAAGAAATGAAGGAGGTAAAGGACTGGTAAGTATAGAAGACTGTGTGGAAGACACCAAAAAAGAGCTGGAGAAATATGTAACCCAGAACACGGAAAGACTGATCACCACAGCAAGAGACACCAGCCCAACAACCCCGGAACAACCCCGGAAGTACTGAACCCAGAAACAAAAAGACAAGAAAGGAAAAGTGGGAAGAAAAACAACTACATGGACGCTTTATAAGACTCACAAGCGATGAAGCTAATGAAAACAGCTGAGCATGGCTAAGAAAAGGAAACCTGAACAGAGAAACGGAATCTCTGCTAACGGCCGCACAGAACAATGCGATTAGGACAAACTTTATTAAAGCAAAGATAGATAAAACCCAGGAAAACAGCAAATGCCGACTGTGTGGACAAAGAGACGAAACGATAAATCATATAATAAGTTAATGCAGCAAGCTAGCACAAAGGATATACAAGAACAGACATGACAGCATGGGGAAAGAAGTACACCGGGAAATGTGCAAACAACTGAATTTCGAATATGCAAAAAAAACGGTACAAACACAAACCAGAAACTGTACTAGAAAACGAAAAACACAAAATCATATGGGATATGAATGCACAAACAGACAAACCCATAACATCAAGGAGACCGGATATGATAATAATCAACAAGAAAGAAAAATCCTGCAAAATCGTGAACTTTGCCGTTCCAGCAGTCCACAGAGTGAAGATCAAAGAGACGGAAAAAAGAAGTAAATATACTGAACTTGCCAGAGAATTGAAAGGAATATAGAACATGAAGAAAGTCAGTATAACACCAATAATCATAGGAGCACTAGGAACAGTCCCAAAAAACATGGAGAAAAGACTAGGAGAAATAGGAATCAAAGGGATAACTGAGACCATACAAAGGGCACTAATGATCAAAACAGCTACAATCCTGAGAAATGTCCTCGAATGCGGAAACCAACCCACATAAGCAACGAATGGAGAACAAACACATGGAAGCACAAAATTACAGAACCGGGGAAAATACAACCGCACGAGAGAGGCGCAAGCATAGGCTGACGCCACAAAAATTATGGACAGAGGGTCGAAGAGGGAAAGCGCAAACCAGACCTCCACTGGAAGAGCGCGGACAGCTCTGGGACCTTGGGAAGGCTTGTTGCCACTCGGGCCCCAGAGGGGACCGATGGCCCTTATCAGCGGGAAATCGTTGGTAGGTGGCTGTTGCGATTACCGCAAGGTCATCAGCGGTGATGAACGAAAAGAGGTGGAGCATACTGGAGGCCTGAGGAGACTTGTTGTCACTCGGACTCCAGGGAATACCACAGGTTGTCGGCAGTGGGCGACCACTGACGATGACCATTGTGATAACTCCTAGTGAGTAAATAATAATAATAATAATAATAATAATAATATACAAGTAAAGAAACTTAAGATTTTTAATAATGCAAGAATTTATGAACAGATATGTCAGAGTTTATGAATTTTCGAATGAAATAAAAATAGAATAAATAGTCGTAGTCGTTGTGACCCAACGGGTTACAAGTACATCTAGTATGAATGTATCTATTTCCTCCTTACATACTTACCTATCATTTTCAGTGACTTCATATCTAAATATCAAGTTATTATTCCTTTGCCTTTCTCTCCGTCTCATAGATTCTCTCAGTCGCCACCCTTTGACTGGAACCGAGCGCCCCTTTTCCCTTGTTCAAATCTAAGGCAGCAATATTTACCATTACAGACGGAAGAACCAATTGACGGTTCTATCTGACAGTTCTTTGCGTCCATTTTTGTTCAAATCCATCGAAGAAACTTGACAGGTTTCGAACGCACTTTCCCGCCCCGCAGAGCACGACGCCATTAGCTATGAGTGAGTCTCCTTTGATCTAATCCCGTTCGCCGTCTCTCCTTGCGGATAACTTCGCCTCGTTTTCACTGATGAATTCACAGAGCGCCAAAATCAATACTCCGGATTCAGATAAAGTGTATCTCTAGACACTTTCTCCGTGAAGTGGATGGATATACATCGATTGCTACCTAGCTGTTTCTGCTCTTCTAATTGTTGTGTGTATGTGGCTGTTTCTTCAAGCATTGTTATATTACAGACATCACGTGGCGATTATAAACGAATCTAACATTGATCATAAAGGTTATACAGGCGTTATATAAGCGTTGCTGGGCGTATTCATCACCTGGTTATCTACACTACTTTGGGTTGGTTATTCGTTTCGACCGTTTATCATTTTAACCTGGATAGTGTACTATAGTTTTGCATATATACAAGAGAAGGAGAGGCTTCCGCTCAGTCGTAGGAGACAATGGATATATCCTGTGTGGGTGTGCCTAAGCGGTGACGTTCATTTAGAAGAAAGAATTGCGCAATTTCTAACCGCAATTCTCCTGAACCGACATTTTGTTTGTGATCACATTTTCATTGTTATCGAACAGACATCACGCTGCGCTTATAAACCAAGTTTGCATTGTCCATAAAGGATATATGGGACCTATAAGCGTAGCTTGTCTTATTCATCGCCTGGTAAACTGCACTACTTCTGGTAGTTCTTCGTTTAGACCTTTTATCATTTTAACCTGACCAGTGTACTATAACTTTTGTGTGTATAAAGGAGAGGTAAGAGATGCATCTGTTAAGTCTCGAAAGACAATGGATACTCCTTGTAAGAGTGCATGTGCGGTGAGTTTATTGTGAAGTAAGGGTTGCTTAATAACCAACCGCATCGCTTTACAACCGTCATTATGTGTATGCATACTTATTTCACAATTTTCATATTGCAGACATCACGTTGCGATAATACACGAATCTTACATAGACCATAAAGAATATTTGGGTCCTATACACATTGCTAAAATGTATACAGAGATGCCGAATGTGCAGTAGTTATTAACGAACATAGAACAAACAGAGTTGAAGTAACTGGCTATGTACGCCGAGGTTGTCACTCTTCAACGTCTTCTTGGAATTTGTGTTGAAAGAACTGGAAAGTCTGCAATCATCGCTGATGACACTACACTCATTGCCGCTGTCTTTCATAAGTTGAAGGTCTCTACTCCTAAGCTTGAAATGGTGGATGAAAGGGAACCGATGCAAATGCAAAATGTTTCCTCTTCTGTAGATAATATCTCAATAAACAAGAAAACGGTTAAAAACAAAGATTTTGTGTTTCTTTGGCTTAGTGGTTCCAGGATCCTCATCTGACATTAGCAAACGAATAGGAATAGAAACTTCTGCATTTGCACGTCTGAAGGAAAAGATATGAAGCAGGAAGGGCATATAAACGCATCTGAAGTCAAGAATTTACAATGAATTAATACATCCTATTTCTCTATATGCAAGTGAAAAATTGACTATATTGACAAAGAGTGATAGAAAGCTCAGTGTCTTTCAAATGCAAACTATTCTTGAAGTAACTTTGCAAGATCGATGAAGAAATGCAGATATAAAAAAGAAGCTTAATATTAACATATCCATTAACAACGTTACTGAAAAATAGATTAACGTAATTTGGACATGTTTCCTAGCTACCAGACCCCAGTTATATAAATAAATTATATCAAGAAAAGTTCATTAAAGAAAGGTCAAGAGGTAGACCGCTAAAAGATGGGTCAACCAGAGTTGAGACTCGCATGCCGCTTTTGACAGCTGAAAGACTGTGATAAGTAGCGACATTTTGTTTTCTAAGCATGTGGCGAATCTCTCTGGAGTATTAACATAAGTAATTGAATTAAACATAAGTCGGGTTATTCATCGCCTAGTTAAGCGTACACTACTTTGGGTTGATTCTTCGTTTGGACCGTTTATCGTTTTCGCATGGCTAATCTATTACAGTTGTGTGTATAGAGGAGAGAAAGATGCCTTCGGTTATTCCAGAGAGACAATGGATACCCCATGCGGGGGAAATTCCAACCGCACTCTCCCGTAAAAGCATTGCTTATGTTCAGTGGCAAGAAGAAATCCAGAACAAATGGAAACAATGCCGGGATAAGCAGAGAGCTCTCTCACATACAGCACATGATATTCCCAAATGGTCACCAGGTTAGTACTGGTCAGGCTCAACGTTGCTTAACGTCGGTAATCTAACAAGGACCCGTTTGTCAACGTGATTATGTCGTACTTGCGTGTATATATGTTGACTTATATGCGTTACACTTTCGTAATATTGATTTACATTCTTTAGTCTGGATGTGTGTCAGCCTTAGTGTGCATACAATTCGTCTGCGTGGTTGCCTGTTACTAGAAATGTTTACATTACGAATCATAACAAGTCATGTTTATGAATGGAATGATTTTTCTTTCGTGCAATCTTATACGATTTGCATGAATACGCGGATATTTTGTTTAAGCTGAAAACGGTACACGATCAATAGATATGTCTCTTTGTTAATGACACTTGTCCGAAAAGTGAAAAATAGAGTGATTATCACATAAGTGTTTTGACAGTCGAATAACTGTTTGCTTAACGCCCTCGCCGGGCTTTCGAGTCTCACGCTACTCACACACTCGACCCCGGACGTCGCTTTGTCTATTTGACTGACTACCTAAGCTGTTATATCGAGACTATGCGTGGATATAAATTATTAATAAGATAATAAACAAAACAAAATACTAAATAGAACGGGAAAAATTAAGTCATGCTTCTTTTGATTCGATATTTCGTTCCGATTATGAAACTTTGTCAAGAATAGCATTTATTGAACAGAATCAGATTAACTATACAAAACGCAAGGCCATGAAGCAGGTGGGCAAAGTTTGTTAGGATCGGAGAAAAGTTAGGTTGGTAGTAGGTAGGACGTCGTGTGTGTAAAATATGATTGGTAAAAGATTGACTAGTGAGTCACTAGAGGAAAAGGGGTGTGTATAAACGGATGATCGAATATTTAAAAGTACAATTGTTATTACGCTCTGGCATATCTAACATATACAGTTATCTTGTGAGATTTTCAAAGGCATATCCAACTTTGATTTCATTTTTTATTGTTATACCATGTTATTGGCACTATAATAACGTACTTCGCTATAGTTAATAAAAAAAATCATATAGTCCTGCCTTGAAAACTGGGAAAATGGAAACATCAATTACAACCGAAAAAACAAACAAAAAATCGTCATGGGGAATAATTCGTATTTTTATTGAAATATATAAAGACGCTTATCTCCCTTACAACTAAAATGTTTTTATTTTTTTCTCTATAAGTTTAAAACATCTGCAAACAAATACAATTAAAAACTAAAATGACTTTACTGAATCCCGGGCAGCACCGGGTAGATTAAGCTAGTGAATCATAGCAATATATTTACCCAATATCTGTCATCGAATAAACAACATTCCTACTATAGAAATAGCCATAATTCTAACAAGAGTCCACTGTTAAGCTTGCTTTATAATTTTTTTTATCATCCCATGACCAGCCTCATATAGTTCATTATTACATTATATTTTGATATATAGCTAGTGTATTCGAAGGCTCTAACAATGCGGGAATATACCGGGGGTTGAAAGAAAACTTAATAACAAGGCGATTTTTTGTAAAATTAAATTTCACTAGCATTCTAGCCTTTCTTATCCATTACTAGTCTTATTTTACACAGGAATTTCGTGATATTCCGAGAATATAACCTCTTTGTCAAGTGTTTTCATTTTTTGCATTAGGTGCTTGCTGCGTGTGTATAATCGTTACGCATATGGCAGGGAGACCTCTGACGCAACGAAATAGAAACACTTGACAAAGGGATTATATCCCTGAAATATCGTAGAAATACTGGCGTCATATAACACTTTAGTGATTGAGGAGGAAAGCTACAAGCAAGTGCGATTTTTTTAATGAACTTGTTATTAACACTGGTATATTCCCGCATAATTAGAGCATTCTAATAAATTATCATTACACACAATGTTTAAATAAACCACAACGTCCTTTATATTTAAATATTTAAATCATTTTTTATTTACTTTTAAAAAATCATAGTCCCCTTTCTTTTACAATGGGTCGTTATATCACACGAATATGAAGAACAAATTCTAGAAAAGAGCAAGAATATTGTCCAGTCTCACACACACATTGCTGATCTAACGTTCTTAAAGCCGGTTTCTGCGGCAAGTAAGTCCACATTGATGCTGTTTGTTTGTTTTCTAAGCAAGTCGGACTTCTGCATAAAGCTACCGAAGATCGTACCTCATAATTGTTTGATCTGTATGAAGTCGTCCTCCTTAGTCGCAGCTATTTTTTAACCTGCAGAATTGCAGCAAGGCTCGCTGTTGCATGCGAAGTCGGGGAAGGTTTGGCCCAGAAAGCACAAAAGAATGACGCAGAAGCAACGTTGCCACTTCACTCCATTGATTTGCTGTTCAGCTCTTAACAGGTATTTGCTTGCCACACTAAGAGGCAGAGATGACCAGAGAGCGACGGATCCTGATGCTGACTATGGATTTTCACCAGAGCCCTGTTAGCCCGGTTGCGGCCGTAGTACTGCTTTCTACTAAACCTATTCGCTATGGGTAGCCCTGCCAGGAACTGGAGTTTCATACGGCATAGTTCTAGAATTACCACGTTACTACTGTCCCTACCACGGTGAAGAAGGGTCGGGCTTTAGAAAAAATGATGCCGTCAAATCTGAAACGTTTCTTCGAAATGATTTAAGTCAACTTGGGTAAACAGGGAGTATCCTTTAAAATTAGGGCCACACCTTAATCGTAGGAAACATGATATTAAAATGTTCTTGGGATAAATATAAGATACATTTTTAAGAATATTTCTTATTACTTCTATAGTGTTTTTATCTGGTATGTGGACTCCACATAATTAACCAGGACGCGACTGGGAAAGGATAGTTTTGTTTGCTTTTAGAAATAACTAGCATGGCTACCAGGCGTTGCCCAGAGAAATGAATAACAAAATAGAAAAGTTAAAAAGTGTGTAGCATCTTTCTTTAAAACTTTTCTCTCTCTCTACCTCGCTATCTCTCTCTATTCCCCCTCTCTATATAACCCTTCATCTCCCAACTCTTTCCACCAGCTATTTCTTAATCTATCCCCCCTTTCTTCCCCCCTCATTCTCTCATATATATATATATATATATATATATATATATATATATATATATATATATATATATATATATATATATATACGTTTAAAAATATATTATATGTTCAATATCAGGACAAAAAGTACCATTTCTCACCTAACGTCGATGGAAAAAAATTGCTGTAAATGTCTCCCCCACCCCGATTATTTGTGTTTACCATTTTCGTGTCGAGTGCTGACTACGTGGGGCGCACCATTCAGCGATTAGCGGTCAGACTTTCCCAACACATCCCCATCTTGATACGTCGGCACAGACAGTGGCCGACATTCGGGCGTTTACAAGCCCATGAGTCGGCCATTGGAGACCATTTATTGGAGTGCCAATTGTGCACTAGAGGGTATTCCAATGAAGCGTTTTCTGTCTTGCACAGGGTTCGTTCGAGAAATCATCTCAAGATTCTCAAAATTGATCGCAATTTTCGACAACCGTCTCTGTGCAAGCAGAAGGAGTAACCCACAGTTTAGAACTGATGAGTTGAAATACCCATACAAGAATGAATATTACAAATAAATATGTCCATATTCTGTCAGAGGCAATGCCGAAAAAGAATATATCAGCGTTGTGGGTGTGTCTTATGTAGTTTTTAAAGTTTTAGGTGGGCAAACACACACACAAACATAGATCAAACAGACAAGTGCCCTTAATATAATATATTATTTTGATTATTCGAACTACTGTTCTCATCTTGGATATCATTCTTACAACGTTTCGGCCGATGATGTAACCTCTGCACTTCTTCAGGTGCGTATATAGTTATTAGTAGTAATCAGTAGTAACACTATACTTCTAAAAAGAGATTAGGTTCAAAGTTCCCGAAATTCAGACTAGAATTTTCCATATGGACACACGGTGCAACGGATAAAGGTGTTAAGTACAATCAGTTCTAAGTGACAGTCTTTTGAAGGTTCAATCCCTATTACAGGCGACACTAACTAAAATGTAAAAATTACTTAAGATGTTTATCTGGTCATGGCTGATAGAAAGAGAACAATTTACCTCCACAGATTAAACAGAGTTCAGTTCGAAGTTTTTTATAGATTCCCGAGTTTGACCAGATGAAGCCAGTAGTCCAGATAATCCAAATTATTAATCCTCATCTAAAAATTTCCAAAACGTGGATGTATTTAATTAAAAATAAATATCTCGGGTGGTAGGTTTTTGTTTTTCTTTGTACTATAATAAGTCACCGCTTATCAAGGCCCAAATGCCACTCGAGGATAAGGGTTAATGAGTTTGTTAAGTGGATGGTGCGATAAACAGGATTGGAGATGATGGTTGGAACTGGACATAATTTGATTATTTAAGAGGACGGTTCAACAAAAATTTGTTAGCGTTGGACTTGAAAACAACCATGTTGTAGTCAGCTGGGAAGCAGCTTCATGGTATGGTGTTCCACGGACTGGTAGTTCTTGGAAAGAAACTCTGCTCATGGAAGTCCCGTTTAACCTCAGGTACACTGAGGAAGAAAGGAAAATTGTCTACAGTGGTTGTAGATAGCCGAGTTTTTTCTGTGAATGAGGTAACCAAAGATTGGAACTCAGTCGCGAACCTACCATGAAAATAACGATAGTGTAGAGAAGGGTTTGGGAAATTATCGGCAAACGAAGTTAGTGAATTGCGTTTGAGTGATAGAACGCAAATAGTCGGGACTGTAAAAAATGTTCTGAATGAACACTCGAGATAATAAGGAAAGGGGTTAATACGAGTTTTAGTCTCTCTCCTTATGATCTATGCTGGCCTTGTTTGGTTCCTTTCTGTTGAAATTGTGTTTTTACCATTTGTATTTTTTATATCTATGGAATCCCCATGACCTTATAACGTATGCTTAACATTAAGATAACGATGTTTATTAAGAAAATTGTGAATTCGATTAAATATGAAGTTTGTTTATTTACTATAACTACTCTCCTTTTACCACCAACGCTCGGGTCCTCATTTCTCCCTAGTTGAAATTAATGCCCGTTTCCTTGAGGAAGCCTCATTCATTAATAATCTCCTCGGACTGACTTTCACTCCGGACCTGAAATAGAAGACTTTCATGAAATCTGCTGCTAAGGTATCAAAGAAAATGGTTGGATAATACTACCGCTTTTGAAAGTACTTTATTTTTGACGCAACCCTCCTTATGTATGCGAGCCAGATCCGTTCTAAAATAGAGTATAACTGTCATATCTTAGGAAGTGCCTAGCAGAGCACTCTTTACGACCTTGACATAGTACAAAATCGACTTCGAAACCTACCTACTGCCCCTTTCATTCAGAAGAGATATTGCTAGACTCTCTCTGTTCTATCATCATGTCCATGAGTAGATGCTCGACCGAGTTGCAAACACTAATACCCACTATAAAACATTTACAACAAGAACTCATCTTCGACAACCACAGCAAATAACTTTCATCTCTTTCTTTCTGTACCAAAGACTAAACGGAACTTCTATGAACAAAGTTTATTTCCTAGAACATCCCATCTGTATAACAAAATAGCACGAGTCTGCTTCCCAACCGACAACAACATGGTCGTCTTCAAGTCTAATGTAAACATTTACTTGTTGGTCCGTCCTCTTGAATAATCAATTCCCCTTAAGAAATCTTCTGCCCATTCCACTCATTGTTTCCAATTCTCTTGTGGTAGTGTTCATTCTCCAACTGACAATCCTTTTAACCCTTATCCTCGAGTGGCACCCAGGCCTTGATAAGCCATGGAACCATTATTAAAAAAACAATTATTATCGATTACGTTAGATATTAAAGAATGACCATTTTATCATTGTTAAGTTATTGTAAACTTTGTTTTAATGATCATTTCACTGAAGCCATTTCCTACAGTAGCGAAACCCGCAAATGTATGTTCTTGAAGCTGCGAAAAATAAATTCATAAATTACACAAATATGAAGAACAGATTCAAAGGGTGCAAACGTGAACCATGAGTTCACGTTTAACGTTTAGGCCATTTTAACCTGTTCTTCACGTTTGTATGATTCGTGAATTTATTTTTCGCAACTTCAAGAACTTTAATATTTCACCTTTGAATGCTTTGTAGACCTATGTTTCACATTTGGTCTCTCTGTTTCTCACGCTTAATTTCTTCGTGTGGCTATTTTTCAGCACTAAAATTGAAAAGCAGGTTTAAAGACGACGCACACAGAGGTGAAAAATAGGCCCGCGAAGGATCTACACATGAAAAATAGGTTCAAAGAGCCTAAATCTGAAACATGGGTCAACAAAGCGTGTAAAGGTGAAAAACAGGCTTGCAAAGAACCTAAATGTGAAAAACAGGTCCAAAGAGCGCAAATGTAAGGCATGGGTCCACGAAGCACGCAAAGGTGAAAACTAAGTTCGCAAAGAACCTAAACGTGAAAATAATTGTTCAGGAAAAGTACAAACGTAAAAGACAAAACAGATTCACAAAGTGTCACAATAGGGAATGCATTTTGCTGTTGAATTATTATATAAAGACCGCACTCAATACTATATCAAGTATTATTTTTATCTCATTACAAGTAAAAAAGATACTTGTTTGGTTATCTAAATTCGATGAGATTCATATGACTACTGAAGTATTTACAACTAAAAATTCATGATTTTAACTGTACGTTAAAATATAATAATGATAATAATAATAATAATAATAATAATAATAATAATAATAATAGTAATAATAATGCGCTGAAATGTATGATACGATGCTGGTAATGTCTTCTACATTCAGATGTGTTAGTGCAATGAAGTTTAAAAAATAACATGACAGCTAAAACAAAATGGCGGATGATAATGCAGAAGTAGGAGAAATCGTACCACCAAAAAGATTCGCACGGAAAAAAGAAAAAGAAGAAAAAAAGCCACTTCCCGAAATAACTCCATTCAAATCGAATTTATCAACCTGGATATATTTTTCCGTTCCTACTCTGGAGTGGCTACGCATGCAACGATTCCGAATTACACATATGACTAGAGATTCAAAAGCTATTCGCGTATCTACAATCTGTATAATTCCGAAAGGCGGGGAGGAAGGGGTTGCTGCTGCTGCTGCTATTAACACAAATAATAACAGCGATGGAAGATTCTATAATCATATTGAAAGCTGGTGGTGGAGGAGGTTGTCATAAATCGGATGGACACCATTTAGACTTGCCTCTCCGCGGCGTAAAATAAAGCGTCTTCTTTAATGTAGATAGGAAAATGGATTAATGAAAGAAAGCTCTTTCTTTAAAACGAAGTATGAAAAGAGAGAGGGGGAGGGAGGGAGGGGGGAGGGAGAGAGTGCAATAAGTACATGCTACCGTCTCTATATTAAAGCAGTTACCTACCTATCAACCTACGTACATACCTATGTCATGTTGTACAATTGCTTAACAAATAAATACTGACACTGTTATGCTCCTTGCCAAAATAAAAGCTACTATTTATACAGATTTGGTATCTCTCTGTCTGAAGGCAATACTATACTATTCTGTAGTATTTGTCCTGTTGTCACAGACCATTCTCCCAGACATTACCTCCTTCTTTTTTTAGTAAGAGAATAGTGTAGTATCTGTTCTGTTGTCATGAGCCCATCCTCCCAGGCAGTACCTCATTTTTTGGAGGCAGTGTAGTATATGTTCGTTCGTTATGATACCATTCTCCCAGGCATTATCTCCTTCGTTTTTTAGTTGGAAGGGGAAGGTAGTGTAGTATCTGTTCTGTTGTCACGGGACAATGATCCCAGGCAGTACCTACTTCTTTTGGAGGCAGTGCAGTATATGATCGTTCGTTATGATACTATTCTCCCAGGCATTACCTTCTATTTTGGTGGGGAGATGTGTAGTTTATGTTTTGAGATCATAATAGAATCTTACCACAGATTAATTTCTCTTTTGGGGGGTGAGCAGTGATATACAAGCAAAAATATGCAACTTTTCGTCGCACGTTTTTGCTAGTACTAATAATAAACGTCTTTAATATTGAAAATCACAATGCATAATGTTTGGAAAATCGATGGCGTAACTTCGGGATTATGTCCTCTATGTGTATATAGGTCTGGGAACGCTTGGTATCTAAGTTATGGGTTATTAAAACAAATACTGATCAACATTGTTTACTGATCAACATTGTTTACTGATCAACATTGTTTACTGATCAACATTGTTTATTGTAAACAGCTAGCACGTACAATTTGTGTGATAAACATTGTTATTTCTACATATGAGATAGATAAACACTACCCTTGTGACATGATTACAGGTAAAAAAAAGCATGGGCCTGGTGTTGCTACATACACCAAGAAAACTATGAAAAAAATGACACCAAGCAAATATAAAAACCGTGGGACCCAGAAGAAAAATCTGAACGCCATGATCGGTTAAGGCTCTTTTATAGTTAACATTGGGGACCCAGTCGGCATCCTGCGAATGTTGGCCGTCCTTATTTCAAATTACAGATTACAAAAGACCAAATACAGATAAATAAATATAATCAGCACAAACCAAATACCAGGCAAGGGAAGAAATGGACCATGAAGGAAATGAAACTAGTAATGGAGTGCTATCACAAAAGCCACTCACACATAAAGAGGCTTTTTACACACATAGAACATAATCCCGAAGTTATGCCGTCGATTTTCAAACATCCTATATATATATATATATATATATATATATATATATATATATATATATATAGGAAGACATAGAGAGAGAGAGAAAGAGAGAGGGGGACAGAGAGAGACAGAGGAAGAGAGACACAGAGAGACAGAGAGACAGAGAGACAGAGACGGACAGGGGTAGGAACCGAGAGATTGACAGATAGAGGGAAGGGGGAGAGACAGAGACGGACGAAGGTAGAGAGAGACACACACAAAGGGAGAGACAGAGACTGAGGGGGAGGGAGGTAAATATTGTTTGAATTCTGTTCTTCAATTCACCATAGAACTGAAGATGGATAATAAAATCCCATTCCAAGATGTTCTTATTGCCGCCTCTACTAAATCCTTTAACATTTCCACTAAAAAACCAACCAGCTTAGATTCTATTCTTTTAAATTTCAAGGGCGAGTGTCCCTATCGCTACAAAATAGCTATTGTTAAAAATCTATTAAACCGAGCCAAATTAATCTCCTCTACTAAAAATATTAAAACAAGTACTTATTAACAACGAATTCCCTAATTATATTATTGATGAAGCAATAAAATTAATGAATCAAAAAACACCAGTACAAATAATAATAATATTCAACATCACAACTCAAACAATATTAACATATACTATTGCAATCAAATGAAACTAAACTTCAGATCAGAAGAAAAAGCCATGAAAAATATTATACAGAGATACATATCCCCAATTGACAATAAGAATAAAATTAGACTCATTATTTACTATAAGAAATGTAAAACCCAAAATCTTGTAGTAAAAATAACTCCTCTCCAACCCAAGAACCACTAAAAAGAACCAATCTTATTTATAACTTTAAATGCCCTTTAGAAGAATGTAACTTCCATAATTATAATAATAAAGCTAATAGCTACATTGGTTTGAAAACCACTACCCTATCCCGTCGCCTCACATGCATCTTGTCCAAGAACATAACTGCCCTCCCCATGATTTAAGACACATTCTAGTTAATAACACTAAAATAATACATTCCGAAACTAATTTTACAAAATTAAATAGTCCAGCATATGAATAGTCCAGAGTATCATATTAGTGATACTGCCCAGGTGTGTATTCCTTTAATTCATGTTTAATTAAAGTGGAAAAAAACAACCACATGGACGCTTCAGAAGACTGACAAGATAAGAAACCAACGAAAATAGCTGGGCATGGCTAAAAAAGGACACTTGAACAGAGAAAGGAAATCTTTACTAATGGCTGCACAAAACAATGCGATTAGGAAAAACTACATTAAAGCTAAAATAGATAAAACACAGGAAAACAGTAAATGCAGACTATGTGGACGAGGAGAAAAAACGGTAAATCATATAATAAGTTAATGTAGCCCAAAAAGAATACAAGAGCAGGCATGACTGTGTGGGGAAAGCAGTACACTAGGAACTGAGCAAACAATTGAATTTCGAATACGCAGACAAATGGTACAAACATAAACTAGAAACAGTACTGGAAAACAAAAAAAACAAAATTCTCTGCGATATGGATATACAAACTAATACAAGCAAGGAGACCGGATGTTATAATAATCGACGAGAAGGACATATCTTGCAAAATCGTAGATTTTGCCGTTCCAGCAGGCCGCCAAATAAAGATCAAAGAGACGGAAAAACGAAGCAAATACACAGAACTAGCCAGAGAACTGAAAGGAATATGGAGCATGAAGAAAGTCAGTATACTACCAATAATCATCGGAGCACTAGGAACAATCCGAAAAAACCTGGAAAAAAGACTGGGAGGAATTGGAATCAAAGGGATCATTGAAACCATACAAACAGCTGCAATCTTAAGGAAAATCCTCGAATGCCTACACCAACTCGCATAAGCTATGAATAGTAACAAGTCACATGCAATTTACAACAGGAAGAAAACAGAACCACACGAAGAACACCACATCACACACCAAGGAATAGAAAATGATCGAAACATCGCTTCATAAGCTCCCCCCACCAATAAATTACACCACACAAAAATGAACCAATGAACAGAAATTGGAAAAAAAAACCGATAAGCTCTTCTCCCCGGCCACCGTTCCTATATATATATATATATATATATATATATATATATATATATATATATATATATATATATATATATATATATATATAGTCGGGAATTGTCACATACAATTGCTTCAACCGTTTCTCGCTGTTATTTTGCGACCAACGTGCGAACGTATTTGGGACTCAAAATGCTTTCCCTTCTATTCCTAAGGATGTGATCCCCACAATATCAATACAATTTAATTGTTTACCATTTTCGTGTCAAGTGCTGACTACGTGGGGCGCACCATTCAGCGATTTGCGGTCAGAATTTCCCAACACATCCCCATCTTGATACGTCGGCACAGACAGTGGCCGACATCCGGGCGTTTACAAGCCCATGAGTCGGCCATTGGAGACCATTTATCGGAGTGGCAATTGTGCACTAGAGGGTATTCCGATAAAGCGTTTTCTGTCTTGCACAGGGCTCGTTCGAGAAATCATCTCAAGATTCACGAAGCGGTTGCCATTAATTTGCGACAACCGTCTCTGTGCAAGCAGGAGTACCCCCACAGTTTAGAACTGATGAATTGAAATACCTACCTCATAATTTAATTTTTTTACCCTCATTCGCCAATGACTTTTATGTTTTTTTTACCACGTTCTCATTCGTATTTTCACCCCCACCGTTTAGTCGACGATTGCCTTGAAGAAGAGTCGACCGAAAGACGTCGCGGTTGAAAAAACACCTTTTCTCCTCCATTCTTTTCTTTTAACTATGTTGCTTGAGTAGGTAGAAAAGAGGGGGAAGAATCAAAAAGAAAAAAATCCTTTTTTTTTTTCAAACAGATTCTTAATCCCCTATACCTGTTTGTTTTACTTTGCTTCAGTAATTAACGTCTCCTTGTTCTCAGCAAATATGGCTACTTCGCCAATATTATTAAAAGTTACGTTGAGATTTTGTACCTACGAAAATCTATGATAGACTATAGACATCAATATCTAAGGTTTGATCCTTGTCTAAGTTAGCCACGCTGATGACGGCTGTGAACCAGAAACACAGGTCCATGGATTACGTTTATATATATATATATATATATATATATATATATATATATATATATATATATATATCACATAACATTTGACAAGGTCCAGAGGTAACTTACTAGGCCACAGGCATTGTGGCCGTGAGTTCGAGCCCTTGTCAAAGTTGAACCATGCTGACGATTAGTAAAACTATGAAACGCGTTCACAGATTACTTTTGTGTGTGTATAAAATTTAATAAATGATATATATATATATATATATATATATATATATATATATATATATATATATATTTTGCATAGCTCCTCTCCTGCCTGGACCGCGCCAGTACGCGTTTCGTATACTCGTCGTGTAGAGGGTAGGTCGTGTCGTCTAGTGGATAAATTCTTTCTTTCTTTAAGCGTTGTTATTTCAACTTGGAGTCATTCGCTACGTCGAGAGAGAGAGCAATCACTACTTCATCGAAGTTAGTTAACAATGATTTTTAACTATTAATAGAGAGGGGAAAAGGATTTCTCGCGCCTGTATTCCCCTAAGGGAAATATCCCTTATCTTTACATTGTGAATCGCACGTCCTCTCGGTTCGCTTTCCGAATCAGACTGACGAAAACTCGCTTCTCACGAGAACGAGTGACATCACAGAGCCCCTGTTTCCCACGCAAGGGCCTGTGACGTCACAGCCTTTCCAGGTGCAGACTGACCCTTGATCTGGGGTCTCGTCACACGGTAACCTTGTCACGTCTGCCAGCTCTGATTGTGAGAACAAGCCCTGCTCTGCATTCGACTGCCCCGTGTTAATTCGCGCAAGTCAAATCAACGATTTCCAACAGATACGTCCATTCCCATAGGGCCATTATCCAACATATATATAGTTGTGAGAAAGCAATATCTATACATATTTAAAATAAAATAAAAATGTATACTTCGGAGCATAAACTGAAAAAAAATGATATACATTTACCGTATAAGATTACATATTACTAATATATGCAAATAAGCTTTAATTATATTTTATTGTACAGAAGTTGCATATCCTTTATTCATTTTAATGAATGAAAAAATAACTGTGCAATACTAAAATAACGTAGTATCTTTATTTAATACTTTGTTGAATAGTGTTTATTGACTTCGATAGCAACCAATCTCTTCCTGTAGTCTTTAATTAATCACTTGCAAACATTAATAGCTGGGTTGTTCCATTCTGCATGGCACATTGTCTTCGGACTTTTTTTTAATACTTTTGGTGCTCTTTCTCGGTTTTCACTTGTCAAATATCACAAGTTCTCGATTGGATTCTAATCCGGGGACTGACTTAGCCATTGCAAGGTGTCTACATCCTTTTCGGCAAGCCTTGTAGGCTTTGCTGTATTCTTGGGATAATCATTTTGTTGGAAAATTCAATCAGGAGGTAGCTGAAGATTCCCAGCAGAAGAAACGATCATTTCTTCTAGGATTATTTAATATTTTTCGACATTCATTTTACCATCTATCATTGATATTTTACCAACAACTTTCATATAAAGACCGCCCAAAATCAGGATATTGCCACCACCAGATTTGACAGTTGGTACCGTTTTCTTTAGTAAGTAGGCCTCATCCTCTTTCCTTCTGTAACGATTCCCATAATTGTGACCAAACAACTCAATTTTAGTTTCGTCTGTCCATAAAACTCTTTCTCAATACAAACTTTCTTTATCCTTATGTTCTTTAACGAATTTCAATCTCTGCGTCTTTTCCATAAAAAAATAGAGTTTTCCTCGTGACATTATATTATTCCTGTGAATGTCATTACTTATTGTTCGCTTGTTTCCACTAATTCCTGATAAACGCAAATCATCCTTCAGTTATGCATTGGTAAGCATTGGATTTTGTTTAATCTGGCGTCCTAATTTTCTCGATAATCTTTGAGAAATCTTCCGTTAGATCACCTGTCTTTTTTAGTTTCCAACTTTCTTACGTCTTTTAAACCTTGTAATGAATATTATCGTTGTAGTGAAAGTCATATCCAGGTTAGTAGAGATCTTCCTGTAACTCTTTCCATAGCTTAACAACGAGTTGATTTTGCGAAGTAGTCAATTATTGGTTTCTTGCCATAATCGGAATCTTATCTTGTAACTAGCAATTGCAACGTTTTAGAATATTATACTTTAAAATAATGCCGCTATCTAGAGCTTATAACCGTATATTTATATTATATTATTACTTTTACTTATTAAAATGAATAAATCATGTCAACTTCTGTACAATTAAATATAATCTTATTTGCATATATTAGTAGTATGCAATCTCATACGATAAAAGAATAAAACAGAAATATAAAATGTAATTTTTAATTTGTACGAATATTCGTTTCCTTTAACTGTATATACACACTATAAAAATGTGGCTCGCTAGGTCTCACATCGAATTCGGATTCGATTGTTTGAACCAGGAAAAAAGAGAGTTAAATAAAAAAGAAAAAAGACATCATAATAAGTTTATTCACTGCTCACTATTTCCCCCCCCCCCTCTGCGCTTCACTCTTTTCATCTACAGCTGCAGGTTAAATAATATTACTACTTGTAGTAGTATTCCCTTTTTTATAATGGGCTATTCTAATCTTTAGTCATTCTTTCCTTTCTTTATTACCTTCTAAGCATATATATAGAGAGAAACAGAGAAAGAGAGAGGAAGAGAGAGATTAATATACGATGTATAAAATTAGAATGGGGGGGGGGGTTAAGAGAACATACAGTGATCGATGGTGATAGTTATAGATAGCATGTTAGTAAAAGATTATTTGCATATTACGGTCAATTAGAACAATCAAAATTTAAAATGTATTCAAACATAACTCAATCCCATGATTAAGGAATATTTTAGAATGTATTTTTTTAGATCAAAATATATTGGCCAAAAGACAAGAAAACAAGCCTTGATACACTCAGCTTTAGTATAATAATATATATATACATATAAATTAATTTTCGTAGTAGTAGTAGTAGTAGTAGTAGTAGTAGTAGTAGTAGTAGTAGTAGTGTGATTTTGCAATTTCCCAACGCATGTCGACGAAACCTGGTTGGAAAGTAAGAGCCAACAATAAAAGCGAGCAGAAACAAAATGGCGAACGCAATCGTCTCGGCTGGAAGACAGTAAGAATATCGACGAAAATGCCGACTCGCAGGCCCACAATGGCGTCGAGAATGTCAAATATAGAAAAGGGCGAGAGGGAGGACGGTTAAGCTTCATCCAGATATGTGAGCGTCTCAATCGAGGGGAAAAGATTCACGAGGTGAGAGGGAGAGAGGAATGGATGCAAGCGTTTCTATGAAAGGAAACGAAATCAAACGGTTTAGATCTTGGGCGAGTGTGCCACCATTTTCAGCCACATGTACATGTGTGCATATACACACACATCGCACACATATATACGCATAACGTCGTTAAATCATTATAGAAGAACATATATATGTGTTTGCATTTAGATATATAAGGATACTTATACATTGTATTGCTAATTCAATATGTCAACCTATATACATAGTATTACATATTGAATGTGTACATGTGATATGTAAATGCATTCATTATATATATATATATATATATATATATATATATATATATATATATATATATATATATATATATATATATATTATATTAGTACTTCATGTATCCACATAAAATATTATAAGGAGATATAATTTTTTATGTGTCAGTTTTCAGTATTTACTTCAACAGTGCTCGATACGTAAGTAGAGCTAGGTAGTAAGCAATGAAAATATATATGGCAATCAAGCTACACAGAGGCGCCCGTGTTTCATCCCCGGGGGAAGGGGGAATCGTCAGGCTAAATATATATTATATATATATAATAACTCAGAAGAATACAATATTAATGATATAATCAATATTATGTAATGATGTTCCAAAAATTCAATATCAAAAGTAATGTGTACATATGTTTCAGAATTTTTTTATTTATAATCATCTCTTCAGCACAACATGAAAAACTCTCTATCATTTCGTTACAGGTCCAAGTAAACAATGGAATTGTTAAATGACTACAAACACATGAAACAAAATTACCCATCATTCAGAAATTTTACATTTGTATAATTGAAGTGTGACATTTTCCTTGTCTCCATAAAATACAACTAAAGTAAAAACTTTTGACTTTCTTTAACACACTTGAATGCCTCCTAGACACCATCCTCGAGTGTCTAAGGTTTCTCTGTAAAAAAGATTTGTCAGGACACCTTGACATGAGGATACTTTCCTCTATAAGTAAACCCTGATCAAATATTCAAAATAACATAGTATTCGAAGCCCAAATAAGATCCCATTGACACTGCTATACACTGGCTTATACGAGAAATGTTTTCTCTAGTTACTGCACTAAGCTGGATACTCTACCAGACTAGATGAATTCTTGTCCTGAAATACGGTATGACCAAGAGACCACAAGAAATATATACTATGGCATAGTTAACTGGTCAATTGGGGAAAGGGGAGGTGACGGTGGCGTAGTAGTTAACGACACGGACTGAAAACATAGGTGTGCCAAATTAAAATCCAGTTCGTTCCACAGACACACTTTCACTTAGGATGTTGGCAACCTTCACGTGGTACCCGATATCTTTCTAAAAAGAATTCTAATCAGAAAGATATCGGTGAAACCAATTCCACCAATTAAATCATCTGATTCATACGAAATGAATGAATTGGGAAGAGGAAAATGAACGTGCTTAACTTCTTTATTAACTCAACGTTTGAGAGTTAAAGGAGAACTTCAATGGAACACGCATATATCTATGTATTCTCTTATATAAAGATCAGATGCTAGACCCAAAGAAGAGACCATTTGATTTCTGAGAACTTACACTGAAGTTGAATGAAAACAAAAACGAATTTTATATAATTACTAGCAGGGCTACCCAGCGTTGCCCGCAGCAATAAAAAAAAAACAAAGTAGTAAAAATTAAACAGTGTGTGTAACATCTTCATATAAAAACTTCAATCTCTCTTCCTTTCTCTAGCCGTCTCTCTGTCCATCGTCCCCATTATTTCCCTCCCTCTACTAACCCTCTCTTTCCCCTTTTCCCATCTGATTCTTTTCTAAGAGTTTAGAGACGTGCCCCTGTCGTACCAAAGAACTAAAAGTCTAGAGAGGCGCCCCTGTTGTACAAAAGAACTAAAAGTTTAGAGATGCCCCCCCCCCCTCCAACTCCCTATGATGTCATTTCCTGATTAGTTGTAGGAATGATATGGGAAAGTGGAACTCCTTCCTAGAACTCGTCTCATACCGACAGAATCAAGGCCCATACCGGAATTTCCCCAGAATGAGCGTCTATTGATTTTTAATCCCGCCTCTCAACAGTCTTCCTCTGATGTCCTTTCCGGTTGAATTTTAGAGAATGATTTGCATTTTTTTCGGGAATGATTTTTTTTACAAATTACAAATAGTATAATTGTTTACTATCAAAATTGATACATTAAACTGAAATAATCGATCCCCAGACAAAATCAGACGTAGGTGTGCATTTAGAAAATCGGGAATACTACCATTATCTTTCTCGGTTAATTTTACATAAGAATACACTTTTAGATTTTAACTAGATTCTCTAACTTTTTTTCTATATGGCACACACACACACACACACACACATATATATATATATATATATATATATATATATATATATATATATATATATATATATATATATATGCGTTGTTTTGTGTATATATATATATATATATATATATATATATATATATATATATATATATATATATATATACATGCGTTGTTTTGTATATATAGATAATCAGATTCGTATTTAAATTCTCGTGTGTAGCTAATTAAGGGAATCGTTTTCAATTAACAACAGGAAAGAAGCTCGAATTTTTTGCATGAAAGAATAGAGGTTTCTATTTAATAATTCAAAGATTTAAAGTGATATATAAATCAGTTTTCAAGAGTAAATTTAGTTAAGTTTCGAAACGTACGTACAAATTCACGCTTACTGGAATATTTTACTTCCGAAACTTGATTTAACGGTTATTCTACATCAAATGAATAAATTCGAAAGTTTTTCCCACTTGTCCTAACTATATTGAGAGAGTAGAAAGTGAAGGCTGGGTTAACTTTAAGCAGCCTGGTAACTCTCGCTTCCCTTTTTTTGTCCTTTAGTCTTCATATTCTAAGACCGATGTTTCTGATAAACAGAGAAGAATTACTGTTTTTTGAGTCAGAATATATCGCTTGCTAGTTTTTCACCTCGAAGTACACCAAGTGGTTCCATGCCTTGTCTGGGAACATTTCCATTAAAATAATATATTAACGGCAAAACATCTTATGCTTATTTAATTCTAATAGTAAACATAACTGTTTGAATAACTGTATGTATAGTTATCTGCAAACATCCATAAACAGTTTTAGGCATATTTATTTTGTATAATGTTTCTAATAAAAAAATATTCTGTAATATACATTTGTAATTTGCATTTTCATATTTTCTTATATATATATATATACGTAATTTTTCACCTATAGTAAAACGTCTGATGTCGCTCGATTCTGAGAACAGATACTACACTTTGACAAGGAACTATAAAAAATAATGATTTAATGACTAAGCATTTGTAAATGAATGAAAATAAAACTGATTTAATATATAATTGTATTATTTTTTAATAGGTGTGGGTAGTGTAGTGTTAGTTCTGTTGTCAGAAGCCCGTCCTCCCAGGAATTACCTTCTTCTTTTTAAGTGAGTGGGGCTAATCCTCACATATATTTTATCTTCCTTTGTGGGTAATGTAGTATTTGTTCTATTTCATGAGACCATCTTCCCAAGGACAACCTTCTTTTTCGGTAGCGTACTATCTATTCTGTTATCATGATAGCATCCTCCCACGCATAAACTATTTATTTTTGTTGGGGAGGGGAAGTGAGTGGTTGTTCGTCATGATATCATCCTCTAAGTCATTACCTCCTCCTTTGGGGGTCAGTGTATTATATATGTTATACGTTTGTTCACGATGATATAATCTTCCGGTCCCATATTTTTTTTGCAAGTATATATATATATATATATATATATATATATATATATATATATATATATATATATATATATATATATATATATGAATGAGACATCTTAGAATATAATCGCAGATTTCATTATCAGGAAGAGAGTTCCACAAGCCTGCAGTTCTTGAAAAGAAGCTACTGGAATAGAAAGCTGTATTACAATGAGGTATCAAAACAACAAATTGATGGAGACCAAATGATCAACGAGTCACACGAGTTAGAACAAAAGAAGCGGGGAATAGATTACACAAAATAGTATTGATATAAAAGACTGAGACTAGCAACATCACGTCTGTGTGAGAGAGAGAGGGAGGTGCAGAGAAAAAGAAAGGGCGTTGCCAATCAAATTACAGATACGTTTCTGCGCCTTATCAAGAACCCTCAAATGGGACAGAGATTCACCAACCCAAATAAAAATACTTTCTATAAATTGACTATTATTTTTTCAAGGTGTAAAATGTTTTGCCACCTACAGTGTTTTTTACTTATGAACAGAAGTCTGTTTTATCCATTAGTTCAGTAACCATTTAATATGTATCAAACATTTATTGCCCAAGAAACAACCGATACAGATGGCTAATCAGCACATAATTGTGTGATTGCATATATATATATATATATATATATATATATATATATATATATATATATATATATATATATATATATATAAGGAAATTGTAGTTTGCTTGAAGCATTGCTGGTAAATATAAATGTAAGTTTGTAATCCGAAGCAGGGGCAATGTAATATATGTACCGGAAGGTGGAACAGATGAACAAAATAAATGAGAAGAGAAAATAAGAATGGTATTTCAAATCAATTTATTAATATTTCATGTTAAAACAGATTAAATACCAGAGCAGTAAATAGAAAAGAGTTTACTGTCAAACAATTTAAAAAGATCCGGAAAAAGTAAACTTTAATTTTCTAGAGCGGAACCTCTCATTATCAAAAGATCAAAAATATGACCGAGTGGTCGAAAAGGCGAGATGGACACAACTGTTGACGAAATACCGCAGAGAATTGATGGTAAGCACGCAGAAAATGAGTTTAGATAAGCTAATTGGATATCAATAGTAATTATTCCTATCATAATTTAATTGTATAATTATTCAGCTGAAGCTTGTCATCTTATTAATATTTGTTTATTTATATACTTTATTATTCATTATTATTTTTTATTTTTTATTTTTTTATATTTTTTTTCCTTTCTTTTTAAATTCAATTTTAATTTTAAATTTGATAAATTTGAGCCGTTAATATGTTAAATGAAAATGAACGGTCAAGGAGAGGCAACTGTGAAATCAAGAATTTGGTTAGAATTAATTTAAATTCAAAACTGAAATCAATTGTGAAATAAAAGGTAACTTTATAGTAATAAGATATATATATATATATATATATATATATATATATGTATGTATACACAATCTGGAACTTATAGGTGTAAGATTAGAACGTCTCTTCTACCTTTTTTCTCTCTCTTTTTTATATAGCTTACACCCATAAGTTCCAAATTGTGGGTGTACTTTTTTGTTTGCACGGCTGTCGTAAGTTAATAGCAACCGCTTTGAAAATTTTCAGATGACTTTTCGAACAAGCTCTGTGCAAAATAGAAAATGCCTCATCCGTGTACCTTCTAATGCAAACTTTGCACTGCAATAAATGGCCACCAATGGGCTTGTAAACGCCTATTTTGAGCATCGTTCCTGGCCTTCCTGAGTGCATGGACCGCCTTCTCATAAGGCTTCTTTTTTTTAGTTAACGAAGGCTTCTCTTTTGGCATTGATCGCTAGCTCTAATTCAGCAATGTCATCTTCGAACCAGTAAGGGGTTTCTTTCTGTCTCCTGCCAAAGATAGTAACTGCGGTTATATATGGCATCATGAATATGAACCCATCTCTCTCCAGTATTGCTAGCAGGGAAGTCTTTAAGGGCGTCATGGATGGTGTTTGTGTAGCACTCGCATAAGTCTGGTATTGCTGTCCGTCCTGCTGGTGTTAATGCGACGGGGGCTTTTCTGCTTAGTCTAACGGTTCCACTTGGACTGGAAACGGGCTTTACTGCTAACAATAGAGTGATCGGTGTCACAGTCGGCATTGTGGTAGCTACGTGCGGGGTCTAGCTGGTGCCAGTGATGGGATTTTGGGTATCGCCAGGATACTCGATGATGCGGATTGGTGGCGAAGAATGCGTAGGTTATGCAGATGTTGTGGTAGAAGCATAACTGAAGGAACCTCTGTTCGTTCCCGTTTAGTTTACCGACGCCAAAATGACCGATCCAATGTGGTTCAAATGCATAGTCGGAACCCACGCGTGCGGCCGGATACAATTTTTCCGGAACAGGGATTTCTTTGATGGGTGTGTCAAGATCCTTAAAGAGGTTGAAGAGCAAAGCGTGGGAGGGTAAACGCTTATTATCTTCACTTGGCTCGGGGCGACCAACAGATGAAGAGACAAGACAAGTTACAAATACATGCACGTATATATATATATATATATATATATATATATATATATATATATATATATATATATATATAATATATATATATATATATATATAAGCAAAGACACGTTAATACATGTACGTACATGCATATATATATATATATATATATATAATGGCAGCAAATTATTATCAAAGCAAGTCTTTTGGCTAGGAGCAAAGTGTAGTATCTGTTCTGATACTTCACTTAATATTTGCTGTCGTCGGTCAGTAAAGGAGAAATCATTTATTTTTGTCCCAATCCAAAAGGGCACATTTTGTGGAGCTGGATTTTCTCCGCATTAAAACCGACCTTGTTTAACTCTGCGCTCGTGGGGGGGGGGGGTAGGGGCAGTAAATGGAAACTACTGAGTCTTATTTCTTTTTTGTATTGTTTTAATTATCCTATCTACTGTGCAAGCGAACTTCCGAGTTTCGGATTTTAATTGACCGAGTTCGTATCCAAATGTTATTTTGTGGCCCATCTCGAGCGCTTTCGGTCTTTTCGATCGTTACTAGAAGTTAATTTTCAATGGCTGCATTGTTGTTTTATGCAAAGTATTTATTGTTTTAGTCTATTGTTTGGGCAGGGTAAAAATAAAGTGTGATCTACTTGTTAAATAGTAATGGATGCGCAGCTAGTATATATCTGATTTAGGTTCTCAGGACGCCGTTCATGCGATATCGAGGTGATTGTGTCAGCGAGTATGTACTCAAATATCCCTTAAACCTAGTTGCCATTAGCGGGCGTGGCGTCACATGACCTAATGAGGGACAGAGTTAAAGATGTAGGCAGTCAGTTCCAAGTTTTTGAGTCAAACACCAGGAGTAGAGAATGTCTTAACATCGACGATAAATTAGGGAGTCAACAGTCCCAAAGATCCATGGCCGAAACGCATCCCTTCCGCTGGCAGAAGAGAAGGCAATGACGACAGCTCAATAAAGGGTCCTTTTTTCAAACTCTTCTTTTCTTTGTGTTGTTGTGTCCAACTTTAATTACAGTGACAATTCATACCTGGAGACGATTATGGAATAGCTGCCTCAATCACGAAAGAGACACGGGTATGTTATGAACGTCTAAGTATTTTATTTTGTTGTGCCTTGTGAGACATTATATCTCCTTAAAGAGGGGAGTTAAATGTAACATAATTTATTCATTGTTTATGTAGCTATTACTAATGGAGATTTGATATGTCTTCTGAAATCGAAACTATACTATTACTTCTATTATGTACGCTTCAAATGCTTAATTCATGAACGTGGGGTATATAGTATCTCTTATGTTGCAATGAGACCATCCTTCCAGGCATTACCTCCTTTTGGGTTAGTGTAGTATATGTTTGTTCGTCATGAGACCGTCCTCTCAGGCATAACCTCCTACTTTGGGGGTAGTGTAGTATTTGTTATGTTATCATGAAACCATCCTCTCGGGCATTACCTCTTTGGGGTCAATGTACTATATTTCGTTCGTCATGAGACTTATCCTTCCAGCCAGTCCCTCGTTTGGGGTTAGTGTAGTATATGTTCTGTTGTCATGAGACCATATTTCCAGACATTCCCTCGTTTGGGGTTAGTGCAGTATATGTTTGTTCGTTATGATACCGTCCTCTCAGGCATTACTTCCTCCTTTTGAGTCAGTGTAGTATATGTTCTGTTGTTATGAAACCATCCTTCCAGGCATTACCTCCTTTGGGGGTAGTGCAATATATGTTCGTTCGTTATGAGACAATTGTCCGAGGCATCGCCCTTTTCTTAATAGGTAGTGTAGTATCTGTTCTGTTTTTATTAGACCATACTTCCAGGTATTACGTCCTTTGGGGTTAGTGTAGTATATGTTCGTTCGTCAAGAGATCATTATCCGTATATGCTATGTTATCATTAAACTGTACTCCCAGGCACGGTCTCCCTTTTGGGGGCTGGGTTGCGTACATCAACAAGAAATTGTAATAATCAACTCAACACTTACAGTATATATAGTAGCGAAAATATGCTCCTTCCTTTCGCATGTTTTTGCTAGTTTATATAATAGAAACAAACGTGGATTGACTCTAATAGATGATTGAGCACTGTCTTTAGTAGATGTGGCCTTTGCATTCCTGGGAATCTTACTAAATCATTTTAATTCTTCTAGCTATATAAGCGTCAAGTTGGTCAATTTTACGAAAATGTTAAACAAATGAATACAAATTGTTTATGTTGGAGGTAATGGTGGTTTCTACGTGACGAATTGGTGATATTCAGATAGACTACGAAATGCAGATGATTAGCTTTTCTCTTTGTGTCAGCACCGCAAAATTTCAAACGAATGAGTAAAACGTTGAATATTCATAATATTTAGCAAACCATCATAATCGGTCGGGTTGGTTAGTTGTATCATAAATTCGTTTGCCCGTTGATTATTATCTGTTCATTTAGGCGGCCAGTAGAAGAGAGGCCACCATACAGGTGCCAACACACACTGTCCCTCTCTGTTAACACGTGATCATGTTCAACGAATCAGTTTTTTTGCTATTTGTCAGCCTTCCTCAAGCTCATTATCTAACGACATGGTTACACGGTAACATTTGAGTAATAGGAAGATCGAATACATAATTTTTACTGTAACAGACTCTTCTTGGGATATATAATTTATTTTCATTGAATAATCACGAGATTATCAAATGAAATCGCTTCGTTTGTTAAAATTGTAAATAATAAATTGCATCATTATTAACTGAGTAAGTCTTTAATATCATTTTATTAATATAGACATTAACCATTTTCTTCGAATTACTCAAATGAAAACACATGATATGAACAAGGATATTTTTTGAATAGATAATACAATCTCAAACATAAAAACTAGATTTAATCGATTACATATTCTCTTCGACCCAATACATATTTTTGTAAGAGACTCTTCCTGAGATTCACCATTAAATTTAAATAGATAATCAACAGATATGATTACGAAATGAAATTAATTTGTTTAAATTGAAAACTACAAATGTCTTAATTCACTGGGAAGGTTTTTAATGCCATTTCATTAATATAGACATTTACTATTTCCTTCAAATTACTAAAATTAAAACACAAGGTATACATAGAGATAGCTAACAATATGGTTGAAAGGAATGTGTTCTGACGAACTTACTGTACTTGTACCCTTGCAACATAAATACCATCGACCAACGCGACTATCAGCAAAATCCCACCTCTTCATCGTAGAGGTTCACAGATACTGGAAGATTTTCTACTCTAAAAGCTTCTTTCCTCCAACCGCTTGCGTTTAGAATTCTTTCCCTGCTCCTTGTTTCCACGACTGTGCCAACATGCAGAAATTTAAATGTAATGCGAACAAACATCTTGCTTCACAACTTCCCACTCAGGATGCGCCCTATAAACCTGGCCTTTAACCTCAGTAGCTCCTTACGTTTCAGTAGTAATATGTCTTTAAGTTGCTCTATCCGGGTCGCGAGTGTCGTATTTGCCTTGTTTTCAAAGATTATACGCACACAGAAACACCTTCAGATACAAAAAAACAAGGCAAGTACGGCACTCGCGACCCGGATATGGCAACTTAAAGATGAAATGATACCCTTCACCATCAAATGGAAAGTAATTGAGAGAAGACCATCCTTTTCTCCAGCCATAAATAGATGTCCTCTGTGTGACGCTGAAAAAATATCATATATTAATGGCCATTATTGACCCAAATACAGTCTGTTTGAATATTCGGATGAGATCTTAAAGGGATGCATCCACAGGAGACAAGCACTACTCATAAACTAGACTTACCGATACACATAAAGGCCTAGCTACCCCCCCCCCTCTGCCAAATACATAACCCAATAATGGCCCCATTAAATACCGACTTCCACTCCGGAAAATTTTCCCAACTATCAACCCTCATTAATATCCATAAAATTAAAAAATATGAACAAATACCTTAATCAGCCCATATCCACACTACTTTTCAAGAGCAATAATTATAGCTTTCCTAAAAAATATTTCTCCAGTCATTAAGAGGGTAACACCTCCATTTCACAACATTATTATTATTACTCTCATAAGTCCCCACCATTTATCGGTCATAATGTTAATCTCCTATATCTCCCAAACAGATCCAATCTTGCCGACCCAATCCTTGCTCTTATCTTTAAACCAGTTTTAATCAGCATACCAATTTTATCACCTCCATAAGCATTCACTATAGCTTAGTTAATAATGTTAAATCCCGAATACAAATCATTCAAAAACCCTTAAAAGTTACTGCCCTTAGACCGCCCGGATGATATCTTTAATCCAGGATTTAAACTTGAATTTAATTAATGTTGTTCCTTTTAACCCTTTTAATCCTTAAACCCATTTTCTCTCCCTAATTCCTTTAGAAGACACATCATTAAACCCCAAAACAGTAACGGTCAAATATACGCTACTCAAACATTCACTCACAGGATTTATATAGAAATATTTTTTTATTTTTTAATTTTATTTTTTATATCTCTTTAAATCTTCTCCGGTTTAAATCTCAACTGTTACTTTTCACCCTCTCCTTTTTTCAAACCTTATTAAACCTTCCTTAAACTAAATTTAAACAAACATACACAACACTCTAAGCAAATAACGCGTCCAAACGAGAGTGACACGTGACTTCACATTTCCGAAACAGATGACAACAGAGGCTGAAGAGAGCCGGATAGCTAAGTATTTATGTGCTTGAAACCGACGGTACGAATGTTGTACTAATTTTTCTGTACCAATATATATATATATATATATATATATATATATATATATATATATATATATATATATATAGGCAAATACGTACATATCTCTTGTGTCATCGCATATAGGTAGTACTTCGTTGGAAATCAATCGCTTTATAACCAAATATAACTATACGTCTACATTTGCATTAGTCTCTGCATGTGCCGCATGTTGACCAACCCACCACTCTGTTCTACCCCACTACCTTTCTCTATTTTCCCCCTTCGGTCTCTCTCTATCTCTCTCTCTCTCTCTCTCGCTCTCTCTCTCTCTCTCTCTCCCTCTCTCCGCTTTCTATCTAATCTGAATATCGCGCATTTCCTTCTACGAATGCCATTTATGATGGCCGCCCAGGAGACACCATGCCAATCTTCTGGCGAAGCCGATGCCAATCCTAACTGGCCTCGCACCACAAACAAGAATAACTTAAAAAGATAACCAACAACAAAAAAAAAAGATATATTAATAAGAAGAAAAAAAGAAGAAAACGAAGAAAAAGAAGAACAAGAAGAAGAAGTAGCAGAAAATGAAGAATGAAAAGATGAAGAAGAAAAAGAAGAAAACGAAGAATGAGAAGAACATGAAGAAGAAGAAGAAGAAGAAGAAGAAGAAGAAGAAGAAGAAGAATGGGAAGAAGATAAAGAAAGAGAAGAAAACAAATAAGAAGAAGAAAGAAAAGAAGAAGTGGAAAAATAAAAAAATAAGAATAGCAATGAGAAGAATAATATAAAAAATAATAAGAAAAATAATAATAATAAGAAAAATATTAATAGGAATAATAATAATAATAATAATAATAATAATAATAATAATAATAATAATAATAATAATAATAATAAGAAGAAGAAGAAGAAGAAGAAGAAGAAGAAGCAGAAGAAAGTTCGCGATAGCAATGTCTCGAGCCACCCTTCCATTGTACATACAACCTTGTCTATGTTTTCCTTCGTTTTTGCTCGGAGTGTGGTTTTTAAATAAGAGAGAGGCAAACATCACCCACCCACCCCTCTTCCCGCTTTCTCCCAACGATCGGTCCGAATGACTTCTATAAATATCGTCAGTTGGGAATAAGGAATTATAAGAGGTTGTCATATTTATCGGCTCTCCATTTAATGTTCTCTTTGTTCAGAATGTAAAAAAGCAGGAGCAGCGATTGGATATTAGACGACACGACTCCAACCAAAAATACTTAATAAATACTTTTTTCACGACAATGTATATATATATATATATATATATATATATATATATATATATATATATATATATATATATATATATATATATATATATATATATATATAAATGAAGGAGAATGGAAAGGAATTAGAGAAAGCAAAAGCCAAATCAAAATTCAATTCAAAAGTTCAAAGCAAGGTATATTCCGCAAAAAGGCAATTTATTCAAGTTAAATTTTCCTTAAGCCAGGCTTTTCAAAGATCAAAATCTTATCATCAGAGGAAGTCGCTGGGATAGATAAGTTGGCAATGGCCAAGATTTAAAATTTGAAAAAATGAAATAAAATAAAAGTTGTAGGGAAAGAAACGTAGGGCAAAACTGTGCCAGGGTGCAAGCAAATGTCCGATTGCCAAAAAAGTCCGGTGTATATATATATATATATTAGGTAGAAAAATTGTATTTAGACAAACATTATTTGGCTGCCTAGTTGCAGACATGTTTTGGATAAGTTATGAAATAGCTAGACCTCATCACGCCGAATTTCTCTTCACGTCTGTACTTTCTTGTCCCCGATAAGAGAAGTTTGACCCGAAGACGTGAGGCTATTTCATAGAATTGACCGAAATATGTCTGAAAATGTGTAGCCAATTTATCTTTGTGTAAATAAATAAAAATATATACATAATAAACAGCTCTATTTATTATTGAGCACTTTCATGTAAACACAGTAAAACTTCCTTGGATATTAAATTACCTGGATTGCTACATATAGGGTGTCAATTTTTTTCTTTCGAGGTGAATCCATTTTATAATAGTTCACATAGAAGATATATATATATATATATATATATATATATATATATATATATATATATATATGGTCGTGTGGCAGTGGAAGCGTTTAGAGGTCAAGAGAGACACCCAGCGGAAGTCATGCAAACTACGTCATCTCCAGACGAAGCCATCTTACTCTCTCTTAGCTGGCGAGACTTAAACAAGGAAATACATGTCATGGTGCTGCCCGTAAAATGGGGACAATACGTGTACGGCAGATGATTTAGTGAGACAGCTATCTGTCGATCTATCTCATTTTCTTCCCCCCCCTCTCTCTCTCTCTCTCTCTCTCTCTCTTTCTCTCTCTCTCTCTCTCTCTCTCTCTCTCGTATGCAAAGTTTCTATTTCTGTTTTTTTGAATAAACTCTTTATAAACTGAACATCGAGTGTTGACGTGAGTTTATTAAGAGACGAAAAACAACCTGGGCTCATAACGATGATGGCGACGACAGAAGCGACGACGAGAAAATCAACCCGCGTGCTTGATGGATTTAATGCACGCATTGGTGAGGGTATATATGCTATTTGGGCAGACATCCTCATTCCAATTTTGATCAACATCCATTACATGATTTTGATTCTAGAAAATGTTTCAAATTTAAAGCTTAAGTTTTCTGAACCCTTTGATGTATACTGTGGTTCCACAGCAAAAAATTAAAAAGTTGTCCTAAATTGTCATACATTTTGATTTGACCAATTATATCTTTATTCATGAGTCGAGGGAATCGAGGAATACGTTTTGCTTCAATTATTAGTCGTTAAGGGCGTTTTCAGAAGTCAGCTCAGCTTGAAGGCACGTAGAATTTCTGTAAAATAGTCTTGCATGGGAGGGTTAAAATTTCTGTAAAATAGTCTTGCATGGGAAGGGTTAAAATTTCTGTAAAATAGTCTTGCATGGGAAGGGTTAAAAAGAAATTGCTGCTTAATTATTGTCTAATGACTATTCATTCAATTCATTCCATGCAAATCTGATATATTTAAAATGTGCCCATATTATGCCCCCTTAAAAGCCTTTAAAATACTTAAAAGAAACTGAAAATTAGGGAACATTTATTAATTGATGTTTAATTGTAGCCCGATGATAACCTTCGTGGTCGTACTACGATAAAAAAACAAAAACAACACAAGACAAATTGTTGGTATAACTCAGTTGAGCTCTGGATCCGTGTGTGATATCGTCAGAACAAAAAGAGATCCCTCATCGTTATCCGTTGATAGTTGTCCTGTCGTGTCGGCCCTAGCGATGGCCTTTTTTTCCATCGTCGAACCTTTTAAATCGAAACTTTCTCGGGACTTCCCTAAGCCGCCAAATGCCGCACAACTAAAAAAAACTGTCGTAAACTACCCAATATGTTTTGTTTCAAACGACAATCCTAAGTCTGGTAGGTTATCTCGCCCCTTTGAACAATAGAAACTGACTACTTCCGCCTTCGCCTTATCAGCAACACTCACCTGATTATTCATCCTACTTCCAAACGCCTGTGTGTGCGTTAGTGAATAATTTCCTCTAATTGTCTCGGCTCTGGGCGTGGGGTGGAGATGTCCATAGTATCAGATAATATCTATTGTTAAAATTTCACAAAAATCGTAGGTATCTACATTTTTACAAAGGAATTCCACCGCTTTATTACCCCCTTTGCATGAAACTAAATTATGTTAAATATAGTCCACATTTAGACCTCTTACGCTTAGCATCTAGGTTAAAAAATCATAATGATCGGTTAATTAGTTCAGGAGTGAATCTTGTACATACAAATATATGAACATATAAACATACTTAACTTTATAAAGACAGAGATATGTAGGTATGTGCTTGCGTGGTGATGGCGTAGAGGCGTCTCTATCAGTCTCTCCTCCTATTTTTCCGTCTATCTCTCTATCTGTCGATGAAATTGGAAGCAAATCCCTATGTTTTTATGGAAATCACTCTGGAGAAGGCATGAAGCCACCTGATGTAAGGAGCTAACAAGAACAAATATGATTATCGCAAAGACAGGAGATGCCTATTGATCTTAGTCTCGAAAAGACCAAGATTATGGGTAGGAGGATGACAGTCAACAGGAAGAGAGTTCCACAAGCCTGCAGTTCTTGGAAAGAAGCTACTGGAAAAGGAAGCTGTATTACAATGAGGTATCAAAACAGCAAATTAATGGAAACCACTAGACCAACGAGTCAAACAAGCTGGAACAAAAGAAGCGGGAAATAGATCACACAATTCTGAAGAACACATGACATAATAGTATTTATAGAAGAAATGAGACTAGCAATATCACGTCTGTGAGAAAGGGAGTAGAGAAGAAAAAGGGTGGGACCAATCAAATTACATATAGGTTTCTGCACCTTATCAAAAACCCTCAAATGGGACAGAGATTCACCAACCCAAATATGACAACAGTACGCCATACATGGACTGATTGTGTATTTATAGAGATAGAGAATAGTCTTAGATGTGAGAAAATGTTTGGAGCGATAGAGAGAACCGACTCTACGAGAAGCAGAAAGAGCAATGGATCTAATGTATGAACTCCAAGAAAAAATTGATGAGAGAGAAAGACCAAGAAGTTTCAAAGTCGATTTTTCCTCAAGAGCAGAAGAACCCATGAGAATCTCAGGAAGAAAAAGGACACGCCTGCGTTTGAAAGACACGGGCTGAGTCTTAACTAGATTAAATGAAACGAGCCAGTACGCACCCCAATGCACAACTGAACCCACGTCAACTTCTAGATCAGCTACATATTCCGACTGATCCGAGGGAGATGGACGAAAAGTAACACCAGAATAGAGAGTGGCATTGTCAGCATAGATGTTTATTTTCTAAACAATATTCTCTGGAAGATTATTTATATAGAGAAGAAACAGCGTTGGGCCTATAATAGAGCCTTGAGGAAAACCAGCATTGATAGGAAGGGATAAAGAAGATACACCATCCAAAGTTACTCGCAAGCTTTGATCAGAAAGAAAAGACCTAATAATGTCAAGAACCTCCCAACCAATACCATAACCCTGAAGTTTGTGTAGGATACCAGAATGCCACACTCTGTCAAACGCCTTAGAATTATCAAGCGCAATACGAAGATAATACAACCTGTATGATCTATGGCTGTACATACGAATATACATAAACATATAAACATACTTACCTTTATAAAGATATAGATATAGATTGTATTTCTTCTTATATTTATAAGGAGACCGCTCAATGTCGGTGATAGAGCTTATATAGGTTTCAGTTTGAAGACACGAGTCAACGGCCTATGGTGACTGACAATTTCTCGCCTTGCGTTCTTCAGACTATGTGATTTACCCGTGGGCTTATTTCCTAATAATGTTAATTCGTAATTAATTATGGAATGTCGCATCCGGTCTTGATCGTTAATTGGTGTGTTTACGTTCGCATAGTTTATTTTGGCGGGTTTTTTTTTAAATTTAATCTGTGTTTATTAATTTACTTGCTTATCGTTTAACTTTATTGTTTTTATGTATTATTTATTTATTTTATTTCATTTATTACTAACAGGGCTATCCGGTGTTGCCCGTGGCCATAAACAAAACAAAAAAAAAACAGAATAGAAGAGGTTAAAAGATGTGTATAACTTCTTTATATTAAAACTTCTATCTCTCTACCTCTCTCAATCCGTCTCTCTATCTTCCTATTTTTCCCTGTCCCCGTTTTTCCACATCCTTCTCATCCATTCGTCTTTCACTTCCGCGCATCCCATTCCCTTGTCTCTTATTTTGAAAATAATAATAATAATGTAAATCATTCACCTCTATTTCATATACTAGACAACATAGGAAAGGCTGAAAAACCGCCCCCCCCTGACGAAACCTGGTCCAGTTGACTCCCAAAGACTGTATTTTTTAAATATATTATTGATCCAGGGCAACGCCGATCAAAAATATGCAACTGCCCTTTATATAATAGATATATTTATGTTTCGAAATTTTTTTAGATGAGGATTGAACATTTGTATCACTTGAAGCATTTTGACTACTGCTCTCATCTTGGATGTTATTCTCACAGCGTTTCGGCCGATCTAACATCCGACCTTCGTCAGGTGCATCTTATGTCGAACTCAAGAATATATGTCGAACTCAGGAATCTGTACGGAATTTCGAACAGAACTGTTTTTATTTAATCCATGGCGGTAGCTTGTTCTCGTTCCGTCAGCCATGAACGGGTAGAAGTTTTAAGTAATTCGTAATTATATTTTTAGTAATACTGGGGATTGAGCATTCAAACTCCAGGAGAAAAATTAGTCATTTGAACTTTCAGCTTAAACAAAAAACGTCAGGACGTCTTCAGCACTTTCTCTTTATTCGGCGGAATACTCAGAACCCTCGCGGTACATAAAAGATAAGAATGTGAGAAAAAAGATGTAACATCATATAAAGTAAGCGATGCAACTTCCTTTTGTGTTTTCCGAGTCTTCAATAGTAAATCAGTTAGCGACAGAGAGAGATGCTTCCAGAAATGCTGGGAAAATTCTCCATTGTAAGGACAAGTTTTTAATCTTATGTGACGTGGCATCTTCAACGAAGTTCCTAGTTCCGTAACACATAATTATTAGAAATGACGTCATGCTTAACTAGTTGAGGAACCTTACAGACTTTTGGCAAGTGGCCCCCAGCAAAGAATTGAGGGCCCAAAGACATGGCATGTGCTATTTTGGTGCCAAGCATGTTACAAATGTACGAACCAACAAACCCTGAACTGGACAATCAATATAGAAGTAAAAGATTCCTACCAAATGAAACGCGTTTTCTTTGAAACCAGTGTTACTTCAGTTCTAGTATATGGAAGCTGCAGCTGGAAATTTAACAAACGGCTAAAAAACCTTGACGGTTTGTACACATTCTTGTAAAAGTTGCTCTCAACATCTGGAGGCAACACTGTAGAAAGAGGCGACACCTTCCTTAGATCTTATACTTGATTAGAGAGAGAAGAACCAGATTTGCTGGTCACTATTTTTAGGAGGGCTAGAGATGAAATAGTCAGTAATGGTGTTTTGTGGGTGCAAAAACAGGGATACAATTCAATAAGGAGACCACACTGAACTTACGTCAAGCAACTAGCAGAGGACACAAAAGATAAGGCGAGATGAGAAAAGTGCCATGCCAGTAGAACGACTGGATGATGATGATGATGATGATGATGATGATGATGATGATGATGATGATGATGATGATGATGATGATGATGATGATGATGATGATGATGATGATGATGATGAAGTAGTAGTAGTAGTAGTAGTACAACATCATATCGTTTAATGTGTGTTCTGGATGAGAAAAGATCAGCATGATTTTTTTTTTTACTTTCATTCACCCAAAACTACGAACATTGCCACTGGGACGTAATGGGCTACTATGAATTACGGACCATATCTACTGGAGCATCCTAAATGAGGAGTTGTGCAGCGAGATATTTGTTCACATTACATTTAAATATTTGCATGTTGGTGCAGTAAGGAAAACAGGGAGCAGTGAGGGAATTTCAGAGGCTATCAGTTGGAGGAAAGAAGCTATTAGAGTAGAACGCTTTCCAGCATCTGAGGATCTCTACAGTGAAGAGGTGAGATTTTACTTATTGTCAGATCGGTTACAAGGTATTTACGTCGAGGGGGCACCGGTGAGGCAACTTCATTGGATCATATTCTATTTAAATACTTGTAAACCAAGCACATTGATGCAATATGGCAACAATGAGACAGGGACTGGATCTTGGTAGATAGTGTGAGATTTATTAGATAAGAGGCTCTTTTCGGGACCCTGTTTAAGAAAGCAAGACTAGTGGTTGGTGCACCAGCAAAAATGCAAGTTACTGTTGACACTACAGTGCGCATAAAAAAAACAATAATTCTTACAACCGAATTTAAGGGTTAGTCCTTCTTAAAACCGGTTTTGGCAGACATAGTAAAGTGCCCCAACATTTTTGTTCGTTATTTTTTTTAATGAATTCAACTTAAATAAACCTCTACATTTTTCGATTATCGTGGAAAAAAATATGAAACTGTTTTACTTTCAAAGTTGGTTATTCCTTCATTCAAGTGTATTGTAAAACGACCCCCTAATGGAACCGGTAATACCCTTTAGAAGTTAGAAGTTTTACATATGTATATCGTTTATGCACCGTTTTTTACTACAGAGCATGCAAAAGTTTAACATGTGATACGTATTGTAATGTATTCACATCCGCTTACATTCCATGAACAAAAACAGCACAGAATTAATAGAATTAAATTAAAGATGCAATGAAAGAAAAAACTTAAAGAATATAAAATTAATTTGTTATTGTTAAAAAAATTAAATTGGGAATTATTTTCGTTTTAGCGCCGTTTTCAACATAGAGCAATTAAGTTTATGATATTTAATTTTTACATTGTTGTTGGCTACGAAATTTGACTTATTGTAGAGGAATGGATGTACATGAAAATGTTGTATATGAAACGGCAATCTACTTGAATAAATGAGTTTGTTTTGGTGTTTATTTCTTTTATTTATGGAAATCGCTCCACACAAGGCATGAAGCCACTTGATATAAGATGCTAACAAAAACGAAATATAATTATTGCAAAAACAGGAGATGTCTATTGGCCTTAGTCTTGAAAAGACCGTCTTGGTCTTATCGGTAGGAGACAAACAGTCAGCAGGAAGAGAGTTCCACAAACCCATTCAGTACTCACCTTCACACATGAACTAAATACTTACAACAGAATCTCCTTCCTAAACGTAATCATCAACTCTAACAACATCCACATATAAAAGACCCACGAACAATAACCCCAATCTCCTCAACTACCATAGCGAATACCCCACAAAATATAAAACCGCCTTAATAAAAAAAACGCGCACACACAGTATCTTTATCCAAAAATTATTCTACAAAGAACTAACCAACATCAAACACACACTAGCAAATAACAATTTTCCCAATAGAATTGTCGACTAACAAATAAAACTATATCTAACCTCCCTACACCAACAGAATCAGATAAAAAGGCACAATAAAAATGACACTCTATTCTTATACTATGAAAATCAAATGCACTCTAACTACAAACTCAACGAACAAGCTATAACTAACATTATAAACTGATACACTAAACCCATCAACCAACAACAAAAAAATGAAACTAATAATTGACTACACAAAATGTAAAACCTCTAACTTACAAATAATAACACTACTAACTCCCCCTAAACTAAACAAACGCACTGTATTTGTTCCAATGCCCATTCGAGGAATGTTTCCCATAAGACCCTAACAGACAAACACAGTACTTATATTGGCCACACGACTACAATCCTCTCCCGACGCCTTTCGCACCACATTAACGACACTAGTGCAACTCAGCGACTCATCATCACACACAAAAAACTATAAAATTAATGTTAATGAATAAGTATATGGATGAATAAATAAAAACTTATAAAAAGGCTGATATTAACGATAAGGCACAACCTACTGAAGACTGTCGAGAGACTGAAGCGCTTGAGGGATGGCCTAGGACACAACGCTCAGTGCTATATTATACCAATTAACACTCAAGAACCAGTATCGCAGTGGCGTAATATATTGCATTGTTTCAGTGCGGTTTTTGCCAGATGTTTGCTCAAGGAATAAGATCCGAGTCTGAAGGGGTATGTTAGATGGGGATGAGAGAAGTATTATAGCGTTTTTGATGCACTTGCGACGTTAGAGAGTATTCGGTATTGAGGAGAGGGCAGTTTGTAAAGTCAAAATTATTGGTAAAAGTGTTTCTGTGTATGACTAGTGCGTTAGTGTGATTGTGATTGTTGTGTTTGATGTTCTGTTCGTGTTCGTAAATGAGGGATTTTATATTTCTGGTCGTTTCACCAATATCACACATCGGACATGAGGCATATTCTATTTTGTAAATGCTGGCTAGGGAAGAGGTGTCCTTAAGAGGTAGTTGGGGACAGGGTTTGGTGTTGAGTAAATTCTTAATTGTTATTTAAATTTGATTTTACCGTTTGTTTTTTCACACATCTTGTCTTTCACGACATTTCATTTTATATTATATCGTGCATTTTATCACCATAAACGTATACGTCCATAGATAAAAAATAAACAATAACAAATATATATATATATATATATATATATATATATATATATATATATATGTCTTTAGTTTTGTTTGGTATAAAGAAATCAAACAGTGTGCTCAATTATTTAATAATAAGAGCATAATATTAATTCATTTATTAATAATGTTACAGAAGATCAGGTCAAGTCTATATATATATATATATATATATATATATATATATATATATATATGAAAAATAAACTTATTTAATAGCATATTTCATCTAAAAATTACATATACTAACGCTCTTATGTATTTAAGCGTTCATATATAAATTATTTTTCTCTTGCCTAATATAAATTAAGAGTGCATTAATTTTGTTTCAAAATACTTCTGAGACATAACTTATATATATATATATATATATATATATATATATATATATATATATTTAAATACGGAGCAAGAGCTTGTATTCCAAATGTGCAACCTATATTTTTCGGGTGTGATTTAATTATTTCTACCACTTCACTTCGTATCATTTTAACAAAAGATATATTTTTAGATATGAATGTTTTTTTTCGCGTGCGCATGCGTGTTGTGATGTCACTTCCGCTTCTTAACGGCGGAAACTCATACAGATATATGTTTTTAGTCGCTGTCATAATATTAGGTAAAGAATATTGAAACGAAGTATGTAAGAAAAATGTAAACCTTTTAATTTCTTGTTTTTTTTCTTGTTTTATTTCTTCTTACTTTTGTAATTTCTTGTTTTTCTTGGGTTTTTTTCTCGTTTTAATTTGAACGATTCGTGGAAAGTGCGCCAGAAAATAAGAAAAGAAACAGTCGAATGATGAGAGAAAGATGCATCTCCAATGTTTCTCACTTTCTTATCACCATTCTGCCAGTCTGTCTCTCTCTCCCTCTCAATCTCTCTCACATTCTCTCTCTCTCTTTCTCTGTCTCTTCCTAACATTTTATCTCACTATTTGTCTTTTATCTTATCTCTGTCTCTCTCTCTCTCTATATATATATATCTGTCTCTCTTTCTCTCTCACTTTCCCTCTCTCTCTCCTCACATTTTAACTATTTATGTTTTATCTTATCTCTCCGTCTCCCCTCCCCCCCTCTCTCTCTCTCTCTCTCTCTCTTTCTCACATTTTATCTCACTATTTGACTTTTATCTTATTACTCTATCTTTCTTTCTCTCTCTCTCTCTCTCTCTCTCTCTCTCTCTCTCTATATATATATATATATATATATATATATATATATATATATATATGTCTCTTTCTCCCTACTCCTCTCTCTGTCTTTTTCTATCTCTCTTCCTCACATTCTACCCCACTTTATGTTTTATTGTATCTCTCTGTCTCACCTTCTCTCTCTCTCTCTCTTTCCAATGTTTGTCCTCTGTCTGTCTGTCTGTTTGTCTGTCTGACTCTCTCTCTCTCTTTCCTGTTCTTTTTCACATTCTATCTCCCTATTTTATGTTTTATCTCTCTGCCTCTGCCCGTCTCTGTGTCTGCCATTGTTTGTCTGTCCCTTTCTCTCTCTCCCTCTTACTCTCTCTTAGTCTTTCGCTATCCAACATATAAATTTATCTTGGCGGATTTTTAAAGTCAGACACAAACAGCAATCCGTCTGACAAATCGCTACTTGATTCTGACTAGTTTTTTTTTATAGAGTTCTCATCCACTATGTTATTAATTATAAAATAATTTGGTTCACTTAAGTTTCTTGTTGATAATAAATAGACCGTATAGGAAGTTCATTTGACAGGGCCCATTTTTTATTACCAAAGCAAAACCAGTCGCTTGCGAAATTGATAAAAAATTGAATTTCGTACATTTTTCTATTTGTGTCAATGTTGGATTGATTGGTAACGAGACAATTGTTTTAGTATTGACTTAAAAAAATGTTCAGCTCACCTCATTAATAAAAAAAATTCATTATTAAACTATTTACTCATTACATTTATTTTTATAGCAATACTTGTACGTTATATAAGTTTCGTTCAATAAATACCGTTGCATCATGACATAAGCGGTCGACCATTATTCCAACAAAATAGATTTCCCACAATACACTCGGCCGCTTTTTAATAGTTATCAATGGATTTCTCTTACGGTGTGCTTCTTATTGATATACAGCTTTCATTACATAAATATTTCATCATAACATACACCACAAAAACGTCTACGTTCCCTTAGTAACAAACATTACGATATTCGACATAGCTTACAAAAGAAAAGAAACAACACCAACTTCAAATCGTTTCAAACACACTTCATATATTATTTCGATGGAGATAAACAAAATGTACAATGTTTGTTTTTGTCTTCATTTTTATATTAATATATGATATTATTAGACGCTTTTTGCGATTTTTTTTCAATACTGCCTAAAGAAAAATGTCGTATTGCTGAAAAAGAGATGAAAACAAAATCAGGTGAACAAAAAAATGCAATCGTTGCAAAAATCTAAGGTTTCAGTTATATATATATATATATATATATATATATATATATATATATATATATATATATTTACTATTGGGCCACCATCCAGTCCAAGAAGCACTGGAGGATAATGGTTAGTGAGATGGAATGATTGTCAGCCGAAAGATGAGGAACCAGTATTGATGATTTGAACTAAGTTAGATTAATAATGGGTCGGTTTATAATTTAGTTTTAGAAAGAAAGTCAGGATGAAGAAAGTAACTTGATAGAGTTAGCTATGTCTGGCCCCATCTGACTGAAATAGAATATTGAATAAGAAAAGGGTCACCATCTTCTATAAAAAAACACCAACACCTCTACGATTAAATATGCATCAACTTTTATTCAAGGAACCACTGTAATATAACGAGAAATGTTTGGTAGGCTGGCTTTTGTAGATACACGAATACTGTATCCTGGAGTTCCATCTCAGCAGGCCGCTCGTGGCGAAGCGAAGAGAACAGGATAACACATCCTATCATGAGACGATTAACTCTGGAACAGGTTTGAATCATATTTTTGGCGCCAAACTTCGTTAGCGCGCATTGATTTCAAATCTGCGTCGTCGCGTCCCAACTCCTACGCAGTTACAAGTCCAGCCGCGCGCGAAGCCAAACTACTTCTCTTATTTTGTCCTTTAGTCCTACCATTCCATGACTGATGTTTATGACAAAGGGGAAATAATTGCTGTTTTCTGGGTCGAAATCTATCCATCTAACACTTATCGTTGGCTAGTTTTTGATCTTGAAGAAGTATTTTCTATTTAGTTCCTTTAGTGGTTTCATGCCTTGTCTGAAGCTATTTCCATGATAAAAAAAACTAACTTTGGTTACATATGTTAGATCATAACAATCAACTATCACTTTTTCTCCCATAACTTACACAGCACAGACAACTCCGTTATTGTTTCAGACCGACTTGTTAGTGTGCGTGTGTGTGTGTATGTAAACGGTGATGCGCGTTCGCGTGCACCTTTTCCCCATAAAAAGTATCGATTTACCAATCAATAAAATATGATTAAAAAACATTTTGTTTCTTTCTTATTTCGTTTGTTCTCTGCCTTTTGTCATGAGATCGATACGTACATGGAGATGTTTTGTATTGGTCGCGGCCTCTTTCTCTTGTTTCCTTTTTATTTCGCTTTATTTTCCCTTCTTATTTTTATTATGTATAAACGATGTGCGTTTCATTTTCTTTCCGCCATTGTTGTTGTTTTTTATCTGTTTTAATTGTTCTCTCTGGCTTTTTGTCTGTGCAAAGATACAGTTTTAAGTGAATGGCGTCCGCTACAAAAGTAGAACACGATTCTCCCACTGCTGTCAGAATGGGGCACTCGTGAGCACAATGTTGTCTTAAAGATGCAAAGAAACAAATACTTAATATAATTGACTTTTGACGTATCTTTTTTTCTAATACAACATCGCTAATAAATAAAAATAAATCACTAACTTATTACCAATGGAGATTTGGTTTAGTTTGGTTTGGTTTGTTTTACGGCATATCAACCATCTGTGGGTTATTTAATGCCGGATACAGTTGTCAAATGTCATTCTATAGATAGGATAATTATTTATATTCCTGGAATACATTGCTCTTAGAATACATTGATCTCAGAACACATTGATCTGTGAAACACATCGATCTTAAAACACATTGATCTTTGAAGACATTACACTTTGAAACCATTACTCTTTGAGAATAACCATACCCAAGCTGGAAAATACTCCGACAATCCTTTAAGCCACAGACCCAGACCACTAATTTTGTGTTGTTTGAAATAAAGTTGTCAAATATAATTCCATATGTAGGGCAATTATTTATATTCCAAGAATACATTGCTCTTAGATAACCAGAATACATTGCTCTCAGATAACCATAATATATTGTTCTTAGATTATCAGAATAAATTGCCCTTCAGAATACAATGTTCTTCGTTCTCGACGTGATTGACCTTCAGCCACCGCCTTCTAGTATCTATTTGGGGAGAAAAATAAAAATGAAAAGACGGTTTTGATTTTTTTAAGAATCAAATTCAATAATACGGTTGGAGATGAACTTATAGATACTAGGACATGATGTGACCAGCCGATTGATCGAATTGGGCCTCTCCGACCTCCCGTATAGCCAAAGTAAGGGCCAAAGTGACCAGACCATGAACCGTTCAGCTACCAGGATCCAGTCCTAAGACATCACGGGTCGCCACCGACGTCCTACAGGTGGCCCCGTTTTCGGGGTGGTCTTAATCCTCTACATGGGGTTGCAGTCGGTGAATTGTAGGCCCCGCCGACGAGGCGCAATGAGGTTTTGTATCTGTCTGAAGTCAAAACTATACTATTACTTCTGCCAAGTAAACTATTGTACTTCTATTCCTAATTGAGGTTTGTCATCTGTCTATCTGAAGCCGAAACTATATTAATATTTCTATTAATAATTGTGCTATTGTACTTCTATAATTAATGGAGGTTTCGTATCTGTATATCTGGAACCGAAACTATACTATTAATTCTATTAAATGTACTATTGTATTATTATTGCTAATGGAGATTGAATATCTGTTTCACTGAAGCCGAACTATACCATAATTTCTATTAATTGTACTATTGTAAAGATTTGGTGTCTGTCTGTCTGAAAGCTAAACTATGCTATCATTTCTATTAATTGTACTATTGTATTAAAAATTGAGATTTGGTATCTATCTGTCTGAAGCCGAAACTATATTATTATTTATATTATTTGTACTATTGTACTTCTATTACCAATGAAGAGTTCGTATTTGTCTGTCTTAAGCCGAAACTATACTATTATTTCTAGTATTTGTATTATTGTACTTCTATTACTAATGGATCTTTCGTACCTGTCTGAAGCTGGAATTATTACTTCTATTAATTGACTATTGTAGTATATTTTATGCTCAATCTAGAGGTAATAAACAGTTCAGTAAATAATTCCCGTCCCTAAAAAGGGTCAGAGGCCCAACTCCCACAACCCAAAATACTTTGTATTTGGTCATTATTGTCAGATAAAATAAGAATATGATTGACATAGCGTATATAAATAGAGGTTACCTGTAAAAGAAACAATTGATATAATTATCAATAATATATACAATAACTTGTCTCTTCCCCCACTTAAAATCAACGAAAAATTACTAAAAAGGTTTACTATAAATTTGCACCACTGAAGTAGCTTTTTATTATTTTAATGGAAACATTTACACTCAAACTGACGAAGTTTCGATTGGGTCGGTTCTCGGGTCGGTTTTAAGCAACTTCTACATGGCAAACCTAGAAAACAAAATATTTAACAACATTATAAAACCCTTTATTTACGTACACTATGTCGATGATATTCCTATTTTAGCTGACAATAATGACCAAATACACAAACTACAGGGCCTTTTCCCCCAAAAAAACTCCGTTCTTAAATTCATCGTAGAACGAAACGAAAAATAATAAAATCCCATTCTTTAATGTTGTAAATGACACCTCTAATAATACGTTTAACATTTTATACTTTAAAAAAACAGATTAAACTCTAATCTCTTAAATAACAAGAGCGAATGGCCCTAAATAGCTACAAAATAGCTATTATTAAAAAAACTACTAAATCGTGAAAAACTAATCCCTTACACCAAAAGAAAAACACTATTTATTGAATTAAAAAATATAAAACAAGTTATTATTAATAACGAATTCCTTAATTATATCATTGATTAACAAGCCAAATTAATGATTCGAAACTTAAGATATACTACTAATAATAATATGCATTATGGCAAAAACTATAATAACATAAACTATTGTAACCAAATGCCACCAAACATTAGGTTAGAGGAAAAGGCCATAACAAGTATTGTACACGGATATATATCACCTATTGACAATAATAATAAAATAAGACTAATTATTTACTGTAAAAATTTTACGACCTAAAATCTTGTAGTAAAAAGCAACCCCTCCCCAACCCATGAAACTTAGAAAGAACCAATGCTATATATAAGTTCAAACAGCCCTTTGAGAGAATACAACTGCGATGACGACGACGACGACGACGACGACGACGACGACGACGACGACGACGACGACGACGATGATGACGATGACGATGATGACGATGATGATGATGATGATGATGATGATGATGATGATGATGATGATGATGATGATGATGATGATGACGATGATGATGACGATGATGATGATGACGATGATGATGATGATGATGATGATGATGATGATGATGATGATGATGATGATGATGATGATGATGATGATGATGATGATGATGATGATGATGATGATGATATTATAATGTGGAAAATTCTCACAGCACAACTGAGAGAACAAATCTACCAGTCCCTGGACAAACGTGGACTGCTCCCCGAGGAACAAAAAGGATGCCGGAAAGGACAAAGATGGGCACATGATCTACTATACATTGATCAAAAGACCCTGAAGGAGGTGAAGAGCAGACAAAAGAACATAACCATGGCATGGATTGACTACAAGAAAGCCTACGACAGAATCCCCCAAACATGGATAATTGAATGCTTAAAAATATACAAGATACCAGACAGGATTATTAATCTCATCCAGAAAGCAATGGAAACATGGAGACTAAAACTGACAGCCGGAGGACAATACCTATCTGAGATAAAAAATACAGAGAGGCATCTTTCAAGGAGACTCTCTATCACCACTATTGTTTATAATAGCCATGATGCCACTCAACTACATACTCAGAAAGTGTGATGCCGGATACAGGTTTACGGATACAGAACAAAGAATAAACCACCTGATATACATGGATGATCTTAAACTTTTTGCAAAAAAACAAAAAAGAACTGGAAAAACTGATAAACACAACCAGGATATTCAGCCAGGATATCCAAATGGAGTTTGGAATAGAAAAATGTGCACTACTAGAGATCAAAAGAGGAAAACTGGAGACGACAAAAGGTATGGAACTCCCCAACCAAGAGGAGATGAGGGCGCTAGGAGAACAAGATAGTTATAAATACCTGGGAGTTCTGGAAGCAGACACAATCAAATATACAGAAATGAAAGAGAAGATTGGAAAAGAATATCTACGAACAACAAGGAAACTCTTAGAAACTAAACTATATAGCAGAAACCTAGTAAAAGGGATAAACACATGGGCTGTATCGCTAATAAGATACTCTGGACCATTCATAGGCTGGACCAAAGAAGAACTCAGGCACCTTGACCAAAGGATTAGAAAACTAATGACTATGCACAATGCATTGCACCCAAAAGACGATACGGACAGACTCTACATGAAAAGAAATGAAGGAGGTAGAGGACTGGTAAGTGTAGAAGACTGTGTGGAAGACACAAAAAAAGAGCTGGAGAAATATGTAACACAGAACACGGAAAGACTGATCACCACAGCAAGAGACACCAGCCCAACAAACAACTCCGGAAGCACTGAACCCAGAAACGAAAAGACAAGAAAGGAAAAGTGGGAAGAAAAACAACTACATGGACGCTTTATAAGACTCACAAGCGATGAAGCCAATGAAAACAGCTGGACATGGCTAAGAAAAGGACACTTGAACAGAGAAACGGAATCTCTGCTGACGACCGCACAGAACAATGCGATTAGGACAAACTTTATTAAAGCAAAGATAGATACAACCCAGGAAAACAGCAAATGCCGATTGTGTGGACAAAGAGACGAAACGATAAACTATATAATAAGTGAATGCAGCAAGCTAGCACAAAGAGAATACAAGAACAGACATGACAGCGTGGGGAAAGAAGTACACCGGGAAATGTGCAAACAACTGAACTTCGAATATGCAAAAAAACGGTACAAACACAAACCAGAAACTGTACTAGAAAACGAAAAACACAAAATCATATGGGATATGAATGTACAAACAGACAAACCCATAACAGCAAGGAGACCAGATATGATAATAATCAACAAGAAAGAAAAATCCTGCAAAATCGTGGACTTTGCCGTTCCAGCAGACCACAGAGTGAAGATCAAGGAGACCGAAAAAAGAAGCAAATATACTGAACTTGCCAGAGAATTGAAAGGAATATAGAACATGAAGAACGTCAGTATAACACCAATAATCATAGGAGCACTAGGAACAGTTCCCAAAAACATGGAGAAAAGACTAGGAGAAATAGGAATCAAAGGGATAACTGAGACCATACAAAGGACAGTAATGATCAAAACAGCTACAATCCTGAGAAATGTCCTCGAATGCGGAAACTAACCCACATAAGCAACGAATGGAGAACAAACACATGGAAGCACAAGACAACAGAATTGGGGAAAATACAACCGCACGAGAAAGGCGCAAGCATAGGCTAACGCCACAAAAATTATGGACAAAGGGTCGAGGAGGGAAAGCGCAAACCAGACCTCCACTGGAAGAGCGCGAACAGCTCTGGGACCTTGGGGAGGCTTGTTTCCACTCGGGCCCCGGAGGGGACCAATGGCCCTTAACAGCGGGAAATCGTTGGTAGGTGGCTGTTGCGATACCGCAAGGTCATCAGCGGTGATGAACGAAAAGAGGTGGTGTATACTGGAAGTCTGAGGAGACTTGTTGTCACTCAGACTCCAGGGAATACCACAGGTTGTCGGCAGTGGGCGATCACTGACGATGACCAGTGTGATAACTCCTAGTGAGTAAAAAAAAAAAAAAAAAAAAAAAAAAAAATAATAATAATAATAGTAGTAGTAGTAGTAGTAGTAGTAGTAGTAGTAGTAGTAGTAGTTATCGAATAGAGGTGAGAAATACTGGAAATCTGTGGAGGCTCCAGAAAATACCACTGGTTGTTGTAGGTGAGCAATCACTGACGATGGTCTGTGTGAGAACTCTTAGTGAGTACAAATACTACTACTACTACTACTACTACTACTAATGCTGCATAACGGCAGCAAAAGGGATATGTTACATAGTCCTTGGAAAGGGGCGCGGTACCAAAAGGGGATTTGTTGCATAGCCACCAAAGGCCCGACGTTCGTTACGTTATCAGTGATGAAAATCATCGCCACGAAAGTCTATTAAGCGCTTCTCTAAAAACGAAAGCAACACGAAAGTTTAGAAGCGTTTTCAAACATTTCTAAAACTCAATTGTAAGGTACTTTTAATATATTTCCTTAAGGGGCACTTTTAGGCCTTTAAACTGTCGGTACATTTTCACATTACTTTTCGTTAAATACATTTTCTTAAATTCTTTTCTCATTAAACACCCTCTCTTTAACATTTCAAATTAGGCACTTTAAACATAGTTCTTTTCAAATTCTTTTCTCATTAAACACAGTTCATTAAACATTGTATCTCGTTTAAACACTTTAAACATTGTTCGTTAAGCATATAAAATAAAGCATGGTACACTTTTCCTTCCTGTTTTTATGTTCTTTCGGGTTTTACAGATTAGGACCCCAAAATGTTATGCCCCAAAAAGTTACCTTACGTTTCTTTCATCGTCCAGGTTGTGATCGCCGTTGGTGCCGTCGGTTTCGTTGTGTCTTTCTGGCCGTGATCGGTGTTGGTGACCTTTAGTCTGTGGATACAAACTTTATGACAGGCAGAAGACTAACGCGGAGACAATTTTTCCTCAGAGGGATTCAAGTCTTTTATTCTGCGTTGCGGAGGGTTTTTTCATTCATTCTTTCGATTCTTTCATTCTTCTCGCTGGGGAATGCGACGGGGATTTCTGGTGGATCTCCAAGAGATCCAGTCTACATTTTCGATTCCCCGCTCTCACTTCCAGAGCACTTCTCTTTCATTTCAGGACCCACAGAGAGGGTCGACTGTCCAGCTCGCTGTCAAACTCGTAACTCTTTTAAAAACCTTAGTTTCTCACGAAAGAAGGAGTGACGTCACAGATGTACACGTGTGACAGTCATGCAAAAGCATTTTCGTTCACTCATGTTTTCTGACTTTCTCTGACCCGAGGTTGTCTGTGCCGGTGTCGACTTTGAAACCTGGTTATGGTCTTTCAAAACATGATTGACTCATAACGGTTCCCTTCGGTGCGTGTCAGCTTGACCTGCACCGAACTCGAACAAAGTTCACCCCTCTCACAATCACAACTAGTGGACCTACAAACTTTTAGGCATACGGTGCCCCTCATAATATAACACTACTACTACTACTACTACTACTACTACTACTACTACTACTACTAATAATAATAATAATAATAATAATAATAATACTACTACTACTAATAATAATAATAATAATAATAATAATTATTATTATTATTATAATAATAATAATAATAATAATAATAATAATAATAATAATTATTATTATTATTATTATTATTATTATTATTATTATTATTAGAAGAAGAAGAAGAAGAAGAAGAAGAAGAAGAAGAAATCTGGGGAGGTGTGTTGTCTCTCAGACTCCAGCTAGGAAATATCACTGGTTGTCGGTGGGCAATCACTGACGATGACCTGAACTCTTAGTGAGTACAAATAATAATAATAACAAAGTTAATAGCTACATAGGTTAGGCTCCAACTACCCTTTCCGCAGACTCACCATGTACCTAGTAAACTCTAGATATATCTACTAGCATTTAAAAAAAACACATAACTTCACCTTAATTTCTCATTAAAACAAATTTTAGCTAATAACACTAAAATATTACATTCTGAAGTTAATTTATAAAAATAAGAAATAGTTTTATTAAAACCAGCAACTTACACTAAATAAAATTACGTATACGCATCTAGTGGACGTGATGAGCTAGAAAATGGATCGAGTGGTGGAAATAATCTATCGCCCCCCATAGAAACGTATTTGTCTATCGTGTAAAATCTCGATGTGAGAAAGAACAAGTACATGCTGGAACTAGAGTATCGAGACATTTGGACCACGTGTGATCGGCGTGCTTTGTCATCTACAGAAGACGGGCTGAATAAAAGTCGACAGAAGGTGTTTTAGCACTCGAATTTCTAGTGACGAGCACGTTTTACCACGATAAGTATTGAAAAGGTGATTATTGGAGAAATGTCTACTACCGAATCAAGATCTCGTGGAAACCGCGTTGTTGCATTGAATACGTAAGCGGAGAAATGTTCCAGCGACGATCACGTTCTTTCATCAACAGAAACCATATTTCCGTCTTTTTTCTTTTCTTTATTCCTTCAAATTACGTGTCAAAGTGCTATAAGCCAGTACTACAACGCCAGTAGAGAATACCTACATTCTTAGCAAAACTTTGAAAATAATGGAAGATTCTACATTTTGTTTAATTCTTGAATCTTTTCTATCTTGGTCTTTAGGGAATTGGTACTTAATTGTGTTATTTTGTGCGCTTACCATTAGCGACTGCGCTTCACTTTTCAAGTGTCCTGTTATTTATACGTAGCAGGGCTACCTAGCGTTGCCCGGATGAGTATTAAGTAATTTATTATTTATTAATAACAAAGGATTTCCTACTGTTGTCATACGCGAAGTAAAAGTAAATCTGAGTGAAAAAAAAAACGAAACAACTAATCGAGATTTTTCTGAATTTTTTAGATGAGGATCAATAATTCGTATCATTTGGATCCTTCGGACTACTGTTCCCATCTTAAGTGTTACAACGTTTCCGCCGGTGTAAGCTCAGGCCCTCTTCAGGTTTATCTTTTCGAACTGAGGAATCAGTGCTGAACAAAGATCTTAACTTCGCCACAACGATCAATGGGATTGCATACTTAGACATGATAGCTTCAGTAAAAGAAGAACCGTGAATAAACCCAAGGCACAAGGAAATGAGCTAAGGTGGAAGGTGAGACCAGCACTCGAGAATTCAAAGCGCCCAAAACCTAACGTCTCAAAGGAAGAAGTATTAGCTATCAGGTCACTAGGCAGTGAGGATGATTTCTATAATACTACCAGCAGACAATGGATAAAATAGAATATTCCAAGAAATTGGCAGATCTAATAGGATATGGTGACTACTGTGAAGTAAAAAATAATCTGACTTTGAAAACAGAGAGGAAGCTGTCACAAATCCTTAGTGAGAACAATGGCCTAATACCACCTGCAAAATTCAGACATCTAGTTCAGCATTACAGCAAGCTACCACACCTATACGGCCTTCCTAAGATTCACAAAGACGGTATTCCATTAAGGGGCATTGTCAGCGCCCGAGGGCAGCATGCCATTCATTGAGCCGGTTCCTGATAGGTATAATCAGTCCGCTCACATGTTCATATGTTCATATGTTCAGAACTCAGCTCACTTCGTGGAAAAAATCAACAATGCTTCCATTAATTCCAACCAGATGGTGAGTCTAGATGTAATGAGTGTGTACACGAAATACCCACTTATGAGACTCTGGCAGTGGTACGGGATAAGTTGACTTTAGATACCTCACTGAAGGAATGCAATTGTATCCCAATTGATAATGTAATGGAGGTGTTGACCTTCTATGTAGAAACCACATACTTCGGAATAGGATCTGATATATACCGAAATGAAGAAGGTCTAGCTATGGGATCACCATTGTCCCAGGTAATGGCTAATGTGTACATCGAATACTGCGATAAAATGGCGTTAGGATCAACACCACTAAAGTCAACAATGTAGCTACGATATATGGATGACATATTCATAATCTGGCCTCACCAGGAAGATGTTCAAACATTACTAGACCATGTGACTTTATCCGTCCATCTATACAGTTCACGATGAGAAAAGAATATAATAACAAATTATCCTTCCTAGATGTGCTGATAACTCGCACTGATCATGGGTTGAGATTATCCGTATATCGAAAGCCAACTTTCACTGAACAATATCTTAATTCTAACTCCCACCATCCATATAATGTAAAACAAGGAATCGTCCGCTGCCAACAACACCGAGCTAAGACAATATGTAGTAACAACGATACATATCAAGATGAGATAGACAGCTTGAGAGAAACCCTCCACCGACACAACTATCCTGAGAGCATGACATCAGCTCCAAGAAATTTAGACCAAACATCAAAGGACACCACCCAAAAACTAACCACAGTTTGCATACCGTATATGAATGGCTTGTCTGGAGAAAAAAAAACCCAAAGAATATGTAATACATATGACATCAGGATAGTATTCAGGAGCGATTCAACTCTCCGAAAGCATCTTGTGAGGGTCAACCCTAACCCTTCGGAAAAACGTATGACTAAAAACTGAAGTAACCTTCAGATGACTATCATTTAGAACAGAATGTTACTTTGTATTATATCCTTGCAGTACAATACTAGTATGAATTTTGATATTGTCCACTGAACGTTGGCTTTCGATATACGGATAATCTCAACCCATGATCAGTGCGAGTTATCAGCACACCTAGGAAGGATAATTTGTTATTATGTTCTTTTCTCATCATTAATGTTCAGTCTTTCTACTTACCAGTATATATCACTATTTTATTACTATATATCACTGTGTGTGTGTGTATATATATATATATATATACATATATATATATATATATATATATATATATATATATATATATATATATATATATATATATATATATATATGTATATAATGTTAGTTTAGATAAATATAATTTGAACATTGTTCTACGAACTCAAAACCAACAAACATTCGGCGTACGATCGTTTCCAAGACTTTCTAGAAAAAATGTTATTGTTAATTTTTGGTTATTTTTTTATAATACCCAGAGTCCCTTCGTCAGGACCTTTTTATACTATCATATACAGAAGCTTCATGAAATGAGGCACAAGATCTTCGTATAAAAATTCCGTCAACTGACAGAATTTGGAATAGAAGTAGGTTGAATCCTCAGTGCGGGCAATACGAAGAATTGCGAATTACTGAAGACTTCTCCCACAACGGAACGAGAGCATGCTACTCCCGTGGATTAAATAATTTTTGTCCAGATTCATGAGTTCGACAGAAATATTCCCGATTTCGAAAAGTTACACTTGAAGAAGGCCTGAGGTTACAGCAGCCGAAACGTAGGGAGTATAACACTCAAGATAAATATAGTAGTCCGAATAATCCATATTATACAAACTAATCGAGATAAACCAACAAGAACAAATACGCGTGTCAAATCTTACTTAAAGAACAAATACACGATATAAGTTTTACTTGAAAAAATAGACTAATCTGCTCTCTCTCCTGAATTTATGTCCGTAGAATATTTGATAGTTTAGTCTCAAAAAGTATTAAGAAGAAGAATGTTTGTATCTATTAAAAGTGAAAGAAATGTTTTCCTTTATCCATTATCAGATATTAAGCTTCACTCGTCAGCTGGAAACATTTTTTTTAGAGTCAATACGATTTAAAATAAAATGACTCTTTTTTCTTCCGTAAAAATGATTGTTATTTGCAGCTAAATATTCTATAAATAAATAAAACAAATATTTCTCTTCTTTCTTTCTTTATTTAAAATTGTAGAAATTTAATTATTTTTTAAAATAATAAATATTCTCTGTCCTCTTACCGTAAAAATGATTTTCAGATACATATTCTTTAAATTTTTGCTTGATCAGACAATCTAATATTTTAATGCGTGTGAAAAGTGATAACGTACGTACGAACATGAAATACCTTAGTATACAGGGTGACCAAAAAAAAAACAGGCCTCAAATCTAATTAGGCCCCGTTTCTTAGTGTTTCGTCCGAATGAAATGAATTTTGGGGCATAACTAGTTTATTAGATTCACAACATCATATCAAAACACTAGGGTGTTTGGCCTTTTTTTCTCCGTTCTACAGCATGTGTTCTAGATGGACTCCTTTTAGCTCCGTGCATTTCTTGAGGCGCAGAACGAAGTAGTCCATGACGTTCTTACAGGCTGAATTGGGAATGACTCTCATCTCCTCCCTGATGGCTTCCTTGAGTTCCGTGATGGTTCTGGGTTTCCTTGCGTATATTCTGTCCTTAAGATAGCCCCAAAGGAAATAATCTAGGGGGCTTAGGTCCGGGATATGGGGTGGCCACTCAAAATTAGTCTTGAGACTGATCACTCGGCCTCCGACGTTCGCTTTCAGCCAATCTCAGGACAGGTTTGAGGTGTGAGAACTTGCTCCGTCTTGCTGGAACCAGAACTTGCTCATGAGCGACGAGTAGAGGGTCTGGAGCTCACTCTTGAAGGTTTTGAGGACCTCCACATACCGCTCCTTGTGACTGTCACTGCTGCGCCAGATTCTTCGATGAGGATTGGTCCGATGATGCCTCTGACCGAGATTGCAGCCCACACCGTGCAATTAGGAGAGTGCAGGGGCTTGGTGGCTACTTCATTGGGTCTGGAGGACCCCCCAGAAGACATTTGTCTTGGAGTTCGCCTTTCCGTCAAGATGGAAGTGGGCTTCATCTGAAGTCCAAAGGAGGTTAAGGAAACCTGGTGTCTCCTCGATCTTATCGAGTATCTTGACGGACATAGCGCTCTTCTGCTTCTTGTCTGAGGCTGTAAGGGTCTGCAGCGTCTGTATTCTGTATGGGTAAGCCCTGATATTGTTCACCAGCACTCTCCTGCAAGTCTCACGGGAGATACCGAGGGACTGACTTCGCTTACGCATAGAGCGTTTCGGACTCTCTTGGAGAGACTCTCTTACACTTTCGACCAGCTCGGCTGTCCGCTTCTTGGGACGTGCCGAGTGGCTTGGACGGTTCTCATTGGCAGCGTTGAAGTTCTCCACGGTCCCATACTTCTCGAAGTGGTCCCCCCAGTTCTAAATTCTGCTTTTGGATGTAGCCTTTTCACATTCGAACTGATGCCTGAAACTGTCCTGGGTTTTCTTAAACGAGCCTATCTTGTAGTAAAATTTAACACAGTGTATTCTTTGTCCCAGCTCCCACTGAGGTCTTGGTGTACTCACGGTCGTTGATTCTGCCATGTCCTGTAAAATAAGGGCAATTGGTGAATAAATAAAGGAGATATCACATAAAGTGTACACGGGGCCCCTTTTTTTTAGTCACCCTTTATTATTATATAGTTATATAGTTAAAACAGCGATCGATCGACTGTGCTGTTTTGAAAGCAAATCTTACGCTTAATACGTGAGTTATTCAATCCATGCTATTATATAGAATTATTCATTTTTTTCTTCTTATATATCTATATAAGGTTAGGTATGCGTATATGTTTTTAAATTTGTATGTATAGGATTCACTCGTAAACTAATTTACCGATAATTATACATTTTGAAACACACCTGCTAAGCGTAAAGGATTGTAAAGTGGGCTATAATTACTTTAATTTAGTTTTAGTAAATGGGGCAAAATCATAGAAAATTCAGATATCACCGATTTTTGTGAAATTTGAACAATACGTATTAAACATCAATTAATAAATATTCCCAAGATTTCAGTTTCTTTGGAGAATTTTAAATGGATTTTAGGATTTTATGGGCATAACCCCTTCTCATTTGAAAATTCAAATATTTCAGATCTGAATTAAAGTTTAGCTATAGTTAAGGATCACCAATTAAGCAAGATTCCCCGAATTTTAGATTTCTTAAGTATTAAATGTTAGACATGTTTTAAAATGAAATTAATGCAATGGATTTTTATCAAAATTTGAATAAGTATTCTAGACATGAGGTTTAGTATAATTACATCTTGATTTTATTCTTCTTAAAGGATAAAACATTGGAGCAAAACTGTTTTGTTAAAATAATTGTTATCAGTCTTGGGACGGTTTTCGTTTTTATATAAATACTAGCCGTACTTACCGAGTGTTACTCAATAGTGTTTTATCTGCAATTTGTTTTTTGTTTTTTTAACTATGCCGCGTTTTCTACAATGCTATTTTTGTCTAAAACAAGGGGAAGCAACTCAGTATTGACGAATACCAAATTACCTATCTTTTTACAGATGGCATCCGTATGAAAATAATTCCAACGCGGTCAAAGTATTTTCCGCAAGGAATTAAATCAAATTGCATTTTTCTTCTTAACAAAATGCTGCAACGATCCACCAAAAGAACTGATGGAAAATATTGATTTTACAGGAAAAAGCCATCGATTACAAAAATCGAGATTAAGACTGACTTTACTTTATATATTCGATGTATTATTTTATGTTAGAATTTGTTTTTATTTTTCTTTATTTCAAAAGATGGTTTAGAGGTAGAAAATGAAGATATTCCCAAAGTTTACAAATATTGGTGGAACTACGGTCAACCATCTACTATATTTATTAATATCTTACTTGTTCAATTCGTTGCTACCCGTGGTTTGACACTCGAAGTAATATCGAGCCTTTTAAAATGCAGTCAATCTCGGTTGGGTTGGTCTTGTCTAATAAGAATGGGTAACGACAGCATATCACATGTCGTCACGTATCGTCGGCTTTCTAAGGGCGTTCCTAATGTGGACGGACTCTTTCTGCGCTGTAAAGTTACGATCACGTTTTATCATAAAATATTTAGCATTCCTTTATCATGTATGACAGAAAATATCCAGCATCAACCAAAATGGAGATGACATAGTATACAGAAATAGTGAAATTATGAAATGTCTTCAATTGATTGTTAAAAGAATATTCAAATAAAGAAAGTTCTGCGTATCAATATTCCGGAAACAAAAGGGGTCCTTTTATCCCCCTCTCTCTCTCTCTCTCTTTTTCTCTCTCTCTCTCTTATATATATATATATATATATATATATATATATATATATATATATATGTGTGTGTGTGTGTGTGTTTGTTTTGTTTATTATCTATGTACGTATACGTTTCATCCTTTATAATCAAGACACATCAGCATAGAGATATGACTATTCACTACCGATTCGAACCCCCGGATTCCGAGTATTTTATAACTCAAATCCCAAAATCTAGAACTACTGGGCCACCGCTGAATAGCGAATAAACAGTGATAATTTTAACACTTTATACGGCGGCTTGACGTCATAAGAGCGTTCAACTTAATGAAACGAACGATGCATTTATAGCTAGCGACGTCATGCTGTGTTAATACTACACTAACAGTGCCCATCTAGAGTTTTTTTCTAGGAGCTACAAATAATAAATATTTGTTTTGTTTATTATCTATGTAAGTATACGTTTCGTCCTTTTTAGAATCGGGACTCATCAGCATAGAGATATGACTATTCACTACTGGTCATGCGATATATATAGTAAGTTATGAAAATATATCTATGGCAAGACATTTCATAATTTCAAAGTTTCTTTATACTATGTAATATCCTTTTTGGTTTATGCTGGATATTTTCTGCCATCCATGATAAAGGAATGCTAAATATTTTCATAACTTACTACCTAGCTCTACTTACGTATCGAGCACTGTTGAAGTAAATACTGAAAATTAGTAGATGAAAAATTATATCTCCTTATTAAATGTTATGTGGATACATGAAATAGTAATATATATATATATATATATATATATATATATATATATATATATATATATATATATATATATATATAGGCGTGGGTTCGATTCTTGCTAAAGTCAGGATTGCTGATGATAGGTAGTTACTGAGAAATACGTGTCCATGGATAACTTTTATGCACGTAAAAATTAAATACATAAATAAAAAATAAAATAAATACGCCCCTTTATGGGCGACGTGATGCAGATATTGTATGTAAAGGAAGGAAACTCCTCATCACTTACGAAATTAGTCAAATACATAATAGCGTTCTCACGCTGTCACTATCGCCAATAAAAACAACAGAAATATAACTCAACTATATATATATATATATATATATATATATATTGTGGGTATTTAGGCAGCATTTTTTAATTTATGCAAACATTGTTAAAAATAACAGAATTCGTCTGTTTAATTATACCTTTTTTATTTTTTCAATTTTTCTGATGGTTACTTTTTCTATTAAAATTTAAAAAATAATAAATGTTCCATAAGTTTCACAGGTTTCACGAACGTTTTCGATTCTTCGTCGAATCATCCTCATGTGTCAAAAGCAAATGAACAAAAAAGCTGGAGAAAGACGAGAATTTTTAAAAAGACGGCGCAGAAACACGCACAGAGTGTTTTTTGCATTGTTCCAGGAAGTCGTTGACGATTTTAATTCAGCAAATGTTGTTGATTTTAATACAAAAAGACCATCATAAAAATTGAAAAATTAAAAAGGTATAATTTAGTAGAACATGTGACTCCGCTTATCTCTGCAAAGTTTCGTTGCACAATTCCAATGAATGTGGAAGTTATAAACAAAAGCGATATCAACTTTAAATCGCACTAAATTTTGTTGATTGTTTGCGTATTCAGTTTGTATCGAAATATCTCTGGCACTACAAGAGCTGCACTTCTGAAACTTGGTACTTCAGTAGAAAAGGCCTATCCGCGACTGTCTGCAAAGTTTCGTTGCACAATTCGAATAAATGTATAAGTTATAATCTAAAGCGGTATCAACTTTAAAACGCGCTAAATTTTGTTGATGATTTGCGTATTCAGTTTGTATCGACATATCTCCGGCAGTACAAGAGCAGCACTTCTGAAACTTGGTACTTCAGTAGTAAATCTGTCTCCGCGGTTGTCTGCAAAGTTTCGTTGCACAATTCGAATAAATGTGGAAGTTATAAACAAAAGCGATATACACTTTAAAACGCGCTAAATTTTGTTGATGTTTTGCGTATTAAGTTTGTATCGACATATCTCCGGCAGTACAAGAGCTGCACTTCTGAAACTTGGTACTTCAGTAGAAGAGGCCTATCCGCGACTGTCTGACGACTTCATCAGGATGATATCATCCTGATGAAGTCTTATAAATAAAGACGAAACGTTGATGTACACATAAAAAACATCCATTTTTTGGTTTTCCTTTTTCATTTTCCCATCACGTCGGATTACTTTCATCCTTCTCTTCCCATATATATATATATATATATATATATATATATATATATATATATATATATATATATATATATATGTCACTATAGTTTCTTCTAAGTCAAACTGAATGTTCATACAATAAGCATTCATAAAGCTCTACACAGTATTTAGCACTTTTAAAAAATTATTGGTTTAAAGTAATTTTCTTGAATAAATTCAAATATATTTAGAAAATGAACTTTAAACCAATAATTTTTCAAAAGTGCTCAATACTATGTAGCGGTTTATGAATATTTATTGTATGAACAAGTTTGACTTAGAAGAAACTATAGTGACATTTTCTATAGTCATTGGACCTCCGCATCTCCTAGAAGTAACCCAGACTGTATTCGAAGTCTGAACGTTTAAATTTTAGGGCATCACTTGTTACCCGATGTGCTGTTATTGTTGTTGTTTTTTTAAGTTTTTTTATTTTTTATATTTCTTTTTGTCTCTGAGATCCGGTTAGTTTTACTTATTGACCCATTATTTGAATTTATATTCTCATAATTATTTTCGGCTCTGAGGAAGCGTGATCGCAATCACTGAAACGTAAGTATAGTTACGTAAGCCAATATCTATCAGCTATCTATATATAAATATACTAAAGATCTCTTGCCGAGGTCGTTGGAAATATTGTTGGATACTTCTACAGCACTAGAAGGGACCAGACTCCTGATATCACAATCCACATATGTAAGAGTTAGATACGTCCTAAGACACATCTGCTGTTGTTGCTCGAAACACCCTTTTTAAAACATAGTATTCTAAGCTTGAAAATATGTCAAAATAACATTAGAAATAAATGTTCCGACATTTTTAGCGTCCCCGTTCCATTCTGCGATTGGGTGTAGTGTTTGGATAGTATTATTATTATTATTATTATTATTATTATTATTATTATTATTATTATTATTATTATTATTATTATTATTATTATTATTATTTATGTTATTTGATATGCCAATTACCATATCACACTGTAGTCTTAACGGTAATATATTATTATTATTATTATTATTATTATTATTATTATTATTATTATTATTATTATTATTATTATTATTATTATTATTATTATTATTATTATTATTATTTATGTATATATTAGTGAAATTAAAGCTGAATTATTTCTACATTTGATTATTGGGAAAGTGGTCGTTTGATCAGTACCACTGGAGAGCCATGAATATTACAACTGTCCTATTGTTAAATCTCTGAAACAGTTACATGGTAAACAGCTGATGATCCCCGTGTTAATATTTCACGTTTAAGTTAAAATCCTCTGTTTTTGTTTCACTGTTTGATACTTGAATCTAAATTGTTATTTGTGAATTTTCCAGTGGTAGGTCAGCTTATGCAAGTGATAAGTCTGCGATATCTTGGATTTAGTTAGTATCCCTGGGAATTTAAACTGCATTTTCTTTCTTTGTTTAAAATGACCCAAAGTATTGGGTATTTTGATCTGTATGGCTTGGTTTCCTTCCTTTTATCTACTTGCCTATCTGGTACCAAAGGTGTATATATATATATATATATATATATATAGAGAGAGAGAGAGAGAGAGAGAGATAGATAGATAGATAGATAGATAGATAGATAGATAGATAGATAGATAGATAGATAGATAGATAGATAGATAGATAGATAGATAGATAGATATTGCTCATGCTGAAGAGAATAAATTCCTGGTTTATGAAGCCAAAGTTACTTCAGCATCACTACCACGAAAGCGGAAATTGATATCGGTTGACACAAAGGAATATTTAAACAAATATACTATGCTCATAATAGTATAGTATGACAATCAAACAAACGAAGTGCTACCTATTTGATAGCCGGAATATGAAACCTAAAAAATTTAAATACCCCACATAAAATCAAATGGAAAATTATCGAACAATAAACATCCTACAGCTCCATATCGAAATGATGCCTTCCGTGCACTACTAAGAAACTCGAAATATCCCAAGCAAAAAACATCTAATCAATAAACTGTATCAATGTCAAGTCAGAGGTTTTTGAAATGTGCCCCTACTGGAAAAATGTAATTCTGGCAAAATGGTCTAACATATAGAACCCCATTTCACATATACACTAACAGAAAACGACACATCTCTTCTAGTTGATCGTTCCTACCATATCCACCACAAATAAAAAATAGTCTCTGCTCTACAATCTAGTCTCCTTGAAGCCAATTATCACACACACAGTCCTAACTTTAATACATACCTCCATCAGCTGAGCTCAGACCCACACACTACATCCACTATACACTTACTCAATGTAAAAATATAATAATAATAATAAAATAAAAAATTTTAATTAAAAAGGTAAAGGAGATAATTTTCCGTATACTCACATGATTTCACGCCCCATTCACTATACTACGATTATCTTGAAATATTCTTTTTAAAAATCATACATATACACATCCAAAACAGCCCTCTCCCATCATACCAGCCGACACGCCTACTAGTATACTAGCTGGTATAAAAAACCCTCTCAGACAAATCCGATCTTTTTACACACTTTCAAATGAAAGAATCGACGATTTCACAAAAATAACTTATAAATAATTGTAAAAATACAAATTTTATTTTTTTAATATTTTCCCTATTGTAACGGATATTCAGTTACTGTTTCACCTATTTAGGAAACCCCACCGTAATCGAGCTTGATCAATATTATTAAAACTATAACCTAAATTACCTCTTACGGTCATAAATATTAATATTGTTACAAAAATAATAGCCGATTTCATTTATTCAAGAAAATTAACTTTTAACTTTTTCACTTTTCAAATACTATTCAAATGACGTAAAACTGTTACGGTACTGACAGCAAGTGTCTGAGACATTTCTTTTACACTTTGACGTGGATTTTGCTCAACAAGTGCTTGCAATTGTTCATTGTCAAGATTACACGGTTGTCCTCTACCTTCTTCATCTTCAAGGCTCTCATCTCCACTACATAATTTCTGGAACTACTTTCGTACTGTTTGGTAGCTTGTGGATCCATTTCACCATGCTATATTGATATTGCCAGAAGTTTCGGAGGCATAGTGCCTAAGTTTGAACTCATGCAACATAAGAAGGCGAAGATCATGTTTTGGCATATTTAACATTGAGGGTCTTCTATGCTATAAAAATACTTTCTATCTGGAAAAATTATTATTGAAAACGCAATAATCATCATATATGTTACAATTTACGAGAAATAGACTAAAAATTCTGTGTTAAAATGACTTTTTAAAACTAGCGCTTCAAGCGGGTATTATTTTGTAACGACCTAATATATAAAATCACAAAACAGAAAGGCTTTAAATACACAGTAGAAATCGATGTATGAGAGATTAGATTGATACAGAGTTATCTCCCTAAGACTTCGATATGGTCAAGAAACACACTTAATAGTAAAAGAATATTTACGCTAAAACTAGTTTAACTTAATAATTGTGCTTTCATGTGTTAAATGATACTGATTTAATCTCATAGACATTTGGAAATATCTTTCATAATAAATCGTTTTGAAGAAATACAAATCTTCAAATCAAGCACCAGTTGTCATCTCACTATCGGTTAGGCACTACATGGCAATAGTGTTAGCGAAACAGAGATGAACTTGTTAATGTTTATGTTTTAAATGATACTCATTCACTTACATAATTTTCTACAAACATAAGCTGAGAGTAAAGATTAATACAATTATGTTTTGTTATAAAAACGCACTAAATAAATAAATTATACAACCCCGGCTATAACCGGAGAATGCTGTCACATACGCTAAATAAACCGATGATAAATATTCCTACATATCTTTATTCAGTACACTGCTAACCACTTAAAAAATAAAAATAAGTAAATAAATAAAAGCATTCAATACAACTCTACGCTTTTTCAATCGACAAGCAAAATAAGAAACCATGAGGATTTTTTTTTTTTAAGACTCAGCGATTATCACTGTTAACTATTTCACTTCCGGTTTTAGACATTTAGCTTTAAACGGGATTGATGACTCTATCTGGAGCTAGAACATTCCGGAATCTTTCCTAATTCCAGGATGATCAAGTGGACGAAACCCTGGTATACCCAGGGGGCACAGTAATGCATCGTCTTTATATATAACTATATGGGTTCTCTTTTGAGACTAGAATTGGCCAACATCTTTGTAAGTTCATGAAGAAAGTCTGTTTTAAAAGACCAGACGTTTACTTTCGTTATGTTTTGTTTGTTCAACAATTAGGTGGAAGCGGACGTTTGTTTTACGTCTCTCAACAATATTCATCCAGCTCTCAACTTTATTTTAAATAAGGAAGCCAATTTGCAACTTTCATTCCTTGATGCGTAATAATTCAATTATTTATTTATTTAAATGTAGTTGCAGTATGCACTATGTTAGGGGGGACATCGCACAGATTTGATATTCGGATCAAACAACACGTGCCTACAAAAATTCGCCACGCAAATTATTCACCAACTGATGTTTTGAATAATACACACGGGCCTTCCATCGCTGAACATCTTATATGTCCTGTGCCTCTAATTTTAGTGTTGACTTATTCTCCATTCTCAGTAAGTCACACTCTCCCTTTTATCTGAATATTCTAGAAACCATTTACATTAAGTCTTTGCGGTTTTCTCTTTGTAAGCACAAAGAAAATCTTCTCGGACTTAATGTAGTTTCTATTTGATTCAATTCTTCCCTTACCCTCGCTATAATCTCCATGGCATTTTTCTCCTAATGCTAACCTCGATTTAGCTCTGTTGAGCGATGTTCGAAACAGGCCAGCTTGCCTTTTCAATATTTTATTTTTTAATTCATCATATCTAAAAATAAATATGATCTTTATATAGCCATAATATATATATATATATATATATATATATCAGAGGAAACATTATTTATTGATCAATTCGAAAAAAAGAAGATTGCTAAAACTTTCCTTAGGGTCTTATCGTTAGACCCTCTATAAAGAAAACGTCAGAATAGTAAATTAAAAACTAGGAACATCGGATGAGAAATTAGGGGGAAGCTGGAGAAATCAATTGAGAGAGAGAAAAAAAAGAAAAATCTCTTTCTAACTGATGTTTCAAAATCTTTTGTCTGCACAGGTTAGATTGAACATTGTTAATAACTAACGCCTCAATAATATTCAGATGATAGTTCGACCTAGCACTGTGTAAAACAGAAAACCACGTGTCGAAATACTGGCCAGAAAAACTATTTGTACAAACTGGGTGATGACCGATAGCAGATTTATGTGCTTGAAAGTTCTCAGATGATCTCGAAACCTTGTGTACACGAATATTACGTGGTACATGTTGGGCTATTCTTATTTCTAACCTTTGGGATGTCTTGCCAACGTAGTCAGCTTCACACTGACATAGGAATATATATATATATATATATATATATATATATATATATATATGTGTGTGTGTGTGTGTGTGTGTGTGTGTGTGTGTGTGTGTAAGAGACAATAGATACCCCCGTAATGTTGGCCACTATAGTGAAGCCAGGGTTGCTTAATTCCTAACAATAGCTATTATGAACCAGCATTTCTTGAGCCCAGTCGCAAGGACAAGTCTAGAAAAACTGGAAACACTACAACACAAAGCAACGAAAGACTAGTGTTATTTCAAAGTTGTCATGGACAGGAGGGTGAACGGCCCCGTAAAAGAATGCATGTGTTTTGAACCATTCATCAAGGAAAACGAGATTAATCTAAAACTGCCCTGGTAATAACAGATGCCAACGCCTGGCAATGCAATAACAACTCGTAATCGTTAAAATCTTGTTTCATACATTGATGAAAGTTAATAGAGAAACCTTTGTTAGCGGCTCGCCCCTCTACGTGTCATTTTGGCCAGACTGAGGACACGCTGCCTGCAAATCTTTCATACCTCGAAAAAGGATTAAGCCGAGACAAAGCGGTTGAAGACAGAAGATGTTTTCTCGCCTTGTTCTTGTTCTAGATCACTGATCAGTGTCGAACTGACCTTCGAGTTCACTAAGTTGACCCCGACTCAACTTTCATTTTTATGTTGTTTTTTTTTTCAACTAACCAAATTATATACTAGCGGACTTCTCGTCTAATATTTAACACTAATGTCTTTATATTTTCTGGGAGAGCCAGCGATAAGTTACATGAAAACATTTCTGGCAGCAAATCTAGTTATTTGATTGAGTTGCCTTTTGAGTTCAATAAAAAGATGAATTTACCATTCGGAATGATGCTTTTACTGAACTTGATGTTGTTAAGACAGAACTGAGAGAGAGAGAGAGAAAGAGAGAGAGAGAGACTTTACGGTGTATGTGTGTTTAAGTTATGGGTAAAACGTTGTCTCTGCGATTTGTGTATGCTGATAGAAGAATTTGCTTCTCTTTAAGTCGAGATCTCTCCTCTCATTATTGTGACGAAGCTTTAAAAGAACGTTATCTATTGCTTTATAGGCTCTTTAGTGTTTTGTGGGTCCTGTTTGTGGTCCCGTTGCAGTCAGTGTGTAAATGGTGTCCTAATCAACCTTACAGAAGTTCATATATATTTATCGCTAGACAATTTTTTTTATTTGAAAACACCTAAAATATTCGAGTGATTTATACAATTTTATTATCTTCCAATGTCAAAATTAGACAACTAAACAAGTTAATCGCAAAAATAAAGATTTCAACACAGTAAGAGACTCTGTTTCGAGGAGCGTACGTTCACCGATCGGGGCAAACAATCATAGAATCTTTTATATTTACAGAAAGTGTATGCGTATGTACGCGTGACCTCCGAACTTAATCGATATAAATATAAAATAGAGTATATTCAACAAAACAAAGTTGACATCGTAAACAAATCACGAATTACATTGGTTTCTCATCGTTATATTTCAATAAAATACAATATGAGCGAAACGGACGCCATTTAGTGCCAAAAGCGAACGTGACTGCGCATGCGTAGATGGCATAACCACTGAGCGTGAAAATAGATTTTGCGCAAGTATTAAATAAAACATTGTCGGCCATTTTCTTTTTTGTGGAATATCGTTTATATTTGTTTTTTAAATATTTTTTTTATTTTGCATCTAATTTTATTTTGTTTTTACTTTATTTGTTCAATGTTTGCTTCATTTGTTTGATAATTGCCCCCCCCCTAGTACGCATACAAACAGATAAACCCAGCAAATAAATATACAGATCTTGTCCACCGCCTTTATTTGGCAATGTCGCGCTTGTTGATATAGTTTCCTTTGATATGTGTTGATGTGTTTTATCATTGCCGCCATATTTAAAGCAAAAACATTTTGGGGTTTGGTTTGTCCGCTCACTAATTGTGGATAAATTGGGAGTTAATACCTTTTTCAATATGATTAGTACTTAAATGACCGTAATATATCTGATTAGATTTGAATATATGATACCATAGTCCGAAGTCCATTAAGCCTATCAGGCACCATCGACAGGTTTTTATAAAATAACCAGAAGAATACCTGTCCCAGGACGGGTAAAATTAATTCCTCGAACAGAACAGTTTAGCACTACTTTTATGTCCCCTTAAGAAGATTAAAATCAAGATATAATCATACTAAGGCTTATGACTAGAATCCTCATCTCAATTGTGATCAAAATCCATTACATGATTTTGATTATACAAAATGTCAAAAAATTCAGACATAAGCTTAAGGAGTCGTAAAAAGAAATTGAAATTCAAGAATCTGGCTTAATTTATGTCAAATGACTATGGATCAAATTCAATGAAAATGTGATATATTTGCATTTTGAAATAAGAGGTTGTGCAAATATTATGCCCCCTAAAAATCCTTTAAAATACTCAAAATAAAATGAAATTTGGGAAATATTTATTAATTGATTTCTTATACATATTGTTAAATGTTCACAAAAAATACGAGGTATCTGAAAGTTTACCCTCTTTTCATAAGACTAAATGAAACTACATATAGCCCACATATACTCCCCTTTCGCTTAGCAGCAGTGTTCCAAAACTCATAATTATTGGTTAATAAGTTTAGGAGGGAATTCTGTACATACAAATGTATAAACAGATACACCTCACTTTATATAGATTAAGATGAAATAAACAGAATAACATTTTCTATCGGATCTACACGATTCCCCACAATTGATAAGATAGAAACTTCTATACAACAGTTAATCGTTGACACTAGGCATTATGTTTACCGAGATGCTATCCTTTTTATTGTTATTCTTTCATAGGCGGCTTCGAGTTGAGACGACTTCGTCCGTGTTTCTTACTGATGATCGCGGAAAAAACTGGTTAATCCCTATTTGCGCAAATATCTAAAAATCTGCCCCAAATCAACTTGAAATTGTGATCAATCGTCTTTTTACTAATGAGTTACGACTTATCAAGACTAAAGGCTACTTAAGGTTAATAATTGACGAGATGGATGAATTGTCAGTTGAATGATGAAGAATATTACGAGAGGATTAAAACTGATGAATGGAATGAACAAAATTTGATTTCTTATAGGGACGGTTTAGGATAAGTTTTTGTTGACATTGGATTTGAAGATGGCCCTGTTGTAGTCTGTGTGGAGGTAGTCCCGTGGTAATGTGGTCTACAAATGGAAGCTTCTGGAAATTCCGTTTTATGTTAGACAAACGGGTGAAGAAAAGAAAAGTTCTTTGCAGTTGTAGTAGTTACTTTGACTTGACAGACCAACGAAAATGTCATTTAAAACTTAAGCGTGACAGACTAATAGAAATTCTATTTGAAACTAAGGTGTTACAGAACAATGAAAATGCTATTTTAGACTTAACCTTTCAGGCCAATGAAAATGCTTATATAAACTGAAGTGTGATGGATCAACGAAATTGCTATTTAAATATGATGCGTGATAGACCAAAGAAACTGCTATTCAAACTTAAATGTGATAGACCAATGAAAATGCTATTTCAACCTTAAGTGTGACAGACAAACGAATATGTTACTTAAAACTTAGTCGTGACAGAGTAACCAATATACTATGTAAAACTTAAGCGTGACAGACCAACGAAAATGCTATTTCCAAATTAAGAGTAATCCACGATCAATTGTGTTATTTCAAACTTAATCATGACAGAATAAGGAAAATCACATTTCAAGCCTAACCTTGACAGACCAAAGAAAAATGCTATTTCAAACTTAAATTAAACAGTCTAACGAGAGTGCTTTACAAACTTAAAGATGACAGACCAACGAAAAGGCTATTTCTAACTTAAAATTAAGCCCAACAGACCAACGGACAGATACTATTATATATATATATATATATATATATATATATATATATATATATATATATATATATATATATATATGCTTGGATGCAACTAAGATGATACATCCATCTAATCAGCGACTTTAGTGACCGACCAACAAAGCCTCCCTTAGAGAGTCGTGGACGCACCTTTAAACCGATAGAAGCCGTAAATTTTCTGTTGTCGAATTATTTTATGGCTTCGCTAAACGTCAAAGTTGATTCCATCCGTCTGTAAATACCGAAGATCGACATGAATATATTTTCGACTTCCGTTCTTGACAGCTGAAGAATAATGGTCAAAAGGGGGAGAAGGAATAAAACCGAAGATATAAATAGCAAACGACAAGACATCACGGCTCACAGTTCACCTGCAATGTCAATCGCAATTCTTTGGACAGTATACTAACATAACAGACTTTGCTTCATTTAGGTCATAGGTGAAACCTGGCCTATTTTAAAGCATTTAAACCCATTTGAGAGTTCTTGATAAGGTTCAGAAACGTATCTGTAATTTGATTGGTCACACCATTTCTTCTCTGCACTCTCTCTCTCTCTCACACACACATACACAGACATGATGTTGCTAGTCTCAGTTTTTTCTCTAAATACCATTATGGCATGTGTTCTTCAGAATTGTGTAGTCTATTCCCTACTTCTTTTGTTACAGCTCGTTTGACTCGTTGGTCTAGTTGTCTCCATCAATTCATTGTTTTGATACCTCATTGTTATACAGCTTCCTTCTCCAGTAGTTTATTTCCAAGAACTGCAGGCTTGTGGAACTCTCTTCCTGTTGACTGTTTTCTTCCTACGTATAGCCTTGGTTTTTTCAAAGCTTATGGTCAATAGGCATCTCCTGTCTTTGCGATAATCATCTTTCGTTCTTGTTAGCTACTTACATCAAGCGGTTTCATGCCTTGTCTGGAGCTATTTCCATAACAAAAAAATATACATATTTTCAAAGATTTAAACAAAAAATAAACAGACAGATCATGTGTAGCCGCCCACCCTTTAATGAACACTACTGCAACAATATAAACGACATCAAACATAACTTTCGCGAACAGAACTTTCGATTCTACAGGACTGCTTTGTTGCATACTACAACATTGTATTAACCTCCCTCCTACCACAGGAAAACATAATACAAGGCCGAACGGTCGGGATAGAAAGGTTAGCGTGCAAGAGATAGTGCACTTTTGCCGCATTTAAAGAATACCTGCGACGGTCTGTCGACATTTCCCGGTAGGGGCGCCTCAGGCGATTGGTGAAACACCAACCCCTTGTCAAAGAGAAAAAGTAAAGTATGGAAGGGTGGACCCTCGAGGATTGATCAGAAATATACATCAGTCTGACAGATGAGGGCAGCTGGTGCAGCAGCGGCCCACCTTGTCGGACTGATTGTTGCGGACGTATCCTCGACTTGTATGAAGTGCCAAAAACAATTTGGGCACATGCAGACTATAAATATGACTGTCTTAAAATGTAATGTGTACAAATACTTGTTAAAAATCGTCCCCATAAGTAATCAAGTTGTCGGTCCTTTCTATAATATTCCTCATAATCCAACTGAGAATCCGTCCATCCCATTTATGAAGCTTCCGATTCTAAAAATGACGAATAAGAAAACCCATTATAGATAATATGTTCCAGGTCTTATGTACTTTCGAAATAAATACAAGTACACAAGTCTCCGAGTCTCCCTATCCTGAAACAGGGCCCCAAAACAACCTCTAATCTAACAAGCTCCAGTGTTTCCCCCTCTCTACTTGTTTGACAAATACTGCAATGGAATGTGTTCCGATGAGCTTGCTGCCCTTGCGCCATCTTAACGTAAATACTCCCGACCGACCCGACAATCAGCAAAATCCCACCCCTTCACTGTAGAGGTTTCCAGATGTCGGAAAGCTTTTTCTACTCTGATGGCTTTTTCCCTGAACTGCTAGCCTTTGGAATTCTAGCCCTGCTCCCTGTTCCCCGACTGTACTAACATCTAGAAATTTAAATCTAATGTGAGCAAACATCTCACTGCATATCTCCCGACTTGGGATGGCCCTATTAGTCTGGCCTCAAAGTCATAGTAGCTCTTTACGTCTCAGTGGCAATGTGCCTTGTTTGGAATGAATATAAGTAAAATAAAATAAACGTACACTAACGTGACCTCATCAAGCTATAGTATGACTTGCAAAATTATGTTTAATACTTGCTATTAAGGAGTTTCCTACCATTACTGTTGATTCAACCCACCGGAGTTAGTTTCATACCAAAACTAGACCGGCAAGGTCTAGGCTATTATTGAGAATGGTTTGTTCTCTGTCGGTCTAGGATATGGTCTTATGCAGTTTTATGAGGTCCACCTTCCCAGGCTTTACCGTATCACATTTGTTTATTTCTAATCGCCTTGGGCACCCCTACCGGGGAATGCCGACGGGGTTGCCCAGGCCATTTTTTTCAGCCATAATGCTCTTCCTCTAGGGCGCTGGCTTTTCAAATCCAACTTTCCCTGACCTTGTGTCTAACCTTCCCGCCGTGGGATAGAGATAAATAAAAACTAGTCACTGGATGGTCTGCTAGTTACATGTTCTAAAAACATGGTATAGCAACGGGAAAGAGCTACAATGCAATTTTAACTGTTAAGTATGGATTATGACGGCATCAAAAATGTTGTCACGACTATCAACTGCCAAGAGTGCTCTACAAAACATTTAGACGATCATATCGTAAGTAAGCCCAAAACATTTAGACGATGATATCGTAAGTAAGCCCAAAACATTTAGACGATAATATCGTAAGTAAGCCCAAAACATTTAAGCGATGATATCGTAAGTAAGCCCAAAACATTTAGACGGTGATATCGTAAGTAAGCCCAAAACATTTCGACGATGATATCGTAAGTAAGCCCAAAACATTTAGACGATGATATCGTAAGTAAGCCCTAAAAATTTAGACGATGATATCGTAAGTAAGCCCAACAAATTTAGACGATGATATCGTAAGTAAGCCCAAAACATTTAGACGATGATATCGTAAGTAAGCCCAACAAATTTAGACGATGATATCGTAAGTAAGCCCAACAAATTTAGACGATGATATCGTAAGTAAACCCAAAACATTTCGACGATGATATCGTAAGTAAGCCCAACACATTTAGACGATGATATCGTAAGTAAGCCCAAAACATTTAGACGATGATATCGTAAGTAAGCCCAAAACATTTAGACGATGATATCGTAAGTAAGCCCAAAACATTTAGACGATGATATCGTAAGTAAGCCCAAAACATTTAGACGATGATATCGTAAGTAAGCCCAAAACATTTCGACGATGATATCGTAAGTAAGCCCAAAACATTTAGACGATGATATCGTAAGTAAGCCCAAAACATTTCGACGATGATATCGTAAGTAAGCCCAAAACATTTAGACGATGATATCGTAAGTAAGCCCAACACATTTCGACGATGATATCGTAAGTAAGCCCAAAACATTTAGACGATGATATCGTAAGTAAGCCCAAAACATTTAGACGATGATATCGTAAGTAAGCCCAAAACAAGGAGAATCATACGTATAGGCAGTTGAGAAAAATGCCGAATGAGATTAAATACATTTTGATTAAATTTTGAATATATTTTAATAATTGCCTTAATTTTAAAATAACTTTTTCTTTCTAAATTTATATTAGTGGGAATCAAAAATTACAAATTTAGTGGCCCGTAAAGTTCAAAAGGTTGGCGACTGTTGAACTAGACGACCCGTAACCCGTTGAGTCAATTGTGTTATATTACGCATTAGTGTATACAGTTATACCCCTAACTGACTGTGGCAGTTACTAGATTTTTTTTAAGTTAGAGAATAAAGTTCCATTTAAAGGGAAAGTAGCGAGCTTTTATGGATAAAAGTCGGAATGTCATTTACATCGCAAACGCTTCTGCTGCTGCATAAAAGTAAAGTGGCCGACCATAGTCGAGTGCGACCCGAATGTTCTCTTTTCATTTTTCGCTACATCAGTATGTAGGGGACAGCACCACTTTTTTCACGAGATGATTCCTCTTACCCTTGATCCTAATCTTATAATGCTGAATGTTTAGCAAAGGGGAATCAAGTACTATTTTTTAGTCTTTAGTATAACTCGACCGAAATTTGAACCAATTTTGAAAAGAACATTGAATCAATTTTAGGAAAATAAATTGACCAATTCTGAGAATAACAATGAACCAATTTTGAGAAAATAAATTGACCAACTTGAGAATAAAATTGAACTAATTTTCATGAAAATAAATCAGCCAATTTTGAGAAAATAAATAAACAAATTTTGACAAAAAATAAATGAACCGATTTTGAGGAAATAGGTGAACTAGTTTTGAGAAAATAAATGAAGCAATTTTGAGAAAAACAATGAACCAATTTTGAGAAAATAAATTGACCAATTTGAGAATAAAATTGAACTAATTTTCATGAAAATAAATCAACCAATTTTTAGAAAATATATGCACTAGATTTTAGAAAACAAATAACAAATTTTGAGAAAAATAAATGATCGATTTTGAGGAAATAGGTGAACTAGTTTTAAAAAAATAAATGAAGCAATTTTGAGATAAACAATGAACCAATTTTGAGAAAATAAATGAACCAATTTTGAAAAGAACTATTAAGCAATTTTGAGAAAAGTTTTGAGAAAATAAATCAACCAATTTTACGAAAAATAAATGAACCAATCTTGAGGAAATAGGTGAATTAGTTTCTTTTAAATAAATGAATCAATTTTGAGAAAATAGATGAATCAATTTTGAAAAAAATAAATCAAACAATTTTTTGGGAAATCTGTGAACCAATATTGAGAAAATCAGTGAATCAATTTTTAAAAAATCTGTTGATTAATTTTTAGCAATTGTGTGAACAAATTTTTAAAATATCTATTAATGAATTTTGAGAAAATAAATGAAGTCATTTTGAAAAGAACAATCAACCAATTTTGACAAAATCGGTGAACTAGTTTTGAGAAAATAATGAACCGATTTTGAGAAGAACAATTAATTGATTTTGAGAAACTAAACGAAGCAATTTTGAGAAAATTATTGGACCAATTCTTATTAAATCTATTAACCAATTTTGAGTAAATCAATGAATAAATTTTGAGAAAATCAATGAACGAATTTTAAGAAAATCTGTGAACAAATTTTATAAAATCTATGAACGAATTTTGAGAAAATCAATGAATGAATTTTTTTAGAAAATCAGTGAACCAGTTTTTAGAAAACGATGAACCAATTTTTTTTTAGTCCGTGAACCAATTTTGAGAAAATCAGTGAACCAATTTTGAGAAAGTCTGTGAACTAATTTTGAGAAAATCAGTGAACGAATTTTGAGAAAGTCTGTGAACTATGCTGAAAAAATCAGTGAACTATTTCTATTATAAATGGCATCTGGAGAAAATAGAAGAACACCCTGAATATAAAAACCACGGTTGTTATACTCGAATTCAACATTTTTCCACCGCTATACTCTCCGGTCGTTTTAGGGTGTTTTTTGTAGTCGCTAAAATTCTGGAAGTTTGTTACAGTATTCACCTGAAAAGTACAGGGACACTGGGAATATCAAAACCACGACGAGGACACAAAATCACCCGAAAGTTATCGACCATGAGAAGAAGTACTGGAAGATGAGAGAATACATCGAATAAATCGTTTTGAATCGGCAAAATAACTATTGAGATGATGACTTGGTATTTGTTTGCGTTCGGATAAAAAAAGATCGAATTAATTGAAGAGAAAAGTACCTATATCGGTGTATGGCCATCCTTTACCATTCCTTTTAGTCTGCTGCATCTCTCTCTCTCTCATTCTATTTCTTCCTTTCTTTATTCTATTTTCTCTTTCTTCCTGTCTTTTTACCATCATCCTTCTCTTCTCATTATATACTCATTCTTGTTTTTCTTCTTCTTCTTTTCCACTTCTTCTTCTTCTTCTTGTATTCATTCTATTTGTTGTTGTCTTTCTTCTTCTTCTTCTACTTCTTCTTCGTCGTCTTTTCATCTTCTTCTTTTCATTATTATTATTATTAGTAGTAGTAGTAGTAGTAGTAGCAGTAGTAGCAGTAGTAGTAGTAGTAGTAGTAGTAGTAGTAGTAGTACTCACTATGAGTTCTCACACAGATCATCGTCAGTGATTTCTCACCGACAACAACCAGTGGTATTTCCTGGAGTCTGAGTGACAACAAGCCTCCCCAGATTTCCAGTATTCTTCACCTCTTTTCGATAACGATGCGGTATCGCATCAGCCTTTTACCATTGATTTCTCGCTGGTAAAGACAATTGGTCTTCTCTGGGATTTGGGTGGTAATAAGCCTCCCCAAGGTTTCCGCATTTTTCCAGTGAAGGTCTGATTTGTGCTGTCCCTCCTCGGTCTTCTTATCCTCCTCGACCCTTTACAAATATTTTGTCTGGTGTCAGCCTAGGACGGCACCATTCAAAAAAAAATAACTTTGAATTAATTTTAAAATAACAAATGTTTAAAAAAATATTTTTTAATTTTTTAAGTTTTTTTCAGGGGTTGAAAGAAGAGGGATCTTATGGTGTTTCTTGTAATTGGTTAATTTTTGTGTTGTGATAGCTGATGCTGATGTAATTTATTGGGGGGGGGGGTTATAAAGTTATATTTCTTGCAGTTTCTGTTCCTTGGTTCGTGTTGTGGTGTTCTTCGTGTGGTCTTCTTTTCTCCCTGTTGTAAATTCCTTGTGACTGGTTACTTTTTGTAGCTTATGCGGGTTTGTTTCCGCATTCGATGATTTTCCTTAAGATTGCAGCTGTTTTGATCATTGCCGCCATTTGTATGGTTTCGATGGTCCCTTTGATTCCAATTTTTCCAAGTCTTTTCTCCATGTTTTTTGGGATTGTTCCTAGTGCTCCTACGATTATCGGTATTATACTAACTTTCTTCATGCTCCATATTCCTTTCAGTTCTCTAGCTAGTTCTGTGTATTAGCTTCGTTTTTCCGTCTCTTTGATCTTCATTCTGCGGCTTACTAGAATGGCGAAGTCTACGATTTTACAAGATTTTTCCTTTTTGTCAATTATAATAACATCAGTTTTCCTTGCTTATATAAGTTTATCTATTTTTATATCCATATCCCAGAGGATTTTATGTTTTTCGTTTTCCAGTACTGTTTCTGGTTTATGTTTGTACCATTTGTCTGCATTAGACCTCTTCAAAATTGACCTTTTTCTTCAAACATATGGAAACTGATATTATTCCCATTCTCCAAGGTCTAAATTAGCTAAATATACCAGTTATTGTGATCTTGGACCTTGGCTATGCCTGCCTCAAGAGCCATGTAATTTTATTGTTGACGTTTTACAAAAACGCTGCAAAATTTGGGATATTATGTCCTTGTTTTCATTGTAGCTTTCCAGAGGTTGATGCTATAGCATTGAAAGTGGTACCAAATGAAAGCTAATAAAATTTTCTTGCATATGGTAGTAAACACATGAACACCTGTGTTAATTTTAATTAATTTTAATGCACAAACATATATATTTGTTATGCTTGGAAAGGATGCCATCATATAATACATAACTTTATCTCAAAAATGTTACTCTTAATGCATGTATATAATTTATTATCACTAAGTATGTTTTATCTCTTCATTTCAGATTGTAAGTTAAAGCTGATTTGTTAAGATTTGTGAATTGCTGACAACATGGCATCTGGAAGACAACTATACTGTGGGAAAGTGGTCAGCGATACAAGTGAACGGGATGAACCAACTGAAAAGAGAAGAAAGGTGGCAACTCCTGCCACAAGGTCATTCAGTGATGTGTATCTCATTGGGCAACCCAGCTCCAGCATCAGGGGCTCTCAACTTCCTACTAATCGCCAGGTGTTCCAGTATTTCCTGCATTTGAAGAATGATAATCCCAACAGTGACAATAGGTCTTTAGCCCATGATACAGTGGATGTCGTTTTGCCATTCTGGAATATGGCAAGGATTAAAACACTAACTAGACCAAATGCAGTCAACCGTTTCATGATCCTCCATGAAAAGTACAGGAAAATTGTTAAAAACAAGGGAAGAAATAACAAACCAGAGGAAGAGAAACGAGCTAACTTTCTGAAGGACTTAGACAAGTTATTTGATATTGGAGCAAAGGATGTTGTGGAGGAGATAAGAAGTAACAGGCTGCTCACAAAGGAGACCAAGGAAGAGGACGTCAATTTCTACTTGGACCAACAGACAACTCGCCTGGCACACATGTCAGGTCATGATAAGGTGTTTGAGAAGAAGTCTAGAGAGAAAAGCTTCCGAGAAGAAAGAGAAGAGAGAATGTTATCATCAGTGACTGCTGCAGCAGCAGAAGTTGGGAAAATTTCAAGTGATGAAGACCCAGAGAACAGTCAAGGCTCTGGTACTAGTGAGGGTTCAGAATACACTGAGACAACACCAAGCTGTTCATCAAAACCAAGTACGATAACCTTACACTTTCCACACTCAGTTATGACCAGTGAAGAGATTTGTAGCACTGCAGATCGGTTGTCACTCTCTGACAACCAGACTACAGCCATGGTGTCTGCAGTGTTGAAGGCAGGAGGCGCAGATCTTGATGACTTTGTTATATCAGCCTCTACTACAAGACGAAATAGGATAAACACTCGTCATAACTAGTGCCAAAGTTACATGAATAACTTCAAGGGAAGTCCGCCAGATTACTGCACACTACACTGGGATGGAAAACTTCTGCAGGATGTTCTTGGTGAAAGATATCCAGTGGAAAGTCTTGCAGTGCTCGTCTCTGGTACTCCACAGTATGAAGAAGGGAAGCTGCTTGGTGTGCCCTTCATAGAAAGTTCCACAGGAATCCAACAGTGTAATGCTACATTTGAACTGATAGAAGCATGGGGTCTCACAGACAACATTGTAGGCTTGGTATTTGATACCACAGCAAGCAACAGTGGCATCAACAAGGGTGCAGCGAAGCTTATTGAAGAAAAACTAGGCAAAAAGGTATTCTACTTCGCTTGTCGCCATCACATATCAGAGGTAATAATTGGAAGTGTATGGGAGGCTGTGTTCAGCAAGGTCAAGAGTCCTGACAACCCAATGTTCAGCAATGTGAAAGAGAAGTGGGACAAGTTGGTTAAGGACTGCCCAAGAGTTCTGGGCCTAGTTGAACAAGACTTGAAACAGAAGAAGACAAGCACAATTGCAGTCTTAAGCAATTTCCTTGAGGAAGCAAGTCCGAGGGCAGATTACAGAGAGGTGGCAGAGCTGTGCCTGATCCTGCTTGGTGAGGAACCTCCTCGAGGTATCCACTGGGCCAAGCCAGGTGCCATTCACCAAGCCCGCTGGATGGCCAGGAACATTTACTGTATGAAGATGCTCATGTTTTCCAAGGAACTAAAATACAACACGGACACTATCTTCAAGCTGGAGAGGATGAACAAGTTCCTGACCTTATTCTACACCAGCCACTGGGTGACCACCACATCTGCAGCTGATGCACCTATCCATGACCTCCAGCTTATGAAGAACATGCTGCAATACAAGCAGTATGACTATGAACTGGCAACCTCTGTTCTCAAGAAAATGAACAACCACCGCTGGTATCTGACTCAGGAACTAGTGCCATTCACCTTGTTCAGTTCACATGCCAGCATGACCAAGTCTGCAAAAGAGAAGCCTGCAGTCAAGCTGTCAGAAACAGAGAAACCTGAGACTTACAGGAAAGGCAAGCCAGTGTTTCCTGTCATCAATGCAGCTACAGTTCTCACAGACCTGGTAGGGCCAGAGTCTCACTTTCTGTTTGATGCTCTTCGAGTGAAATGTGACTGGCTCACTACTCCTGCTGACACCTGGGAAGACAATGACAGCTACAGGAATGCACAGAAGTTTGTGAGGTCAGTGAAAGTGACCAATGATGTGGCTGAGAGAGGTGTGAAACTAATGAGTGACTTTGCAACTCAGATCACAAGTGACCCAGAGCAAAGAAGCTGCTTACTACAAGTTGTGGAGTACCACAGGAAAAAATTTGACAGTTTCAAAAAAGCCACATTGAACAAGTGATAATACATGTATTAGTAACATCCTATCTGACAGTTTCTTATGCAATATATGTGTCAGTGCAGTGCTATCATACTACCAAACTGATTTTTTGTAGTGTCCCAGCTGTTGTGCATTAAAATGAGTTAAAATTTACACAGGTGTTCATGTGTTTTATTGTGCTTACTACCATATGCAAGAAAATGTTATTAGCTTTCATTTGGTACCACTTTCAATGCTATAGCATCAACCTCTGGAAAGCTACAATGAAAATAAGGACATAATATCCCATATTTTGCAGCGTTTTTGAAACACGTCAACAATAAAATTACATGGCTCTTGAGGCAGGCATAGCCAAGATCCAAGATCACAATAACTGGTATATTTAGCTAATTCAGACCTTGGAGAATGGGAATAATATCAGTTTCCATATGTTTGAAGAAAAAGGTCAATTTTGAAGAGGTCTAGTCTGCATATTCGAAATTCAATTGTTTGCACAGTTCCCAGTGTATTACTTTCCGAACACAGTTATGGCTGTTCTTGTATTCTTTTTGGGCAAGTTTGCTACATCCACTTATTATATGATTTACTGTTTCGTCTCTTTGTCCACACAGTCTGCATTTACTGTTTTCCTGGGGTTTATCTATTTTAGCTTGTCCTAATCGCATTGTTCTGGTCAGCCATCAGTAAAGATTCCGTTTCTCTGTTCAAGTTTCCTTTTCTTAGCCATGTCCAGCTATTTTCGTTATTTTTTTCTCTTGTGAGTCTTATGAAGTGTCCATGTTGTTGTTTTTCTTCCCACGTTTCTTTTCTTGTCTGTTTGTGTCCAGTTTCAATGCTTCCTGAGTTGTTCGTTGGGACGGTGTCTCTTGCTGCGGTGATCAGCCTTTCTGTGTTCTGGTTTATGTATTTCTCCAGCTCTTTTTAAGTGTCGCCCACACAGTCTTCTATACTTACCCTTCATTTCTTTTCGCGTAGAGTCTGTCTGTATCGTCTTTTGGATGTAGTGCGTCGTGCATATTCATTAATTTTCTATTCCTCTGGTCAAGGTGCCTGAGTTTTTCTTTAGTCCAGCTTATGAATGGTCCAGAATATCTTATTAGTGATACTGCTCAGGTATTTATTCTTTTGATTAGGTTGGTGCTATATAATTTTGTTTCTAAGAGTTTTCTTGTTCTTCTCAGGTATTCTTTTCCAATCTTCTCTTTCATTTCTGTTGATTTGATGGTGTCTGCTTCCAAAACTCCCAAATAGCTGTCTTGTTCACCCTCATCTGCTCTTGGTTGGGTAGTTCCATGCCCTCAGTCGTCTCCAGTTTTCTTTATTATTGTTATTATTATTATTATTATTATTATTATTATTATTATTATTATTATCATTATCATTATCATTATTATTATTATTATTATTATTATTATTATTATTGTTGTTATTATAATTATTATTGTTATTATTATTATTATTATTTTTATTATTATTATTGTTATCTATATATTAATACGATAGCGTGTGTGTTCGTGTGTCACGCTTCCGGCAAAAGCTCTGCGCATGCGTGATGCACCTAGATTTTAAAAAAACAGTCAAGTCGCTTTATTTTCAAAACATTTTTAAGTATTTCCCTCTTGCGTAACGTTTAGCGACGTAGTATTTTTGACTTCGGCCCGACTGGTTTATAGTTTGATCCCAACCAACCTCTAAGATTTTTTTTCTACACTTTAAGGGGAAGGGGAAGAGAGGTAGGGAGAGGACAACCGGGAAGACACATATTAATACAATAGCGTGTGTGATTTTGTGTGTCATGCTTACATCGAAAGCAACGACCTTCCGAATCTTTGTATGCTACTCACCTGGTTAAAAAATACTTTTTTGTGTTGCTTTAAACTATTTTTTGTTTTTTTTATTTTGCCGTTTTTAAGAGCATTGTCTATTTAATTACGTTTTCTTTTGGTTGTAGAGAGGGCCAGTATTATTTTTTTTATTTTTTTTTGAACGGATAGCATATCAACCTTTTTTTAGTAGATATGCGCAGTGTCCATCGTACACGAGTTACCATTTAAAAAATTATTTCACTCTTATCTAGAAGGGGGGGGCTCATAATAAAGCAAGTGTAACTAACAAATAGAGGGTGCTTTGTTACATTAGGACCCGCGCTAACTTTGACACCGTCGTTAGAGTTAGGGTCAGTGTGGCAGACGATAACTTCGTCGACTTTTTCAGTTTTATTTTCAAGAAATAATTTAAAAAAAAACGAACACAATACGGTGTAAGTAAAAATTTAAAAATTCCGTGTAATTTACACGGGTCCCGCTAGTTGTTATTATTATTATTATTATTGTTATTATTATTGTTATTATTATTATTATTATTATTATTATTATTATTATTATTATTATTATTATTATTATTATTATTATTATTATTATTATTGTTATTATTATTATTATTATTATTATTATTATTATTATTATTATTATTATTATTTGGTTACTTCTCCTTTATCCTTCCTCATTTCTTTCTCATTCGTTTTCCTCATTTTTCTCCTTGCTTTTCTTTTTCTTCTTTATCCTCTTCTTGTTGTTCTTATCATTATTTTACACGCCTATTTATCCATTTTATCTACACATAAACACACACGCAACATCTGCCCAGTTCCTCGAACACACTCCAAGAGGTTGAATTGCTTTTATTATTATTATTATTATTATTATTATTATTATTATTATTATTATTATTATTATTATTATTATTATTATTATTATTATTACTATTATTATTATTATTAAAATAATAATAATAATAATAATAATAATAATAATAATAATAATAATAATAATAGAAAAATTTTAAAATAAAAGTAAAAATAATGATAATTATTTTATTTGTTTTGTAAATATTTATTATTATTATTTTATTATTATTATCAGTTTTATTTTTTATTATTATTATTATTATTATTATTATTATTATTATTATTATTATTATCATTATTATTATTATTATCAGTTTTATTTTTTATTATTATTATTATTATTATCATTATTATTATTATTATTATTATTATTTTCATTATTATTTGTGTTATTATTATTATCATTATTTTTTTATTATTTGTATTATTATTATTATTATTATTATTATCATTATTATTATTATTATTTGTATTATTATTGTTATTATTATTATTATTATTATTATTATTATTATTATTATTATTATTATTATTATCTTCTTTTATTATTATTTTTTTATTATTTGGCTAACTCTCTTTTATCCTTCCTCAATTCTTTCTTCTTGTTTGCCCTAATTCTTTTTGCCCTTCTTTTACTTTTTCATCTTCTTCGTCGCTTTCCTCTACTTCACACTCATCATTATCTTCTTCTTCTTCTTCTTCTTCTTCTTCTTCTTCTTTACACAACCACTTATCTCTTTCCTCTTCCCCGCAAAGCAAATCCACACATAAACACACAGGCGACATCCGCCCCCGTCCCCTTACACACTCCAAGAGGTTGAATTGCTCTAATAATTCACAGATGCATCAATTTGCCTAAACCACTATGACTGCAATGCCAATAATTTCCTTCTCTCCTCCGCCCCCACCCCGTCCGACCCCCGATGAGCGAAGAAGCATAAACATAGAATGACATGCCATTGAAACGCTTCCTCATTGGATAAGTGCACGTTGATTCTCTTGAGTTCACCACCGCGTCGTCGATCATGCCTTTAAGCGCGACGATCGGTTCGAACGACGACGCATCGACTCAAACATGAACATACGAAAAGGCCAACAACGATACATGCCAGCACTCTTTAACTTTAGCTTTATCAAAGCGAAATCCGTTCTTGCATCCTCCCTTATCCCCCCCCCCTTCTATATTTATCTATCTATGTATGTATCTATCTATCTAATTAGTTAAAGCTGATTTCAAGGAAGGGCACTCTTTAAGGAAAATATTAAAAACTAAATAAATATCGCAAAGTGCCCCCCCCCCTTGTATCATTGGTATTATTCGGACTACTGTTCTCATCTTGGATGTTATTATCACAACGTTTATGTCAAACTCGGGAATCTGTATGGGATTTCGAACGAAACCCTTTATTTAATCTACGTGTGTAGCTTGCTCTCATTCCGTCAGATATGACCGGGTAGAAGTCTTAAGTAATTTGTAATTGTATTCTTAGTTTCGCCCGTACTGAGGATTGAACCTTCGACCCCCAGAAAGATGTAACTTACAACTGATTATTACTTAGCACTTATATACGTTGCGCCACGGATCGAAGACTATACGGAAGCTGACGATACACGATACTCTAGCTTTATAAAAGCTACAACCGTTCTTGCATCTTTCCTCATCCTCATCCTCTATCTATCGATCTATCTATCTATCCATCTATCTATCCATCTATCAATCTATCGATCTATCTATCCATCTATCGATCTATCGATCTATCGATCTATCTAATCATTTAAAGCTCCTTCCAAGGACGAGCATTCTGTAAGGAAAATATAAAAACGATTCTAATTAAAGAATTATTGTAAAGTACCCTCCCTTTTCGTTAGAACGCTTTACATAGGCTGATAGTGTTCATTTAATGAATAATATGAATATTCCCTGTAACAGCAAGCAAACTGGAGCAGGTTTTGTTTTGTTTTTAGAGTTTCTACTCCAAAACATTCGCAAAACAAACAAACGTAATATTTTACTTGTTGTACACGAAATAGAGTTTTACTGTAACAGCAAGCAAACTGGAGCAATAGTCTCGAACACGAATTATTTTACTGATGAATATGTATTTATTTGCGCGCAGGTGACTAACGCTGAACTATAACATCTTTTCACCGTAAAACTGGAAATACATGAAAATAAACAAGTCTTACAAACATGTTCTAAGATAAAACAAAGCAAATTATAAAAGAGTAAAAATTCGAATAGGTTTAGTTAACTTTGCGTTGCTTACCTTTATTTTTGCCAAGCTACTTGCCCCAGAGCCAACGTCCATCACAAGCGGAACAAACGTCCGATTCTCATATTGACTGATTCGAAAAGACTGCCTAGGCGGTGTAGAGGCACGACAGTTACCCCGATCGCATGTCTTCCGGAAGAGGACAGTGCTGAATACAAAAGTCCCTCTTCCTGAATTATGACCGGCCAACATGTGAAACTCCTACGTTTACATGGCTCCCCAAAATAATGAATATTTATTTTTTTAAGTTAGGGACCAAATGGTGGGGGGGTAAATGCAAGTCATGGCTCCTTGGTGGGACTTCCCCGGTCTCCACTTCACATAAGGCAACCAATTTGTGTATAGGGCGTTCTAATGTCTGTAGTGGTCGGTTTCTTTGACCCTTCCTGTTGAGATTTGCGTTTTCGACCGAAACCCTCACAGAACGGACCAGACTGTCGCTGCTGGGAATAGTTTTCCGTGACCCGCCAAGCGGCCAAGAATTTCTCCTTGATTTGGACAACATCTCCAATAGAAATGTTTCTCTGTGGACCAGACCATTTTCTTCTTTCCTGAAGCGTTTGCAAAAATTCCATTTTCCAACGTGTCCAGAATATGTTTGCCAAATACTCTTTCGACAGTATAAGTCTGATCTTTTGAAATTTCCAGGTGGTGGTAATATAATTGTGGATTTCATCGTCAATAGATGATTTAGAGTCAGCGGTTCTGCCGCGAGGGGATCATTTAGGCTATCCACTGCGAATGGTCGACAGTTGACAAGGGCCATGGTCTCACAAAGGAAAGTTCTTAGAGAATCATCATCTAGGCTAGCACCAAAATCGTGTGTAAGGGAGGAGAGTATACTCCGAACTGTACGGATTTGCCGTTCCCAAACGCCACCCATATGGCTAGCTGAAGGTGTGTTAGGTTTAAAAATGATGTAGTCGCATCCCAAATTTGAAAGATGGTGTTGGAGGTGGGCATCATTCATATCTTCCACAGCCTTGCGTAGTTCACGGCTCGCGCCAACAAAATTGGCTCCTCTGTCCGATCGTGATTGTCTGATTGTACCACGGATGGATATGAACCTCCGCAACGCATTTATGAATGAACTTGTGTCCAGTGAGGTCTCCATTTCCAGATGAATTGCCCTGGACGACATACATGTGAAGAGAACGCCATACCTCTTCAATTCCCTACGTCCCTCCTTGACACAGAACGGCCCCAAAACGTCAACACCACTGTAAGTGAACGGTGGCTCTGGTTGGATTCTGTCCGCTGGCAAGTCACTCATTTTTGTTCCGGTGTTTCCGGCACGTGACACATCTTGATACATGGGTATTGACCGCCGAGCTAAACCCAATGATTCAAAATCCACCCTGTCTAATCTCATTCGTAGTCATGCTACGACCCTGATGATGGATTTTCTCGTGAAAGTGAGAGATGATTAGCTCTGTGATGTGGGATTTTCTGGGGAGTTTGACCGGGTGTTTTGATCTTCACAGAAACATTCCTTGTTTAAGCTACCTCCAACGCGAAGCAGACCATTCCCATCGAGAAAAGGGTCGAGACGATACAGTGATGATGTGTGTTTTAAACGCCTACGACTCCTATCGTTGCTGTTTGTGCTTTTGCCAGTGGACTTGTTTACATCTTCGAGCTCCTGACAAAAAGCCTCTAACTGTATTTGTTTAAAGACTTCCGCTTCAGCCTTTTGTAGATCGGTCACTTCCAGTTGGTCCTTCATGGTACCTTTCCACTTAGCGGACACACGCTCCCTTAATTTGTCTTTATATTTCAAGCAAAGGGCTACGGCTCTTTGCGCTATTGTTCAATCCGAGAAGTAATTTAGACGCTCAACTATAGAAGTTTGTTTAGTGGATTCTGTAATCACATTAAAAGTGTGTGACCTTATTTCTGGGTCATCACTTTGTAGACCTGGTTGATCATCCTTCTGACATGGGACAAAAGGCACATTTGAATCCCAGAGAAAATTCGGAGCATCAAATCACATCTTCCTGTTCATCAACTCCTTGGGTGTTGCTCCACGTGATGCCATATCTGCAGGGTTGTCCGCCGAACAGATATCTCCACTGATACGGCTCCGTGTGGTCACGGATTTGTTGAATTCTGTTCGCAACAAAGATGTGAAAGCGACGAGACTCATTTCCGATGTAGCCGAGAACTACCCTACTATCGGTCCAAAACCACTCTATAACGTTTGTAATGTCCAGATCTTCAAGCAGTGCTGAGCTGATCCTCACTAAAACGAGGGCTGCCATGAGCTCGAGTCTGGCAAACGAGGCATCGCATCTCGAAAGAGCAAAGGCATCTCGTAGTCTCCTCCCTGAATTGTGTTTTTTTCTTCCAAGATAGAGAGAAATTTCTTGTTCTTCTGCGACAAGGATTTTGACTCTGTGCGACTTTCACTGAAGTCTAACTCAAACATCTTTATCTGGCTGTTTGGATCTATAATCTCTTTGATCTTGTTTCTTAAGGAAAACAGTGTAGGTTCCGGTATTATATCGCCGACAGCGATAGGTCCCTGGATACATCCTTGACAACAATGCGATGGCTAATTCCGACATTGTCGCAATCTATACCTTCCCAGGCAGTGTCAGCAACACCCACTATATCCCATCCAAGGTCAGTTTGCTGATCATATGGTCCGTTACCAGTTGGTGCGACGATGTCCCTAGGGGTTAATGCTTTCGTATAGTTGTACCCAATCAACAATCCGATCTCGCAGTCCTGCAAAGGCAAAATAAAATTTGCGATTGGTTTAAAATGTGGCCACAATTCTGCTACCTCTGGTGTGGGGATGTGTGTTCGGTTGGCTGGCATAATGTCTCTGGTGTATGTACTGGATAGTCTAATTTTCTGCGAGCTGTTGACGCCACGAATCATCAGTCCCTGCACCTTAGTGCTGTCGATGACTTTGTTTTCCGCATGCATTGTAGACAATTTCAGCTTCACAGGTGCACCCATCAGTCCCAGCGATTTGCAGGTGTTCTGTAAAATAGATGATGTGTCCGATTGGGAGTCCAGAATGGCGTACACAAGCCGTTCAGAATTTGGCTTATCTGCATGCGATACATACACGGGAAAGGCATCTTCAGGTGGAAGAAGGAAGTAGCTTTCCACCGTGTCTCTAACTTGGCCACCTATATATTTCTTCATATAATGTAGCCTTTCTGATGCTGGAATCCTCCGGTGCTCGATCAGGGTCTGGAATGACGTCTTCCAACTTGGATACCTCAGTGGCTCCCCATAGAATATGGTAGGCTCAGGTGGAGATAACCGACTGAGGCTAACTTGTTCAGCCAGAGATTTCACAAGCTCCTTCAATGCATCTGACGGGTCTTCACCAGCCCGTTCTGTTTGCTGTGAATAATATTCACTGGAAATGGCATGATCATCGGAAGTGGTGTTTGACCATAATTAGTTGTCAAATGATTGACATATTCGTTTCTGTATGGACTGCACTAGCTGCTGCGGAACAAAATGGTGTGTATTTGGGTTCAGGCGAATCTGACAGGTTTTTTCTTTGAGTGTCGACTCTTCGAGCAGGGGATCCGACCCGGTCAAAGATGGTCCAGCGGCACCCAACACCGGCTCACTAGTGGCTACCCGTGACCTTAAAAAGTTCTCCACTTTGCGGTCAGTATTGACCTCAGATGCTGGGCGACTTCTTTCCTCCGCAGCATCCCGTGCAGTCTCCAGAACCTCCAGCTTGGCTTGGGCTATGTGCAGCTCCATCTCGGTCCTAGCCCTGTCTAACTCGGCTCTTTGCTTGGCTTCCTTCTCCATATAATGCAACTTCGCCTTGAGGGCAACAACTTCCACCAAAGTCTCTGTAGATTTTCTCGACATGCGGGAAGAGCGACTTCTAGCAGTCCTGCTGGAATATGTGGGCAGAGAGTCGTCACACTCTGTGGGTACATTTTTCTCTGCCATATTTAAGTTAATTTAAATTTGAAAAATAAACTCAGGCACAAGGGGGTTATGTTCAAAGTAAGCAACATGTAAAGTTGAATAGTGCAAACAGGAGAGCAATGTCATGAAATTAAACATTGTTAAGCAAAAAGAAATACTTAAAAAATGAAAAAACAGAAATATGAAATGAAATGACAAATACATAGAAAGTACACAGCAAAAATAAAAAGCACGTGGTTCCTAGCACGGAAAGCACGCGCGAGTACGTAGATAAGTTCTTGTAAAGTATATAGAATACTTTGAAAATGTTCAAAAAGGCGGGGTGGTGGGCGGAAAATAAGCCGCTCCTCAAATAAAAACTTTTAAAATGCTGTGCGCGCAGATATTTTCGTGCGTGCGAAGTTGGGTTTTTTTTTTATAAACAAAAAGGTTCGTCAAAAACCTCTTTTAAAGAGTTCGTTTTCTTTTCAAAAGTTCGTCAATTTTTTTTTTCATTTCACAAACAGAAAGTTCGTTATATATGTTTTACAAATAACAGAAAGAAGAATATATTATTCAACGCAGCGAATGAAAGATAATAAATGTTCTTTTTTAGAAGAAAAGAAAATAAACGAAGAGAAAGTTCGTTTCGCAAGATAGGAGAATAACAAAGTTTCGCAGGTTTTCTGTTGCTTTAGAGATTCTGCTCTAATATTTCGCAACGTAACAATTCGTAAATATTTTACTTTGTTATATAAAAAAGGTTTTAGTGTCATTTTCAAATAAGTCAACAGAGTTCGTCTTCTTAACTCGTTGGGCTGCCGTTCTGAGTAGGACAACAAAGCTTCGCAGGATTTTTTTTGTTGTATGTAGAGTTTCTACTCCAAAACATTCGCAAAACAAACAAACGTAATATTTTACCTTGTTGTACACGAAATAGAGTTTTACTGTTACAGCAAGCAAACTGGAGCAAAAATCTCGCACACGAATTATTTCACTGATGAATATGTATTTATTTGCGCACACGTGACCAACGCGGAACTATAACATCTTTTCACCGTAATACTGGAAATACATGAAAATAAACAAGTCTTACAAACATGTTCTAAGATAAAACAAAGCAAATTATAAAAGAATAAAAATTCAAATAGGTTTAGAGAACTATGCGTTGCTTACCTCTATTTTTGCCAAGCTACTTGCCCCAGAGCCAACGTCTATCACAAGCGAAACAAACGTCCGACTCTCATGTTGACTGATTCGAAAAGACCGCCTCTGGGCAAGCAGGCGGTGTAGAGGCACGACAGTTACCCCGTGCGCATGTCTTCCGGAAGAGGACAGTGCTGAATACAAAATGTCCCCTTCCTGAATTATGACCGGCCAACATATGAAACTCCTACGTATATATTTCCTTTCTTTGTTGTATAACTGTCTCATTTGCCGTGAGAGCAAAGACGTCGGATAGAAGTCAAAGGTGTCTTAAGTTTGGAGTTTGGATCCTGCAACTGTTGTTAGAGTGATAGCTAGCCACACTGATGATTCTTTTATTACAATGAAACATATATATGTGTGTGTATGTGTGTGTGTGTGAATATTAAAAAAACTATTTAGTTTCACTAATTATATAGATAGATAGATAGATTATTATTTATAATAAATATTTTTAACATCGACATACGTATATGTATCATTTTAACCAATACTCATCGGTATGGCTAGATATAAGTACATCACCGGTTGCAGGAAACTACCACTAATAGCATCTTTGACTATCCATATATATATATATATATATATATAAAGAGAGAGAGAGAGAGAGTGAGAGAAATAGAGAGAGAAGTAGATAGATAGATAGATAGATAGATAGATAGATCCGAACTTTGCATGTCCCAACCGTTTAAAACTGTTGCTTTCCTGCGCTGATGAGAGCAATAAGCTTGAAACGCTAGCGTCTGTAGGTATTAATAATTTAATATCTATTTATAAATATTATACTAATCCTCTTTAAGAAATTAAAGTTGAGCACTCTAGGATGTTAAAAATAGACTGTCAAAAAGCTCTAATGCAAAGTTCCGAATACGTTCGTCGAACACTCTCGACTAGTCTTTAATATATAATTTTTGTTTATGAATACTTTTATTGTACGATGTCATTGTGAGAAAAGTAACTAAACAAATTAATTACAGGTCGCTGTAACTCATCGTTTCATTTATTAAATACCCCAGGATTTGATTGGACTTTTTTCTTCATATATATATATATATATATTGTTAAATACATAAGTTTTTTTCTTTTTTCTTTTCCTATTGCGAGATTAAAGATTTTCAGCAAATCTTGTCGCATTTTTCAATCAAATATGACATTATTAATGCCAGTAGAGAAATGCCGTTATTTAAAAACACCTGCAATAATAACGTTGCACTTGTTTAAAAATGCTTTTTATTGTTTATGTCATACAATAACATCTCACAGCAGAAGTATTCGTGGGAAAACATTATAAAATGTATTCTGAAATCTACATGGCCGAAAGCAATCCACACAAGAATATAAAAGAACAAAACAAAAAACTGTTTAAACTAATTTTTAAACAAATGCAAATGATAAGCAAAGCCCACAATAACAAAATACTAAATGAGGATAAAATGCGTAGAAAAAGTGATAAATATAGCAACAATAACAATAATAAAAAAACAATAATATAATCGCAAGAAATATTAATAACTCAAACAATAATAGCAATCACCCAAACAGAAATAAAAAAGTTAATAATGAAGAAAAAACTTTAACTGTAGAACTCGCATACATTGTCCATTACAAAATAACTGCTTAAGCAAAGACATTGTTTACCAAGCAACAGTAATTGCATATGAGAACCGGAATAACAAAAAATACTACACAGGAGAAACGGTGTAAATTTAAAACTAAGGATACTAATCACAAATACACAGTAACTAACAAAAATGTCGATTCAAAACATATCTATCGAACCATTACTGGGAGCTTAAAGAAGGCGGAGTTTCGCCAATAATCAAGTAGAAAATATTATTATGGGCCAAGACATGTACATACTTAAACGACCTGTATAGAATATGCTTCAACGAAGAGGTAGAAATTTAAAATTTTAAAGATTTAAAAAAATTAATAAATTGTAGAAGCGAAATAGGTACTCAATGTAGACACAGAATAAACTTTACTTTAGGATAACTATAAAAATAAATAAAATAAAATAAAATAACTAAGTGAATTTAAAAAATAAAAAATAAACAGCATAAATCTAAGATAGCAACGGGTAATCAAATAAATAAAACAGATAAATTATTTCAGTCTCCTCGTGTTAGGGTAAGGTCATCTGTTAACTTACCCACGAAAAGTGGGGACCGCCAAAAATCTTCTCAAGCATATACCTCCGATGTTTATGATATCTTAAGAATAGCTATGAGACATCAATTAGTAAATATTCTCAAAATTTCAGTTTGTTTAGAGTATTTTAAAGGGTGAAGTAAGCGACATAATATGGGCACACCCTCCCCTTTGAAAATTAAAATATTTCAGTTTTTTATTGAATTTGACCCATAGTATTTTGACATCAATTAAGTAAGATTCCTTGAATTTTAATTTATTCTTATGATCCCTTAAGCTTAAGCCTTCAATTTTAGACATCTTCTAGAATCACAATCATGTACTTGATTTTGATCAACATTGAAATAAGGATTCTAGACATAAAGTTTAACAGATTTATATCTGGAGATTAATCTTCCTAATGAGACATAAAAGTGGTGCAAAACTGCTCTGTTCTGGGATATCAATTTGCCTGTCCTGTGACGGGTATTCTTCTAGTATATATATATACATATATATATATATATATATATATATATATATATATATATATATATATATATATATATATATATATAAAAGAAGGAAAGATGAAGATAAAAAATTGCACAAAATTACTAAAAATTACCTAAAATTGATACAAATTTTATTACATCGAAAGTTCAGATGCAAGGAGTTAATCTAATCCTTAATCCAGGATTAGTGTAACTCCTTGCATCTGAACTTTCGATGTAATAAAATTTGTATCAATTTTAGGTAATTTTTAGTAATTTTGTGCAATTCTTTATCTTCATCTTTTCATTCTTTAAATTGATTGCTCTACTCAACGTATTGAGCTTTACTTTATCCCGATAGACCACTTTACGATACTTAACTTATCGTTAATTCTATTATATATATATATATATATATATATATATATATATATATATATATAAACTTATCTTGTCGGATTTTCAAAGTCTTACTTAAATAGCATTTAAGCTGACAATTTAAACTTTTGTTCTGACAAGCCAATTTTCTATTTGCTATTATTGTACTGTGTTATTGGCAATATTCTGTGCGTGGGTCAGGCAGGTTTCCGGAAGGACCGCAGCACAGGAGAGCAAGTATTGGCCCTAACCACCTTCATCGAAAATGGTTTCGAGAACAGACTGAAGACAGGGACTGTGTTCCTCGACCCCACAGCCGCCTATAATACGGTCTGGCACAAAGGCCTCATACTGAAACTCACAAAGGAGCTTCCCGCCTGGGCAACAACTGCCATCCAAATCCTGCTGACCAACCGGGGGTTCAGAGTTCACCTTGGACATAACACTAGCGCATGGAGAGCACAGAAAAATGGGCTCCCGCAAGGCTCAGTTCTAGCTCCAACACTATTCAATGTATACACAAATGACCTACCCAACACAAAATCCCGCAAATTCATCTACGCGGATGACATCTGTCTGGCATGCCAAGCACCGGACTTTGAACAACTGGAACGGGTTCTCACTGAAGCCCACACTTAACTGGACCAGTACTGCAAAACCTGGCGTTTAAAACCAAGCCCAGCAAAAACTGTCTCCAGTGTATTCCATCTCCACAATTCAAAAGCTGCCAGAGAACTCAACATCCTCCTGAGCGGTCTCCAACTTAAGCATGCCCCTAATCCAACCTACCTTGGAGTGACCCTTGACAGGACCCTATCCTTCAAGGAACATATCAAGCTAAGGTGAAGTCCAGGAACAACCTGCTCAGCAAGCTGTCTGGTGCAAAATGGGGTGCATCATTTTCCACGCTACGCACCTCTGCATTGGCCCTTGCCTACTCTGCAGCAGAATATTGTGCCCCTGTTTGGTCCTAGTCATCCCACACACACCTTGTAGACACCCAGCTCAACTCAACAATGAAAATCATAACCGGGACAATCCGCTCAACACCACTACTCTGGCTCCCCGTCCTATCAAACATTGTACCCCCACACATCCAGCGAACAGCATCCACTCAAAGGATGCTTCAAAGGGTTGAAGACTCCCCTCATCTACCAATCCACCAAGACATCCTCAACCCACCCACTGCTCGACTTCCATCCAGACGCCCCATATGGAAGAACATCCCACCAACTGACTTCACCATCCAATCAGCCTGGAAAAAGGAATGGGCGTCCAAGGTGTCAGACCCTAACCAACAAGTGCCTGGCACCGACCTCCCAAGGAGAGAGTGGTCAACCATCAATAGATTCAGGACTGGACATGGTCCGTGCTTGGCCAGCCTTCATAGATGGGGCAGCAGCCCATCCCCACTGTGTGGTTGTGGAGAGGAGCAGACAATGGAGCACATCATTGAAGTCTGCCCTCTCCAACGACTGAGCGGAGGATTAGCCACCCTCCACACAGCAGATCAGGAGGCTACTGCGTAGATGAAGGACTTTGCATTCGCTAAATAAATAAATTGGCGATATAATACAGTACTTAGCTACAATTTATTTTTAAAATAGTTTTCCCAGGCCACCCGAGGTCTAATATGAATAATTTTACATCATCATCTAAACATTAGAAATTATTTAGTAGATTACACATGTTAGATTTTAAAATATAATAGTTGTTTATAAAAGAATCGAACACTCTCGCTTGTTAGACTTAATACAAGCATTTACATTTAACTTACTTGCCAGATTGTGCTGATATCCTAATGAGTAGGAATTCTTGTTGTTGTCAAAACGGTCGGATTTCGATCTTAGCTTGAAGTACCTTTCTTTTATTAACTCCAAACAAGGCATGTTGCCACTGAGACGTAAGGGGCTACTGTGGTAGAGTCCAGATTTATAGGGGGCAACCTATCTGGGGAGTTGGGCAGCATTATGTTGGTTCACATTAGATATAAATCTCTGCATGTTGGTACGGTTGGAAAAACAGGGAGCGGGGAGGGGATTCCAAAGGCAAGCAGTTTGAAGAAAGAAGCTATTAGAGTAGAAATGTTTCCGGTACTCAGGGACCTTTCCAGTTAAGAGGTGGGATTTTGCTGCTAGTCGGGTATGTCGGAGGTATTTTCGAGACAGGGTACAAGTGCTTGCTTGTCTAGCCGGGCTGAATAGCTGTGATATAGCGAAACAGTCTGTTAAAAAGTATTGCTATTATTCAGTAAACATTTTATCTATTATTAATGGAGGCTTGGTATATGTCTGTTTGAAACCGAAACTATACTATTACTTCTATTAAGTGTACTATTGTACTATCTTGTAATACAGAATTCAGTTTACGATACTATTTAAGTACTATCTATTACTAATGGAGATTTGGTATCTGTCTGTCTCAAGGCGAACTATACTATTACTTATATTAATGTACTATCATTTTACTATACTATTTTAGATTTAAACACTATAATTCAGTGCTCAATTCAGAGGGTAATACATTACCTCTCTCCTTTGTGTTTTTTGTGGTGGACGAAGTAGTGTAGTATTTTTTCCGTTATCATGAGACAATTCTCCTAGCCATTACCTTTTCCTTGGAAGAGGTAGTGTAGTATATGTTCTGTTGTCATGGCATGATCCTCCCAGGCATTATCTGTTCCTTTTTTCAGGGGGGCGAGGTAGTGTAGCATTTGTTCTGTTGTCATCAGCTTACTCTCCCAGGAATTACCTCTGCCTTTGAGCAGATGTCTTGTAGCTATTTTTTTTATCATGAGACCACCCCCAGGCATTACCTCTTCCTATTTGGGTGGAGGTAATATAGTATATGTGTGTTCGTCATGATCACATCCTCTCGGATATTACCTCCTCATTTTTTTCTGTGTGTGTGTGGGTGGGGGGGGGGGTAGTGTAGCATCTGTTTTGTAGTCATGATACCATCCTCCCAGGAATTACTTCTTTTATTTTAAAGGAAGCGTGTAGTACCCCTGGTCGCATATTTTTGCTAGTTATAATAAAGAATATATAAATTACCTTTTATCATAAAATAATTAACATTTCATTAAAATCAAAGTGTTTGTTTAATTAAAACAATAGTCCATAAAAATAAGAGTTATTATTTTACTTAAGTCACAGCGTACATCAACAAAAAAATGTTGCTTGTTTTGTTGTTTTTCTTTTTTCTTTTACCTACTATTAAACGTCAAATAATTTTCTCTGTCAAATTGTAACATAGAGTAAATTTATGAATTTAATATGAAAAAGCAATTATTTGCTAAAAAAAATATTTTGTATTATTTTAGATTTACACCCTCAGCTTAATCACACTCTCACTAAAAAAAGAAACTGATATTCTACTTTTATTAGGCGATTACGTGTGAACACCCTGTAAAGATAGGCGGAAAAATTATTTTAGAATTTAGAGTGGAGATCAGTTTCACTTATAAACTAAACGTAAGATAATTCCCCATTTCTGGGCCATTCTAGCGTTTTAAGCCAGTTAACCAAGTTTTTTTTCTTTATAGGGTGTCTTTATCTTTTAGGCGATTACAGTGGTTTGAAACCTTGCTTGAGTGAGTGGTAACAAAATTTAGTTAACGGCCCTAAAATGTTAGAGCTGCCAGAGAATGGAGGATCATTTAACGTTAAATTTATATACGAAACTGATCCCTCACTCAAAATTCTTAAATAATTGTTGTTGTTTTTTTGTTGCTTTGTTTCGTTTGGTTTTTATTTAGCCTTTTCTTATTTTGGCCAAGTTTTTCACGTAATCGTATAAAAAAAGAGGAATCTCATTTTGGGGGAGGACGCGGGGATTGAGCCGAAAGTGTTATGGACAAATTTACGGAAAATTCTATTTCTTGTTAAAAAGAGAGAGTTATTTTCCTTACTCTTAATTTGTGGTAAAGACAGTGTTCAGTATTTAGATAAAAAAAATATGCCTCTGCAACAATAGGAAGCACGTTCGACACAATCCCCATGATACGTACGGTGATAGAATCAGTATGTGTCTTAGATACTCCTTGGATCGGAAATCAGTGTTGGAAAGCGAATAGAAAGACAAAGTTCGTCTTGTGACCGGGAATCTTTTAACTTTCCATGTTGTTCCGCGCATTAATTCTCTCCTTCTTTCACTTTAGTATAAATTGATGTCTTGTAAAAAAGTGCTTGTATTTTTAGAAAGAAAATTCAATAAAAAAATATATGTTCTGCTAAAATATGTAAGACATCGTATGAAATGTTGAAATTTAGATCCCATGAATAGTTTCGAGTTGCTCTTTTTTAACGACAATATATATATATATATATATATATAGTAAGTTATGAAAATATATTTATGGCAATTAAGCTACACAGAGGCTCCTGCGTTTCATCTCCGGGAGAATCTTCAGGCTAGCTCTACTTACGTATCGAGCACTGTTGAAGTAAATACTGAAAATTGATACATAAAAAATTATATCTCCTTATAAATTTTTATGTGGATACATGTAATAGTAATATATATATATATATATATATATATATATATATATATATATATATATATATATATATATATATATATATATGTCAGGTTCATATCATATTCCAATAACCATTTTTTAAATTTTTTTTATCTTCATTTTTATTTTTTCACATTACAAAAAAACATAGAATTTCTGTGAGATATATTTTTTACGGTCCGTTCTATTTGTCTTGTGCCAAACAACATTTTTATGTCAATATCGTCTCTGCAACATTACAAAATCATCAGAAAAAGTCAATATATATATATATATATATATATATATATATGTATAATAAAAGTAAAAAATATAGACTTGGATAGAGTATAAATGGACAATAGAAAGAAACAGCCTTAAATGAAAGGGAAGTTGGAATAAAATTGTGACATCAAATGCACAAATACTGCAGGTATTAAGAGCATTAAAAAAAATTCATAATCGTCTTAGAAACGATCATACGCCTAATCATTATTGATCTTAAATTCTTGGAACTGAAATAAATAATGTTATAAATTTATTTGTCTTAACTTACTCTAACTTACTCTCTCTCTCTCTCTCTCTCTCTCAAAGTCACACCTGCATATTCAATATATATATATATATATATATATATATATATATATATATATATATATATATATATATATATATATATATAAGCAAATTTCGTGTACAACAGAATCGTATGATCAATTTTAGAGGAAGCATTATTTTAATCAATGAAACAGACGAGTGGAAAAAAAGGAAAATTGTTAAAATTACCTTAAGGCATTATCGTCTGACCCTCTGAGAGGAAACGTCAGAATTGTAAATTAAAAACTAAAAGTCGAATTAGATATGAGGGGAAAAACTTATTTCAGTTAGAGGAAACGATTGAGAGGGAAAAAAGGGTAAATCTCTCAACGTTATGGTGGATTTGAATCATTAAAGATCTCCAACTGATGCTTCAAAATCTTTTGTCTACACAGGCTAGGTCGAGAGTTGTTAATAACTAACGCCTCAATAATATTGAGATGGTAGTTCGACCTGGCACTGTGTAAAACAGAAAACCACCACTCGGAATAGTTGTCAGAACAACTATTTGTACTAACGTCCGGGAATTTTCAGGCACAGGAATCAGCCATCGGTAATCACCTCGTTAGTATAAATAGTTGTTCTGACAGGGCTCAAGGTGAGTATTCTGGCCATTTAAAAATTGCCTGGGTAGCCCCGTCGGCATTCCCGGTAGGGCGCCTCAGGCAGTAAACAATAAACTTACTCCTCCCCAAAGAGGGGAGGCGAAGCCTTGGAGGGTGGACCTCCAAGAACTGCACAGGACAGACACATAGATCGGCGTAAATCAAGCCCCGAAGGCCAAGACAATGCCAGTCTATGGGGTGCAGTATCCATCGGAACAGATACTACACTTTGATCTTAGCCAAAAGGCTTTATTTATCTACCTCCCACAAGGTAAGATGTGACACAAGGTCGGGAAAGTGGGATTAGAAAAACCAGCACTCGAGAAGTTGAGCACTCTGGTCATTAAAAATTGCCTGGGCAGCCCCGTCGGCATTCCCCGGTAGGGGCGCCTCAGGCAGTAAGCAATAAACTTACTCCTCTCCAAAGAGGGGAGGCAAAGCCTGGGAGGGTGGACCTCCTAGAACTGCACAGGACAGACCCATAGACCGGCGTAAATCAAGCCCCGAAGGCCAAGACAATACCAGTCTATGGGGTGCAGTATCCATCGGAACAGATACTACACTTTGATCTTAGCCAAAAGGCTTGGAAGCTTTTACCTGCAGAAAGTATGGGCTCAATTACCGAGCGCCACTCGCTGTGGAAAATGCACAACTATTTCAAATATGGCAGACCTTTTTCTTTCTTTCTTTCTCTAATAATAAGGCTGATAGGCATTATTTTCTAAATGATGGTAATTAATCAGTGATAGTAGCATTTTCTTCACCTGTCGAAAGTTGCATTTGCTTTCAGCGTCGTAATTATTACCTTTTCACTTTTAGGCTGTTATAATTTAACAAAACAATGAGTGAATTTCATTAATGCGATTAGTATTATATCGTATTATATTGTTATTATTATTATTATTATTATTATTATTATTATTATTATTATTATTATTATTATTATTATTATTATTATTATTATTATCATTTTAGTGTTAATATATCAAATAGCGATTGAATGTGAATGTTGTTTAGTAGTGTTTTTATTGACACAGCTATCTTCACGGCCATTACTATTATTGCCCTCTATTATATGTTAGCTTAAATTATTTCTTCTTTTTTTTCTTCTTCTTCTTCTTCTTCTTTTTCTTCTATTTCTTCTTCTTTATCTTCTTCTTGCGTATTTTTTCTACATCCCCCTTTCCTTTTTTTATTCTTATTCTTATTTTGCATATTTCTTTTTTCTCAACATTCTGCTTGTATCGCCTCATTATACTTTCTTCTTCTTCTTCTTCTTCTTCTTCTTTTGCTTCTTTCTTTTTTTCTGTTTGGCGCTTTCAATCCCGTTCCTCTTCTTTTTCGTTTTGTTTTCATCTTTTTTCTTTCAATGCTGGTATTAATTTTCTGTTAGGAAGGTTTACGATATCGTGGGGTCTCCGTGCGCGCCGGCCGCTCAAAAATCAACAAAGACGACGTTTACTTTTATTTAAAAAATTAAACTAAGAATGCACACGACCAACGCCTGGTATGCATACTAGCACACACACACACACACACACACACACACACACACACACACACATATATATATATATATATATATATATATATATATATATATATATATATATATAAGCAGTGTTGCTTTCTCTTCGCTGTCTTAAAAAGAGAGTCGTGTGTTTACTCCCATTAGTTTTCGCCTTTTTATGTGATTCATTTTCGATGCAACTACTTTCACGCTGGGCGCGCAGCAGTCACTCTCGCCACAAAGCCTGGTCATCCATTGTTGGACCAATCAAGTCTCGACACGTATTCTGCTTGCAAGCTGCTCATTGTAATTGAGCGCTCCTCTTTCGCTATTCAACGTTTGCAGCATATACAAGCCGACAGTGGCGATATCCGTGCAGCGCCACAAAGCGGTTGATTGTGTCGCTCAACATTCGGTGTTTGCAATGCGTGCGCTGTCGAACTGACAGGCAATGTTTTCCGGATTGCGCACGCGAGTCTATCTATTACGTTATGTAACTGCAGGTAAATTACGCGTATATGTGGACCAACGGGGGGCTTTATATAAAAGGGAGCAGGAGATCGGTCTACCTATAAATGTATCGGTATGTTTCAGTCTGTGCATATTAATCAGAATGCATTCGTGTCACTTTCTTTTCATCTATGTAATAATACGCTATGGAAATTTAGCGTTCGTACGTACGTTATCACCCTCCACTTTTTTTTTAAAGATAGGTTCACCCGAATGCCGAATATTACAAAAAATCATCCGATATTGCTGCTGTGTGGAACGTAAAACTCTAACTAAAATACACTATCTTCATCTTAAGGCTAAGATCAAATTGTAATATCTGTTCTGTTCAAAGATGCTACAATGATATCGTGGGGTCTGGGTTCGCGTCGGACGTCCATAGAATGTCACAATCTCATGCAAGGGTTTTGCAGATAGACACTATAACCAGATATATTCTGAAACTAAATTAACCAGATTACTTAGATACGTATGTTTCAGTTTGAACAAAGGCTGAACAACAATATCGTGGGGTCTGCATTCGCGCCGGACGTCCATAGAATGGAAATATTTTTAAGGATACAACTGTAGAATTTACACGGATTGGGTTAGTAAATCTATAATAGCTTTGTCCTGTCTCTGTCTGCTTGTTTGTCCGGGGATGCAATTGAAAACATAGCCCAAGCCCAAGTTCAAAGGACTTTTCTCGGGTAAAATTTTACCAACGTTGATATTAATTTGGCGTTAGTTTGTTTAGAATGATACCAGACACAGCAAAGACAACTTTTCACTTCATGTTATTTTATTTTAACTATAAAAATTGAAAATTATATAAATACAGCGCTAATAGAAAACAGTCGAAATATTTAAAAAAATCCTCGAGTGCGGAAGCGAACGTGCATAATCAGATAACACCAACCAACCTTAGGTAAGTTGAAATCGAGTAATGTTTTGTAAACACAACCAAATAGCCTAGAAGGAACATAACATGAAACCAAAGGAACTGAAACTATAAGGGTAGAATTTTTTTAAATCCATAACCTGCTCCCCTCACCCCAAAAACATGGTGATAAAAGTATCGGTTGGTATCACACAAAACAGACGTGAAGGGATGGGGAGGATGTAAAGACCAAGGAGGGGAGTACTATTGAGATCTCCACTGAAAAGGCACTGAGACTACTATAATACTTAGCACGATCATTGGCACTCAGATTCCAGAGAAACCACCCACTTGTAATCAACGAAAAATATAGTAAACAGCTGTTGCGATAATACGAAGTCATTGTTAATGAGCGATCGTTCATATTACTCGTGCGATAACTCCTACTGTGTAAATACTACTGCTACTACTACTACTACTACTACTACTAATAATAATAATAATATCATCAAGCTTCAAAAAGAAGCTAAAGCCTTAAATAGAATGAAAAAGAACAGAAAGCGATGGAAGAGGGGAATATAACTCGCAAAGAAGAAAGACTAAATAAGAAATATGAAGAGCTATAACAAAAGATAGCAGCAAAAGATAGAAGACTGAGACGATGCAGATATAAATTAGAACAATACAAACAAAATAAGATATTTGATGAGAATAAAAGCAAGTTTTATCAAAACGTAAACAGAGAAGGAACAAGAACAAAGCGGCCGGACCCGACAGAAACAAAATACTTTTGAGGCAAGATATCGGGGAAGCGACGGGACCACAATAGAAATGCCGAATGGCTGAAAAATATAAAAGAGCTTCAGGAAATTGAAAAACGAGCAAAACAACGGAATTACTACAGAAACGTTTAAGACAACCTTAAGAAAAATGGCTAATTCGAAAGCACCCTAACCCTAACACTAACACTAATCTGTTTACCAACCATGTGGAAACCCCTAACGGCACAACTGAGACAACAGATCTACCATTCTGGTAATAATCGTGGACTACACCTCGAATAACAGTAAGGATGCTGGAAAGGAAAATGAGGGACCCATGATTTGTGATACATAGATCAAAATATCCTGAAGGAAATAAGAAGCAGAAAAAGAACATAGCCATGGCATGGATCGACTACAAAAAAAAACTACGATAGAATCTTCAGAGCATGGATAATTGGATGTACAAAATATCCGACAGGATTATCGATCGTATTAAGAAAGGGATAGAAACATAGAGATTGGAACTGACAGCTGCAGGACAATACCTGACTAAGATAAAAATACAGAGAGGCATATTTCAAGGAGACTCTCTATCACCACTACTGTTTATCATAGCGATGATGCCACTGAACAACATACTCAGGAAATGTGATACCGGGTACAAGTTTACAAAAACAGAACAAACTACATTTATATGGAGTACCTTAAGTTAATTGCACAAAGCAAAGAGGAACTGGAAAAGCTGATAAAAATGACCAGAATCGTCAGCCAGGACATTAAAATAGGATTCGGAATGGAAAATAGTGCACTACTATAGATAAAAAGGGGAAAACTGGAGACAGCGGATGGAATGAAACTGCCCAACCAAGAGGAGATAATAGCACTTTGTGACCATGATACCTATACATATTTGGGAGTTCTGGAAGCAGACACCATTTGAAAAGAATACCTGAGAACAACAAGAAATCTCTTAGAAACTAAATTATATAGTAGAAATCTAGTAAAAGGAATAAACCCCTCCTCGGCATCACGAATAAGATATTATGGTTTATTCATTGGCTGGAAAAAAGAAGACTATGAAACTAATAACCATGTACAATGCACTGGAAGGATAATATTGACTGACTATATGTGAAAAGGAGAGAAGGGGGAACAGGATTGGTAAGTATAGAAAACTGTGTGGATGACACAAAAAAGAATTTGAAAAATATATAACTCAGAACACAGAAAGGAGGATAAGCGCAGCAAGAAATACCGTCAAGATGAACAATGCAGGAAACAGAGAAGACGAGAAAAGAACAGTAGAAAGAAAAACAGCTACGCTGGCGATCCATAAGAATGACAAGAGAAAAGACTCACGTAAACACCTAGACATGGACACGAAAAGACACCGGGACAGAGAAAAGGAATTGCTACAGACAGATGCACAGAACAAGCGATTAGAACTAGCTATATCAAAATTAAGACAGACAAACCCCAGAAAAACAGTAAATATAGACTCTGAAAACAAAGAAAGGAAGCGACAAATCAAATGAGTGAATGCAGCCAACTAGCCCCAAAAGAATACAAGAACAGGCACGACTACGTGGGAAATGCAGTACACTGGAAACTATGTAGACAACTGAATTTTGAACATGCAGGAAAATTGTACAGACACAAACCGGAGAGAGTACTGGAAAACGAAAATCACAAAATCCTCAGGGGCATAGAGGTAAAAACAAGTAAACTCCTCAAAGTAAGGAGACCGGACATTATGATTATTAACAAGAAAAAATAAAACTGCCAAATCGTAGATGTTTCCGTCCCAGCAGTCCATAGGGTAAAAATCAAGAAGACTGAAAAACGAAACAAATATACGGAAGTTGCTAGAGAACTGTAAGAAATATGGAACAAGAATAATAATAATAATAATAATAATAATAATAATAATAATAATAATAATAATAATAATAATAATAATAATAATAAGTGGTTTTAAAAATTCACGACACCACATGAAAGGCTAGCGCAGAAACTGAGAAGATTTATCCACAAAACAGACGTACCAGAGTGGATGACCAAAGAGAAGGACAATGTTATACAAAAAGATGCCAAAAAGGGAACGATCCCAAGAAACTACAGACCAATAACCTGCTTACCAACAATGTAGGAAACTCCTGACGGCTCAACTGAGAGAACAAATCTACCAATCCCTAAACAAACGTGAACTACTCCCCGAAGAACAAAAAGGATGCCGTAAGAGGAAAAGAGGGACACATGACCTGCTATACATCGATCAAAAGATTCATAAAAGAGGTAAAAAACAGAAAAAAGAACATATCCATGGCATGAATTGACTACAAAAAAGCTTACGACAGAATCCCTCAAGCATGGATGATTGAATGTTTTAAAATATTCAAAATACCCGACATGATTATTAATCTTATTAAGAAAGTAATAGAAACATGGAGACTAGAAGTGACAGCCGGAGCACAACACCTGATTGAGATAAAAATACAGAGAGGCATTTTCCAAAGAGAATCCCTATCACAACTACTGTTTATAATAGCTATGATGTCACTCAGAAAATGATAAATACGACCAGCATCTTCAGTCAGGACATACAAACGGAATTCGGAATAATAAAGTGTGCACTACTAGAAATAAACAGATGAAAACTGGAGACAACAGAAGACATGGATCTCCCCAACCAAGAGGAAATGAGTGCGCCAGGCGAGCAGGCTAACTACAAATATTTGGGTGTTCTGGAATCAGACACCATCTAATCTACAAAAATGAAAGAGATGATTGGAAAATAATATTTACGAAAGAACAAGAAAACTCGCAGAAACGAAATTATATAGCAGGAATCTAGTAAAAGGAATAAACACCTGGGCAGTATCACTAAAAAGATACTATGGACCATTCATAGGCTGGACTAAAGAAGAACTTAGGCACCTTGACCAGAGGACTAGAAAATTAATGACTATGTACAACGCACTACACCCAAACAACAATGCGGACAGACTCCACATTTAAAGAATCGAAGAAGGAAGAGGACTGGTAAGCATAGAAGATTGTGTGGAAGACTCAAAAAGAGCTGGAGAAATGCATAACCCAGACCACGGAAAGGCTAATCACCACAGCAAGAGACACCAATCCAACGAGCAACACGGGAATCATCGAAACTAGAAACGAAACGACAAGTAAAGAAAAGTGGGAAGAAAAACAACTACATGAACGCTTCAGAAGACTAGTAAGAGAAGAAACCAACAAAAATAGCTGAGCATGGCTAAAAAAATATACTTGAACAGAGAAACGGAATCTTTACTGATGACTACACGAACAATGCGATTAAGACAAACTAAATTAAAGCTAAAATAGATAAAACAAAGGAAAACGGTAAATGCAGACTGTGTGGACAAAGTGACGAAACAGTAAATCATATAATAAGTGAATGTAGAAAACTAGCTCCGCAAAAAAACAAGAACAGACATGACTGTGTGGGGAAAGCAGAACACTGGGAACAGTGCAAACAATTGAATTTCGAATATGTAGGCAAATGATACACACATAAAGCAGAAACAGCATTAGAAAACGAAAAACACAAAATCCTCTGAGATATGAGTATACAATTAGACAAACTTATACAAGCAAGGAGACCAAATGTTATAATAATCGATAAAAAGGCAAAAATCGGGCAAAATTGCAGACTTCGCCGTTCCAGCAGGCCACAGAGTGAAGATCAAAGACACACAGAAAACGAAGCAAATACACAGAACTAGCCAGAAAACTTAAAGGAATATAGAGCATGAAGAAAGTTAGTATAATACCAATAATCGTAAGAGCACAAGAAACAATCCTCAAAAACCTGGAAACAGACTGGAAAAAATTAGAATCAAATGGACCATCGAAACAATACAAAAGACGGCAATGATTAAAATAGCTGCAATCTTAAGGAAAACCCTCGAATGCGGACATCAACCCGCATAAGCTACGAAGATTAACCATTCACATGAACTTACACCAGGAAGAAAACAAAACAACACGAAAAACACCACATCACGAACCAAGGAACAGAAACTGAAAGAAACATCACTTCATAAGCTCCTGCCCATTAAATTACACCGGCCTCAGTTGACACCACACAAAACTTAACCAATGAACAGAAATTGCAAAAAAACATCACTTCATAATCCCCCCCTCCCATTAATTTCCACCGGCCTCAGTTGACACCACACAAAAATGTACCAATGAACAGAAATTGCAAGAAAACTCACTTCATAAGCTCACCCCCTCCCCCATTCAATTACACCGGCCTCAGTTGACACCACACGAAAATTAACTAATGAACAGAAATTGCAAGAAACATCACTTCATAAGCTCCCCACCCCCATTAAACTTGACTTTTGATTGTAATAATGGATTTCTAATGTCTACTGGGAAAATATTGTTACAGAGAGTTGACGAGACAGGTTTATCACACAAACATTGGAATGGATGTACTATTTTATGAGATTTATTTTATTACACGTATTACATTTTTAGAACTTGACTTTTGATTGTAATAATAACTTTCTAATGTCTGCTGAGAAAATATTGTTACAGAGAGTTTAAGAAAAATGTTCATCACACAAACACTGGAATGGAGGTACTATTTCATGAGATTTATTTTATTACACGTATTACATTTTAACAACGTTACTTTTGGTTTGAATAATGGATTTCTAATGTCTGCTGGAAAAATATTGTTACAGAGAGTTGAAGAAAAATGTTGATCACACAAACACTAGAATGGATGTACTATTTTATTAGATATATTTTATTACACGTATTACATTTTTAGAACTTGACTTTTGATTTTAATAATGGATTTCTAATGTCTGCTAGGAAAATATTGTTACAGATAGTTAAAGAAAAATGTTAATAAAAGAAACACTGGAATGAAGGTACTATTTCATTAGATTTATTTTATTACACGTATTACATTTTTAGAACTTGACTTTTGGTTGTAATAATGGATTTCTAATGTCTGCTGGGAAAATATTGTAACAGAGAGTTGAAGAAAAATGTTCATCACACAAACACTGGAATGAAGGTACTATTTCATGAGATTTATTTTATTACACGTATTACATTTTTAGAACTTGACTTTTGGTTGTAATAATGGATTTCTAATGTCTGCTAGTAAAATATTGTAACAGAGAGTTGAAGAAAAATGTTCATCACACAAAGACTGGAATGAAGGTACTATTTCATGAGATTTATTTTATTACACGTATTACATTTTTAGAACTTCACTTTATATTGTAATAATAGTTTTCTCATGTCTGCTAGGAAAATATTGTTACAGATAGTTGAAGAAAAATGTTCATCACACAAACACTGGAATTGATGTACTATTCCATGAGATTTATTTTATTACACGTATTACATGTTTAGAAGTTGACTTTTGATTATAATAATGGATTTCTAATGTCTGCTGGGAAAATATTGTTACAGAGAGTTGAAGAAAAATGTTGATCACACAAACACTGGAATGAAGGTACTATTTCATGGGATTTATTTTATTACACGTATTGCATTTTTAGAACTTCACTTTAGATTGTAATAATGGATTTCTAATGTCTGCTAGGAAAATGTTGTTACAGAGAGTTGAAGAAAAATGTTCATCACACAAACACTGGAATGGAGGTTTTTTTTCATGAGATTTATTTTATTACATGTATTACGTTTTAGTACTTGACTTTTGGTTGTAATAATGGATTTCTAATGTCTGCTGGAAAAATATTGTTACAGAGAGTTGAAGAAAATGTTCATCACACAAACACTGGAATGGATGTTCTATTTTGATTAGATTTATTTTATGACACGTTTTACATTTTTAGAATTTGACTTTCGATTGTAATAATGGATTTCTAATGTCTGTTGAGAAAATATTGTTACAGAGATTTGAAGAAAAATGTTGATCACACAAACACTAGAATGAAAGTTTCTATTTAATGAGATTTATTATATTACACGTATTACATATTTAGAACTTTACTTTTGATTGTAATAATAACTTTCTCATGTCTTCTGTGAAAATATTGTTACAGAGTGTTTAAGACAAATGTTCATCACACAAACACTGGAATGAAGGTAATATTTCATGAGATTTATTTTATTACACGTATTACATGTTTAGAACTTGACTTTTGATTATAATAATGGATTTCTAATGTCTGCTGGGCAAATATTGTTAAGAGAGTTGAAGAAAAATGTTCATCACACAAACACTGGAATCAAGGTACTATTTCATGGGATTTATTTTATTACACGTATTACTTTTTTAGAACTTCACTTAAGATTGTAATAATGGATTTCTAATGTCTGCTGGGAAAATATTGTTACAGAGAGTTCAAGAAAATTGTTAATAAAAGAAACACTGGAATGAAGGTACTATTTCATTAGATTTATTTTATTACCTGTATTACATATTTAGAACTTCACTTAAGATTGTAATAATGGATTTCTAATGTCTGCTGGAAAAATATTGTTACAGAGAGTTGAAGAAAAATGTTGATCACACAAACACTAGAATGAAAGTTTCTATTTTATGAGATTTATTTTATTACACGTATTACATTTTTAGAACTTGACTTTAGATTGTAATAATGGATTTCTAATGTCTGCTAGGAAAATATTGTTACGGAGAGTTGAAGAAAAATGTTCATCACACAAACACTGGAATCAAGGTAATATTTCATGAGATTTATTTTATTACATGTATGACATGTTTAGAACTTGACTTTAGATTGTAATAATGGATTTCTAATGTCTGCTGGGCAAATATTGTTACAGAGAGTTGAAGAAAAGTGTTCGTAAAACAAACACTGGAATTTAGGTACTATTTCATTAGATTTATTTTATTACACGTATTACATTTTTAGAATTTTACTTTTGATTCTAATAATGGATTTCTAATGTCTGCTGGAAAAATATTGTTACAGAGAGTTGAAAAAAAATGTTGATCACACAAACACTAGAATGAAAGTTTCTATTTCATGAGATTTATTTTATTACACGTATTACATGTTTAGAAGTTGACTTTTGATTATAATAATGGATTTCTAATGTCTGCTGGGAAAATATTGTTACAGAGAGTTAAAGAAAAATGTTGATCACACAAACACTGGAATGAAGGTACTATTTCATGGGATTTATTTTATTACACGTATTGCATTTTTAGAACTTCACTTTAGATTGTAATAATGGATTTCTAATGTCTGCTAGGAAAATGTTGTTACAGAGAGTTGAAGAAAAATGTTCATCACACAAACACTGGAATGGAGGTTTGTTTTCATGAGATTTATTTTATTACATGTATTACGTTTTAGTACTTGACTTTTGGTTGTAATAATGGATTTCTAATGTCTGCTGGAAAAATATTGTTACAGAGAGTTGAAGAAAATGTTCATCACACAAAGACTGGAATGGATGTTCTATTTTGATTAGATTTATTTTATGACACGTTTTACATTTTTAGAATTTGACTTTCGATTGTAATAATGGATTTCTAATGTCTGTTGAGAAAATATTGTTACAGAGATTTGAAGAAAAATGTTGATCACACAAACACTAGAATGAAAGTTTCTATTTTATGAGATTTATTATATTACACGTATTACATATTTAGAACTTTACTTTTGATTGTAATAATAACTTTCTTATGTCTTCTGTGAAAATATTGTTACAGAGAGTTTAAGAAAAATGTTCATCACACAAACACTGGAATGAAGGTAATATTTCATGAGATTTATTTTATTACATTTATGACAGGTTTAAAACTGGTACTTTTGATTGTAATAATGGATTTCTAATGTCTGCTGGGAAAATGTTGTTACAGAGAGTTGAAGAAAAGTGTTACTCACACAAACACTGGAATTAAGGTACTATTTCATGAGATTTATTTTATTGCACGTATTACATTTTTAGAATTTACTTTTGATTGTAATAATGGATTTCTAATGTCTGCTGGGAAAATATTGTTACAGAGAGTTTAAGAAAATTATTACTCGCACAAACACTGGAATGGATGTACTATTTCATTAGATTTATTTCATGACACGTATTACATTTTTAGAACTTGACTTTTGTTTGTAATAATGGATTTCTAATGTCTGCTGGGAAAATATTGTTACAGATAGTTGAAGAAAAATGTTCATCACACAAACACTGGAATGGATTAACTATTGCATGAGATTTATTTTATTACACGTATTACATTTTTAGAACATGACTTTTGAAAGAGTTGAAGAAAAATGTTCATCTTGTTATCAAGCTTTAATTTCGAGCAAATAATTAGTCCATATTTATTTGACTAATTTTGTTACTTGGTCAAAAGGAGTCTCAGCGAGTATAGAGACCAGTGAATGTTTGTTTTCTGTAGATGGAAGTCCGAAGAATGGTGTTAATCCATCTAATCAATACATCAAATAATAGTCAATTAAAAAAAAAAGTTGTCGACTATAGTCGAGATCGACCATAGTCGAGATCGACCGAAGGTTCTTTTTTGAATAGCTACTACACCGAAGTGTAGGGAAGGGTGCCACTCTTTTCTATGATTACTCCCTTGATCCTCACCTTATATTGCTGAGTGTTTAGAAAGGGGCCATAAAGTACCATTATTTTAATCTTTGGTATGATTTGACTAGGATTGAACTTTGGTCACCCGGCCCATTAGCCAACACTCTAACCATTATGCAATCTGCCTGTATGCCAAATTCATATAAAATTTTAAGGATGGATGCTTACTATTAAGGTAATTAAAGAAACTATTCAACCCCTTATTCACTGTTAAAATTACGATAAGTATGATCAACATACCGGAAGTTTAATCAACATACCGGAAGTATAATCAACATACCGGAACTATACATGTGATATGTTCAGTCTAGAAAATAGTTTTTTTTATGAAAACCAATAAAAAATATTTGCTAATGGATGTTTTAATGGGAGAAATGTCCATCTAATTAAAATCTCGCCTTGAGGCGATTTGTTATCACGTATGATTTTGTATCCGTCTATGCTTAGAAAGAACTATTTATTTTCGGACTGGTGATCACCACTGGCGTGACTACTGCCGTGTGTAATTTTAACATAATGACGTCAGGTAATCTCTCATAATTCAAATAGTCCCTATTTACTTATCTGTCCAAAGGCAGATAAAACACCTTTGATGTGATATTGGGAGGTTTTGACGGCGCAACTTGGGAAATGTTAGATATGAGGTCGGATTTTACCATGAAGAAAATTCAGCTACCTTAAAAGAAGTGCTCAGAATTAGCACAGAAATAAGATGGTCCCAATCCAGAACACAAGAACGTTTTTACTATTATAACGAAATTATTCTAGAGTAATCGGAAAAATTAGTAATGGTAACCGAGATCGTAACGAGATGTTGGCCAGGGATGTGCGTAGACATCATGTTTTGAATGCGACTATGGTTGTTTTGATAATTGCACGGTTGAGATAACAATTTAAAGTCTGAACATTGTATTGTTTTCATTTTGAAGTATGCCGATTGGGGGTTGTATAAAAAATGTGCAGCCATACGTCACCGATCTAAAAAAGATCAGTAGAAACACATTAGAACAGTGACGATCAAAGTTAGCAGACGTTCCGCCTTTTGCGCCTTCCAGTTGGGGAGTTAAATTCATATGTAAGACAATTGTGTAGCTGGAGAATATCGACATTCTATTTGCAATATTAAATATAACTTTCTTATTTTCGATGTCTTCATTTCTTGTGCAACAGCTTTTCGGTTTGGGGACTGTGTAAGAAATTATTAATTATTTTTCGCCATTTTATTGAACATGAATCATTCTGTATGATTTTATATATAAGAACATTATAAGAAGGCCAGATACTTGATACTTTTCCTTTGCCAAACAGTGTTTATGATTGAATATGAATTGCCAAGATTATCAGTGAGACATTTGACACTGCATTTTAGCTACTAGTAACATTTATGTAGTCCCTATTCGCTTGCTTTTCCATGAGACCGTAGTTAGACACAATGTAGATCTTAATGTGGGGAAAATCCAGCTCTCCAAAAAGGTACTCTGAATTGGGACAAAAATATAAATTGCCTTAGTCTCGAAAGATCTCATCACTGACTAGGCACAAAAAAAAGATTAAGTGCAGCTTCAGAACAGATACTACACCTTTTCCCTAGCAAAAAGACAAAGTCAATTATTTATGTTTGATACGACAAACGAAAATGTGGTCAATCTATGGGTAATCCTCTTAGTGGCATCCTCGCCTGCCATTTCTTAAAATTCTTAGAAACAGTATATTATAAATATATCCTCCCCGAAAACACCACATACATTTATATATATCAACGGTATATTCATTTTCTTCTCCAAACAAATTAAAATATAAAACATCGGAAATAAACTTAATGTCGTTGAGCCAGCTATAAAATTTACCTACCAAAAAGAACAGAATAACTTCTTTTTAAAATATGTTTCTCCACAAAAGCAACAACACACTATCATTCGAAGTATGTTGCAAACAAACAAACATGACTATATAATGTTTACTCCTACCACGTCCACATGATAAAAAGAGGCCTTATAATAAGATTGTACTGCTGGACCCTCAGAATATGTAGCCCCGTATCTGTTGCACGAATTTAACACACGAGAAACCTTTTTTAAAACCTAAAATACCCCAAATACTTCATCGTAACGCCAGAAGAAATACCCTCCTCATTCTCAACACAAAAACTAAAATCCCTTCAACTCATGCCCAGAGTTGTCACCATATCCACTAACACGCACAACAAAAACATTTCCTTTACTAAATAACTTTAGGACCGTACAATTCACCTTTCTCACCATTAAAATTATTCTCAACAAGCATAAAAACATAAAAACAAGCACCACCCTTGCGATAAAAGCCGGTATATAACCTATATCTTTTAGCGATTGTAACAATTCTACATCGGCGAAACACAACGACCGTTTAAACAAAATAAAATGATGTACATAATAGAGCTGTTAAACTTGGCGAAACCAAAAACGCTCTTATTTCGCAAATGCTTGATTTTAATCATAAATTTAATTCATCTAAAGCCAAAATAATCAAATTTCTCACATAGCATTCACCACAGACTCTGCAATGATGCAGCCTTTATTGCGTACTCTGTACATATCAAATCAAACAACGCCCAGATCTTTTACAAATTATATTTTCGCTTGTCAAAAATATAATATATCCACATATATTTATCGAAACAGTGAAACTCTTATCTTGTACCGACCTAAATATACCTACCTCACAATAGACACACTCTGCTATACCTTTATTTTTATCACACAAATTAATAACACAAACTTAGCTTAACGTTTACCCTACGCTATCCACCCTGACTCACGGCGTACGATTTAAGTTTCGTCTGTTTACATACCTACCTACTGTCACACGCATATTGCGCTACCCATCTGTCTGTGGCGATCTTTCTATGGACTATTTGCTTCTTGGAGAATATAGTTATAGAGATAGGGTAATTTGGAAGTGAATTTCTAAAAGATGTCCAAAACATGTCAGCATCTAAAGCAGACATTAAACCAAATAGGATAATGATTAGTGAAAGTGATGCAATAGCCCTCGTAGAACTCGAACACGGCACACCGAGCACAGACTCCACGGCTGCAACTACTACACATCGCCATTTTCTATATCATATAATATATACATTTCTTTGTAGTACAAAATTATATTATGGCAATGAACACTAAGCATGCTGAATTAAAATAATATTCCTTTATCATTTTAGAGCATCACACTTAGTAAAAATATGGTCTGTTTATTGCTATTATCTCTATAATAAAGTAAAGTCGTTTTTTCTCTGTCAATTTGGCTATAAAAGACTGAAAACCAAAGGCTTCAAATGCTATTCTATTCTACTAACCACCTACAGCACTTTGTAGTGCGTGTTTTCAGAAAATATGTGAACATTTTGTCTCTTTACAAACATTATCACACTTATTCCGATCTACCTACTTCTCCGAAAAAGTCTTACACAAAAAAGGTTTCCCTCTCTAAAAAGTATCTATTCCTACGTCACTCAAATACAACAGTGCATTTTCTTAATATGATATATACACTTTAGGTACCGTAATTATTTAATTTTATAGTTTTAGTATTGCCTCTATACTATACTATATTTCAAATATAAATAACAAACGCTCTATCAATTTCAATTACATTCTACCAGGCGTCTTGACTGTATTACAGGGAATACAGGAATATCTGATTGAATTTCAAAGACACTGACTTTTACATATAATTTACACATTTCCCATACACTATTCATGTATTCTAATTACCTTCTTCAAAAACTGTTTTCTTTCTTCGATTCTTAATGTGAAACAAATGACATTCACTATTCACTATAAATTAGGTCCGTCATTCCGTCTGACTATTCTGATTACATTTATTCGCATTCTGGAATTCCGGAATACATTAATGAACATCTCGTATAGTATATACAGTTCGTAATAATGGCGTCTTATCCTGACGCCCTTCGAATATCTACGTATCTCATATAGAGATCAAGTCTTAGCCCCTATGAAAAGGCCCCTTGATTTCTGAGAACTTCTACTGAAGTAAAATGAAACAAAAGTAAACAATGGTATTTTAAATTCCAATGACTAAGTCTTTATTCATATTTTTACTTGCTGAATTTTATTTTAAAAAATGGTCGGTTGTTTATTAATGGATCTTATGGTCCCATTTGGGGGGGGGGGTCTGTGGGGAATGCATAAAAAAGGTGTTTTTTTAATTTTGCTTGCGGATTTTTATTCGAAAGATCCTTCTAATTATGTGTTTATTCCTGGTTGTTCGTTTTTGTGCTAAACAATTGTCAAATTACATTGATTTTTTTAATTCGGCAAGTGAAAATATAAAGACAACAATTGTTTCAAAGATTCTATCTTAGAATACATAATATAATAAACAAAATTATTTTCATCACTTCTTCACGCGAAAGTGCAAGACTATAAAAATAAAGATTAATTTTCTCAACAGAAATTCCATGGAAAATAATTCCTTTAAGAAATTATTAATTGTTACATTTTAGCTTCAACAATATTTTTTAAAGTTTCATCAAAGTTCTCACCAAAGTTCTCACCAAAGTTCTCACCAAAGTTCTCGTTCGTTATAATAGAGGTCCTAGAATTATTTAGTTTTGAAACAATTTCGCTATGAATTTCATTTGAATTATCCCAAAAGGTATTTTCTCTAAATATATATATATATATATGATCATTTTATTTACACAGACATGTACAAAATCTGCGACACTGGCATGTCGATGTTATCGATCAACAGTTACTATAAACTGAGATCTCATCAGGCAGAGTTAGAATCCGATCTTAACCTCAGATCATATTTGGAGAGAAATATGATCTGAGGTTAAGATCGGATTCTAACTCTGCCTGATGAGATCTCAGTTTATAGTAACTGTTGATCGATAACATCGACATGCCAGTGTCGCAGATTTTGTACATGTCTGTGTAAATAAAATTATCATATATAAAGCTCTATTTTGATATTGAGCACTTTTTATAAACCCGGTTAAAATTCTCTGGATTACCACCCTGTGGATATTTTTCACCTGGATTATTACCATTATAATATATATATATATATATATATATATATATATATATATATATATATATATATATATATATATATATATATATATAAGTATGGTTCATATTATATTCCAATAACCATGTTTTTATTTTATTATCTTTATTTTTATTTTTTCACAATCTGTAACTTATTTCTGTATATTATATTTTATTTTTATTATTCTTTTATTCTCATCATGTAACAAAACATAATAAAATTGAATATCTTTGTAAAAATCGACATGCAATTAACTGGTGTTACCACCTTCCATACTTCTGGGGTTTCCTTTTTCTTTCAGATAAAAATGGCGGACGGGCGATAGAAAGGATTACATTCATCAATTGTTTTACAAGGTTTTTAGTCACGAAATGTTTAGTACCATGATATGTAAACTTCTGTACAATGATAAATACTGATTTCTTTCAGAACTGAAAAATAATTTTTTTTAATATAAAAACAAAAAAACATAAATTTAAAATCTATGAAGGAAGAATCAGATATTTAAATAGAGGAAAATGACGAATATTTTGTTAACGTTTGATGTAGTTTGAATAGTTTGTTTTTCATAAGTTGACAAGTGTTCAGTTCTGCAGATATTTTCTTTATGTTTCTTTCTGTGACGGTTGAGAAAAGTTCAGCAGGAAGAGGTCTAGCTACTTTATAGCTTTTACTTTTTTTTTTCAATTTTATTATCTCTTTGAATTTGCTGGGGGTGGGGCATTCTAGCGGATGCCAAACATCCACCAGCTATTTAAGAGACTCCAACCAAGAGATCTTAAGATTCTAACCGTCTCTTTAAGCGAAATTGTGTGTATCTCTCTTGCGCTTGGTTCACCGGGTATATTCGACAGGTAGTTTATGCAATTCTTTTTCATTAGCCTAGTGGCTCCTATAATTACTGGAATGATGGAGATCTTCCTAAGATTCCGAGTTCTTTTCATCAGACCATCGGCTCTCGCTCAGCTCGGTTTAAGCTGGTATCATTAGAAACACTTAATTCAACTAGGGTTGCTACTTTCTCCCTCTTGTCCCATATCACTATGTCACTGGAAAACAGAGCGATTAACTCTGTTTTCCAGGTCTGTAACTGAAGGAATTGCATAGTCATAGTAGACGGTGTATAACTTATTTCCAACAGTTCTTTCTACTATATATTCCCAAGACTTGCTGCTACACTAGATATTCACCTGTTTACAGATAGTCCAGTGACGATATTTACACACTCAATTGTGTCGCATCGTATAGTCGCCGTTCTCCAGCAGAACTCTACAACTGGATGCCAGGTTGCTCACACTCCCCACTTCTGTGTGGCCGAACCTGCACCTGTTGTCGTTACTCAGACCACTTATCTTCTTAAAAGCATTGGTCATCAATCATGATTTGGGGCAGTCATTATTATCATCTCCTGATCATATTGGAGCCATCTTCTTTTGAGCCAATCTACAGAGAAAATATTTAGCACGTTTTTAATTGGCCCATTCTTTCATTTATTTTATAATGGTGTATTTTTGGCGTCTTTTGTGGGCTATTTCCGTGACAGTATTGTTTGGTGTGTCTGTCTCATTTGTGAGATAATCTTGTCCAAAATGTTTGGCCAGTTTTGTGATGGAGACGTTTCTAGTAGCTCTTGTTTCTTGATGTTGATGTACCATCATACGGTTTGGGTTCTTGGAGCTCATCAGATATTGCCAGGTGCTCACAATTATGACTCGATGTTGATGGTCAATCTTTGAGAGACCCATACGCCCTGCTCCTCTGGGAAGATACAGCCTTGGTAGACACTGGTTTCTGTACATTAGTCTGTACAGTGTAAACATTTTTCACGTTTTATTGTCTAGTCTGTTAATGTTCTTCTGTGGTCAATCAATAATGGCAAAGCTGTATGTTATCACTGGCATGGAAAGTTGGTTAATGGCAGTTACTTTGTTTTTGATTTTGTGTTTAAGCTGTGTTTTGCTAATTTTTCTAACACAGCTG